>JAOANR010000009.1:37539444-38214444 GCA_030278955.1 Hygrophila difformis | reverse complement strand
CGGCTGCGGCCGCCGGATCACCGGCTAAATGATATATTGTTGAGATGATGGCGTAACGGGAAATATATTAAAAAGCTCAGATTTTATGAAATTGGCTGCGGCCGCCGGATTGCCGGCTAAATTAAACATTGTTGAGATGGTGGCGTATCGGGGAGAATTTTTAAAAGCTCAAATTTTTATTTACTTACTTACGGCATTATTCATGTCTTAAATCATGCCATTTATTTATAGTGGATGATTAACTCAAATTGTGAATTACCTACAAGAAATGTTTTTAATAAAATTTAATTAAAGGCTTTGAAACCCCTAACCCATGCTATGTGTTAACTTACTCAGCGCGTTTTTGCTGACCCAAACCATTTATCCTCTTTTTCTTTCAGAGTTGAAGAATATGCATCATCATATGCATACTGGGAATTTTTGGGGATTACATTATATTTTAAATTTTGCGTTAGACTAGAATTTGCATGAACGGGCCTGTTTAACCCGTGTTTTGGCCATGTCGGCCCTCATACTTTATTTCCGCTGCACAATTTATATTTCCGCTGCAACTTTGATGTATTAATTTTAAATTATATATGGATGGGCTGTTTGAATATTTTTAATTCTGAAAAACCATAGCCTTGCATCTCTTTAGTGAGCTCGGAGAAACCGTGTCTTGCTAGGGAGGTGTGGCGGTGGCATCCCGGCCTGGGTTACCAAAACCGGGGTGTTACAAATGTAACACCCCGGTTTTGGTAACCCAGGCCGGGATGCCACCGCCACACCTCCCTAGCAAGACACGGTTTCTCCGAGCTCACTAAAGAGATGCAAGGCTATGGTTTTTCAGAATTTAAAATATTCAAACAGCCCATTCATATATAATTTAAAGATAATACATCAAAGTTGCAGCGGAATTTAAATATAGGGCCAACATGGCCAAAACACGGGTTAAACAGACCCGTTCATGCAAGTCGTAATTAAATGCAGGGATTTTAAATAAAGATTTCCCCTAATGTTCCCATGTATGCATATGACGATGCATATTCTTCGTACTCTGTAAGAAAAAGGAGATATATGGTTTGGGTCAGCAAAAACGCGCTGAGTAAGCTAACACATAGCATGGGTTAGGGGTTTCAAAGCCTTTAGTTAAATTTAATAAAAAGATTTCTTGTAGGAAAATGATTTGCAAGGCATAAAGACTTAAAAACCTTAAATATTTTGTTCTCCCGTTACATAACCATTTCATCAATATATCATTTAGCCGGTGATCCGGCGGCCGCAGCCAATTTCAAAAGTATCATTTAGCCGGTGATCCGGCGGCCTCAGCCAATTTCAAAAGTATCATTTCTCAAAATATTTTTCGTTTCTTTTATAGTTCACCATTCACCAGGGCTCTTGTGACCGCAATCCTCATAACCAATATTTCCGCAGGAAATCATACAATCGCCCTTGGGGAATCTAACCCGCAAGAACTCAATACATCCTGGGGAATCTAACCCGCAGGAATCAACATACAATCGCCCTTGGGGAATCTAACCCGCAAGAACTCAAATACATCATTGGGAATCAAACCCGCATGAATCATATTGATAACGTCAAACTTGGTCACAAGTCCCCAATGTTTCTAAAGAATTCTTTTACAGAAAATGTTTTTATTTGGTGTAACGGGATTTTTCAAAAATATAGCTTTATCGTAATTCCAACGTCTCGATCGTTGTTTAAAAGATTTCAAAAATCGATCGATGTCACAGTTTGCGCCTTTTTGGTTTAAAAATCCATTTCTTAGGCGATTGATTTGAAATTTGTACAGCATCTCAAAAACATCCCAATGAACAACTTTCGTGTTTTAAGTTTTTCGGAAAAACGATGGGAAGCGTGTCAAAAATCAAGTTTTCTACAGAAATAGTATGCTGTCAGGATTCAGGTTTGACACCTTTCAAAGATTTGACTTTTTGACATATCAAATTGACTTTAAAAATTCTGAAATTTTACAGAGACTTACTAGACTTGATTTCCAACAACTTTTGTTTAGAACTCAAAGATTGATTCGGACTAGAAATGATAGGAATAAGCTCCTCAAGATCGGTTATAAAATCTGTCATCCTTTGGAAATTCTTAAAACGCAGAATATGTCCGACACGATTTGGTGTATCAAAACTTGATGAAAATTTCTGAAATTTTTACACAACATAGCTTAAGCTCTTAGGATCAAAATCTTAGTTTTGAGTTTTCAGGTTTGAACACTCGAAGTAATAGAAATATGCTCATCAAGTTCGGTTAAGAAATCTGTCAAGGTTCTTGACATTGGTTCTAACGCAGATCGGATCGGCTCGAGTTCGGAGGTTCAAATCTCAACGAAAAATTCTAAAAACTTGCAGAGATGTTCTAAACTCATAGATCTACAACTTTCATGTTCAACACCAATCCTAGATCGGCCTAGATCCATGGTCAAAATAACCAACAAGTTTGAATAAAGAATCTATCACTATTTCAAGATCTAAGTCGATGGCAGGTCTGTTCATGGTCGTTTTCGGATATCAAAACACGATGAAAAATTATGAAATTTTTACAGTAGCTAGATTAATGTCTTAGGAATATTTTTCATGTTTTGGGTTTTTCCGTTTGAAGACTTTTAAGGGTTCGAAAAATTCATACGAAAACGCTGCGCCGGGGGTTTTTCTTGTTGACAGATTTTAGAGTTTTTAAAACTCTATGTTTGGTTGCATTTTAAGTCACCCAAAACCATAGTAAGGTTAACTTACAAAGATTGTGTTCTTGATTCGTCCAAACACCTACGAACGGATCTACGAAACGCAAAGTTCCCGACTTTGGCCACGAACGTATTTGCAATCAACGATTCAAGAGTTAGATTGGGGATTTGAGAGGAAAAACGAAATTGAGAACCTAAGATACTACTTACCAAAGATCTAAGCACTGTGATCCTTGATCTACACACTTCCTTGGTCGGATTTGGTTGCCGGAAAGTTGCCGGAAGTTCGCCGGAAGTTCGCCGGAAAGTATTTTGGCTTTGGGAGAGTTTTGGGAGTGTTTTTGGGTGAAGAAATGAAGTAGATGGGTGATAATGGGGTGTTGGGGGTGTATTTTTGGCATTAAAGGGACAAAAATCCGACAAGGGATCGGCTGCTACAGTACCCGCACGTGCTACAGTACTGCTACAGTACTGCTACAGTACTGCTACAGTAGACACGTGCTACAGTAACTTTTAATTTTTTTTTTTTTTTTTTTTTTTTTAATATTAAGATTCCTTCTCTACAAAAATAAAAATCATAATGTGGGAATTATCCGTGATTGTTGGGACAATTCGATAAACTCGTTTCGAGTTGTTATCTACCGATAAATAATAAATTCCGCTCTCTCGGAATTATTTCGGTTTTAATAATTTAAATCCAATTCTTTATTTTTGGATTTAAATTTTCGATGGCGATTTCTCGGGTATTACAATCTACCATCCTTAAGAATCAACTTCGTCCCCGAAGTTGCGCGACTTATTGATCGATTGATTGATTGCGATTGTATCATTAAATTTCTTCCGACTTCACGGGTTCTTGGAATTAAAATTCTTTTCCTTCATGAACTTAACTCCAATTATTTTTACTCAATTCATGGAATGTCTTCGGGCTTCCTTTCCCTCTTTTATTCCATTTTGAATTTAAATCTATCGGCGTTTCATATCCGAGCAATAATTTATTGTGATAAATTATTTTCTTCTTCTCGGAAATATTTCAACATTGATCGGAAAATTTTTTTTTTCCTTTGGGCGTTGATAAAAATTCGGGGTATTACACAATTAGCTCGAGTTCACAATGTATTTCATGTCTCACAACTAAAGAAGTATGTGCCGGACCCGACACATGTACTTCAACCGGAAGTGATTGAACTCGATGATGATTTGACTTATGAAGAAATCCCAGTGAGGATCCTCGATGTTAAGGAGAGAATAACGAGGAATAAGACTGTAAAGATGGTTAAGGTTCTTTGGTCGAACCATGAGAGTGAAACAACAACGTGGGAATTGGAGATGGACATGAGAGAACGTGTAACACCCCGGTTTTTGGTCACCCAGGTCGGGGTGTCACCGCCACACCTCCCTAGCAAGACACGGTTTCTCCGAGCTTGCTAAAGAGATGCAAGGCTAGGGTTTTTCAGAATTTAAAACGTTCAAACAGCCCATTGTAATATAATTTGAAAATAATATTACATAAGTTACAGCGGAAAGTAATATTTACATATGTATAACGCAGCGAAATTTAAATATAGGGCCAACATGGCCAAATCACAGGTTAAATAGGTCTGTTCATGCAAGATCTAGTCTAATACAAAAATTCAAAATAATATATCATCCCAAACTTCCCATGTATGCATATGACGATGCATAATTCTCAACTCTGAAAGAAAAAGAAATAAAAATGGTTTGGTCAGCACTACGTGCTGAGTAAGTTAGCACAAACATGATTAAGGGGTTTCAAAGCCGTTATTTAGATTTGAGAAAATATGTACACAACACCACATCATTTAACTTATTTATCTAACAATAATTAAATGGCATAATTTAAACGATAGAGATTTCATAAGATCCTAAATATAATTCGCAAAGTAAAACAATTGCAAGACATTATTTAAGGCATATTCTAAAAGGAACAATTTTTGAGTCTTCTAATTTCATATCTCATGTCTCAGGTTTCAAGTTTATATCTCAATTGCCATTCGGCAAGCTTTATTTATCAATTGTCTTCCGGCAAGCATTATATCTCAATTGTCTTTCGGCAAGAATTATATTTCATGTGTATTTTATTTCAAAGGAATTCCCAATCATTTAAACCTTAAAGGCTAATTTCTCCGTTTCAACAAGATATCAAGATTTGACTCGGTCAACCACAGTTTACTTGAAAATTTATTAAAAGTCGAGTTTAAGTCCAAAAATTCTGAAATTTGACCGGTGACTCAAAAACACAGAGATGAACAAGTTTTATGGTTTAAGTTTTTCAATCCGAGATACGGAAGTAGGTGAAAAATATCAACTTTTAACAGGGGGCTAATCTGCCCGAGTTTTTACGCCTCAGTTTCAAGATTTCAAGATCTACCATAGCAAACTAATTCCAAATTTGATGAAATTTTACAGGGTGATTTTTAAGACGATTATCTACAACTTTTATTTAGAACTCAAAGCCCAATTCTCATCGAATCAGAGGTTAATCTTCAGCTCAAGTTCGAAACTAGTTTCTGTCAAGGTTCTTGATTTCGGTACGAACGCAGATCGGATCGGCTCAGGTTCGGAGGTTCAAATCTTAATGAAAAATTCTAAAATTTTACAGAGATGTTCTAAACTCATAGATCTACAATTCTTATGTTCAACGCCAATCGTAGATTGGTCTAGAACTAAGGTAAAAATCAACCTCAAGTTCGGATAAAGAATCTATCACCATTTCAAGATCTAAATCGAAGGCAGGTCTGTTCACGGTCGTTTTCAGATATCAAAACATGATGAAAAATTATGAAATTTTTACAGTAGATAGATCTATGTCTTAGGAACGATGTTCGTGTTTTAAGTTTTCTCGTTTGAACAGATTTAAGGGTTCGGAAAAATTGGGCAAAAACGCTGCGCCGTCAGGATTTAGTTGTGACAGATTTTATGTTTCTTTATTCGAATCTTTCACTCTAACGTATTTTAATTTCGCCCAAACCCATGTAAGAGTTAACTTACAGATCTATGGATGTCTCAGCTCGATGATTCGGAAGCGTGGCTTCCACGTTTTTCGTTCTCCCTCCGAGATCCTTCGTTTTTCCTCAACGCGTCCGGATCGGGGTTTAGAATAGAAAAGAGGTTTAATTAGGATTCGTTTTCGAATCTTGAATGGAAAGGAATGAACAAGATCTTACCACGAAAGCAAGGGTCTCCAAATTTTCGTCCAACCCAGTCTACGAATGCCTTCGTGCCTCCGACGACTCCGGGATTAGGGTTTCGACGTGTAGAGAGATTTCGTAGGGTTTCAAAAGTGCTTGGGGCTTCCAAGAGGGTTTATTTATAGCTAACTAAGACCTAGGGCATCCAAGATCTGACTCTAAGAATCTTGAGTCGAAAGATGTTCAACCGAAGTCGAAAAATCCGCGTTCGGGCGAGAGAATCGCGGAACGTCTCGCCTGTCGGGTCTGGCGCGCACTTGGCGCGCTCTCCCCTCTAAAACCGCGCGGCGACCGCGCCATCCAGGCCTAGACTTCGGTTTGGGCCGGGTCATGCGATCCGTCGGGTCTTTCCTCCTCTCTTTCGGACTTCTATCCCTCTATGTTCTTGGACTCCGATTTCCGGGCTATCTTCGGGCTCCGATTTCCTATCTTAATTTAAATTCCATTTCTCATTTCCTCTACATTTATTTCTTTATTTGCTGAATTTATTTATTTATGGTGTTTATGTTATTTATTGTTTATTTATTTAATTATTGTTTTATTTTATGTTGGAAAATTCCCGGGTATTACAGAACGCTACCCAACACTATTCCAAACCGACACCGACACAGTTATGGGGACATAACTGTAAGTTTAAGGGGGAGAGGATGTCACACCGTGTAATTTCAATGTATTTTGTCTGTAATAAACAAACAAATTCGAATTATTTTGAAATACGTAATGGCTTGATCCCTCCACAGGGTACGTAGGCAGCTTGGAAATTTTACTTCTGAGTTCAGCCATAAAATAATAAAATAAATGAAAGGACCCTAACTCTTAGCTCGAGAAAAGCCGAAACGCAACTTCGAGGACGAAGTTGATTCTTAAGGAGGGTAGACTATAATACCCGAGAATTTTATATTAATAAATACAATAAATAAACGAATAATTAATTAAAAGAATAAATAAGAAATAGAATTTAATCCAAGAAAGAATTAAAGTTAAAGGTAATTTAATTAAATAAATAGTTCCAAGATAACCCAATACAATTGGACTCATAGTTCGGACCCGTAATTTAATTAAGATCCAAATAAAATTAGGATAGGAATTTGGAGCCCTAAGATTAGCCCAAAAATTGGATCCCAAGAACATAGGAGGATAGAAGTCCGAAAGAGAGGAGAAAAGGCCCGACAAATCGCACGACCCGGCCCGGACCGAAGTCCAGGCCAAGGCCGCGCGGTCGCCGCGCGAGGCGTAGCATTCCGCGCGCCACGGGTGCGCAGCTCCCAGCAACGAGCCGTGCGAGATTCGCTCACCCGATTTTGGATTTTTCGACTTCGGTTGCTTACCTTTCGGCTCAAGACTCTTCACAACTGATTTGGCTGAACCCTAAGACCCTTGACTCTATAAAAACCCATCCCCTTCGACCCCGAACGTTTTCCAAACCCCTCGAAAATTCTCTATATGATCAAACCCTAATCCCGGAGTTGTCGGAGGCACGAAGGCAGTACGGGCAGGCTTGTGGACGAAAATCTTCAGGTCTCCAATCGTGATTGAGGGAGAACGAAGGATCTCGGAGGACGAACGGAGAGCGTGGAAGCAACGCCTACGAAGTTGACGAGTCGGGAGATCCACTATCAAGTAAGTTAATCACTTACTATGGTTTTGGGTGTATAAAATTAACTGAACACATAGATCTAATAAAAACCCTAATTAAAATCTGTCTACACCGGCGCAGTATTTTTATTGAATTTATTCGGACCACTTAAAATTTTCAAACGAGAAAACTTAAAACATGAAATATGTTCCTAAGACCTTGATCTACTTCCTGTAAAAATTTCATAATTTTTGGGGGAGGTTTGATACCCGAAAGTTGTACCGAACAGATCTGCCTTGAATTTAGATTTTGGAATAGAGACAGAAACGTAATCCGAACTTATTGATTATTTTGACATTGGATTTATGCCGAACCAGGCCTGGTGTTAAACATAAAAATTGTAGATCTATAGGTTTAGAATACCACTGTAAAATTTGAGAATTGTTCGTCAAGATTTGAACCTCTGAATTCGAACCGAACCAATCTGCGTTTTCTTCGAACTTCTAAAAATTGACAGGTTGGGTTCCTGAACTTAATCCGATTTTTGTTAATTGATCCGGTTGAAATTAGGTCTCGAGTTCTAAACGGAAGTTCTAGATAAATGTGTTAGGAGTATGCCTGTAAATTTTCATTAAGTTTGGTAAACATTTGATATCTGAAAAATTAGATCTCTGAAAACTGCTACGTCTGAATTCGGGCAGAACACTATTTCTGTGAAACCTCTCACTTTTGACCCGTTTTCTTAATCCGGATCAAAAAAGTTAAAGCGCGAAACTTGTTCTTTGATGTGTTGGCAAGCTACTGCTCGAATTTCAGAATTTTTAGTTTTGAAATTTAGTTTAAATAATTTTGGAGCGAACAGCGTCCTGAAATAGTATATTGTTGAGAAATTTACTAAATTTGGATAGTTGACTTTATTACTCAATAAGTTAAATCTTTTGAAATTAAATAAATGAAACGTTTTCAGAAAATCCCCTTTGCAACATGATTGAAACTAAAATTAGGGGGTAAGTGCTCTGCAGGGTGCCCTCCTAACTGCGTCGTGCCTGTTTAGGACGATGGGATTGAAATTTGTGAAATTATGCCAAAACGGTGTAATACCAGGGAATTTTGCAACATAACATAAATAAATAAATAAATAAACAATAAATAAATATAATAAATAAATGAACATGATAAATAGATAAAGAATCATAAGAGATGGGAAATGGAATTTAAATTAAAAAGGAATCAAAATTTCCAATACCCGTAAAGCCAAAGATAAATTAATCAAACAAATTGTACAAGTGTACCCGACACTAATGGATTCGAGAATTCGAAGCCAATATTAAATCTAGACCCGAGTAAGAATTAAGATAGGGGCTCCTAGTTCCTAGTTCCTAAACCATAAGCCCGAAAATATCCTGGAAATCCGAATCCCAGAACATAGAGGGATAAAAGTCCGATAGAGAGAGGAGGAAATGCCCGACGGATCGCACGACCCGCCTGGACCGAAGTCCAGGCATGGGCCGCGCGGTTTTTGGCTAAACGGCGCACCAAGGCCGCGCCATAGGACAGATTCGCCGGTTGCGAGATTTACTCGCCCGAATCCGGATTTTTCGACTTCGGTTGCTCACTTTGCGACTCAAGACATCCTAGGGCTGCCTTTGGATGTCCTTTAGGTCCTTTAAATCTATAAATTAACATCCTAATTAGCCCCAAACACTTTTCAAAACCCTACGAAAAATCTCTACACATCAAACCCTAATTCCAGAGTCGTCGGAGGCACGAAACCAAGAGAAGGGACTGCCTTGGATGAAAATCGGAAGTCTTCTATCATCGTGGTAAGATCCGATCTAATCTTTTTCCATTCTTGATTCGAAAACGAATCCTAACCCGATCTCTTTCTCTTCTACACCCCGATTCGGATCTAGAACGAAGAACCCGACGAACCGAGGAGATAAACAGTGAACGTGGAAGCCACGCCTACGAATCGACGAGCCGGATAATTCAATTCTTGTAAGTTAACCTTACTATAGTTTTGGGCGAATTAAAATACATCTAATCTAAAGATTTAAATCAAGAACTTAAAAATTTGTCAAACGAAATCTTTAACGGCGCAACGTTTTTGCATGATTTTTCCGAACCCTTAAACCTGCTCAAACGAGAAAACTTAAAACACGAAAAACATTCCTAAGACATAGATCTATCTATTATAAAACTTTCATAATTTTTCATCGTGTTTTGTTATCCGAAAACGACCGAAAACAGACCTGCCTTTGACTTAGATCTTGAAACGGTGATAGATTCTTTATCCGATCTTGAGGTTGATTTTTACCCTAGATCTAGACTGATTTAGGATTGGTGCTACACATAAGAATTGTAGATCTATTCGTTAAGAACACCTCCGTAAATTTTTGGAATTTTTCGTTGAGGTTTAATATTGGAATTCGACTCCAAACCAAAATGTTCTAAATTTAGATCTTGAAATCTTGACAGATTCTTGGCCCGAACTTGTTGGCATTTTTGACAATAGATATAGGGTGACTTAGATCTTTTGTTGAACATGAAACTTGTAGATATATGTCTTAAGCATCTCCCTATAAAATTTCATCAATTTTGGAGTTGGTTTGCTATGGTAGATCTTGAAATTTAGGAACTGCTGTCGTAAAGATTCGGATAGATTTGTAACCTGTTAGAAATCGACGTTTTTGACTTACTTCCGTATCCCGGATCGAAAAACTTAAAATATGAAACTTGTTCATCTCTGTGAATTTTTGGACTTGAAACCGATTTTTAGTTAATTTTGGAGTAAACAGTGGTTTTGACCAAGTCAAATCTTGAAAATCTTGTTGAAAAGGATTTTAAATGATATCGGAGCGGATAGCGTCCTGAAATAGTATATTTTGAGAAACTTACTAAATTTGGGAAATTGGTCTTTCTAAACAAAGAGAAAATTAAAACATTGGGGTTTATGACTAAGCTGGATACTGTCAATTTTGTCTAGGGCTTGGGACATAAGAGCCCAAGTGTATGGCTAGTGAATATAAGAGCCCTAGCGCCATATTGATTGTATGGTCAGCGAACGTAATGAACATATTAAAAGATTGACCATGATACTCGTAGACATAAGAGCCCGAGCGTAAGGCTGGCGGTCATAAGAGCCCTAGCGGTGGTGATCTGTGAAAGAAACGAAGCAAGACATTTGTTTAAATTAAATTGCGGTTAAATTGTGCTTTTAAATTTATGTCAATTTATTTAATTATTTTGCAAGCTATATTTATGATCTTATGAAATTCCTGTCTTTTAAATTATGCAATTAAATTATTATTAGATAAATCAATTAAATTATGGGGTGTTATGCACATGTTTTCTTTAAATCTAATTAATGGCTTTGAAACCCCATAATCATGTATGTGTTAACTTACTCAGCAAGTTTTTGCTGACCAAACCATATTGTTTCCCTTTTTCTTTCTGAGCTGCAGAATATGCATCATCATATGCATTCATGAGAATTTTGGGGAAATACTTTATTTTTAAATTTTGCGTTAGACTAGAAATTGCATGAGCGGGCCTGTTTAACCCGTGCTTTGGCCATGTTGGCCCTATTTTTAAATTTCGCTGCATTATATATGTAAATATTATTTTCCGCTGCAACTGTAACGATATTATTTTTGAGCTATATTACAATGGGCTGTTTGAATGTTTTAAATTCTGAAAAACCATAGCCTTGCATCTCTTTAGCAAGCTCGGAGAAACCGTGTCCTGCTAGGGAGGTGTGGCGGCCCGACCTGGGTGACCAAAAACCGGGGTGTTACAGAGTTGTATCAGAGCCCAGCTTATTTTTAAATTAGTATTATTATTTTTAAACTACTAGATTATTATTTTTAAACTATTATTTTAAACCATTATTATTTTTAAATTATTATTGAAGCCCAAATTATTATTTTAAAAGTTTCCTAGCCCAAATGATAATTATATTTGACCCAATATAGAGGTCCAAGAATTTTAACTAATATTTTAATTTTTTTTAAAGCATTAATTCCATGGATTAAATTTTTATTTTAAAACCCATGGAAAAAATATATATATAGTGCGTGAATTATTTTTGGGGGGAAATCATCATTTGCATGTGCATACTGCATTGCCTAAACTTAGATAACTTAGAAGCGTGATATATTCTAACTTAGATCTCTTGCTACACCTAGATAACTTAGAGGCTTGACATCGAATTAGGAATGCTAACTAGAGACTGATCTTGCCTTAGTTCTAGATCGCGTTCATCTATGTGCTCGCCTAAGCATAACAATCCTCGGCCTTAGTCATTCCTATCCTTGTATGAATTAGAAAATTTCCTTATGTGAAATAATAAAAAAAAATCAAGTTTTTATTAAAACACTCTTTATTCCAAAAATCTTGCTTGGATTTCCAAACAACAAATCCGAAAATTTGAAATTCGAAATTTGAAACTCACGATGCTCTAAACGTGGCCTTATGGGCGCGCGTTTAACACTTGATCTCATATACGATTTAGAAAATTTCTTGTTCAAGCGATCTATCTAAACTCTGATAAACTAATCTATATACGTTATAACAGAAAATGGCACGTAGGAGAAACCCGAGGAAGGTAAGTCCAAACGGCACTGGCGCTAACCTCCCCAACGTGGCCAATAACACTGAGAACCCTCAAAACCTAGGGGAACGAGTACCTCCTGCACCCAACAACATGGAAGAACGCTTAAGGACTGTGGAAGAAGTCCTTGTAGAATCAGGAAATGCCGAGGTGCATAGGGCACAAACAGTACCTCCGCCAGTAGCCCGAGTCAACTACTTGGCATTGGTGAACCCCTACAACCCACCCCATTATGACGGCCAAGAGGATCCGGCGAAGTTGGAAGGTTGGATCCGTACCTTTGATAAGCTCTTGAACGCTATCAAATGCCCTAATGATGAGAAGATACACGTAGCGACCTACTACTTAGGAGGTGAAGCCGATGAGTGGTGGCAAAATCTTCAAACGAATGCGGAGGAAGACGAAGAAGCCTACACTTGGGAAGAACTTAAGGAAGCTTTGAGGGAGAGATTCTACCCACTGAGCACCAAGACTGCGAAGTACGAGGAATTCATCAACTTTAAGCAAGGTGCACAAACGGTGCAAGAATACTATAGCAAATTCAAGAAATTGGTACAATTTGCTACGAGGCTAGAACCAACCGACTCTGACAAGGCTCAGAAATTCGAGATGGGTCTGAACCGTAGTATCCGGGGGATACTTGCAGTAGGACAATTCACGAGCCTGCAGATGATATATGACCGGGCTGTAACAATTGCTCGAATCCAGCAATTGAAGCGTAAGGAACTTGGTGAGTCGAGCAAGGACTCACAAGGACTTGAGAAGAAGGATCGGAAAGACAACAACAACTCTAGGAAAGGCGATGGATCTCGAAGGAAAGAAGATAAAGGTCTCAACAATGGAGGAGATGACAGCCGTGGTGCGTGTAACACCCCGGATTTGGTAACCCAGGCCGAGGTGTCACCGCCGCATCTCCCTAGCAAGACACGGCTTCCCGAGCTCGCTAAGGAAGTGCAAGGCTTATGGGTATGCAAAGTTTTAAAACATTCAACAATGAATCCGGAATTTATTAATACTTCAATCACAGTACGGTGGTAAAAATCATCATGCATGGATAAGGTAAGTGCAGCGGAAAAGTACTCACGGCCAACACGGCCAAAACCTCGGGTTTAACGGACCCGGTAAAACAGTAATATGATGCAGTAATTAAAAACGTTCACAAATATATCCCCCCCAAATGCGTGTGCATGCGTCACTCGACATACTCTGTAAAAGAAAAAAAAACGACAACGGTTGTCAGTATAAAGATATACTGAGTAAGTTAATCCCTAACTAACAAATAAAAGGGGTTACATGTGTTTGAACTAAAGATCTCGCTTTCCATACATAAATTTAAAATACATAATTTATTTGCAGCGGAAAACATGATTAAAGGACATAAATTTAAAAGCGTAATTTAAGCATAATTTAAGATGCATAATTTTAAATACAATTTAAAAACTTGATAAATACGATTTAAGCATAATGGAACACTCACACAAGTCTTTTACATTTTATCCCGTCGACTAAGAAGAGGACACCATACCGGGAGATCACTAACGAGGCAATCTCAACATAGGACCACTAACGAGGCAGTCCAAACAATGGGAAACCACTAACGAGGCAGTCTCAGAAAGATAGTAGGACCACTAACAAGGCGATCCAAAAATACAGCGCGCGAGATCACTAACGAGGCAATCTCAGATAGTAAGGAGACCACTAACGAGGCAGTCTCAAAGATAATGATAGCATGAAGATCGCCTCGGCCTAGTGAACGGGATTTTTCGAAATATCATATTTCAATGTTATCAAATGATCGATATCGCGTTTTCATGGTTCGAGTTTTCTCAAGTTCGAAAAATCCTATTCGAGGCAGTTTACGCCTTTCTTAATTAAAAATTCGTCTTTACACCAAAAATTCTGAAATTTTTACAGTAGTTTGAAAACACACACACGAACAACTTTCATGTGTTAAGTTTTTGGAAATAAGGTTCCGAAGTGAGTTGAATTTCGAGTTCTTTGCAAAGATAATTTCTGTCTCAAAACGGGTTTCGTCACAGGTTAGTGCAACGCCGATTAAAAATTCATCTCAAAACCAATTGATGCGAAATTTTTACAGTAATTACAAAACACGTTAAGGAACAACTTTCATGTTTGAATAATTTGGAAATAATTAATTCTTGATACTCAAAAATCAACCACAACCCACTGTATACTCGCGGGCTCCGAAAAGGTTTTAAAGCAGTTCTGAAATTCGACTGTTGGGCATATCAAATGAACACCAAAATTCGTGAAATTTTATATGCATAATCTAGACACACAATTATCTACAACTTTTGTTTAGGAATGCAAAGTTGAATCATTCTAAAAATGGGTGAAAAACATGCATCAAGTCGAGTAAGAGAAACTGTCACAGTTTGAAATGTTCGGGTTGTCACAGAAAGTTTACGGCGTGATTTGGGATAGCAAATCTTAATGTCAACGGCTAAAATTTGGACACAAGATAGATAAAGGTGTTAGAAACAACTTTTATGTTGAAAGGTTTTCGGTTTGAATTCCCGAAGGTCGAGTTTTAGGCGAGTCTTTGAAATTGGACGAAAATAGGGTTTTTGAAAACCGATTTTTGTTACAAGCCTATATCTCGAGTTTTAAACAACCAATAACCACGAAAATTTGTGAGTAAGGTTTTAACTTACAGATTTGAAGATTAGGATTACTGGGATGGGTATCCGGACATTATAGGGTCGCGACGAACGGCCAACCCTTCCGATCGCTTTTCGTTCGTTTTCCGGCGTGAAATTGTAGTAAAGGAAACGGGTTAGATTTTGAGTTTCTAAGTGTTATGGACGAACTAAAACATTAAACTATGGCTTACCAAGATTCTATGGGGCAGTGCTGTAATATCCGAGAATTTTCCAACATAAAATAAAACAATAATTAAATAAATAAACAATAAATACAATAAATAAAATAAATAAATGAATCCAGCAAATAAAGAAACAAATAAAGATAAGGAAATGAGAAATGAGATTTAACTTAAAAAGGAATTAAAGGAATTTAATTAAATAAAAAGAATTGAGTAAGGATAAATAAATTGTACACCGAAACCCGACACTAATGAACTCGAGGATTCGAGTCCAAACATCCATAAGAGAACCGAGTAAAAATTTAGAGAGAAAGTAGAAACCCGAAGATACCCCGGAAATTGGAATTCGGGAGCATAGAGGGATAGAAACCCGAAAGAGAGGCGGAAAAGCACGACGGATCGCACGACCCGCCCGGACCGAAGTCCAGGCGAGTTCGGCGCGGTGGCCGCGCGGTCACAAGGGGAAGGGCGCGCCACGACCGCGCCAAGCGACAGATTTGCCCGTTGCGTGAATCTCTCGCCCGAACGCGGATTTTTCGACTTTCGGTTGAACATCTCTCGACCCAAGACCCTTGGGGCCAGATTTTGGACGCCCTAGGTCTTAGATATCTATAAATAAGACCTCCTAGGAGCTCCGAATACTTTTACAAAACCCTACAATTTTCTACACATTCGAAACCCTAAATCCGGAGTCGTCGGAGGCACGAAACCAAGACGAACGCTGTTGGACGAAATTTCTATAGATCTCCATAATCGTGGTAAGTCTCGATCCAATCCTTGCCCAATAAACGATTCGAAAACGAATCCTAATCTTCTTCTTTTCTCTTCTACACCTCGTATTGGATCTAGATCGTAGAACCCGACGAACGGAGAGGAGAAACGGTCGACGGGAAGCCACGCCTTCGAATAGACGATCCCGGACGTTCATAAACTCTGTAAGTTAACTCTTACATGGTTTTGGGATGAATTAAAACATTCAAACTAAAAGATTACCAAGAAATCGAAAATCTGTCAATTTATACTTTCTACCGCCGCAACAGATTTGATGAATTTTTCCGAACCTTAAAACGAATTCAAACGGAGAAACTTAAAACACGAAAAACGTTCCTAAGACCAAGATCTAGATACTATAAAGTTTTGAGAATTTTTGGAGTCGATTTGATATGTGAAAACCCACCGAAACCGAACTGTTTGAATCTAGATCTTGAAATCTTGGACAGAACTTAGGAACGATATTGATCACGTTTTTGACATAGGATCTAGATTGTTTTAGATCTTTGGCCGAACATGAAACTTGTAGATAATTGTCTTAAGATGATCTCTGTAAAATTTCATCAGATTTGGAGTTGAATTGATATGGTAGAATTCGAAATCTTTAAACTGTGATACATTAAACTCGGACAGAATTATTCTTATGCGAAAATTGGTGATTTTGACCTACTTAGGTATCTCAGATTGAAAAAGTTAAAACAAAAAAGTTGTAGATCTTGACGTTTCTGAGTCAGATATGAAATTTTGGAATTTTTGGAATTAAATCTGATTTTAGACGAATTTTAGAGTAAACTGTGGTTTACCAGAAACAAAATCTTGAAATCTTGTTGAAACATGGAATTAACCTTTAGGGTTGAAACGAGTTGAGATATTATTTCTAAATAAATACAATTGAAGTCAGATTTTAAAAATTTAATCCCCTTACAAACTTGATAAATTAAAATTAGGGGTGAGTGCTCTGCAGGGTGCCCCCTAACGATTCACTTCGTGCCGTAATGGACGATGGTGACCCCGCGCGCTAAACTTGAAATGTGATATTGCCAAAACGGCGAAATATAGAGCCTACACTCTCGTGAATATCCGTATGGATTTCCCGAGGCTCCGGAGTGGTACTGGGTATGGCTGATACGGTTGCGGCTGCCGGGCTACCGGCTAAACTTGTTGACATCGCGATACTATCGTGAAACTTTGAGATACCAAATCGGGGATGTAATGGAGATATTAAACTAAATTAAATTAGATTAAATTATGTTGATGTCCAATTAAATTATTTAAATGCTTTCTTTAAATTATGGCTATTATTCTAAACCATGCGATATGTGTTATTAATTAAAGCCCTGAAATAAATTATGCTATTGAATAGTTGATTAGATTAAAGTGAATAATATGTTAATATCATGCTTTCAGTTATTTATTAAATTAATGGCTTTTAAACCCTACGATCATGCATGTATTAGCTTACTCAACAAGTTTGCTGACCAAAACCGTTTTTATTCCTTTTCTTACAGAATATGTGGAATGAGCATGTGTGGGCACGAATCATGCATGGGATTTTGGGAACTTTGTTTTGCTTTTAAATTCGTACTTTAGACTACATTATGAACGGGCCTGTTTAACCCGTGTTTTGGCCATGTCGGCCCTATTTAAATTTTCCGCTGCGATACTATACTAAAACAATTATTTCCGCTGCGCTATACTATTATTATTTTCCAATTATGTTGAATGGGCTATCTTGAATGATTTAAATATTTTAAATACTGCAATACCTAGCCTTGCATCTCTTTAGTAAGCTCGGAGAAACCGTGTCTTACTAGGGGGATGTGGCGGTGACATCCCGACCTGGGTGACCAAAAATCGGGGTGTTACAAGTTGGTATCAGAGCCCGGCTATTTTTTTTAAACTACTATTTTTAAACCATTACTATTTTTAAACTATTATTAGTATTTTGACTATTATTTTAAATTTTAAAGTATTATTTCCATGGCAAATTTTTATTTTAAAAACCCATGGAAAAATATATATATATATATATTGCATTAAATTATTTTTGGGGGGGAATCATCATTTGCATTTGCATGTTGCATCTCTGTTATGAACTTAGAATCTTGGCGAAACTTGAACTTAGAATCTGGGCGAAACTTGAACTTAGAATCTTGGCGAAACTTGAACGTAGAATCTTGGAAACTTGAACTTAGAATCTTGGCGAATTGAACCTAGAATCTTGGCGAATTGAACTTAGAATCTTGGCGAATATTAACTTAGATCTCTTGCTTGCGCTAGATGGCTAGTCAAGACATGATGCAGTTGATGGTCAGGATGATGAGCGTTCATCTCGATTCCCACCAAACCCTAGAGCAAATGAAGTACCGTATGGCTCAATTGGAGGCCAATCTACATCACATGGGCAACCTGAGAGAGGCGGATCATCACCGCATAAACCAACTCGAACGCCAAGTCCAAACCCTCACTACACAAAACTTAATACTAAAGGAATACGTCGATGCCCACGGGCAAGACTTAAACACTATCTTTGACGACCTACTGCCGCCGAGTTCGGAGGAGGAAGATCTGGAGGAAGATCCTGCTACCCCGCCGAAGGACGTCATGAGACACTAGAGATTCTATTGTTAGATACTATTTTGCTAGGAAAATATTTCTACTTTTGTACTAAAATTTCTTCTGAGGAAATAAAATGCCCGATTTATTTGTAATAAATCGAAAAAAAAAAGGACAGATCTGTCCGTACAGCCGAAAAAAAAAATCCGAAATAAAATAAAACCCCGAAGCGTACGACGCTTCTTAGTTTGAACAAAGCACCTCGTGCTAAATTGCAACACACATATACAATCACAGAAATTGCTTAGGCTATATGCTAAATTCACAAAGTCCTAATCTATCCTATTTGTACCAGAATGGCACCCAGAGGAAGAGGAAGGACTCAAACCGCTCCCCAAACCACCACTGAAACACCTACTGAAACACCACCAAACGTCACTGAACCGATTCAACCTGAAATGGAACAGCCCCAAGGTGCGCAGGACGCCCCCGCACCGAATAATGTGGGCGATCGTCTTAGGACGATAGAGGAAGTGTTGATTGCGCTCGGGAACGCGCAAGTCAACCAGGGTCAAGCTGCGGCGGTACCTCCGCCCCAAGCTCGCCCTAACTACCTGGCGATGGTGAATCCTTACCAGCCGCCCCAGTATGCTGGTGAGGAGGATCCAGCTAAACTGGAAGAGTGGATCCGGACCTTCGACAAGCTGCTGGGAGCAGTTAAATGTCCGGAAGGAGAAAGAGTGCACGTCGCTTCGTACTACTTGGGAGGCGAAGCTGACGACTGGTGGCAGGCCACTCAAGCCAAACTGACTGAAGATGACGAGCCCTACTCGTGGATGGAGATGATGGAACTACTCAGGGATCGATTCTACCCCTTGAGTACTAAAGCTGCCATGTACGAAGAGTTCCTGTCGCTGAAGCAAGGAGGCCAAACGGTGCAGGAATACTACACACGCTTCAAGGAGCTGGTGAGGTTCGCACCAAGGCTAGTGTCTACTGATGCAGAAAAGGCACAGAAGTTCGAGATGGGACTGAACCTGTCTGTGCGCGAGGTGATCGCGGGGGTACACTACCCCGATTTGCAAGCTGTGTATGACCGCGCTGTGGCGGTAGCACGCGTGCATCAGCTGAAAAGAAGGGTGAGTGGGGAGTCCAGCAGGGGTCCCCAAGACAAGAGAAGTCGAGACTCAAGAAACGAGAACAACACTGGAAGGAACGAGCAGCGCAGAGGGTCGAATAGGCCCCAACAAAACAACACTGGGAGGAGGTTCAACCAAGAAGATCCGGTACCGCCTTGCCCGAGATGTGGACGACCCCATCTGGCAAGGGGATGCCCGCAACAAGGCGCCTGTTACCGATGCGGTCGAATGGGTCACGTTCGACGGGACTGCCGGACTAGGCTCGAGAACATAACGAAGAGGGACGATTTGGTCGCGGGGCAAGAACAGCCTCAAAATCAAAACGGGCGAAACGGGAATAACCAAGGGTACAGACCCCCTCAAAATAGGCCGCAAAACCAGAACCAGAACCAACGACCTCCGCCCCCTCAGAATCAAAACCAGCAACAAAATCAGCAGCCGAATGCGAATCAGCAGGGCAATCAGGGACGCCCTATGGGGAGGCTGAACGTGGTGAACCAAGCGGACGTGCCTGCGCAATGAGAAGTGATGGCAGGTACATTTTATGTGTTGAATATGCCCCTTAGAATTCTATTTGATTCTGGAGCTAGTTGCTCAATTATAGCATCAAGGATAGTGCCTGAGTTAGATCTACCTAAGTGCGAGAGAATTAGCTTAGGAATTCAATTGCCTTCTGGAGAAGTAGTTTCTTGCTCTAAACGATATAACGGAATTCCTATAGTGATAAAGAACGTAGAATTCTTCGCGAACTTGGTAGAATTTAACTTAAGAGACTTTGACATCATACTGGGGATGGATTGGTTATCCCAGTATAAGGCGGTGATCGAATGCCAAAAGCAAAAGATCACCTTGTCAAAAAGTAGGGGAAAGAGAGTTATCTATTACTCTCAGCCCCCTAAGAAAAGTAACAAAATCGTTAGTGCACTTAAACTAAGTAACTTGATGCGTAAGGGGTACGAACTATATGCGTGCTATGTGCACAACCTTGAGGCGGAAGAGAACAAGGTTGATAGCATACCAGTGGTAAGAGAATACCCGGACGTGTTCCCTGAGGACGTTCCGGGCATGCCACCTGAGAGAGATCTTGAATTCACTATAGATCTCATTCCGGGGACAGAGCCTGTCTCAAAAGCTCCGTACCGGATGGCACCACTGGAAATGAAGGAGTTAAAAGAACAACTCGAGGAGCTGTTAGGAAAGGGTTACATAAGACCGATACGTCCCCTTGGGGAGCACCGGTTTTATTTGTCAAGAAGAAAGACGGAGGACTACGTCTTTGCATAGATTACCGAGGACTAAACCAAGTGACCATTAAGAATAAATACCCCCTACCGAGAATAGAGGATCTGTTTGATCAACTGAAGGGAGCTTCAGTATTCTCGAAGATCGATTTGCGATCTGGGTATCATCAATTGAGGATCGCCGAGAAGGACATTCCGAAGACGGCATTTCGAACGCGATATGGCCATTACGAGTTCACAGTGTTATCCTTCGGGTTAACAAATGCTCCGGCCATGTTCATGAATCTCATGAACAACGTGTTCCGAGAATTGTTAGATCAGTGCGTCGTAGTGTTCATCGACGACATCCTGATCTACTCAAAGAGCAAGGAAGAGCATGCCCAACACTTACATCAAGTGTTAGAAATCTTGCGAAGAAATCAGCTATACGGCAAGCTGTCGAAATGCGATTTCTGGTTGAAAGAAGTGGCATTTCTCGGACACATAGTATCCGCTGATGGAGTATCAGTGGATCCGGAAAAGGTTTCCGCCGTAACTGAATGGGCGACTCCGAAGAGTCCAATGGAAATAAGGAGTTTCCTTGGATTAGCCGGGAATTATAGACGATTTGTGAAGGACTTTTCAAGGATTGCACGTCCTTTGACCCAGCTACTGAAGAAAGGAGCAAAATACGAGTGGACCGAAACTTGTGAGACTGCGTTTCAAGAGCTGAAGAAACGACTCACAACCACACCCATATTAACACTACCATCAGAGAATGGTGACTTCGAAGTTTACAGCGATGCTTCGAAGGAAGGTTTAGGTTGTGTCTTGATGCAAGACTCGAGAGTCGTAGCCTATGCATCACGCCAACTAAAACCTCACGAGGAAAATTATCCGACACACGACCTGGAGTTGGCAGCGGTCGTTTTCGCTCTAAAGATATGGAGACATTATCTTTATGGGCGGAAGTGTCGAATGTTCACCGACCACAAGAGCTTGAAATATATATTCACTCAGAAGGAGTTGAATTTGAGACAGCGAAGGTGGTTGGAACTTATTAAAGACTACGATTTAGAGATAGCATACCACGAGGGGAAGGCGAATGTGGTAGCCGATGCCCTAAGTCGGAAAACCCAACACGTTACAAACTCGTTGGTAATTCCGCCGGCATTGTACATGGAATTGGCAAGATTGGAGTTAGAACTTGTGCATCCTGGCACAGTGAGAGAAACGGTCAATGCCATGGTCGTAGAAACTCCAATATTGGACGAGATTCGACTCGCTCAACCGGGCGACCCGAAACTCGAGAAGATAAAAGGGTATATTGCCGAAGGAAAGGCAATAGGATTTGCTGTCCGCGAGGATGGAAGCATCCGTTTTAAAGGGAGATGGTGTGTGCCCCTTAAATGTGCCGAGTTGAAACAAAGGTTGATGGAGGAAGGGCACAACACGCCATATTCCGTACATCCCGGAGGTGACAAGCTGTACAAAGATCTGAAGAAGATCTATTGGTGGCCGGAAATGAAGAAGGAAGTGGCGAACTTCGTGGCGAGATGTCTCACCTGCCAAAAGGTTAAGGCAGTGCGACATAAACCCCTAGGATTGATGCAACCACTAGAGATTCCAAATTGGAAGTGGGATAGCATCTCAATGGACTTTGTCTCGGGATTACCCCGATCACCTAAAGGCATGAACAAGATTTGGGTGATTGTGGATAGGCTAACGAAGACAGCCATATTTATCCCAATGAAAGACACGTGGACTATGGACCAATTGGCCCGAGCCTACATTGATAATGTGGTACGACGACATGGAGTACCACATGACATCATTTCCGATAGAGACAGTAGATTTGTCTCTCACTTTTGGACGGAGTTACAAAAGGCTCTCGGTACTCAAATCAAAATGAGCACCGCATTCCACCCGATGACGGATGGTCAAACCGAGAGAACAATCCAAACACTAGAAGACATGCTGAGAGCATGCGTGTTGGAATTTAAAGGGAATTGGGAATCTCATTTACCCTTGATTGAGTTTTCATGTAATAATAGCTACCATGCTAGCATCGGCATGGCACCTTTCGAGGCGTTGTATGGACGAAAGTGCCGAAGCCCATTGAGCTGGGAAGAAAACGATAAGTCCGTGGTAGTGGGACCACAACTTATCGAAGACATGGCTCAACACATCAAAGTGATTCAAGGGAAGATGAAAGCCGCACAAGACCGTCAAAAGAGTTATGCCGACGTGAGACGACGAGACCTAGAATTTCAAGTGGGAGATAGGGTCATGCTAAAGATATCACCCATGAAGGGGGTGATGCGCTTTGGCAAACGAGGGAAGTTAAGTCCTCGATATATAGGACCTTACGAAATTCTAGAACGAGTCGGAACTCTAGCCTACCGATTGGCTTTACCGCAACACTTAGATCGAGTTCATAATGTCTTTCATGTCTCGCAACTAAAGAAGTATGTGCCGGACTCGACACATGTACTTCAACCGGAGATAATTGAGCTCGATGAAGATTTGGCTTACGAAGAAGTCCCAGTGCGTATTCTCGATACTAAGGAACGAGTAACGAGGAACAAAACCGTCAAAATGATCAAGGTTCTTTGGTCAAACCACGAAAGTGAGACGGCAACTTGGGAAGCAGAATCCGACATGAGGGAACGATACCCGACATTGTTCCAAACCGATACCGACACAGTTATGGGGACATAACTGCAATCTTAAGGGGGAGAGGATGTCATACCACCTATTTTTCGTGCACTTGTGTAAACTTTTGAACTACGTTATGACTTGATCCCTTTACCGGGTACGTAGGCAGCTTAGAAGTTTTAATTCTAAGTTCAGTCACAACATAATAAAACAAACACAAGACCTTAGCACGAGAAAAGCCGAAACACAACTTCGAGGACGAAGTTGATTCTTAAGGAGGGTAGACTGTAATACCCGAGAATTTTCCAACATAAAATAAAACAATAATTAAATAAATAAAAAATAAATACAATAAATAAAATAAATAAATGAATCCAGCAAATAAAGAAATAAATAAAGATAAGGAAATGAGAAATGAGATTTAACTTAAAAAGGAATTAAAGGAATTTAATTAAATAAAAAGAATTGAGTAAGGATAAATAAATTGTACACCGAAACCCGACACTAATGAACTTGAGGATTCGAGTCCAAACATCCATAAGAGAACCGAGTAAAAATTTAGAGAGAAAGTAGAAACCCGAAGATACCCCGGAAATCGGAATTCGGGAGCATAGAGGGATAGAAACCCGAAAGAGAGGCGGAAAAGCACGACGGATCGCACGACCCGCCCGGACCGAAGTCCAGGCGAGTTCGGCGAGGTGGCCGCGTGGTCACAAGGGGAAGGGCGCGCCACGACCGCGCCAAGCGACAGATTTGCCCGTTGCGTGAATCTCTCGCCCGAACGCGGATTTTTCGACTTTCGGTTGAACATCTCTCGACCCAAGACCCTTGGGGTCAGATTTTGGACGCCCTAGGTCTTAGATATCTATAAATAAGACCTCCTAGGAGCTCCGAATACTTTTACAAAACCCTACAATTTTCTACACATTCGAAACCCTAAATCCGGAGTCGTCGGAGGCACGAAACCAACACGAACGCTGTTGGACGAAATTTCTACAGATCTCCATAGTCGTGGTAAGTCTCGATCGAATCCTTGTTCAATAAACGATTCGAAAACGAATCCTAATCTTCTTCTTTTCTCTTCTACACCTCGTATTGGATCTAGATCGTAGAACCCGACGAACGGAGAGGAGAAACGGTGGACGGGAAGCCACGCCTTCGAATAGACGATCCCGGGCGTTCATAAACTCTGTAAGTTAACTCTTACATGGTTTTGGGATGAATTAAAACATTCAAACTAAAAGATTACCAAGAAATCGAAAATCTGTCAATTTATACTTTCTACCGACGTAACAGATTTGATGAATTTTTCCGAACCTGAAAACGAATTCAAGCGGAGAAACTTAAAACATGAAAAACGTTCCTAAGTCCTAGATCTAGCTACTGTAAATTGTTGAGAATTTTTGGAGTCGATTTGATATGTGAAAACCTACCAAAACCGAACTGTTTGAATCTAGATCTTGAAATCTTGGACAGAACTTAGGAATGATCTTGATCACGTTTTTGACATAGGATCTAGACTGTTTTTGATCTTTGGCCGAATATGAAACTTGTAGATAATTGTCTTAAGATGATCTCTGTAAAATTTCATCAGATTTGGAGTTGAATTGCTATGGTAGAATTCGAAATCTTTAAACTGTGATACATTAAACTCGGACAGAATTATTCTTATGCGAAAATTGGTGATTTTGACCTACTTAGGTATCTCGGATTGAAAAAGTTAAAACACGAAAGTTGTAGATCTTGACATTTCTGAGTCAGATATGAAATTTTGGAATTTTTGGAATTAAATCTGATTTTAGACGAATTTTAGAGTAAACTGTGGTTTACCGGAAACAAAATCTTGAAATCTTGTTGAAACATGGAATTAACCTTTAGGGTTGAAACGAGTTGAGATATTATTTCTAAATAAATACAATTGAAGTCAGATTTTAAAAATTTAATCCCCTTACAAACTTGATAAATTAAAATTAGGGGTGAGTGCTCTGCAGGGTGCCCCCTAACGATTCACTTCGTGCCGTAATGGACGATGGTGACCCCGCGCGCTAAACTTGAAATGTGATATTGCCAAAACGGTGAAATATAGAGCCTACACTCTCGTGAATATCCGTATGGGTTTCCCGAGGCTCCGGAGTGGTACTGGGTATGGCTGATACGGTTGCGGCCGCCGGGCTACCGGCTAAACTTGTTGACATCGCGATACTATCGTGAAACTTTGAGATACCAAATCGGGGATGTAATGGGGATATTAAACTAAATTAAATTAGATTAAATTATGTTGATGTCCAATTAAATTATTTAAATGCTTTCTTTAAATTATGGCTATTATTCTAAACCATGCGATATGTGTTATTAAATAGAGCCATGAAATAAATTATGCTATTGAATAGTTCATTAGATTAAAGTGAATAATATGTTAATATCATGCTTTCAGTTATTTATTAAATTAATGGCTTTTAAACCCTACGATCATGCATGTGTTAGCTTACTCAGCAAGTTTGCTGACCAAAACCGTTTTTATTCCTTTTCTTACAGAATATGTGGAATGAGCATGTGTGGGCACGAATCATGCATGGGATTTTGGGAACTTTGTTTTGCTTTTAAATTCGTACTTTAGACTACATTATGAACGGGCCTGTTTAACCCGTGTTTTGGCCATGTCGGCCCTATTTAAATTTTCCGCTGCAATACTATACTAAAACAATTATTTCCGCTGTGCTATACTATTATTATTTTCCAATTATGTTGAATGGGCTATCTGGAATGATTTAAATGTTTTAAATACTGCAATACCTAGCCTTGCACCTCTTTAGTAAGCTCGAAGAAACCGTGTCTTACTAGGGGGATGTGGCGGTGACATCCCGACCTGGGTGACCAAAAACCGGGGTGTTACAAGTGCCTTCGTCCCGTTTGCCTCGCCGTCGCCGGAATGTTCGCCGGAAGTTGTCGTCGGATGAGTTTTGGCTTGGAGAGGGAGTTGGGAGTGTCTAGGGTTTTGAGAAACTGAAAACTAAGGGGAGGGGCGGCCAACACAACCCCTATAACCTTCCCCACTGCCTTGATCCGCTTCCCCTCGATAGGGGACGGATTTTTGGCAAGAAAATCGCCATAGAAGGAAAGTTTACACCTCCTGCACCTCTGGCGCGGTGGTGGCACGCACATAAGCCTTTGTCCGCGCGGAGTGCGCGCGAACAGTCCTGGGACGCGTCTCCCTTTCCCCGCGCGGTGGCCGCGCGTGCGCGCGCGTGGTGCGCGCCGCCCGAACCAGCCGGTTCGGGCGGTTCGTGTGGTCCGTCGGTTCTTTTCTTCCTTTTCTCGATCGGGTTTCTATCCTTCGCGCTCTTGGTCCAACTTTTCGGGTCATTCCCGACTCGAAATTCTCACGTGGGTTTATTTACGAATTCGATCTAACTCCCGTATGATAATTCGTCTACTTAAACTCGTCCCGTCCTTCCTTAATGATTTTACTGAAGTTGTGTTTTGGTTTCTTCGGGTTTAAACGTTGGGATGCTTTCGGTTATATTTTTATTTTGTGATTTATTTTATGACTGAACTTGGTATTTAAATTCCCAAGCTGCCTACGTACCCTGTGAAGGGATCAAGTCATGACGTAGTTCAAAACAATTTGAATTTTTTTTTCTCTGGTGTTACATCCTCCCCCCCCTTAAGAATACAGTTATGTCCCCATAACTGTGGTCGGGTCATCTTGGAAGAGGGTAGGGTAACGTTGTCTCATGTCGGCTTCCAATTCCCAGGTCGTCGTTTCTGCCTCGTGGTTAGACCACAGGACCTTGACCATCTTTACAGATATATTTCTTGTCACCCTTTCCTTGTAGTCGAGTATTTGCACCGGGGTTTCTTCATAGGTCAAGTCATCATCCAATTCGATTACATCCGGTTGGAGTACATTCGACGTGTCGGGCACATACTTCTTCAGTTGGGAGACGTGAAACACGTTATGGACGCGTGCTAGTTGAGGCGGCAGTGCTAGCCGGTACGCTAGATTCCCCACTCTTTCGAGGATCTCATATGGTCCTATGTATTGTGGGCTTAGTTTTTCCCTTGTCCGCCGAAGCGTATCACACCCCTGTTGTTTGTGATATTCTTGGCGCCATCCCGTCGCTGCTTTCGGAACTTCAAGTCTCGTCGCCTAGACACGGGTAGCTAGGTAGTGTCGGATGGGGCAAAATAAGGGAAACGAACAACAACCAAAAGAGATAACTAAATTAAAATAAAATTAAAAAAAAAGAAAACATTTTTCAACCTCCGCGCGGTGGTCGCGCGGTGCCGCGCCGAGACTGCGCGGCCGCGGCAGGTCGAAAAATAGGGCTCGCGGTGCGCGAGCCCTTTCCACCACTTCCCCCTTTCGCGACCGAGCGCCGTTTTCAATCAAATTCGACCTCCTCTACCCCATTTCTCCCGGTTTCTGTCCCGATTTCGCTAACCAAGGTATGTATCTACTAGAATCACTTATCAATTTCAGTTTTTATGCTTATGTCTTCCTAGTTTTTGGGTAGATTTGGGAGTTAGGGTTTAGTTGGAAGAATTTGGGGGTTTTCTAGTTTTAGGTTTGATTTGTGCAAATTAGTAAGCATTCGTGTCAATTGATGTTATTTCAGTTGTATTGCTTGTGTTTATGCCATAATGTGTTTATGTTTCTAGTGATTTCCCTTTTGATTTGGATTTTTAGGACTAATATAAAATTTCAATTTTCGGTTGGTGTTGTGGCATGATCATTGGTTTATTTTCCCGTTGTTTGGAGCCATTTGGTAATGATGGGTTGTTGTTGAAGTACTTGTTTCATTTCGGTGGCAAATTCTATATGCTTGTTAGTAATTCAAAATTTGGTTTATTGCGCTCTTAACGTGTTCAACGAAATGCCGCAGGGGACTTTGGGGGATTTTTCTAAACATATTCTTTGTTTTGGCGATGATAAATTTGAGGTTCTTATGGGTTGCTTATGTTAGGAGTTTATACTGGCGCTTCTGTGTGGTTCCGTTTGATAATTAGTTTGCGGTTTTGAATCCTAATATTGGTATTGGCTACCTGCAGGATGTTGCTCTTTCTATGGGTCGTTCTGGCGTCTCTCATGTGTCCTCCGAGGACTAGGAGACGAGTTGCTGATGAGGCTGGCCCCAGTCATGCCGCTCCGGCGATGCCTGATTCCGACGAGAGCGAGCCAGAGGAGGACGAGGAGCAGCGGGGCCCGCGACTCAGGGGTCTCCCAGACGAGGTGCATCCTCACCGGCACGACAGGTTCCGGTTTAGGACGAGGGTTGCCCAGGACTTTTATTTCGACGAGCTTCGTCGAAACAGGGCTTACGTCCCTGAGAGAGGCATATATCCTCTTCATCTGGGCGATGACAGGGTCAGTGCAGTCTTGGAGTATTTGCAGTGGACCGGTCTGGCACGTCACCCCGAGGGCGTTGCCTCCGGTTATCTGGCTATGGAGGTTATCGCCAACATTGGCGGTCTCGGGGAGGGTGACGACCTATCTCGGGTATGGGTCCGTGGTCGCTATCTCGACTTCAGTGCTCAGGCGATCAATGTCTCTTTTGGCTTGCCTGACGATGGCGTATTTCGCCCACAGCCTGAGGGACGTGTTCTTGCTCCTGCGTGGAACACCTTATGCACCATAGTGCCTCCTCAGCTCGAGCACGGTCATGAGCTTCGTTTGACGACGATGGACTCCCCTTGGCGAGAGCTTGCTCAGCTGTGGTTAGGGCGCGTCCGGCCGATCACCCGGAGCCACATTGTCCTGGATCACGTCTACGAGACCATTTGCTTTATCGCGCGAGACGGTAGGGTGAATGTAGGACCTTGTATCGAAGACAACTTGCGGGGTATGCGGAGAGGACGAGGGAGTAGGGTGATTACCCATGTTCACCTCATCTGTGGGTTGTGCGCGGCGCAGGGGATTCGCACTACACTGGAGACAGATCCGTACGACCTAGTAGCGGGCCGTTGCTACCGTATCCCGACTTATGCTGACCGGCGTAGCGCCTTACGTCGTGGGGCTCCCCGTGCTGTACTTCGCCCGCAGACTGATGACGGCGGCCTGATCCTTGTTGTACCACCGGAGCAGCCACCCCCTCCTCCAGTAGCTCCACCTCCTGCAGTGGCACCTCAGGGACAGGAGATGGCTCAGATGCTGCAGATGATGCAGGAGATGCGGGTCGGTATGGATGCCGGGTTTGCAGCTGGGCAGGCTCGTTATGACGCCATCGATGCTATGTTGGACTTCTACCAGACCCGTATGGACTCGTTTGCTACGAGGCAGGCTTAGCAGCAGGCCACCCTGTCCGACATGTACGCTTATGTGCGGCAGATGGACGACTACATGCGTCGGCAGTTCCCGCCTCCCGATCAGTGATGTCTCCTTTCATTTTCGCGTTTTCGTTTAAGTTTTGCATCAGACGTACTTTGTTTAGTTCCCTCCTTATGAGGACGTTGCTGTTGTCTGGGATTTGTGATTTATATTTTCGTTATGTTATTGCTTAGTTATGTGTTTGACATGGGTTAGTTGTTTGTTGCTGTTCTAGAAGTATGGTTGAACTGTCCTGCCTTAGTTATGATTTACGGTACTATGGTTTCGTCGTTACCTCTTCATTGCATTTACATGAGTGGAGGCCGCCCACTAGTTATTGCATATTTATGTGGTTGAGTTTCTTCCGGGTATAATATACGAATAAGTATAAAGGATAAATGAAATAGCTGCTGGAAATTCTTTTATTGCTCCATTCAAAAGAAACTTATTTGGTTATACGCGGTAGAATGAACGTAGTAGTGCTGGCAATAGTCAAAGGAGGTATAAGTAGTAATGCATCGCTATATATATCCCTAATCTAGAGGGGATAGGCAGGGGCATCCTCGATGGGGTCGTCCTCGTCGCTGGATACGTCAATGGGAGCAGCGACGTCGGGGCCAGGGCCCAGGTTCTGGAGGATCGCCTCTCCAACGTCCTGGGTTAGGTTGGTCAAGTCCCAGCCCAGGTTCTCCACTTGCTCCTCCAAGCCATCACCCTTGTCCTGGAGCTGGGCCACTTGGGCCTGGAGCTGCGTGACTTGCTCCTGCAGCTGGGTTATGTGGTGATGGTCTGCCTCCCTAAGATGACCCAGATGGGCCACGTTACCCTCCAACTGTCTTACCCGAGTTTTGAAGTAATTGATGTGCTGTTGGCCCTCGAGGTATGCGTTCATCAATTTCACCATCAAATTGACCATGTTCGCGTTGGGCTCGGCCATCTAATGTTGACAAGGTAGGTCAGAGTTAGGATCTATTTTAGGCAAAGTCAAGATGTGCAGAAATTAGATCTATATGCAACATGCAAGTGCAAGTCCCTTCCCATTAAAATTTAATTCATTCGTATGTTTAAAATAAATTGCTAAAGGTTGGGCCTCTATAGTGGGCCGAAAAGTTTAATTTTTTTTCCTTTCCTTGGCTAAAACATTGGGCTATAAATAAATTTTTGGACTAAATAAAACTAGTGGTCTGTAAAAGTAATATACTTAAAAATATTACTAGGGTTTAAAATATTAGTTTCAAAATAATTATAATAATAATATTACTAATAATAATAATAGCTTCAAAATAAAATTCCGGGCTCTGATACCAACTCGTAACACCCCGGATTTGGTAACCCAGGCCGAGGTGTCACCGCCGCATCTCCCTAGCAAGACACGGCTTCCCGAGCTCGCTAAGGAAGTGCAAGGCTTATGGGTATGCAAAGTTTTAAAACATTCAACAATGAATCCGGAATTTATTAATACTTCAATCATAGTACGGCGGTAAAAGTCATCATGCATGGATAAGGTAAGTGCAGCGGAAAAGTAGTCACGGCCAACACAGCCAAAACCTCGGGTTTAACAGACCCGGTAAAACAGTAGTATGATGCAGTAATTAAAAACGTTCACAAATATATCCCCCCCAAATGCGTGTGCATGCGTCACTCGACATACTCTGTAAAAGAAAAAAAAAACGACAACGGTTGTCAGTATAAAGATATACTGAGTAAGTTAATCCCTAACTAACAAATAAAAGGGGTTACATGTGTTTAAACTAAAGATCTCGCTTTCCATACATAAATTTAAAATACATAATTTATTTGCAACGGAAAACATGATTAAAGGACATAATTTTAAAAGCGTAATTTAAGCATAATTTAAGATGCTTAATTTTAAATACATAATTTAAAAACATGATAAATACGATTTAAGCATAATGGAACACTCACACAAGTCTTTTACATTTTATCCCGTCGACTAAGAAGAGGACACCATACCGGGAGATCACTAACGAGGCAATCTCAACATAGGACCACTAACGAGGCAGTCCAAACAATGGGGGACCACTAACGAGGCAGTCTGAAAAAGATAGTAGGACCACTAACGAGGCGATCCAAAAATACAGCGCGCGAGATCACTAACGAGGCAATCTTAGATAGTAAGGAGACCACTAACGAGGCAGTCTCAAAGATAATGATAGCATGAAGATCGGCTCGGCCTAGTGAACGGGATTTTTTGAAAGTTCGTATTTCAATGTTATCAAATGATCGATATCGCGTTTTCATGGTTCGAGTTTTCTCAAGTTCGAAAAATCCTATTCGAGGCAGTTTACGCCTTTCTTAATTAAAAATTCGTCTTTACACCAAAAATTCTGAAATTTTTACAGTAGTTCGAAAACATACACATGAACAACTTTCATGTTTTAAGTTTTTGGAAATAAGGTTTGAAGTGAGTTGAATTTCGAGTTCTTTGCAAAGATAATTTCTGTCTCAAAAACGGGTTTCGTCACAGGTTAGTACGACGCCGATTAAAAATTCATTTCAAAACCAATTGATGCGAAATTTTTACAGTAAATACAAACACACGTTAAGGAACAACTTTCATGTTTTAAGAATTTGAAAATAATGAATTCTTGATACTCAAAAATCGACCACAACCCACTGTATACTCGCGGGCTCCGAAAAGGTTTTAAAGCAGTTCTGAAATTTGACCGTTGGGCATATCAAATGAACACCAAAATTCGTGAAATTTTATATTCATAATCTAGACACAATTATCTACAACTTTTGTTTAGGAATGCAAAGTTGAATCATTCTAAAAATGGGTGAAAAACATGCATCAAGTCGAGTAAGAGAAACTGTCACAGTTTGAAATGTTCGGGTTGTCACAGAAAGTTTACAGCATGATTTGGGATAGCAAATATTAATGTCAACGGCTGAAATTTGGATACAAGATAGATAAAGGTGTTAGGAACAACTTTTATGTTGAAAAGTTTTCGGTTTGAATTCCCGAAGGTCGAGTTTTAGGCGAGTCTTTGAAATTGGACGAAAATAGGGTTTTTGAAAACCGATTTTTGTTACAAGACTATATCTCGAGTTTTAAACAACCAATAAGCACGAAAATTTGTGAGTAAGGTTTTAACTTACAGATTTGAAGATTAGGATTACTAGGATGGGTATCCGGACGTTCTAGGGTCCCGACGAACGGCCAACCCTTCCGATCGCTTTTCGTTCGTTTTCCGGCGTGAAATCGTAGTAAAGGAAACGGGTTAGATTTTGAGTTTCTAAGTGTTATGGACGAACTAAAACATTAAACTATGGCTTACCAAGATTCTATGGGGCAGTGCCTTCGTCCCGTTTGCCTCGCCGTCGCCGGAATGTTCGCCGGAAGTTGTCGTCGGATGAGTTTTGGCTTGGAGAGGGAGTTGTGAGTGTCTAGGGTTTTGAGAAACTGAAAACTAAGGGGAGGGGCGGCCAACACAGCCCCTATAACCTTCCCCACTGCCTTGATCCGCTTCCCCTCGATAGGGGACGGATTTTTGGCAAGAAAATTGCCATAGAAGGAAAGTTTACACCTCCTGCACCTCTGGCGCGGTGGTGGCGCGCACATAAGCCTTTGTCCGCGCGGAGTGCGCGCGAACAGTCCTGGGATGCGTCTCCCTTTCCCCGCGCGGTGGCCGCGCGTGCGCGCGCGGGGTGCACGCCGCCGAACCGGCCGGTTCGTGCGGTTCGTGTGGTCCGTCGGTTCTTTTCTTCCTTTTCTCGATCGGGTTTCTATCCTTCGCGCTCTTGGTCCGACTTTTCGGGTCATTCCCGACTCGAAATTCTCACGTGGGTTTATTTACGAATTCGATCTAACTTCCGTATGATAATTCGTCTACTTAAACTCGTCCCGTCCTTCCTTAATGATTTTACTGAAGTTGTGTTTTGGTTTCTTCGGGTTTAAACATTGGGATGCTTTCGGTTATGTTTTTATTTTGTGATTTATTTTATGACTAAACTTGGTATTTAAATTCCCAAGCTGCCTACGTACCCTGTGAAGGGATCAAGTCATGACGTAGTTCAAAACAATTTGAATTTGTTTTTTTTTTCGCGGGTGTTACAGTGCGTTTATACCACGCTGCCCACGATGCAACCATACACATCTGGTGCGCCAATGCCCGAAGCCTGGAACCTGCAATAGGTGCGGCAAGCTTGGTCACAAGGCTAGGGGATGTCGAACGCCGGAGGAGGCGATCGAAAAGAGGATAGATTTGGAGAACCTTCAGCAAGGAGAGAGGGACGAGGAACAAGACTAAAACCCAAACCCTCTTGAGAATAACGTATAGGCAGTTATGGGGACATAACTGAAGTCCTAAGGGGGAGAGGATGTGATACCCCGTAATAATTTATTTTTGGAGTTCGACTCGATACGGTGTATCCTAAATCATAAATAAACAAATTCAAATTGTTTTGAACTACATTATGGCTTGATCCCTTCACAGGGTACGTAGGCAACTTAGAAGTTTTAATTCTATGTTCAGTCACAAAATAATAAAACAAACAAAAGAATTCGTTCTTAACACGAGAAAAGCCGAAACACAACTTGGAGGATGAAGTTGATTCTTAAGGAGGGTAGACTGTAATACCCGGGAATTTTGCAACATAACATAAATAAATAAATAAATACATAAATAAATAATAAATAAATATAATAAATAAATGAACATGATAAATAGATAAAGAATCATAAGAGATGGGAAATGGAATTTAAATTAAAAAGGAATAAAAATTTCCAATACCCGTAAAGCCAAAGATAAATTAATCAAACAAATTGTACAAGTGTACCCGACACTAATGGACTCGAGAATTCGAGGCCAATATTAAATCTAGACCCGAGTAAGAATTAAGATAGGGGCTCCTAGTTCCTAAACCCTAAGCCCGAAAATATCCCGAAAATCCGAATCCGAGAACATAGAGGGATAGAAGTCCGATAGAGAGAGGAAGAAATGCCCGACGGATCGCATGACCCGCCCGGACCGAAGTCCAGGCGTGGGCCGCGCGGTGGCCGTGCGGTTTTTGGCTAAACGGCGCGCCAAGGCCGCGCCATCGGACAGATTCGCCCGTTGCGAGATTTACTCGCCCGAATCCGAATTTTTCGACTTCGGTTGCTCACCTTGCGACTCAAGACATCCTAGGGTTGCCTTTGGACGTCCTTTAGGTCCTTTACATCTATAAATAAACATCCTAATTAGCCCCAAACACTTTTCAAAACCCTACGAAAAATCTCTACACATCAAACCCTAATTCCGGAGTCGTCGGAGGCACGAAATTAAGAGAAGGGACTGCCATGGACGAAATTCGGAAGTCTTCTATCGTCGTGGTAAGATCCGATTTAATCTTTTTCCATTCTTGATTCGAAAACGAATCCTAACCCGATCTCTTTCTCTTCTACACCCCGATTCAGATCTAGAACGAAGAACCCGACGAACCGAGGAGATAAACGGTGAACGTGGAAGCCACGCCTACGAATCGACGAGCCGGATAATCCAATTCTTGTAAGTTAACCTTACTATGGTTTTGGGCGAATTAAAATATATCTAATCTAAAGATTTAAATCAAGAACTTAAAAATCTGTCAAACGAAATCTTTAACGGCGCAATGTTTTTGCATGATTTTTCCGAACCCTTAAACCTGCTCAAACGAGAAAACTTAAAACACAAAAAACGTTCTTAAGATGTAGATCTAGCTACTGTAAAATTTTCATAAATTTTCATTGTGTTTTGATATCCGAAAACGACCAAAAACAGACCTGCCTTTGACTTAGATCTTGAAACGGTGATAGATTCTTTATCCGAACTTGAGGTTGCTTTTTACCCTAGATCTAGACCGATTTAGGATTGGTGCTAAACATAAGAGTTGTGATCTATACGTTAAGAACACCTCCGTAAATTTTTGGAATTTTTCGTTGAGGTTTGATATCGGAATTTGACTCCAAACCGAACTGTTCTAAATTTAGATCTTGAAATCTTGACAGATTCTTGGCCCAAAGTTGTTGGCGTTTTTGACAATAGATATAGGGTGAATTAGATCTTTTGTTGAACATAAAACTTGTAGATATATGTCTTAAGCATCTCCCTATAAAATTTCATCAATTTTGGAGTTGGTTTGCTATGGTAGATCTCGAAATTTAGTAACTGCTGTCGTAAAGATTCGGACAGATTTGTAACCTGTTAGAAATCGATGTTTTTGACTTACTTCCGTATGCCGGATCGAAAAACGTAAAACATGAAACTTGTTCATCTCTGTGTTCTCGAGACACTGGTCAAATTTCAGAATTTTTGGACTTGAAACCGATTTTTAATTAATTTTGGAGTAAACAGTAGTTTTGACCAAGTCAAATCTTGAAAATCTTATTGAAAATGATTTTAAATGATATCGGAGGGGATAGCGTCCTGAAATAGTATATTTTGAGAAACTTACTAAATTTTGAAAATTGGTCTTTCTAAACAAAGAGAAGATTAAAACATTGGGGTTTATGACTAATCTGGATACTGTCAATTTTGTCTACGGCTTGGGACATAAGAGCCCAAGTGTATGGCTAGTGGACATAAGAGCCCTAGCGACATATTGATTGTATGGTCAGCGGACGTAATGAACCTATTAAAAGATTGACCATGATACTCGTGGACATAAGAGCCCGAGCGTAAGGCTGGCGGACATAAGAGCCCTAGCGGTGGTGATCTGTGAAAGAAACGAAGCAAGCCATTTGTTTAAATTAAATTGCGGTTAAATTGTGCTTTTAAATTTATGTCAATTTATTTAATTATTTTGCAAGCTATATTTATGATCTTATGAAATTCATGTCTTTTAAATTATGCAATTAAATTATTATTAGATAAATAAATTAAATTATGGGGTGTTATGCACATGTTTTCTTTAAATCTAATTAATGGCTTTGAAACCCCATAATCATGTTTGTGTTAACTTACTCAGCAAGTTTTTGCTGACCAAACCATATTGTTTCCGTTTTTCTTTCAGAGCTGTAGAATATGCATCATCATATCCATTCATGGGAATTTTTGGAAAATACTTTATTTTTAAATTTTGCGTTAGACTAGAAATTGCATGAACGGGCCTGTTTAACCCGTGCTTTGGCCATGTTGGCCCTATTTTTAAATTCCGCTGCATTATATATGTAAATATGATTTTCCGCTGCAACTGTAACGATATTATTTTCGAGCTATATTACAATGGGTTGTTTGGATGTTTTAAATTCTGAAAAACCATAGCCTTGCATCTCTTTAGCAAGCTCGGAGAAATCGTGTCCTGCTAGGGAGGTGTGGCGGTGACACCCCGACCTGGGTGACAAAAAACCGGGGTGTTACAAACGGCGAGATATATATTTTGGGCCTACACTCTCGGGAGTATCCGTATGGGTTTCCCGAGGCTCCGGAGTGGTACTGGGTATGGCGGATTTGGCTTAGGCCAAGGCTACTTGAAAAACTGTGGAGATTGCAATGCAATCGAGAAAAACTTGAGATACATGATCTTGGAGTAATTGGGGATAATTAAAAGACTTTATTTATTGCTTTATCATTTATTGCATTTATTTAAATTATATTGTGAGCATGATTGACTAGAATCCATGTTTTTAAATTATGCAAGTTGTTATCTATTAAATTAAATTAGATTATTTATTATCTAGTAGCATGTTTTTATTTAAATTAAATTAATGGCTTTGAAACCCCTTAATCATGTTAAGTGTTAACTTACTCAGCTCGTTTTGCTGACCCAAACCATTTCTCTTTTTCTTTCAGAGTATGAGGAATTTGCATGATCACATGCATATAGAGGTGTCGAAACGGGCCCGTGGGCGAAACGGGTTGGCCCGCGCGGGCCTCCGCATTTTTGCGGGCTTGAACGGGGCGGGCTCAAAATGTCTAGGCCCGACCCGCCCCACATGCGGGCCACGGGTTATGGGGGCGGCCTGCGGGATTTTTATTTAAATAATAGTATTATTTTTTTATTTGTAAAAAAAAATCGGATATATTTTTTAATGTATATATTAAAAATGAATAAAGAGATTTATAACTCGTATTTGTGATTATAAATAAGTAAGTGTAAATTTATTGGCACAATTATTTACTTTAATGTGGGTTTTTTGAATAATTATTTAAAAGAATTTATGATTATTCCATTTTTAATACTAAAGGAGTATATTATATTTTGCAAAATATAATATGTGTGACAAAAATTTTATAATTAATTATTGAACTCATAAAATTTTAGATCAAATAGATTAAGTCTTTGCTATAGTTGTATTAGGTAAGATTGTCTGAATATAATTCATTAATTCTATATTTTAGTAGGTAATACTGTCTGGACATAATTCACTAAATTTTGTATTTTATTAGGTAAGATTTTATGGGCATAATTTATTAATTTATATTTAAAAAATAAAAATTTGTCTGCACTAATAATTTTTAATAAATAGAATAATAAGGAATTTTAAACTTAAAAACTTGATACCCATAAAATTAATGACCATGGAAATATTAGAAGAGACAGATAATTTGTATTAATATAATTCAATATACAATCAATTTAATAATTTAAATGTTTGATGACATTATGCTAAACATTCATGTTAAATAATAATAAATTCAATCGATACACAACGAAGAAAAAAAAAAACTGAAAGCCCGCGGGTAGGCCCGCCCCACCGCGGGCCTAACCCGCAAAAGCCCGCCCCGCCGCGGGTTGGGCCCGTTGAGGCCTGCATCTAAACGGGCCTCTAAAAGTTGAACCCGCCCCGCATTTTTTACCTTGCGGGGCGGGCCGGCCCAACGGGCTAAGCCCGTTTTGACAGGTCTACATGCATACATGGGCACATTTGGGAAAATAAACACTAATTTCATTATTTAAATTATATTCGTAGTATATTGCATGAACGGGCATGTTTAACCCGTGTCTTGGCCATGTTGGCCCAGTATTTACTTTTTCGCTGCATTACACATAATTATACTTAGATATTATTTTTCCGCTGCAACTATTTATTAGTTTCAAGTTATATACGATGGGCTTTTAATTACTCAAATGTTTTAAACACTGAAACCATAGCCTTGCATCTCTCTAGCAAGCTCGAGGAAGTCGTGTCTTGCTAGGAAGGTGTGGCGGTGACATCCCGACCTGGGTTACCAAAAACCGGGGTGTTACACCAACAATATGGAAAAAAGTTTAAAAACTGTAGAGGAAGTTCTTGTAGCGTTAGGAAATGCTCAGGTGCATGGGGCACAAGCAGCAGTACCTCCGCCCGTAGCTCGAATCAACTACCTAGCGTTAGTGAATCCTTATCAACCACCACACTATGATTGGCAAGAGGATCCTGCCAATCGAGAGGGGTGGATCCGTACCTTTGATAAACTTTTTAATGTTATCAAATGCCCTGACGAGTGCGACCTACTACTTAGGAGGCGAAGCCGATGAGTGGTGGCAAAACTTTCAATCGAATGCAGAGGAAGGCGAAGAAGCCTACACCTGGGAAGAACTTAAGGAACCCTTGAGGGAAAGATTCTACCCACTGAGCACCAAGATTGTGAAATACGAGGAATTCATCAACTTGAAGCAAGGTGCACAAACAGTGCAAGAGTACTACACCAAATTCAAGGAACTAGTACGATTTGCTACGAGGCTAGTACCAACCGACTCTTACAATGCTCAGAAATTTGAGATGGGTCTAACCATTGTATCCGGGAGATACTTGCAGTAGGACAATTCACGAACCTACAGACGATATATGATCGCGCTGTAGCAATTGCTCGAATCCAGCAATTGAAGCATAAGGAAAATGGTGAGTCGAGCAAGGATTTGAGAAAAAGAGTCGAAACAATAACAATGGAAATTTCAGGAAGAACAATGGTCAAGCTGGGTTCAATGAACCAAAGGAGAATAAGAATAAAGGTTTTAATAATGGGAGGAATGTTGCCCGGGGTACAGCCATACCACGTTGCCCGCAGTGCCACAAAGCCCATCTGGTGCGCGAATGCCCAAGGTGTGGAACTTGTTATAGATGTGGTGGGGAAGACCACATAATTCGAGAATGCAATATTCGTGAGGAGATGATTGAGAAGAGACTAGATTTGGTGAACCCTCAGCAAGGAAATCAAGGAAGAACTTTAGGACAACTGAATGACGTCGATCAAGCTGACTTGCCAGCTCAGTGAGAAATGATCGTATACAGCAAAACCCGAACCTTCTCGAGAATAATACATAGGCATTTATTGGGATATAACTGTAATCTTAAGCGGGGGAGGATGTAACAACCCGAATGTTATTTATCCCAAATCAATAAATAAACAAATTCAAATTGTTTTCAACTCCGTAATGACTTGATCCCTTCACAGGGTACGTAGGCAACTAGGAAATTTCAATTATTGGTTCAGTCAAACAATAAAATAAAATAACACAAACAATAATCAAACAATCACACACAAACAAACAAGAAAACAAACAACCAAACAATCAACAATCAAACAATCGAACAATAAGTCACGCAACTTCGAGGACGAAGTTGATTCTTAAGGGGGGCAGACTGTAATACCGGAGATTTTTGTCGTCGTCCAAAGGAATAAAAATTAGTTTCTTCATCCGATCGAAGTCGAAATATCTCCGAGAAGAAAAAAATAATTTATCACAATAAATTATTGCTCGGAAATGAAACGCCGATAGATCCAAAAATTCAAAATGGAATAAAAGAGGGAAAGGAAGCCCAAAGACATTCCATGAATCGAGTCAAAAGAATTGGAATTAAATTCAAGAAAGAAAAGAATTTTAATTCCAAGAACCGTGAAGTCAAAAATGATTTAAATAAATAAATCATTGCATGGGAATCGAAAGACGACGAATTCAAAGCCGACGAATTTAAACTCGATGGACTCAAGATTTCGAATACGAAATTTATTAGAGATGAAATAAATTTAAGATAGGAACCATGATCCGAGAATGACCCGAAAAATCGAGCCCGAAAACGTAGGAGGATAGAAGCCCAAAAGAGAGGAGAAAAGGCCCGACGGATCGCATGACCCGGCCCAGGCTGCAGCCCAGGCGGGGTCCATGCGGTCTCCGCGCGGTCTAGAGGAATACCACACCAAGGCCGCACCACTCAACAGGCTGCGATCATGTTTCGATTTTCGGCGATTTCTTACCTTATTTTCGACCCCCGACTTTGGAAACTCAATCCCGTTGATGGAAGGTGTATATGGTCGGATTTAAAGGTCTTAGGACTCATTATTTTCGAGACTCTAACCCTAGCAGCCCTAAAAACACTCTCTAACTCTCCAAAGTTCTTCCAACACCCGAAATCACCAACTTCGAACTTTCCGATCACTTTCCGGCGACGAAAATCGACGGAGGAGGCGTGGAGAACAAGATCTTTAGTATTCCAGATTGTGGTAAGTCGTTCATAGGTTTTTGTTTAAGTTTTCGAACCCGAAAATTCGATCTAACATTAGATTTCTTCTTTCGATTCGAATTCGTGGCCAAAGTTGGAAGCTTTGCGTTGAGGAGATCCGTTCGTGTCAAATCTTAGAGCCCGGACGACCCCGAGACTGTCTAGGACGAGATTCAAGTAAGATAATGCCTTACATATCAATATTGGTGGCTTTGAATCGTTAAAAATATTAGTTTTAATCCAAACACTAAAATCGGACATAAAAGATTCAATCTTTACGCGTTTTTTGAGATTGGCCGAAAACCCCTATTTCGAGAATTCGAAACGAAAAACTCCGAACTAGAGATTTATTCCTAACATCTTAATCTAGCTTGTGTTAAAATTTCATACATTTTCATTAAGATTTGATATTCCAAATCGCGTCAAACATATTCTGTCGTGCATTTTCATCATCGTTTGAATAGTCAAATCCCGTTTTGAATACACTGTGTCCGAGAAGAAAAAGTCAACAGATTTTAAATCCGAACATAGTGAAATATTCTGACTTGATCCGTAATGAATTAGCATAATTTGCCTCAAATAAAAGTTGTTTATTTTGGTGTCTTTTAAGTGCCTGTAAAATTTCATAAATTTTGGAGATCGTTTGCTATGTCAAAATCTCTTTTGAAAATCAGTGCGCTGTGTTAGAAAAGTTAGCAGATTTTATGTCATGCAAAGATTGTGAAATTTCACTTGTTTCCTCACCTATTTTCGGAAAACGTAAAACATGAAAGTTGTTCGTTAACGTGTTTTTGAGCTACTGTAGAAATTTCAAGTCGATTGCCTTTGAAATGAATTTTTAAACTGAGATGGCGTAAACTGTGGCAATGACTTGGTTGAAATGTTGAAATAGTCGACTTTTGAGAAATAGATGATTCGTGTGACTTTGGAGATTATATTTTGTGAAATTTGCGAAACTTGTTCTTACCCTGCGGGTTCGATTCCCCAGTATGTGTGTTGATTCCTATGGATTCAATTCCCTAGGATGTATTTGAGTTCTTGTGGGTTCGATTCCCAAGGGCGATTATATGTTTTTCTGCGGGTTCGATTCCCCAGGATGTGTGTTGATTCCTATGGGTTCAATTCCCTAGGATTTATTTGAGTTCTTGCGGGTTCGATTCCCCAAGGGCGATTGTATATTTTCCTGCGGGTTCGATTCCCAGAATGTGTGTTGATTCATATGGGTTCAATTCCCTAGGATGTATTTGAGTTCTTGCGGGTTCGATTCCCCAAGGGCGATTGTCCTCGATCATATTGAAACAATAGTAAAAGGATGAAATATTCGTTATGCGAGAACATATACCTTATTCCATGATCTCTAAAACTCTCCATATTTAATAAATCATTTTGTTAAGAATTTAAAAGTTTACATGCTTAATATTGTTTACGCCCCTTTACATTTAGAATAATGCTTTTAAATCCTTATTATTTAAATTATCTATTATATCATGTTTTAAATTATGCATATGTCTTAAATCATTATTTTTAAATTACATCGATTATGAGAAATTGTGGACTTTATTATTGTGTAAACATGCATGCTTAAAATGAGTTTTTAAAATTTAATAATTAAAAACCCCTTTATTGCTATGCTAGGAATTATCTTACTCAGTATTTTATATACTGATAAAACCCGTTGTTTATTTTTCTTGTACAGAGCATGGAGATATGGCATGAGTATGCACGCATATTGGGGCTCGAGAATTAAATTAATATATATGAATGTTGCATTTCATTAGACTTAAATTGCTTACTGCATTTTGGCCATGTTGGCCCTATTTATATTTCCGCTGCTATATCTATATTTAAATATTACATTCCGCTGCAACTTAGATAATACTATGTAATGATTTTGCCATATATTTATAAATGGGCTGCTTGAAATGTTTTTAAATTCTGAAAAACCATAGCCTGGCATCTCTCTAGCAAGCTCGGAGAAACCGCGTCTTGCTAGGGATGTGTGACGGTGACATCCCGGCCTGGTTGATCAAATCCGGGGTGTTACATAAGAGCATTGCGAGTATGGCAGCACTATCTTTGGGGTAGAGAATTCATCATCAATACAGATCAGGAAACTCTGAAGCACATCCGAGGACAAGGTCAACTGAGCAAGCGACATGCCAGACGGAGTCAGTTCATTGAGGGCTTTCCCTATGTCATCAGATATAAGACATGAAAGGATAATGTGGTCGCAGATGCCTTGTCCCGCAGAGCAACATCGGCTGCTATGGCGACGACTCATTTATTGGATTCGAGCACATCAAAGCTTTATACGATACAGACCCAGATTTTGAGGAAGTGTACCGTTAGACTGAGGTACACGCATTTAAAGAGTTCTCGAGATTCGATGAGTTTCTCTACCGAGAGAATCAGTTTTCCATTCCGAGAGATTCTATTAGAGAATTGCTTATTCAGGAAGCTCATAATGGGAATCTGATGGGTCACTTCAGAAAGAATTCCACTGCTGAGATCTTACCTAAAATGTTTTATTGGCCCGGTTTGAGAAAACAAGTGGAAGAGTTTATTGCTAAGTGCATCATCTGCGTGAATGTGAAATTTACGGTTAAACCTCATGGTCTTTGTCAAGCTTTATTTGTGCCAGCCGGACCGTCGCTAGATATTTCTATGGACTTCGTGCTTGGTCTACCCTGCACTGCACGTGGAAAGGAGATAATCATTGTCGTGGTAGACAGGTTTTCCAAGATGGCTCATTTCTTACCTTGCACGATGACCACCGATGCACTTCATATTGCAAAATTGTTTTCCAAGGAGATAGTGAGATTGCACAGGATTCCGAAGTCCTCTGTATCAGACAGGGATGTCAAGTTCATAAGTTACTTCTGGAAATCCCTCTGGAGAGAAATTGGAACGAAGCTGTTGTTCTCAACTGCATTCCACCCGCATACAGATGGACAAACTGAAGCTATCAACCGGGTACTAGGTAACCTGCTTCGTATAATTACTTTTCTAATTCTAAGAGCTGGGATGAATGCCTACCATAAATTGAATTTGCATACAATAGGCACATCCATAGTGCAACTCACATCTCTCCGTTTGAGTATGTTTACGGTTTTAACCCCCTATCCCTGATTGACCTTCTACAATTGCCCAACAATGAGTATTTAAATGTGAATGGCAGAAACAAGGCTCAAGCAATCAAGGATCTACACAAGAATGTTCAAGAGAGCCTGCAGAAATCGGTGGAGATGTATGCCAAGTACCACGATATAGGAAGGAAGAGACTGCTCCTAAAACCACGCGACTGGGTGTGGCTTCACCTCAGAAAAGAACGATTCCCTGCCAAACGGCGCCAGAAACTATCTCCGCGAGGAGATGGACCGTTTAAAATTTTAGCACGGATTAATCATCATGCGAATAAACTTGAACTACCTGAGGAAACATTAATCCTACCTTTAATGTGGCAGATTTGGCATTGTACGAACGGGACGAGAAAGATGCTTGTCGGTTGATCGCTCAACCTTCCCAAGGAGGAGGGAATGGTGTGGAAGCCAGAAATGTAGGAACAACACTTCAATTTCCTGAGGGTCCATGTTCGAGGAATCAAACCAAGAAGTTCACAAGCCCGAGTCTAAGAATTTTTGAAGCAACATTTTGAAGAAGAACTGTTCAAAGTATCCAACATCCATTTTGAAGCAACTATGCTCTTACATTTCGAGCATGCCAATGTCCGGAACCCAGTTCACTAAGTCCGGACGAGTGAGTGGATGAACCATGGTATTTTAATAGATATATTTTGTATTAGGCTTTGATGTAATAGTATAGGATTAATATACCTTAAAATGACTAAGGCGTCAAAAACAAGTAAACGGACAAATTCTACATATTTTGGCAAACCTTGTGTAGTTGTGTCGCAACACATAGATCACGACGCAAGTTTGCGCCACGACGCACCAAGAGAAGAGGGTCCCAACACAAGTACAAGGATGGCGACGCAGGGCAATGTGTCACGACACACCCAAGAGGATTCTGACGCTGGTAGTTTGTGTTACGACCGCACGGCCTTGAAGGATGGCGACGCAAGTATGGATCAGGACGCACAAGCCATGGATTACGACGCCATGCACCATTTTCCTTGTTTTCTTCCTTGTTTCGACATGTACTTGGGCCAGGGGCATTGGCAACATATATAATCGGCCTCCCCCTCATTTGTAGTCATCTTTTGTTGAATATCAAATTTGCTACATTTGCATACTGTCCAAAAGATCACAACTTATGCTCATGCTTGGGCAACCTTCATCAACTTGGAAATCGAAGCAAGCCAAGATGGTTACAACCAACACTTTGGATCAATGAGGTCATGAGGATAAGGCGTATGGACGTATTTGTCTTCCATTGTTGATGTTAGAGTATTGGTTTGCTTCCCCATCCATTTTATTTCACTTGCTTGTTTATGTACCACCTACTTACTTATTCAAGTTTTGCTTTGTATCAAGAATGTATCATATGATCCTTGGCACCCTTCTTGGTAATTTGTTCTAGATAATAAGTTAGCAATTTAAGTTTAACAAGTTCTGTTCATTTTGAAGTTGTTTATGATACCAGTCAAAATTGACTGTTGTTGTCATCCATTTTCGTGTCCTCGACATAAGAATAAATTTACATTTTAGCGTAATTTGTATAATCGAACAAATAAATTGAGCGAAAATTTATATTTTTGCAATGAAATTAATTTGCGATGAAATTATATAAATTAAACTTTAGTATTTGTTAGGAAAAGTATGAAAAATTTAATAAATGACAAACTTGGATAAGTATTTTTATGCAGGCCCAACATTAATCGAAGGTCTCACAAGGACAAGGAAAATCAAAGAGGCCCACCATCACACCTTAACACACATTATCAACATTTGACAAAGTGAGCAGCATTCAGTGGGACACACGGCCATCTTCATCTTCTTCCTCCTCCAGGCAGTAGCTCCATCTCCATCGACTTCCGGCAGCCCTCCATCATCACCGTCGTCATCTCCGACCAGCACCACCACCAGCAACTTGTTCCCACCCACATCGCCCTCCCTTGCTGCTGCTATTCTATCCTCCGTTGAAGGAAGCCAGTGCTACCAGCGTCTCTACCGCGGCTGTCTCTTCGCCATTACAACAGCACCGACACCTATCTCCGGCCAGCTACCTACAACAAACCCTCGTTGTCTTCTCCAACATCCCGACGTCTTCAACAGTCCAAAGACGGCCAGCTATTCGCCAGCCATCATGTTTGAAGGCCCTTTGCCTTGCCCTCGTCTTCTCCAATGTCTCCGGAAACTCCAAAATGCCGAAAAAATCTCCATCGCTGCCTAGCCGGCCCTCGTTATCTTCTCCGATGAGAGCCAGCTGTGTCACCAGTCTGACCTGGGTTCAGCAGCTCGCACATGACGCACGGAAGAAAGGCATGCCGCACACCATGAAGAAATTGCTGGAATTATCTAAGATTCGAGTTACATACCAGATTTGAGTTGATGGCATTTATGGCCCTTCGCACACACAGCAGCAAGTTGAGTAATAGGAGGCGAGTTACTCCAAGCCTTCCAAGTCACTCACATCCAAGCCTTCTATCTCACACCCAGCACCAAAAGGAGAGGTGAGACACACCCCAAGTTACTCATAACCAAGCCTTCCAAGTCACTCACATCCCTCTCTTCCACCTCACTCACATCCTTCAACCCAGCTACCTCACATCCCTCTCTTCCACCTCACTCACATCCTTCAACCCAGCTACCTCACATCCCTCTCATCTCACTCACATCCCTTCTCACTAACCACCAAGCCTGCTAACTCATATCTCTTGCGTACCAAATTGAGAATTTTGCAAATCTTTTCAAAATCTGGGTTGTTTGGATCTGATTTTTGGCAGATTCAATAGATCTTGGGGCCGGCTTAATTATTAAAATAATATAGATAAAATATTCCATTCCTAAAATGATACTAAATCGCCTGTTGAACAGGCGATTGAAAAAAATAAATATTTTAGCCCTGATCGCCTGTTGAACAGGCGAGTAGATAAAAAAAATTGGTGAATAGTGCAAATCGTCTGTTGAACAGGCGATTTGCACTATTCATTATTATTTTATTCATGAATAGTGCAAATCGCCTGTCAACATGCTATTAGTACTATTCACCATTTTTTTATTCATTTTTTTGGTACCCTTATAAAAATGAGTGTATAAAAGTTAAATTGGTATAAAAGTATGCAAAGTGGGGTGATGATTTAAGATTACATGCCTTTCAGGTGGTAATATGATTCCCACCAAAATCCTTAACATTCCCACATCGGTGGGAATATATCATTCCCACATGAACATGGCCCGAACTATACAATGTATACATGGGCATGTTTAATCCCCAATGGGAATCTTGGATACCCCGAACCAAACGAACATAAAATTTCAGATTTTCACAATGTAGTTCTTGGCGTGCACGCCATTTTTATTTTGCTTGTAATAGATTAGATGTTGTTTCTTTCAATCCATAAACCTCAGGTAGCTAATTTCCCAAAATTCGTTCTTTCAATTTTTGCTCTTGAATTTCTAGTTTAGGATGAATCCGGATCCATTCTATCCGATGAATTTTGGTCCGGAATTCGTATTGTTTTCATCAACTTCGCATCTCATTGATTTTTGGATCACCAATATGGTATGTCTTCTTCATCTTTATTTAACTCGTGAACCTTGTTCGTCGGAAAATGGCATCAGTATGAATTCTTGTTTTCAGAATCATGTCTGATATCGATATTATCTTGAAGGAATACTGGAAACTGTTCATCATCATTCATCATGAATATCGGTGTACGTGAGTTTCTGTGTCTTGTCTGCATGTGTCGAATTTATTTTAAATTCTACAGACTAGATTTTTTTTTTTAATTAATTAAATCCATAGTTAGAGTTTCGAATTATGTTTTGAGTTAGGTTTTGTAATCTTGAGTTTTGTTTAAGTCATGGCCTGAGTATTTTTGATTTAGATCGCATGATTCAATCAGATGTAGAACTCTCATAATTCTTGAGTGAATCTTGTCTCATTTTAGATCGCCTGAACCCAAATTTTTGCATGTATAAAATTCTTCCAAGTTTAATATGAGATTAGAATGAAACGAGGGTATAGCAAGAATTGTAATATCCAAGTCGCATCGTTCGAGTCAAAATTGAGGATTTGGAATAATTTCTAGTGTAATCCAAATAGCACAGTCGAGTGGCCTGATTCACTCAATTCTTTTGTGTAACTTGAGCCTTTTCTCAAAAAATTATTTTAAGTAATTTTCCTCATCTTTTGGAGCTGAATGGGAAGGGATATGAGCTACTACTTCACAAGCCTCTTTCACACCACTTGCACCTCGCCTCATGCCTCATATCTCCCATCTCGTTTCTCCTTCATTCCATCTCGCCTCCCTTCACCTCGCACACTTCATTTCCTGTCCGCCCCTCTTCACTCCACTCATCACATCACCCCACTCGCCTATCCATCCAATCTGCAACTCACCTCAATGCATCTTATTCACTTCGCCGGGTCCACTGTGTCCAAGAAATGCTACTTCCTTTAACCAGAAATCGCATTTGGACAACTTGCCGTATAGTTGGTTCTTTCGCAAGATCCCTAATACTAGGTGCAAATGTTGGACATGCTCTTCCTCGCACTTCGAGTAGATCAGGATGTCATCAATGAACACCACTACGCACTGATGTAACAACTCTCGAAACACATTGTTCATGAGGTTCATTAACATTGTTGGAGCATTCGTTAACCCAAAGGATAACACCGTGAACTCATAGTGGCCATATCGAGTTCGAAACGCCGTCTTCGGAATGTCTTTCTCGGCGTCGATCTTCGAGAATACAGAAGCTCCCTTCAATTGGTCGAACAGATCCTCGATCCTCGGCAGGGGATACTTATTCTTGATGGTCACTTGATTTAATCCCCGATAATCTATACAAAGACGTAATCCTCCGTCTTTCTTCTTGACAAATAAAACCGTTGCTCCCCATGGGGAAGTACTCGGTCTTATTTATCCTTTCTGCAGTAGTTCTTCGAGTTGCTCCTTCAACTCCTTCATCTCCAATGGTGCCATCCGGTACGGAGCTTTTGAGACAGGCTCTGTTCCCGGGATGAGATCTATGGTGAATTCAAGATCTCGTTTAGGTGGCATGCCCGGAACGTCTTCGGGAATCACGTCCGGGTACTCTGTAACACCCCGGATTTGATAACACAGGCCGGGATGTCACCGCCACACCTCCCTAGCAAGACACGGGTTCTCCAAGTTTGCTAAAGAGATGGAAGGCTATAGGTATTGCAAAGAGTTTTAAAAACAAGTCCGGATTTTTTTTTAAAATATAATAAATAAGTCTCATCCACACACATAATGATATTAATAGTAATATATCGCAGCGAAAAATGTAAAGTGGGCCGACATGGCCAAAACTCGGGTTTTACATGCCCGATATGCAAGTATCATGAAAAGCGATAAAACAATGTTTAAATTTTTCTATCCCCCAACGGCATATGCTTATGCATTTTCTCCACTCTGAAAAAGAAAAAAGCAACAATTTTATCAGTATATAAAATAATGAGTAAGTCGATCCTAACATAGCAATAAAATGGGTTTAATTAAATATTAAATTCTACTCCTAGGCATGCATACAAAAATATTCCATTTACCAATTTAAAAATAAATAATTTAATTGTATACTTGAACATGCATTAAATTCATAAATAATAATTTCACATGTTATAAAATTTAAGACATAAATTTAAAGACAAGAATAAATAAATAAATTCGTAAAAAGGATTAAGTCTTTTAATTTTCCCCGTTACATCACCGTTTCTCAATATTTAGTGTAGCCGGTCATCCGGCGGCTGCAGCCATTTCGTAAGTTTCTTGTGTAGCCGGTCATCCGGCGGCCGCAGCCGTATCTGTCATACCCAAAACACTCCAGAGCCTCGGGAAATCCATACAGATAATCCCGAGAGTGTAGGCCGTATCTCAATGCCGTTTTGGCGTAGTATTTCAATAATATTCACTCGTCCATTATAGGCCCGAAGAGAAAGGCTAGAGGGGCACCCTGCAGAGCACTCACCCTCCACCAAAGTATCTCATATCGTTTCGATTTAGTGTAACGGGATTTTTCAAAAGTATAGATTTATCGTATTTCAAGGTTTTCGATCGTTTGTTTCGAAATTTCAAAATCTCTTCGATTTAAAATCGTTTGGCGTCACAGTTTACGCCTTTTTAGTTTAAAAATTCATTTCATGTCCGAAAAATCTGAAATTCGTACAGTGTACCAAAAACACCCTAACGAACAACTTTCGTGTTTTAATGATTTCAAAATAAGTTGAGGAAACATGTCAAAAATCGAGTTTATTGTACAACATATACACTGTCAGGTTTCAGTTTTACCACAGTTCAGAAAATCGACATTTTGACATACCAAATGGACTCCAAAAATTCTGAAATTGTATATGCACATACTAGACATGATTATCTACAGATTTTATTTAGATTGCAAAGATCAATTCGGACTAGAAAATATAGAAACATGCTCATCAAGTTCGGACATGTACACTGTCATTTTTCGAAATAGTTTTAACAAGGGAGTTTATGTTCGATGCGATTTGAGATAGCAAACGTCGATGAAAATGTATGAAATTTTTACAAAACATATATTAATGTGTTGGGATCAAAAGTCTAGTTTTGAGTTTCTTGGATTGGACTCTCGAAATATGAGTTTTAACCGGATTTCAGAAATTGCGCAAGATAGGGTTTTTAGGTTCGGTTTTTACGTTTCATTACAAAGTGACTAAATCGGACGCCCCTAAGCCACTCGTATTGATATGAAAGACATCAACTTACTGTGATAGGGTGTTTGGTCTCCTAGGGTCGCTGGGCTTGTCCAAATTTGCTACGAGCGGATCTCCTCAACGCCGAGCTTCCAACTTTGGCCACGATTTCAAATCGGAAGAAAAAATCCAATGTTAGATCGAGTTTTCGGTTTTGAAAACTTAAATTAAAACTTATGAATGACTTACCACAATATGGAACACTAAGGATCTTGTATTCCACGCCTCCTTCGTCGATTTGCGTCGCCGGAAAGTGATCGGAAAGTTGTCGAGAGTCGTCGGAAGGTGTTTTGGCTTTGGGGAGAGTTTGGGAGAGCTTTAGGATGAATGGAGGCTATTGTGACTGATGAAGAGGTGGGGGAGGCAACCCTAATTCGTCCCTAAAAGCCTTCCCCCGTCCAAAATTTACTAGCCTAAGTCGGGAGTCGTAATTATGGTAAGAAATCGCCGAAATCGTGTGAATTGCCACATTCCGTGGTTCCACGCGGGGTTGGCAAGTGAAAGGGGAAACCCCGCGCGGCCAGCGCGCGGCACCAGTCGGGACTGCGGTCCGGGCCGGTCCGTGCGATCCGTCGAGTCTTTTCCTCCTCTCTTTCGGACTTCTATCCTTCCACATTTTCGGCTCGATTTTCCGGGTCATTCTCGGGTTATGATTCTCATCCTAAATTTATTCCGACTCAAATTGATTTCATGTTTGAAATCTTAAGTCCATCGGTTTCGGGTTCGTCGGCTTCCAAATCGTTGTCTTTTGACTTCCACGCATTTCCGACTTTACGGGTTCTCGGAACAAAACCTCTTTGCTCATCAGATTAAATTCTATTTCATGTCCTAAAAATTACGGGTATTACAGTCTACCCTCCTTAAGAATCAACTTTGTCCTCGAAGTTGCGCTTTATCATCTCGCGAGTTCGGGAATTATTTGATTAAGCGATTGTATTTATTGTGTGTTGTTGTTTGTTATTATTTGACTGAACCCAGAATTGAAATTTCCAAGTTGCCTACGTACCCCGTGAAGGGATCAAGTCATTACGTAGTTCAAAATAATTTGAATTTGTTTATTTGGGGTACAAAATATTCGGACAAAAATATCCGGAAATATTCGGGCCGTTACTTCCTCCCCCTCTTAAGACTACAGTTATGTCCCCATAACTGTGGTTGCATCATTTTGGAAAAGGGTCGGGTAACGCTCCTTCATATCCGCCTCTAATTCCCACATTGCCGTCTCGGCTTCATGGTTAGACCAAAGAACCTTGACCATTCTCACGGTCTTGTTTCTTGTTACTCTCTCCTTCACGTCAAGTATTCGTACCGGAATTTCCTTGTAGCTCAAGTCATCATCCAATTCAATCTCCTCCGGTTGGAGTACATGGGTCGGATCGTGTACATACTTTTTCAATTGTGAGACATGGAACACATCATGGACACGAGCGAATTGTGGCGGCAATGCTAGCCGATATGCTAGGTTTCCCACTCTTTCTAGGATCTCATATGGTCCTATGTATCGTGGACTCAATTTTCCTCGTTTGCCAAAGCGCATCACCCCCTTCATCGGTGATACCTTCAGCATGACCTTATCGCCGATTTGAAATTCCAAGTCTTGCCATCTCACATCGGCATAGCTCTTTTGCCGGTCCTGAGCGGCTCTCATCTTTCCTTGGATTATGTTGATTTGTTGGGCCATGTCCTCAACAAGTTGCGGTCCAACTTCCATAGTCCTATTGTTCTCTTCCCAGCTCAATGGGCTTTGGCACTTGCATCCATACAGTGCCTTGAAAGGTGCCATGCCTATGCTAGCATGGTAACTATTGTTTTAGGAAAATTCAATTAGTGGTAAATGATCTTCCAAACTTCCCTTAAACTCTAGTACACATGTCCTTAGCATGTCCTCTAACGTTTGGATCGTTCTTTCTGTTTGTCCGTCCGTCATGGGGTGGAACGCGGTACTCATCTTTATTTTCGTACCGAGGGCTTCTTGTAGCTTTGTCCAGAAATGAGAGACAAATCTACTGTCTCTGTCCGAGATGATGTCATGTGGTATTCCATGCCGCCATACCACATTGTCGACATACGCCTTTGCCAATTGGTCCATGGACCAAGTATCCTTCACTGGGATGAATATGGCAGCTTTTGTCAACCTATCCACGATCACCCAGATTTTATTCATCCCTTTCGGTGAACGTGGTAACCCCGACACGAAATCCATTGAAATGCTATCCCATTTCCAACTCGGGATTTCCAATAGTTGCATTAGCCCTAGGGGTTTTTGACGTACTGCCTTGATCTTCTGGCAGGTGAGGCATCTTGCCACAAATTCAGCTACCTTTCTTTTCATGTTCGGCCACCAATAGTTCTTCTTTAAGTCCTTGTACAGCTTGTCGCCTCCGGGATGAACTGAGTAGGGTGTATTATGGCCTTCCTCCATCACCCTTTGCTTTAGGTCAATGCACCCTCGTGGTATACACCACCTTCCCTTGAAGCAGATGCTTCCGTCCTCATGAATTTTAAAATCTATTGCCTTTCCTTCGGCAATGCTCTTCCTAATTTCCTCCAACTTTTCATCACCCGGTTGGGCGAGTCGTATTTCCTCGAATATGGTAGGTCCCACTATCATCGCGTTGATGACTTCATTTATTGTGCCTGAATGCACCAACTCTAAACTCAATTTCGCCAAGTCTCTATATAGCTCGGCCGGTATCACGAGTGAATTCCCCACGTGTTGAGTCTTTCGACTCAAGGCGTCGGCTACTACATTGGCTTTTCCTTCGTGATAAGCAATTTCCAGGTCATAATCCTTGATTAGTTCCAACCATCTTCTTTGCCTCAAATTCAGCTCTTTTTGCGTGAATATATACTTAAGACTCTTATGGTCGGTGAACATCCGACACTTTCGCCCATAGAGATAATGTCTCCATATCTTTAAGGCGAACACGACTGCGGCTAGTTCTAAGTCGTGCGTCGAGTAGTTTTCTTCGTGTGGTTTTAGTTGACGCGATGCGTATGCTATAACCCTTTGATCTTGCATTAGCACACATCCCAATCCCTCTTTCGAGGCGTCGCTGTACACCTCGAAGTCTCCATCCTCTGATGGTAACGCCAATACTGGTGCTATGGTAAGTCGTTTCTTCAAATCCTGGAACGCGGACTCGCACTCACTGGTCCAGTCGTATTTAACCCCTTTCTTCAACAGCTGGGTCAACGGGCGTGCGATTTTTGAGAAATCCTTTACAAATCGCCTGTAGTATCCTGCCAATCCAAGAAAACTTCTTATCTCTGTTGGGTTTTGCGGTGGCACCCACTCGGTCACTGCCGAGATCTTCACCGGGTCTACTGCCACTCTGTTCGCGGATACTATATGCCCAAGAAATGCCACTTCTCTTAACCAGAAGTCGCATTTGGACAGCTTGCCATACAACTGATTTACTCGTAAGATCCCTAACACTTTGTGCAAGTGCTCGGAATGTTCTTCTTCGCTTTTGAGTAGATCAATATGTCATCTATGAACACCACCAGGCATTGATCTAATAGTTCTCGAAATACGTTGTTCATGAGATTCATGAACATCGCGGGGGCGTTCGTTAACCCAAATAATAGCACCGTGAACTCGTAGTGTCCGTAACGAGTTCTGAACGCCGTCTTTGGAATGTCCTTTTTGGCGATCCTTAACTGGTGATATCCAGATCACATGTCGATCTTTGAGAGTACTGAAGCTCCTTTCAGTTGGTCGAATAAGTCTTCGATCCTGGGCAACGGGTACTTGTTCTTGACGGTGACTTGATTAAGTCCTCTATAATCAATGCATAGTCGTATACCTCCGTCCTTCTTCTTAACGAATAAGACCGGGGCTCCCCATGGAGACGTTCTCGGCCTTATGTATCCCTTCTCCAACAACTCCTCGAGTTGTTCCTTTAGCTCCTTCATTTCCAGTGGCGCCATGCGGTAAGGAGCTTTTGAGACCGGTTCCGTTCCCGGAATGAGATCTATGGTGAATTCAAGATCTCTCTCGGGCGGCATGCTGGGAACGTCTTCAGGAAATACATCCGGGTATTCTCTTACCACCGGAATGTTATCTACCTTGACTCGTTCGGCCTCAAGGTTATGAATGTAGCATGCGTACAACGCGTAACCCTTACGCATTAAGCTACATAATTTGAAGGCGTTAACTATCTTGTTAGACTTCTTAGGGGGCTGGGAGTAAAAGATGACTCTCTTCCCTTTGCTCTTTGACACCGTGATCTTTTGCTTTTGGCATTCGATCACGGCCTTATATTTGGTTAACCAATCCATCCCTAGTATGACGTCAAAATCCTTTAGATCGAATTATACCAAGTTTGCAAAAAACTCTACGTTCTTTATAACTACCGGAATTCCATTATAGCGCTTAGAGCATGATACTATTTCTCCGGATGGTAGTTGAATTCCTGAGTTAATCAACTCGCACTTAGGTAGATCTAGTTCAGGTAAGACTATTGATGATATTATTGAACAACTTGCTCCTGAGTCAAACAGAACTTTAAGGGGCGTACTTAAAACTGGAACGTACCTCCCATTACGTCACCCTGCACAGGAACATCCTCCTGGTTGATAACATTCAACCGCCCCATTGGCCGTCCCTGATTGCCTTGTTGATCCCGGTTCGGTTCTGATTCTGTTGCTGATTTGGGTTCTGTGGAGGACATTGATTTTGGTTGAAGTTCTGGTTTTGAGGGGTTCTGTACCCCTGGTTGTTTCCATTCCGCCCATCCTGATTGCGGGGTTGCGTTGTTCCCGTGCCTAAGTCTTCCCTTTTTGTGATGTTTTCCATTTGAGTGCGGCACTCGTTCACCCAATGGCCATTGCGACCACACCGGTAGCATGCGCCCTGTTGGGGGCATCCTCTAGCCAGATGAGGCTTGCCACATCTTGGGCATGGTGGCACCGGGTTACCTTGGGAAAAGATCCTCCCATCATTTCCCCCATTGTTGTTCGGAGGGGGTCTGTTCAGGCCTCCTCGGAAGTTGTCTCCCCCAGAATTGTTACCGGATTGGTTATCCCTATTCCTCTTATCTTGTCCCTGAGATGCCCGACTGGGCTCTCCACTCACTTTCCTCTTCATTTGTTGCACCCTTGCGACAGCTATCGCGCGATCATACACCGCTTGCAGGTCCGAGTAGTGGACGCCAGTGATCACTTCCCGTATGGTCAAGTTCAGCCCCATTTCAAATTTTTGTGCCTTTTCCACATCTGTCGGCACGAGCCTTGGTGCGAAACGCACCAACTCCTTGAAACGGGCGTAGTATTCCTGTACCGTTTGTCCTCATTGTTTCAACGAGAGGAACTCCTCGTACATCGCCGCCTTTGTGCTCAGGGATAAAATCGATCCCTGAGCAGTCCCATAAATTCCTACCACGAGTAGGGTTCTTCGTCCTCAGTTAACTTGTCTTGCATGGCACGCCACCATTCGTCCGCCTCAGCTCCGAGGTAGTATGATGCCACGTGCACCTTCTCGCCAACTGGGCACCTCACAGCGTTCAGTAACTTATCGAATGTTCGGATCCATTCCTCGAGTTTAGCCGGGTCCTCTTCGCCGGCGTAGCGCGGAGGGTGATATGAGTTCACCATAGCTAAGTAGTTAATGCGGGCCTCGGGTGGAGGTACCGCAGCTGCTTGGCCCTGGTTCACATGTGCGTTCTCTATCGCAATGAGAACCTCATCTAAGGTGTGTAGACGAGCGTCCATGTTGTTTGGCATAGGGTTTGCTGGCTCCTCTTGAGCGTGTACCCCTTTGTTGAGTATCGGCATATCTGGTTGCCTAGGTGTTTCGTTGGTGTTGGGAGTAGTGGGCTGGGCGCGTGGTCTTCCTCTCGGTGCCATGTTGTTGCAAGAACAGGAGAGTTTAGATTTTCTTGTTGAAGTATTGTATAATGCTTGTAAGGTGATTTATTAAATAAATTATGGTATTAACAGGTATCAATCCACTAGATCCTGTTAGTAGAGGTTGTTTAGAGTTTGTGTATTATTTGTTGTTGTTGGAAGTTGCTTAACACTTGTTGTTTTGTTTTGTTTTGTTTTTTTTTCATGAACAGTAACCTGTTCAGGGGTTTTTTTTCTTGAAAATCTAGGGGTCTAGGGTTTAGGGTTTTCAGGGTTTCCGGGTTTGGGATTGGAGGTACCCTTGTTTAATTATTGTCTATATATAATATATATATATGTCGTTTATTTATTAATACTTGTATTTTTGTTTAGTTGTTATCTCATTATTATATATATACGTATGTTGTTTATTTATTATTACCTTATTCCCTCATTTGATCAAGGTAATTAAAGAATGATAATTTAATAAAATGTAAGGAATAATTTAAATATACTTGTATATAAAATAAATGCTTGTATATTTATTACTCAAGAAAATTTTTTTATTTGGGTTACAAGCATTCGAAACAGAAATAATAGTGCTGATAATAATTTAAAGGGATATGTAAATAATAGTGCATCGGTATGGATCTCTAAGTTTAGAGTGAATAGGTAGGTGCATCCTCAATGGGATCGTCCTCGTCGCTGGATACGTCAATGGGGGTGGGTGTTCCAACAGGCTCGGGGCTCTGAGGAAATACGTCATCCTCTAGGCTCATCAGTTCCATTCCTAAGTGCCCTACTTGCATCATCAGTTCGTTATACTTGTTTTGAAGTGCAACCACTTGGGTTTGAAATTCGGCGACTTGGGCCTTGAGTTGAGTTATATCGTGATGGTCAGCTTCCCTAAGATGTCCCAAATGGGCCACGTTACCCTCTAGTTGTTGTACCCGAGTATTGAAGTAATTGACATGTTGTGACTCGAGGTACGCGTTAGTCAGTTTCCTCATCAGATTGATCATGTTCGTGTTGGGTTCGGCCATCTAATGTAAACAAAGAGGTTAGAGTTAGAACATGTTTCGAGCAAAGTCAAGATATGCAGGAATCTAAATCGACATGAATATGCATATGCAATCCCCCCCCCCCAATAAAAATTTATTTAATGTGTTTTTAGTTTACATTTAATCATGGATTTAAGTAATTAAAAAGTTGGGCCTCTATATTGGACTAAAATTAATAATTTGGCTAAAGTAACAAAAATATGGGTATTTGGGCCAATCATAAAAAAATTTTGGGTCAAAATAATTAATCTTTGGGCTCAAACTTTGGGCTAAAATAATACTAGTAGTTAAAAATAATAAAATTAAAAATAATACTAGGTTTTAAAATAATGGTTTATAAATAATAATAGTAGCTTTAAAATTTTCCGGGCTCTGATACCAACTTGTAACACCCCGGATTTGATAACCCATGCCGGGATGTCACCGCCACACCTCTCTAGCAAGACACGGGTTCTCCGAGCTTGCTAAAGAGATGCAAGGCTATAGGTATTGCAAAGAGTTTTAAAAACAAGTCCGGAATTTTTTTTAAAATATAATAAATAAGTCTCATCCACACACATAATGATATTAATAGTAATATATCGCAACAGAAAATATAAAGTGGGCCGACATGGCCAAAACTCGGATTTTACATGCCCGATATGCAAGTATCATGAAAAGCGATAAAACAATGTTTAAATTTTTCCGTCCCCCAAATGCATATGCTCATGCATTTTCTCCATACTCTGAAAAAGAAAAAAACAACAATTTTATCAGTATATAAAATACTGAGTAAGTCGATCCTAACATAACAATAAAGTGGGTTTAATTAAATAATTAAATTCTACTCCTAGGCATGCATACAAAAATATTCCATTTACCAATTTAAAAATAAATAATTTAATTGTATACTTGAACATGCATTAAATTCATAAATAATAATTTCACATGTTATAAAATTTAAGACATAAATTTAAATGCAAAATTTAAAGACAAGAATAAATAAATAAATGCGTAAAAAGTATTAAGTCTTTTAATTTTATTACATCACCGTTTCTCAATATTTAGTGTAGCCGATCATCCGGCGGCCGCAGCCGTTTCGTAAGTTTCTTGTGTAGCCGGTCATCTGGCGGCCGCAGCCATATCTGCCATACCCAAAACACTCCGGAGCCTCGGGAAATCCATACGGATAATCCCGAGAGTGTAGGTCGTATCTTAATGTCGTTTTGGCGTAGTATTTCAATAATATTCTCTCGTCCATTATAGGCACGAAGAGAAAGGCTAGAGGGGCACCATGTAGAGCACTCACCCTCCACCAAAGTATCTCATATCGTTTCGATTTAGTGTAACGGGATTTTTCAAAAGTATAGATTTATCGTATTTCAAGGTTTTCGATCGTTTGTTTCGAAATTTCAAAATCTCTTCGATTTAAAATCGTTTGGCGTTACAGTTTACGCCTTTTTAGTTTAAAAATTCATTTCAAGTCCGAAAAATCTAAAATTTGTACAGTGTACCAAAAACACCCTAACGAACAACTTTTGTGTTTTAACAATTTCGAAATAAGTTGAGGAAACATGTCAAAAATCGAGTTTATTGCACAACATATACACTGTCAGGTTTCAGTTTTTCCACAGTTTGGAAAATCGATGTTTTGACATATCAATGGACTCCAAATATTCTGAAATTTTATATGCGCATACTAGACATGATTATCTATAACTTTCATTTAGATTGCAAAGATCAATTCGGACTAGAAAATATAGAAACATGCTCATCAAGTTTGGACATGTACACTGTCAGTTTTCGAAAAAGTTTTAACAAGGCTGTTTATGTTTGACGTGATTTGAGATAGCAAACGTCGACGAAAATGTCCACACTTTTTACACAACATAGATTAATGTGTTGGGATCAAAAGTCTAGTTTTGAGTTTCTCGGATTGGACTCTCAAAATATGAGTTTTAACCGGATATCAGAAATTGCGCAAGATAGGGTTTTTAGGTTCGGTTTTTACGTTTCGTTACAAAGTGACTAAATCGGACACCCCTAAGCCACCCGCATTGATATGAAAGGCATCAAATTACTGTGATAGGGTGTTTGGTCGTCCTAGGGTCGCTGGGCTTGTCCAAATTTGCTACGAACGGATCTCCTCAACGCCGAGCTTCCAACTTTGGCCACGATTTCAAATCGGAAGAAGAAATCCAATGTTAGATCGAGTTTTCGGTTTCGGAAACTTAAATGAAGACTTATGAACGACTTACCACAATCTGGAACACTAAGGATCTTGTATTCCACACCTCCTTCGTCGATTTGCATCGCCGGAAAGTGATCGGAAAGTTGTCGGGAGTCGTCGCAAGGTGTTTTGGCTTTGGGGAGAGTTTGGGAGAGCTTAAGGATGAATGGAGGCTGTTGTGACTGATGAAGGGGTGGGGGAGGCAACCCTAATTCGTCCCTAAAAGCCTTCCCCCGTCCAAAATTTACTTGCCTAAGTCGGGAGTCGTAATTATGGTAAGAAATCGCCAAAATCGCGTGAATTGCCACATTCCGTGGTTCCACGCGGGGTTGGCGCGGTGAAAGGGGAAACCCCGCGCGGCCAGCGCGTGGCACCGGCCTGGACTGTAGTCCGGGCCGGTCCGTGCGATCCGTCGGGTCTTTTCCTCCTCTCTTTCGGACTTCTATCCTTCCACATTTTCGGCTCGATTTTCCGGGTCATTCTCGGGTTATGATTCTCATCCTAAATTTATTCCGACTCAAATTGATTTCATGTTTGAAATCTTAAGTCCGTCGGTTTCGGGTTCGTCGGGTTCCAAATCGTTGTCTTTTGACTTCCACGCATTTCCGACTTTACGGGTTCTCGGAACAAAACCTCTTTGCTCATCGGATTAAATTCTATTTCATGTCCTAAAAATTACGGGTATTACAGTTTACCCTACTTAAGAATCAACTTCGTCCTCGAAGTTGCGCTTTATCATCTCGCGAGTTCGGGAATTGTTTGATTAAGCGACTGTATTTATTGTGTGTTGTTGTTTGTTATTATTTGACTGAACCCAGAATTGAAATTTCCAAGTTGCCTACGTACCCCGTGAAGGGATCAAGTCATTACGTAGTTCAAAACAATTTGAATTTGTTTATTTGGGGTACAAAATATTCGGACAAAAATATCCGAAAATATTCGGGCCGTTACATACTCTCTTACCACCGGAATGTTGTCAACCTTGCTCTCTTCCGCCTCAAGGTTGTGAGCGTAGCACGCATACAACTTATACCCCTTACGCATCAAGTTACTCAATTTGAGGGCAGTAACGATTTTGTTGCTCCTCTTAGGGGGTTGAGAGTAAAAGATAACTCTTCTTCGCCTACTTTTTGAGAGGGTGATCTTTTGCTTTTGACTCTTGATCACCGCTTTATACTGGGATAACCAGTCCATTCCCAGGATAATGTCAAAGTCCCTTAAGTTAAATTCTACTAAGTTCGCGAAAAATTCTTCGTTTTTTATTACTATAGGAATTCCATCATAACATTTAGAGCACGCTACTACATCTCCTGAAGGCAATTGAATTCCTAAGCTAATTATCTAGCACTTAGGTAGATCTAACTCAGGCACTACTCTTGATGCTATAATGGAGCAACTAGCTCCAGAATAAAATAAAACTTTAAGGGGTGTATTTAAGACGTGAAATGTACATGCCATCACTTCTCCTTGCGCAGGCACGTCTGCTTGATTGACCACGTTGAGGCGTCCCATAGGGCGTCCTTGATTGCCCTGCTGATTCAGATTCTTCTGCTGATTCTGCTGCTGATTCTGTTGCTGATTCTGTTGTTGAGGCTGCGGAGGGCACTGGTTTTGGTTATGCTGATTCTGAAGGGGCCTATACCCCTGGTTGTTTCCATTTCGTCCATTCTGATTTTGAGGCTGCACCGGCCCCGTGACCAAATCCTCCCTCTTCTTGATATTCTCCAACCTAGTTCGACATTCTCGACTCTGGTGACCCATCCGGCCACATCGGTAGCATGCGCCCTGCTGAGGGCATCCCCCTGCCACACCTTGGGCACGGTGGCACTAGACCTCCTTGATTGAACCTTCTGCCATTGTTCATCTGCTGTGGCCTATTCGGCCTTCCCCGATACTCGACCCTCCTAGTGTTGTTCTCATTTCTATTGTCCCGATTTCTCTTATCCTGGGGACCCCGGCTGGTGTAACACCCCGGTTTTTGGTAACCCAGGTAGGGATGTCACCGCCACACCTCCCTAGTAAGACACAGTTGCTCCGGCTTACTGAAGAGATGCAAGGCTAGGCATTTCAGTATTTAAAATATTTAAAACATTAGCAAACAGCCCATACAATATAAATTCGAAAATAATAATATCATAAAGCAGCGGATATAATATTTAGGTATAATATTGCAGCGAAAATGTAAATAAGACCGACATGGTTAAAACACGGGTTAAACAGGCCCGTTTGTTCCTTAGTCTAATGCGAGAATTTAAAAACAAAGTTTCGCAAAATATAATTCCCCCATGCATGAACGTGCTCATGTTCATTCCACATACTCTGTAAGGAAAATGAAAAATTAACGGTTTGGTCAGCACAACTTGCTGAGTAAGTTAACAAATGCATGATCGTAGGGTTTAAAAGCCATTAGTTTAATACTTACATAAAAACATGATAATAAGCCATAAATAATTCAAAACTTAATTATCTAAGCAATTTGCATAATTATTTCATGGCACTAATCAGTAATACATTTAGCACAATTTAAAATGAAAGCCATAACTAATTTAAACAAAGCATTTTTAACAATTTAAACGACAACGATAAATAATCCAATTTAATTTAAATTCCCCATTACATCCCCGATTTAGTAATTTCAAGTGTTTCACGATTGCATCGCGATCTCGACAAGTTTAGCCGGAAACCGGCGGCCGCAGCCGTATCTGCTATACCCAGTACCACTCCGGAGCCTCGGGAATTCCATGTGGACATTCTCGAGAGTGTAGGCCATATATCTTATGCCGTTTTGGCAATATCATATCTCAATTTTCGCGCAGGGTCACCATCGTCCATAAAGGCACGAAGTGAAGCAGTTAGGGGGCACCCTGCAGAGCCACATCCCTAATTTTAATTTATCAAGTATGTAAGGGGATTTATTTCAAAAATTCTGGTTTCACTAAATTTATTAAAAAAGATTTCGACTCGTTTCAGCCCTGAAGGCTAATTCCATCGTTTCAACAAGATTTCAAGATTTGACTCTGGTAAACCGCTGTTTACTCTAAAATTAATTTAATATAAGATTTAAGTTCAAAAATTCTGAAAATTTACCACTGACTCGGAAACACCGATACGAACAACTTTCGTGTTTTAACGTTTTTAATTTGAGATACCGAAACAGGTCAAAAACATCGATTTTTGTAGAAACATTAATCTGTCCGAATTTATCATACAGCAGTTCAAGATTTTCAAGATCTACCATAGCAAATCAACTTCAAACTTAACGAAATTTTACAGAGACCTTCTTAAGACATTTGTCTACAACTTTCATGTTCGGCTAAAGATCTAAATCGGCTTAGAACCCTAGTAAAAAACGTCATCAAGTTCAGACCAAAGTTCTGTCAAGAATTTCAAGATTCAAATCTTAGCAGTTCGGTTTCGGGTTGATTTCATATACCAAATCATCACGAAAAATTTTGAAAATTTTACAGGAGATAGATCTAAGCCTTAGGAACGTTTATTGTGTTTTAAGTTTTCTCATTTGAAGAATTTTAAGGGTTCGGAAAAATCGTATAAAATCGCTGCGCCGGTAGAAATCACATGTCGTCAGATTTTCGAAAGTCTTGATTAAGCTTTTAGATTTAAGTGTTTTAATTACTCCCAAAACCATGTAAGTGTCAACTTACAGATTTCCAGTCGTCCGGGAACGTCGATTTCGGAGGCGTGGCTTCCAGTCCACCGTTTATCTTCTCCGTTCGTCGGGTTCTTCATTCTAGATCCGATTCGGCGTGTAGAGAAGAAAAGAAGAAGGTTAGGATTCGTTTTCGAATCGTATATGGAAAAAGGATCGGATCGGAGCTTACCACGACGTTAGAGATCTTCCGAATTCATCCACGACAGTCCTTGCCTTGGTTTCGTGCCTCCGACGACTCTGGAATTAGGGTTTTCAAACGTATAGAGAGTATGGATGTTTTGAAAAGTGTTCGGGGCTTTCAAGAGGGGTTGTTTATAGGTAGACATGACCTAGGGACGTCCAAGGTCGGCCTTGGTGAGTCTTGAGCCGAAAGGTGTTCAACCGAAGTCGGAAAATCCGGATTCGGGCGAGTGAATCTCGCAACCGGCGAATCTGTCGTGTGGCGTGGTCGTGGCGCGCCAATTCCCCTTTCACCGTGCGGCCACCGCGTGGCCCTCACCTGGACTTCGGTCCGGGCGGGTCGTGCGATCCGTCGTGCCTTTCCTCCTCTCTTTCGGACTTCTATCCCTCTATGCTCCCGGATTCCGATTTCCGGGCCATCTTCGGGTTCCTATTCCGTATCGTCATTTCCCTCGGATCCAAATTTATGTTTGGACTCGAGTTTTCGAGCCCCTTGGTGTCGGGTACACGTGTAACAATTTATTTATCTTTATTTAATTCCTTTTATTTAATTAAATTCCTTTAGTTCCTTTTTAAGTTAAATTTCATTTCTCATTTCCTTATCTTTATTTATTTATTTATTTTATGTTGGAAAATTCTCGGGTATTACAGTCTACCCTCCTTAAGAATCAACTTCGTCCTCAAAGTTGTGTTTCGGCTTTTTCTCGTGCTAAGGTCTTTTTGGCTGTTTTATTATTTTGTGACTGAACTTAGAATTAAAACTTCTAAGCTGCCTACGTACCCTGTGAAGGGATCAAGCCATAACGTAGTTCAAAACAATTTGAATTTCTTTGCTTGTTTACAAAAATGCACGGAAAATTCATGGTGTGACATCCTCTCCCCCTTAAGATTGCAGTTATGTCCCCATAACTGTGTCGGTGTCGGTTTGGAACAGTGTCGGATAGCGTTCTCTCATGTCGGATTCTACCTCCCAAGTTGCCGTCTCACTTTCGTGGTTCGACCAAAGAACCTTGATCATTTTGACGGTTTTGTTCCTCGTTACTCGCTCCTTAACGTCTAGAATTCGCACTGGGACTTCTTCGTAAGTCAAATCCTCATCGAGTTCGATTATCTCCGGTTGAAGTACATGTGTCGGGTCCGGCACATACTTCATTAGTTGTGAAACATGGAAAACATTATGAACTCGATCTAATTGTGGCGGTAAAGCCAGTCGGTAGGCCAAATTTCCGACTCGTTCTAGAATTTCGTAAGGTCCTATGTATCGAGGACTCAACTTTCCTCGTTTGCCAAAGCGCATCACCCCTTCATGGGTGATATCTTTAGCATGACCCAATCTCCCACTTGAAATTCTAGGTCTCGTCGTCCCACGTCAGCGTAACTCTTCTGATGGTCTTGAGCGGCTCTCATTTTTCCTTGAATCACCTTGATTTGTTGAGCCATGTCTTCGATAAGTTGCGGTCCCACTACTACAGACTGATCGCTTTCTTCCCAGCTCAACGGGCTTCGGTACCTTCGTCCATACAACGCCTCGAATGGTGCCATGCCAATGCTAGCATGGTAGCTATTAATATAAGAAAATTCGATTAAGGGTAAATGGGATTCCCAGTTTCCTTTAAATTCCAACACGCATGCTCTCAGCATGTCTTCTAGTGTTTGGATTGTCCTCTCGGTTTGACCATCCGTCATCGGGTGGAATGCGGTGCTCATTTTTATTTGAGTACCGAGAGATTTTTGTAACTCCATCCAAAAGTGAGAGACAAATCTACTGTCTCTGTCGGAAATGATGTCATGTGGTACTCCATGTCGTCGTACCACATTATCAACGTAGGCTCGGGCCAATTGGTCCATAGTTCACGTGTCCTTCATTGGGATAAATATGGCTGTCTTCGTTAGCCTATCCACAATCACCCAAATCTTATTCACGCCTTTAGGTGATCGGGGTAATCTCGAGACAAAATCCATTGAGATGCTATCCCACTTCCAACTTGGAATCTCTAGTGGTTGCATCAGTCCTAAGGGTTTATGTCGCACTGCCTAAACCTTTTGGCAGGTGAGGCATTTCGCCACGAAGTCTGCCACTTCCTTTTTAATTCCCGGCCACCAATAGATCTTCTTTAGATCTTTGTAAAGCTTGTCACCTCCGGGATGCACTGAATATGGTGTGTTGTGCCCTTCTTCCATCAACCTTTGCTTCAACTCGGCACATTTATAGGGCACACACCATCTCCCTTTGAAGCGAATGCTTCCATCCTCGTGGACAGCAAATCCTATCGCCTTCCCCTCGGCAATATACCCCTTTATCTTTTCTAATTTCGCGTCGCCCGGTTGGGCGAGCCTAATCTCCTCCAATATTGGAGTTTCTACGACCATGGCATTGATCGTGTCACTGACTGTGCCCGGATGCACAAGTTCCAAATCCAATCTTGCCAACTCCATGTACAATGCCAGCGGAATTACCAACGAGTTTGTCACGTGTTGGGTTTTCCGACTTAGGGCATCGGCTACCACATTCGCCTTCCCTTCGTGGTAGGATATCTCCAAATCGTAGTCCTTAATAAGTTCCAACCACATTCGCTGTCTCAAATTCAACTCCTTCTGAGTGAATATATACTTCAAGCTCTTGTGGTCGGTGAACATTCGACACTTCCGCCCATAAAGATAATGTCTCCATATCTTTAGAGCGAAAACGACCGCTACCAACTCCAGGTCGTGTGTCGGATAATTTTCCTCGTGAGGTTTTAGCTGGCGTGATGCATACGCTACGAATCTCGAGTCTTGCATCAAGAAACAACCTAAACCTTCCTTCGAAGCATCGCTATAAACTTCGAAGTCACCATTCTCTGATGGTAGTGTCAATACGGGTGTGGTTGTGAGTCGTTTTTTCAGCTCTTGAAACGCTGTCTCACAAGCCTCTGTCCACACGTATTTTACTCCCTTCTTCAGTAGCTGGGCAAAGGTCGTGCGATTTTTGAAAAATCCTTCACGAACCGTCTATAGTACCCGGCTAATCCAAGGAAACTCCTTTTCTCAGTTTGGCTCTTTGGAGTTGCCCATTCAGTTACGGCAGAAACTTTTGCCGGATCCACTGAAACTCCATCAGCGGATACTATGTGTCCTAGAAATCCTACCTCCTTCAACCAAAAATCGCATTTGGACAATTTGCCGTATAATTGATTCTTCCGCAAGGTTCCTAACACTTGGTGCAAGTGCTGGGCGTGCTCTTCCTCGCTTTTCGAGTAGATCAGGATGTCATCAATGAACACCACTACACACTGATCTAACAGCTCTCGAAATACATTGTTCATGAGGTTCATGAACATGGCTGGAGCATTTGTTAACCCAAAGGATAACACTGTGAACTCGTAGTGGCCATATCAAGTTCGAAACGGCGTCTTCGGAATGTCTTTCTCGGCAATTCTCAACTGGTGATACCCAGATCGTAAGTCGATCTTCGAGAATACTGAAGCTCCCTTCAGTTGATCAAATAGATCCTCTATTCTCGGCAAAGGGTATTTATTCTTGATAGTCACTTGGTTCAACCCTCGATAGTCTATGCAAAGACGTAATCATCCGTCTTTCTTCTTAACAAATAAAACCGGTGCTCCCCAGGGGGAAGTACTCGGCCTTATGTACCCTTTTCCTAACAGCTCCTCGAGTTGGTCCTTTAACTCCTTCATTTCCAATGGCGCCATCCGGTACGGAGCTTTTGAGACAGGCTCTGTGCCCGGGATGAGATCTATAGTGAACTCAAGATCTCTCTCAGGTGGCATTCCCGGGATGTCTTCAGGAAATACATCCGGGTATTCTCTTACCACTGGTATGTTGTCAACCTTGTTCTCTTCCGCCTCAAGGTTGTGCACATAGCACGCATATAGCTCATACCCCTTACGCATCAAGTTACTTAGTTTGAGTGCACTAACGATTTTGTTACTCTTCTTAGGGGGCTGAGAGTAAAAGATAACTCTCTTTCCCCTACTTTTTGACAAGGTGATCTTTTGCTTTTGGCATTCGATCACCGCTTTATACTAGGATAACCAATCCATCCCCAGTATGATGTCAAAGTCTCTTAAGTTAAATTTTACTAAGTTCGCGAAGAATTCTACGTTCTTTATCACTATAGGAATTCCGTTATATGGTTTAGAGCAAGATACTACTTCTCCAGAAGGCAATTGAATTCCTAAGCTAATTCTCTCGCACTTTGGTAGATCTAACTCGGGCACTATTCTTGATGCTATGATTGAGCAACTAGCTCCAGAATCAAATAGAACTCTAAGGGGTGTATTCAAAAAATGAAATGTACCTGCCATCACTTCTCCTTGTGCAGGCACGTCCGCTTGGTTAACCACGTTGAGCCTCCCCATAGGGCGTCCTTGGTTGCCTTGCTGATTCGCATTCGGCTGCTGATTTTGCTATTGGTTTTGATTCTGCGGTGGCAGAGGTCGTTGGTTCTGGTTCTGATTTCGGCGGCCTAAATTGGTTCTGAGGGGGTCTATAACCCTAGTTATTTCCGTTCCGCCCGTTTTGGTTCTAAGGCTGTTCCGGCCCCATGACCAAATCTTCCCTCCTTGTTATATTCTCGATCCTCGTCCGGCAATCTCGACGAATGTGACCCATTCGACCACATCGGAAGCAGGCGCTCTGTTGAGGGCATCCCCTCGCCAGATGGGGTCGTCCACATCTTGGGCAGGGTGGTACCGATTCTTCTTGGTTAAACCTTTTTGTTGGTTTGTTGTGGCCTATTCGGCTCTCCTCGTCGCTCATTTCTGCCCGGGTTGTTCTCGCTTCTCGCGTCTCGATTCCTCTTGTCTTGGGGACCCCGGCTGGACTCCCCACTCACTCTCCTTTTCAGTTGCTGCACTCGCGCTACTGCCACAGCGCGGTCATACACAGCTTGCAGGTCGGGGTAGTGTACCCCCGCGATCACCTCGCGAACAGACAGGTTCAGTCCCATCTCGAACTTCTGTGCTTTCTCTACATCCGTGGGTACTAGCCTTGGTGCGAACCTTACTAGCTCCTTGAAACGAGTGTAGTACTCCTGCACAGTATGGCCTCCTTGCTTCAGCGACAGGAATTCCTCATACATTGCTGACTTAGTACTCAAGGGATAGAATCGATCCCTGAGCAGTTCCATCATTTCTGCCCACGAGTAGGGCTCGTCATCTTCAGTCAGCTTGGCTTGAGTCGCCTGCCACCAGTCGTCCGCTTCGCCTCCCAAGTAGTACGAAGCGACGTGCACTCTCTCTCCTTCCGGACATTTGACTGCTCCTAGCAGCTTGTCGAAGGTTCGGATCCACTCCTCCAGTTTAGCTGGATCCTCCTCACCAGCGTAGTGGGGCGGCTGGTAAGGATTCACCATTGCCAAGTAGTTGGGGCGAGCCTGAGGCGGAGGTACCGCCGCAGCTTGCCCTTGATTGACTTGCGCGTTTCCTAGTGCAACCAAAACCTCTTCTATCGTCCGAAGACGATCGCCCACATTGTTCGGTGCAGGGGCGTCCTGCGCACCTTGGGGTTGCTCTCCTACAGGTTGAGCAGGTTCAGTGTCATTTGGTGGCACTTCAGTAGTGGTTTGGGGAGCGGGTTGAGTTCTTCCTCTTCCTCTGGGTGCCATTCTGTTACAATTAGGGTGGATTAGGACTTGTGAAATTAACATATATTCTTAACGATTTTTATAAATGTATATATGTTTTGTAATTTTGCACGTGGTGCTCGATCGTACTAAGAAGCGCCGTACGCTTCTGGGTTTTATTTTATTTTATTTTTTTTCGATTTTTTTTTTCGGACAGGTCTGTCCGTTTTTTTTTTCAATTTATTATAAATAAATCGGGCATTTTATTTTCTTAAAAGACATTTTAGTACAAACGAGAAGGTATACAAAAGTATAAATATTTTCCGAGCAAAATAGTATCTACTATAAAAGAATCCCTAGCGTCTCAAGACGTCCTCCGGTGGCGTGGCGGGATCCTCCTCCGGGTCTTCCTCCTCCGAACTTGGCGGCAGCAGATCGTCAAAGATGGTGTTCAAGTCTTGTCCATGGGCATCGATGTGTTCCTTCAGGATTAGGTTTTGCGTAGTGAGGGTTTGGACTTGACGTTCGAGTTGGTTTATGCGGTGGTGATTCGCCTCTCTTAAGTTACCCATGTGGTGCAGATTGGCCTCCAATTGAGCCATACGATGTTTCATTTGTTCTATGGTTTGTTGGGAGTCAAAGTGAGCGTTCATCATTTTGATCATAAAGTTCATCATATCTTGACTAGCCATCTCGCGCAAGCAAAAGATCTAAGTTAATATTCGCCAATATTCTAGGTTAAACTTCGCCAAGATTCTAAGTTAAAATTCGCCAAGATTCTAGGTTCATTAAATAAAGGAGATGCAATGTGCAAATGCAAATGATGATTTCTCCCCAAAAATAGTTCATGCACTATATATATATTTTTTTTCCATGGGTTTTAAAATAAAAAAAAATTGTTTCCATGGAAATAATGCTTAAAAATTTAAAATAATATTTAAAATCCTTGGACCTCTATATTGGGTCAAAATAATTATAGTTTGGCTAAAAATAATTTGGGCTAGGAAAGTTTAAAATAATAATTCTTGGGCTTCTATAATAATATAAATACTAATGGTTTAAAAATACTAGTTTTAAAATAATAATAATTTAAAAATAATAATGGGTTTAAAAATACTAGTTTAAAATATCCGGGCTCTGATACCAACTTGTAACACCCTGGTTTTTGGTCACCCAGGTCGGGATGTCACCTCCACACCTCCCTAGTAAGACACGGTTTCTCCGGCTTACTAAAGAGATGCAAGGCTAGGCATTTCAGTATTTAAAATATTTAAAACATTTGCAAACAGCCATACAATATAAATTCGAAAATAATAATATCATAAAGCAGCGGAAATAATATTTAGGTATAATATTGCAGCGGAAATGTAAATAAGACCGACATGGTCAAAACACGGGTTAAACAGGCCCGTTTGTTCTATAGTCTAATGCGAGAATTTAAAAACAAAGTTTCGCAAAATATAATTCCCCCATGCATGAACGTACTCATGTTCATTCCACATACTCTGTAAGGAAAAGGAAAAATAAACGGTTTGGTCAGCACAACTTGCTGAGTAAGTTAACACATGCATGATCGTAGGGTTTAAAAGCCATTAATTTAATACTTACATAAAAACATGATAATAAGCCATAAATAATTCAACTTAATTATCTGACCAATTTGCAGAATTATTTCATGGCACTAGTCAGTAATACATTTAGCACAATTTAAAACGAAAGCCATAATTAATTTAAACAAAGCATTTAACAATTTACCACTGACTCAGAAACACCAAGATGAGCAACTTTCGTGTTTTAACTTTTTCAATCCAAGATACCGAAACAGGTCAAAAACATCGATTTTTGTAGAAACATTAATCTGTCCGAATTTATCATACAGCAGTTCACGATTTTCAAGATTTACCATAAAAAATCAACTCCAAACTTAACGAAATTTTACAGAGACCTTCTTAAGACATTTGTCTACAACTTTCATGTTCGGCTAAAGATCTAAATCGGCCTAGAACCCTAGTAAAAAACGTCATCAAGTTCAGACCTAAGTTCTGTCAAGAATTTCAAGATTCAAATCTTAGCAGTTCGGTTTTGGGTTGATTTCATATGCCAAATCATCACGAAAAATTCTAAAAATTTTATAGGAGATAGAACTAAGCCTTAGAAACGTTTATCGTGTTTTAAGTTTTCTCATTTGAAGAATTTTAAGGGTTCGGAAAAATCGTATAAAATCGTTGCGCCGGTAGAAATCACATGTCGACAGATTTTCGAAAGTCTTGATTAAGCTTTTAGATTTAAGTGTTTTAATTACTCCCAAAACCATGTAAGTGTCAACTTACAGATTTCCAGTCGTCCGGGAACGTCGATTTCGGAGGCGTGGCTTCCAGTCCACCGTTTATCTTCTCCGTTCGCCGGGTTCTTCATTCTAGATCCGATTTGGCGTGTAGAGAAGAAAAGAAGAAGGTTAGGATTCGTTTTCGAATCGTATATGGAACAAGGATCGGATCGGAACTTACCACGACGTTAGAGATCTTCCGAATTCGTCCACGACGGTCCTTGCCTTGGTTTCGTGCCTCCGACGACTCTGGAATTAGGGTTTTCAAACGTATAGAGAGTATGGATGTTTTGAAAAGTGTTCGGGGCTTTCAAGAGGGGTTATTTATAGGTAAACATGACCTAGGGACGTCCAAGGTCGGCCTTGGTGAGTCTTGAGCCGAAAGGTGTTCAACCGAAGTCGGAAAATCCGGATTCGGGCGAGTGAATCTCGCAACCGGCGAATCTGTCGTGTGGCGCGGTCGTGGCGCGCCAATTCCCCTTTCACCGTGCGGCCACCGCGCGGCCCTCGCCTGGACTTCGGTCCGGGCGGGTCGTGCGATCCGTCGTGCCTTTCCTCCTCTCTTTCGGACTTCTATCCCTCTATGCTCCCGGATTCCGATTTCCGGGCCATCTTCGGGTTCCTATTCCGTATCGTCATTTCCCTCGGATCTAAATTTATGTTTGGACTCGAGTTTTCGAGCCCCTTGGTGTCGGGTACGCGTGTAACAATTTATTTATCTTTATTTAATTCCTTTTATTTAATTAAATTCCTTTAGTTCCTTTTTAAGTTAAATTTTATTTCTCATTTCCTTATCTTTATTTAGTTATTTGCTGAATTTATTTATTTATTTTATTTATTTTATGTTGGAAAATTCTCGGGTATTACAGCTGGACTCCCCACTCACCCTCCGTTTCAGTTGTTGAACTCGTGCCACTGCCAGAGCTCAATCGTATACTGCCTGCAAGTCGGGGTAGTGTACCCCTCTGATCACTTCTCGTATCGGCAGATTCAAGCCCATTCCGAGTTTTTGGGCTTTCTCCACGTCCGTGGGTACCAATCTTGGCGCGAACCTTAACAGTTCCTTGAACCGAGTGTAATATTCTTGGAGTCTGCCCGCCTTGTTTCAGCGGCAGAAAGTCCTCATACATCTCCCCCTTGGTACTTAGGGGGTAGAATCTATCCCTGAGCAGCTCCATCATTTCCGCCCACGAATAGGGCTCCTCGTCTTCGGTCAGTTTTGCTTGGGTGGTCTGCCACCAGTCGTCTGCTTCGCCACCCAGGTAGTACGAGGCGACGTGCACTTTTTCTCCTTTCGGACACTTGACTACACCTAGCAACTTGTCAAAGGTCCTGATCCACTCCTCCAGTTTTGTCGGATCCTCCTCACTAGCATAGTGGGGTGGCTGGTAAGGATTCACCATTGCCAGATAGTTAATTCGGGCCTGGGGTGGAGGTACCGCCGCGGCTTGTCCTTGATTGACTTGCGTATTACCCAGCGCAATCAAGACTTCTTCTATCGTCCGGAGACGATAGCCCACATTGTTCGGTGCGGGGGCGTCTTGCACACCTTGGTTTTGTGCTCCTACTGGCTGAGCTGGCTCTGTATTGTTCGGTGGCACTTCATTGGTCGTTTGTGGTGTAGGTGGGTTTCTTGGTCTGCCTCTTGGTGTCATTCTGTTACATACGGGTATAGATTAGGCTTACTAGAATTTGATAAATCGTTGGCAATTAATTATGGAGACGTTTGGGTGTTAGATGTATATTCGCATATAGCGTCCAATCAAGGTTTAAATGCACGGCAAAGTTAATATATATATATATATATATATTTTTCAGGGTCTAGGGTTCAGGGTTTAGGATTTAGGGTTCAAGGTTTAGGTTTTAGGGTTTCGAAGTTAGGGTTTAGGGTTTAGGGTTTCAATTTTTTTTTAAGAGAAATAAATAAACAAATAAACTTGTATTTTATTTCTCAAGAAATTTTTAATACAAGTAAGAGGATGTACAAGAATGGAAAATATTTACTTAGCAAAAATAGTATTTACTAAAGATAGAATGCCTAGGGATCTAAGCTTCTTCTGGCAGGGTAGCAGGGTCCTCCTCCGGGTCCTCCTCCACCGAGCTTGGCGGCAGTAGGTCGTAAAAAATGTGGTTCAAGTCCTCCCCATGAGCATCGACAAGTTCCTTCAAAATTAGGTTTTGCGTAGTGAGGTTTTGTATTTGGTGTTCCATTTGATTGATGTGATGATGGTCGGCTTCTCTTAAGTTCCCCATGTGGTGCAGATTTGCCTCCAATTAGGCTATACGATGTTTCATTTGTTGTATGATTTGTTGGGAATCAAAGTGAGCATTCATCATCTTGACCATTAGGTTCATCATATCTTGGTTAGCCATCTAGCGCAAGCAAAAGATCTAAGTTAGAACAACGCCGCTTCTAAGTTATCTAAGGTATAGAAAATGCAGTATGCACATGCAAATGCTGATCCCCCCAAAAATAAATTAATGCACTATTTTTTTCATGGGCTTTTAAAATAAAATCTACCCCATGTGGACTAAAAATAATAGCAGTACGATTTGGGCCTCTATATTGGGCCAAAGAAAATAATTGGGTTTTAATAGAAATATGGGGATTGGGCTTTAAAAAAATTTATTTTTGGGGTTTTAAAAAGTAATCTTTGGGGCTAAGAAAAGTAATAACTTGGGCTAGGAAATAATAATCCGGGTTTTTCTAAAAATAATAGTGTACACTAAAAATAATATTGTTAATAGTTTAAAAATAACAATGGTTCAAAAATAATAATTTAAAAATACGGGCTCTGATACCAACTTGTAACACCCTGGTTTTTGGTAACCCAAGTCGGGATGTCACCGCCACACCTTCCTAGCAAGACACGACTTCCTCGAGCTTGCTAGAGAGATGCAAGGCTATGGTTTCAGTGTTTAAAACATTTGAGTAATTAAAAGCCCATCGTATATAACTTGAAACTAATAAATAGTTGCAGCGGAAAAATAATATCTAATTATAATTATGTGTAATGCAGCGGAAAAGTAAATACTGGGCCAACATGGCCAAAACATGGGTTGAACAGGCCCTATCATGCAATGTACTACGAATTGAATTTAAATAATTAAAATAATGTTTATTTTCCCGAATGTGCCCATGTATGCATGTGATCATGCAAATTCCTCATACTCTGAAAGAAAAAGGGAAATGGTTTGGGTCAGCAAAACGAGTTGAGTAAGTTAACATCTAACATGATTAAGGGGTTTCAAAGCCATTAATTTAATTTAAATAAAAACATGCTACTAGATAATAAATAATCTAATTTAATTATATAAATAACAACTTGCATAATTTAAAAACATGGATTCTAGTCAATCATGCTCACAATGTAATTTAAATAAAGGCAATAAATGGTAAAGCAATAAATAAAGTCTTCTAATTATCCCCAATTACTCCAAGATCATGTATCTCAAGTTTTTCTCGATTGCATTGCAATCTCTACAGTTTTTCAAGTAGCCTTGGTCTAAGCCAAATCCGCCATACCCAGTACCACTCCGGACCCTCGGGAAACCCATACGGATACTCCTGAGAGTGTAGGCCCAAAATATATATCTCTCCGTTTTGGCATAATTTCACAAATTTCAATCCCATCGTCCTAAACAGGCATGACGCAGTTAGAAGGGCACCCTGCAGAGCATACACCCCCTAATTTTAGTTTCAATCAAGTTGCAAAGGGGATTTTCTGAAAACGTTTCGTTTATTTAATTTCAAAAGAATTAACTTATTGAGTAATAAAGTCAACTATCCAAATTTAGTAAATTTCTCAACAATATACTATTTCAGGATGCTGTTCGCTTCAAAACTATTTAAAAATCCATTTCACAACGAAAAATTCTGAAATTCGAGCAGTAGCTTGCCAACACCTCAACGAACAAGTTTCGTGTTTTAACTTTTTCGATCCGGATTAAGGAAAGGGTCAAAAGTGAGATGTTTCACAGAAATAGTGTTCTGCCCGGATTCAGACGTAGCAGTTTTCAAAGATCTAATTTTTAACATATCAAATGCTTACCAAACTTAACAAACATTTACAGGCATACTCCAAACACATTTATCTACAATTAAGAAAAATCGGATTAAGTTCAGGAACCCAACCTGTCAATTTTTAGAAGTTCGAAGAAAACGCAGATTGGTTCGGTTCGAATTCGGAGGTCCAAATCTTGACGAAAAATTCTCAAATTTTACTGTGGTATTCTAAACTTATAGATCTAAAATTTTTATGTTTAACACCAAGCCTAGTTCGGCCTAAATCCAATGTCAAAATAATCAATAAGTTTGGATTATGTTTCTGTCTCTATTCCAAAATCTAAATTCAAGACAGGTCTGTTCGGTGCGACTTTCGGGTAACAAAACTCCCCCAACAATTATGAAATTTTTACAGGAAGTAGAGCATGTCTTAGGAACATATTTCATGTTTTAAGTTTTCTCGTTTGAACACTTTAAGTGGTCCGAATAAATTCAATAAAAACGTTGCGCCGGTGTAGAGAGATTTTAATTATGGTTTTTATTAGATCTATGTGTTCGGTTAATTTTATACACCCAAAATCATAGTAAGTGATTAACTTACATGATAGTGGATCTCCCGACTCGTCATCTTCGTAGGCATTGCTTCCACGCTCTCCGTTCGTCCTCCGAGATCCCTCGTTCTCCCTCAACCACGACTGGAGACCTGAAGATTTTCGTCCACAAGCCTGTCCGTACTGCCTTCGTGTCCGACGACTCCGGGATTAGGGTTTGATCGTATAGAGAATTTTCGAGGGGTTTGGAAAATGTTCGGGGTCAAAGGGGATGGATTTTTATAGAGTCAAGGGTCTTAGGGTTCGGCCAAATCAGATGTGAAGAGTCTTGAGCCGAAAGGTAAGCAACCGAAGTCGAAAAATCCGAAATCGGGTGAACGAATCTCGCACGGCTCGTTGCTGGGAGCTGGCGTGCCCGTGGCATGCGGAATGCTACGCCCCGCGCGGCGACCGCGCGGCCTTGGCCTGGACTTCGGTCCGGGCTGGGTCGTGCGATCCGTCGGGCCTTTTCTCATCTCTTTCGGACTTCTATTCTCCTATGTTCTTGGGCTCCAATTTTTGGGCTAATTTTTGGGCTCCAAATTCCTATCCTAATTTTATTTGGATCTTAATTCAATTATGGGTCCGAACTATGAGTCCAATTGTACTGTGCTATCTTGGAACTATTTATTTAATTAAATTACCTTTAACTTTAATTCTTTTTGGATTAAATTCTATTTCTTATTTATTCTTTTAATTAATTATTCGTTTATTTATTGTATTTATTAATATAAAATTCTCGGGTATTACAGTTGGGCACAGGAGGCACTCGTTCTCCTAGGTTCTGAGAAGTTCCATTGTTGTTGGGTACGTTGGGGATGTCAGTGTCAGTCCGTTTGGACTTACATTCCTCTGTTTTCTCCTAGGTGCCATTTTCTGCTATTACGCACGCGAAGATGAGTTTCTAATCTAAGGAACGTTAGGAGTTAGGAAAATTTTGAAAGGTAGATCGGTAACGGCCGTTAATAGATGTGGGCACGCTAAACATAAGTGAACAAGATCTAGGACTAAGGCAAAGTTAGTCTTTAGCAAGCACTTCTAAGTAGATGCCAAGCCGAAATTTAAAACTAGGAATGTTATTTAACGCAGATAGTTCACATAAAAAGGTTAGTGCAAGTATGTATGTATGCATATGCAATCCCCCAATAAAAATTTTAATTTATGCATGCATCTTATTATCCATGGGTTTTAAAAAAAAATTTATGTCATGGATAATTTAAAGACAAGGATAAAATATTTGGACCACTATATTGGGCCAAAAATAATAAATCATTGGGCTAAAGAAAAATATTTGGGCTAAAAATTTTTGGCTCAAAAATTTAGGATTTTAATAATAAGTAAAATGATTGGGCCAAAAACTTGGGCTCAAAATAATAATGATAGTTAAAAATAATGGTTTTAAAAATAATACTAGTTTTAAAAATAATAGTTTAAAAATAATAATACTAGCTTTAAAATATTTCGGACTCTGATACCACTTTGTAAGACCCCGGATTTGATCACCCAGGCCGGGATGTCACCGCCACACCTCCCTAGCAAGACGCGGTTTCTCCGAGCTTGATACAGAGATGCAAAGCTATGGTTTTTCAGAATTTAAAAATATTTCAAACAGCCCATCTATAAATATATGGCAAAATCATTACATAGTATTATCTAAGTTGCAGCAGAATGCAATATTTAAATATAGATATAGCAGCGGAAATATAAATAGGGCCAACATGGCAAAATATATATTAATTTAATTCCCGTGCCCCAATATGCGTACATACTCATGCCATATCTCCATGCTCTGTACAAGAAAAATAAACAACGGGTTTTATCAGTATATAAAATACCGAGTAAGATAATTCCTAGCATAGCAATAAAGGGGTTTTTAATTATTAAATTTTAAAAACTCATTTTAAGCATGCATGTTTAGACAATAATAAAGTCCACAATTTCTCATAATTGATTTAATTTAAAAATAATGATTTAAGGCATGGGCATAATTTAAAACATGACATAATAGATAATTTAAATAATAAGGATTTAAAAGCATGATTCTAAATGTAAAGGGGCGTACACAAATATTAAGCATGTAAACTTTAAAATTCTTAACAAAATGATTTATTGAATACGGAGAGTTTTAGAGATCATGGAACAAGGTATATGTTCTCGCATAACGAATATTTCATCCTTTTACTATTGTCTCAATATGATCGAGGACAATCGCCCTTGGGGAATCGAACCCGCAAGAACTCAAATACATCATAGGGAATTGAACCCATAGGAATCAACACACATCCTGGGGAATCGAACCCGCGGGAAAACATACAATCGCCCTTGGAGAATCGAACCCGCAAGAACTCAAATACATCCTAGGGAATTGAACCCATAGGAATCAACACACTTCCTGGGGAATCGAACCCGCAGGAAAACATGCAATCGCCCTTGGGGAATCGAACCCGCAAGAACTCAAATACATCCTAGGGAATTGAACCCATAGGAATCAACACACATCCTGGGGAATTGAACCCGCAGGGTAAGAACAAGTTTCGCAAATTTCACAAAATATAATCTCCAAAGTCACACGAATCATATATTTCTCAAAAGTCGAGTTTTTCAACATTTCAACCAAGCCATTGCCACAGTTTACGCCATCTCAGTTTAAAAATTCATTTCAAAGGCAATATCCTTGAAAGTTCTACATTAGTTCAAAAACACGTTAACGAACAACTTTCATGTTTTACGTTTTTCAAAAATAGGTGAGGAAACAAGTGAAATTTCACAATCTTTGCAAGACATAAAATCTGCCAACTTTTCTAACACAGCGCACTGATTTTTAAAAGAGTTTTTGATATAGCAAATGATCTCCAAAATTTATGAAATTTTACAGTCACTTAAAAGACACCAAAATAAACAAGTTTTATTAGAGGAAAATTATACTAATTCATTACGGATCAAGTCAGAATAATTCACTAAGTTCGGAATTAAAATCTGTCGACTTTTTCTTCTCGGAAACAGTGTATTCAAAATGGGATTTGACTATACAAAAATTGATGAAAATGCACTAAATTTTACAGGCATATTCTCAAGACATTTATCTACAACTTTTATGTTTTCACCGAAGATTAGTTTTAACCACAAATGATAGAAAAATGCACATAAAGTCCGGCCACATAATCTATCTCAGTTTTCAAAGAGTTCATGCACAACAGAATATGCTCGACGCGATTTGGGATAACAAATCTTAATGAAAATGTATGAAATTTGAACACAAGCTAGATTAAGATGTTAGGAACAAATATCTAGTTCGGAGTTTTTCGTTTCGGATTTTCAAAATAGGGGTTTTTGGCCAATCTTAAAAAACGTGTAAAGATTGAATCTTTTATGTCCGATTTTAGTGTTTGGATTAAAACTAATGTTTCTAAGGGTTCAAAGCCACCAATATTGATATGTAAGGCATTATCTTACTTGAATCTCGTCCGAGACAGTCTTGGGGTCGTCCGGGCTCTAAGATTTGACACGAACGGATCTCCTCAACGCAAAGCTTCCAACTTTGGCCACGAATTCGAATCGAAAGAAGAAATCTAATGTTAGATCGAATTTTCGGGTTCAAAAACTTAAACGAAAACCTATGAACGACTTACCACAATCTAGAATACTAAAGATCTTTTTCTCCACGCCTCCTCCATCGATTTTCATCGCCGGAAAGTGATCGGAAAGTTCGAAGTTGGTGATTTCGGGTGTTGGAAGAACTTTGGAGAGTTGGAGAGTGTTTTTGGGGCGGCTAGGATTAGAGTCTTGAAAATAATGAGTCCTAAGACCTCTAAATCCGACCATATACACCTTCCATCAACCGGGATTGAGTTTCCAAAGTCAGGGGTCGAAAATAAGGTAAGAAATCGCCGAAAATCGAAACATGATCGCAACCTGTTGAGTAGCGCGGCCTCGGTGCGGTATTCCTCTAGACCGCACCGAGACCGCGCGGACCCCGCGTGGGCTGCGGCCTGGGCCGGGTCGTGCGATCCGTCGGGCCTTTCTCCTCTCTTTTGGGCTTCTATCCTCCTACGTTTTCGGGCTCGATTTTTCGGATCATGGTTCCTATCTTAAATTTATTTCGGGTCTATAATAAATTTCGTATTCAAAATCTTGAGTCCATCGAGTTTGAATTCGTCGGCTTTAAATTATCATCTTTCGATTCCCGTGCAATGATTTATTTATTTAAATCATTTTCGACTTCACGGTTCTTGGAATTAAAATTCTTTTCTTTCTTGAATTTAATTCCAATTCTTTTGACTCGATTCATGGAATGTCTTCGGGCTTCCTTTCCCTCTTTTATTCCATTTTGAATTTTTGGATCTATCGACGTTTCATTTCCGAGTAATAATTTATTGTGATAAATTATTTTCTTCTTCTCGGAGATATTTCGATTTCGATCGGATTAAGAAACTAATTTTTATTCCTTTGGACGCCGACAAAAATCTCGGGTATTACATCTTACCACATCAAACAATTCTTTATCATATGTGGAATAGTTTAATAACGCTCCAGAGAACTTCTCACCGTGATAAGCTATTTGACGACCTTCTTGAATTAACGCTGCTCCCATTCACGTTCCGGATGCATCACATTCTATTTCAAACGGGAGATCAAAATTTGGCAATAGAAAGACCGGTGCATGTGTTAATTTCTGTTCCAAACTTTCAAACGCCTTATGTTCCATTGGCCCTCACTTGCAGGGAAGATCCTTTTTAAGTAGTGCTGTGAGGGGTGCGGCAATGACACTGAAATCCATTTCTCTTACAAAAGATCAAACCGAGAGCATACTCCCTTTCACACACCTTTGTATGTTTGTTGGGAAATGATAATGGCCAAAATTGGTCATTATTTTCAATATATTTCCGTGTCTAAACATGGGCATTTGATCGCACTCCTATCTTATTTAAATAAGAAAACAGTTGAATTTGACAGATATATGCATATTTGTAATAATAATAAGATGGTATTGAAAACACAAAAATATTGTTATTTTATTAAATTTGTGTTAAAAAATCCAAAAACAAGATGAAAAATATTAAAAAACCCACACTTGATGATTATGATTCGGTGGTATCTGTTTGTGGAACACGGGTCCATTAAACGGAACACAAACCAAATAATCAATTGGAAGCAATACCTATATTTATTTATACATATATTTATATACTAGTATTTATTTTTTTTATTTATAAAAAAAGAAACGAAAAAAAAGGAAAAAGAATAGAAATTGAATTAATTAGAAAGTGGTGTAATGCAGGTGGGCCCCACCCCAATCCACCTTCTTCCCCAATTCAATTTCTCAAATTAAATGATACAGCAGCTCCTCCGGCTCAATTCATCTTCTCCGGCCACCACTTCCAATCAGTCGCCTTGCCATGGATCGAACATTAGAAACAATATATGAATGGAAAATGGAAGCTTACGAAGATGAACATGGAGATGAAGATGAAGATGACAATGGTGATAAGAGAAGCTACCAAACAAGGGGACCCGAACTCGAGCAGGGAGACACACTAAATGTGAAACAAAGCTCCTCCTTCAAGTGTGTTAGGTCCGTTAGCGTGGATAACCGAAGAACTGGTCCTGAAAACTAGTTCAAACACCTTTCATGGACACGTTAAACAGTTTTAAGATATTATGCAGCGGAAAATAAATAAACTGTTAAAGTAACGAACACAAGGTTTGTTGACCCAGTTCGGCACAAGCCTACATCTGGGGGATACCAATCCAGGGGGTTCACTAATTGTTTCAACTTGACCCTCGATCTAAACAATAGTGATTTAACTCGCCCAACTCCAATCTCCAAGCGGTTGAATTGTGGGACAAAAACAATCCCTTGTTTTGGTGAAGTTCTTCCCGACCTTGCTCCAATTCCTTGAAGGCTCCCCCTTCAAGTTACCCTTGGTCGAAACCTGTTGGCGACCCTCCTTCAAGAATATTTCGTTTAAGCACTTGAGTTTGACGACTCCTCGAAAGCCTTGATTGAATCCGTCGACTCCAATCAAGAACACTGTGGCACACTCTCGATCAATTCACCCGAGGAAGTGTTGATCGTATGTCTTCCTTCGAAATGATAAATTTACGAACACGGAAGGAATGTGTTTTTCTCTTACAATTTTTCAATAGCACAAGGGAGAGAATGAGTAATTCAAGTCGTGAGCTCCACCACCCTTGGTCGGCGTATTTCAAGAGAGAAAAACATCTCTCCATTCAAGGTAGGATTTTGTTGCCAAAATTAACCCTTTCCTTAGAATGGAGTTGCCCGGATTAGGAGATCTTTGTTTCCAAACTTCTTGAGCACGATCCGGGCAAGGAATCTGCTAGCCGTTGGAGAGTAATCTCGAGCAGATTCGCCAGCATCTCTTCCTTTAAATAGTTTGTCGAATGCTGTCGAGGTTGGTTCAACAAAGTAGTCCAGACATCGGTTGTGAACACATTTGCTCAAAATTGGTTCCCAACAATCTCCCCCTTTTTGGCAGAATGTGGGCCAGTATATGAGTTGATCAAACCGATGTCCAAACATTTTACACAAGAACATAAAGAGAGAAATATTTCCCAATTCACCCAACCACCGATTACAATAATACCTATGTCAAGACAAACTATTCTATTGCTCCGTACAATGAGTCCTATCAAATTAATCTAGGAGCCTTTACATCAAAATGGCACATGGCAATAAACAGATAGCATCAATAATCAAAGTTATATTATTACAGGCCATAGTGCAATATCCAAAAACAGTCATGACAGTCATAAACAGTTCACAAAAGTAAACCAAACAGAATGAAAAAAATGTTACCCATTATCAGCAGAATTTTTCAGCAGAATCCTCCCCTCCTTGGTTGTAGTGCATGCCAGAGGAACCGATCAACGGTTATATCAACTTAACTCCCCCTCTGGCGCACATTTTGCCCAAAAGGGCACACATCATTCAGATTCTTCAGAGGATTCTGCATCTGAGTCCTCAGATTCCTCAATTGGATTGGTATCTATGTCCTGTTCGCCATCCGACCACACATCAGGAAGCTGTCTGAGTAGCTTTTCAGCAGCCTGAACACGTGCATGTGCTTGAGCTTCCAGGACCTTCAAGTGATTGATGTGATCAGTGAGCTCTTCACGCAGGGAGGAGAAGGTATCTTTGGCAGGAATCCTTCCTCCTGGTCCAGGCAAGTCGGGCTTCTTTTTCACCAGGGTAGCAGATAGCTTGAAGTCAGCTATGTCATCAGGACGGTCATGCTTGTCTCCAAGAATGTGGAGATGCTGCAGGTATTCAGAGATGAGTCCTGGGAAGTGAAGTGGGGTGTTGTACTTCCTCTTGATTTTGCCCGCAAAAACCAGCATTTGTTCGAGCACAAGGGCTCCATAGTTGATCTCATATTTCTGATCTATGGCAAACAACAACTTACACATGCTTTTGGACACAACAGAATGGTTAGCGGTGGGCATGATATTATGTGCACAAAGTTTATAAAGGAGAGAAAACCTTTGTGTCAGAACGCCTGCACTTAACCCCTTGCCATGAAAGCGGTTTCCTTCTACTCCAGTTAAAGTCTCGGCAATAGTGTTCATGGGGAACTTGGCACCACGAGAATAAATAGACTTCAGAGATGTCCGGGGTACCTGGAGGAATCGATTCAGTGCCTTTGCTTTTAGTTTGAACAACTCTCCTCGAGCATAACTAAGTTCAAACCAGGGGCTCTTGGTGTTGAGGACTTCTGCGCTCAGGTTTGCATAGAAATGCCTAACTAGCTGTCCTTTGTATTGCTTGATCTCCGGTCCCCAGAAAAGTAAGGATCTTTCCTCCAAGTATTTGTGCCATCCCATCTCCTCATATCTGATAGCAGCAAACCGAATCTCCGGGTGCACCTTCATCTTCTCCAGGACAGTTGTGAAGTATTGCTCGGACACTTCATAGTAGAAGTCAGTGGATATGGCATTCCCTGCATCGATGATCTCTGGTTCATGTTCTTCAGATGATGATACGACAATCTTCCTCTTCTTGGATCCAGTGGCTTTGGAAGACCCTTCTGGTTCTGAACGAGTCCGCTTCTTTGGTTCGGACTCCTTTGGTGAACTCCTTGCTGGGTGAGTTGGTTCTCGAGTTTTAGTCTGGGGTTCCTCCACTTCTATGTGATCGGACTCTTCTTCTTCTCCAGATTCCTCGTATGATCCTTCTTCTTCACTCTCTTGGTCGGATCCATCTTCATCACTTTGGGTATCCTGTGAACCCAATTCTTTGGACTTGTCTTCAGTGGAATTCTCCCCCTCAATGGGTTCAGGGTCATTGTCTTGAGGGTGTTCGGTGTCTCCTTCAGACTCTTTGTTGCCTTCGTCTTCAGAGCTGGATGTATCTTCGGCCTCTTCAACTTCTTGTTCACCTTCAGTAGGAGAAGGTTCTTTCGCAGGGGCAGTAGCTTCTGGTTTTCTCCTTAGTTCATGCTTCCTCTTCTGGCTGGCAGTCCAGGCAATCTCCTCAATAATTTCATTAGCAGCATCAGTTTTCTCGTCATCACTGATATCGATCATGGATTCATCTCCAGAGCTTTCATCCTCTGACTCTAGCACATAGTCAGAATCCAGTTCCTCTTCATCAGGTTGTTCAGTAACTGGTTCAGACACCTTGTATGGACTGTGTGGGTTGCAAAGGCGGTGATTTGCTGAGGTTCAGCGGGGTTTTCCTCAGTGGTTGTGTAATACCCGAGATTTTTATCGGCGTCCAAAGAAGTAAAATTAGTTCCTTAATCCGATCAAGGTCAAATTATCCCCGAGAAGAAGAAAATAATTTATCACAATAAATTATTGCTCGGAAATGAAACGCCGATAGAGTCAAAAATTCAAAAAGGAATAAAAAGAGGGAAAAGGAAGCCCGAAGATATTCCATGGATTGATCCCAAAAGAAATGGAATTAAATTCAAGATCAAGAAGAATTTTAATTCCAAAAACCCGTAAAGTCGGAAATAATTTAATTATTTTTGATGAATTATTAACAAGTGGTCAACAAGTCAATGCTTCACACTATTTATGGTAAGTGTATTTGGATATAATTGATTGATTTTGGGAGGGGTGGCGGACGTCCCTTGTATAGAAATTAGGTAGGAAAAATTTGTTTGGTTACAAATAAGTGCAAAAAGGGTAAGGAGATCACCCAAGTGGCAAAATAATTTTTCCTTGAGCAATATTTTAGAAAAGTTGGATTTTGTGCACCATTTTGATATTTGCAATGATCTTAAATGATTTTTGCAGCCACCTTACCCTTTTAGTCGAAACCCTAGACCCCAAAACCCTATAAGTTCAGCCCCAACAACCTCTCTTCTCCCTTCGAAAAATCTTCGGCAAACGAGAGTTCTTTGTGAGTGTAGTATTCTTCGTGCGGATGCAATTTCGGACTGATTTCTCTTTGTTTCTACCTCAAGCTTAGAAGGTATACTTCATCCTTACACTTTTCCCCTACCTCTGGTCGAATTTAGAGTCCTAACTTTTAGTTTTTCGCTCTTGTATTCACAAATCGGGACCGAAGAGAAAGAGACGAGTAGATTGGACGCGTTCACGGACTCCGGAGGCCATCCCGACGAAATCTAAGACTTTAGATCTTAGATATTGTAATTTGATTCTTCTCATAACCGTTTTGGTGCCCTAAAATCGAATGGAATGCAAGTTTTAACCAACATACGAAAATCTGTCCTAAACCCCCTCCCTATGCGCAGTTTCTGAAATCCAATTTTTAGACCCTTTTCGAGCTTTCAAACGGAGAAACTTAAAACTACAAAATTGTTCCTAAGGACTTAAAGTATACTGTGTTAAACTTTCAAAAATTTTCGTCGAAATTTGGTCCGTCAAATCGAATCTGGTATATTCTGCGTTTTCGGACAAAACCCCATATGTGACAGTTTTGCGTGTTCGACTCCCTTGACGTTTTTCTAATGGATCCCTTCAAAACTAAACTTTCATGTAAAAACGAAATTTGTAGCTAACTGTCTAAATATTGTGTCCGTAAAATTTTACGCGTTTTCATTAAGTTTTGATACTCGAAATTTCACCGAAAAGATTCTGCGTTTTAAACATTTTCGAAAATCCTGACAGCTTTCATATGCGGATTTCATGTGGATTTTTCTCTCACCTTTGGTCGAAACCAATCTTTGATGTGAACATAAAAGTTGTAGATATTTGTCTCAAGATTATGCCCGTAAAATTTCGTGAACTTTGGTTAACGTTGAACTTTCAAATTGATCCGAACAGCCTGCATTTTTGAAAAGAAAACTTGACAGATTTTTATCGGAACTTGATGCGCGGATCTGATCCGATTCGGAGCGTTTCCGGATAAAATACCTCTAATAGAACTTGTTCATTTTTGTGTCATTTACATGCCTGTAAAATTTTATAATTTTCGGAGTTCCTTTACTAGGTCGGAAACATGTTTTAAAAATAGTGCGCTGTTACCGGAAGGTGGCAGATTATACTTTTTAAGAAGATCGTAAGATTTGACTTGTTTCTTTACCCGATTTCGAGAAACCTAAAACACAAAAGTTGTTTGTTAGGGTGTCGTTGATACACTGAGTAAGGTTCATAGTGATCGCCTTAAGAATGAATTTTTGAAACCAAAAGGCGTAATCTGCGACGGGTGCGCTTATTAAACTTTGAGATTTATGAAAAACTTTCCTTGCGACACTTTCAACAATTTTGAAAACTTTATGAATTATGATCGAATTGGGAACTATGAAATCTTGATTATGTGGCTTGTGGACATAAGAGTCCAAGCATACGACTAGCGGACATAAGAGCCCTAGTGAAACATAAATTATGCGGCTTGTGTACATAAGAGCCCAAGCGTACGACTAGCTGACATAAGAGCCCTAGTGAAATATTGATATGAGGCTTGTGGACATAAGAGCCCAAGCGTACGACTAGAGGACATAAGAGCCCTAGTGAAATATCGATCATGAGGCTTGTGGACATAAGAGCCCTAGCGAATGGTGATTTGTAAGACTTGTGGACATAAGTGCCCAAGTGGAAACAAAAGTAGAAGAATGAAATATTAGCTATGCGAGAACATATAATCTATCCCATGAATTATGAAACCCTTTGACTTATAGTAAATTCCTTTTGTTAAATTTCTAAAAATTTATATACTTAGAATTTGTGTACGTCTCTTTACGTTTAGAATCATGCAGTTAAATTCTTATTATTAATGTTGACAAAATACATTTTTATATTATAAAATGTGCATGAATAAAAAGGGTGAATTTTTATTAATTACATTTTAAAACCCATTATTGTTATGTTAAGAATTAACTTACTCAGTATTTTATATACTGATAAAACCGTTGTTTCATTTTTTTTTACAGAGTATGAAGAAATGGCATGAGCATGCATGCATATTGGGGGCTCGGGAATTAAATTAGTAATTGTGAACGTTATATCTTGCTAGACTTAAATTACCCGCTGCGTCGGCCCATATTTAAATTTCCGCTGCAACTTATTATTTTAATCATGTATGGATGATATTACATTATTATTTTTAAGTAATTCCGGACTTGCTTTTAAAACTTTTTCCAACACTTATAGCCTTGCATCTCTTTAGCAAGCTCGGGGAAACCATGTCTTGCTAGGGAGGTGCGGCGGTGACACCTCGGCCTGGGTTATCAAATCCGGGGTGTTACAAAGTGGTATCAGAGACCGGAAATATTTTAAAAATATTATTTTTATTTTTAGCCCAATATAGGGGCCCAAAGAAATTTTTAACTATTATTATTTTAAAATTTCAAAGTATTATTACCATGGTTCAAGTCTTATTTTAAAAACCCATGGGAAAATATATATAAATTATTCGGACAAGTTTAGATGAACGCATAAAATAATTTTTCGGGGTTGGGATAACATTGCATTGCATTGCATACATCCATGAATATTTGTGCTATTTTTTTTATTAATTACTCTTATCTTAGAATTCGACATGACCTTGACTTAGGAGCGTTTGCTTAAGACTAATTTTGCATTAGTCCTAGAACTTGATCACCTAAGCTTGGCGTGCCCATACATTATCTCCTCTTGCCAACCCTATCCTATAGGTTTTCTTGAACGCTAACTTGCCTTAGATTAGAAACTCATCTTCATGTGCGTTGATAACAGAAAATGGCACCTAAGGGAAAATCGAGGAAGGAAATCCCAAACAACACCAACGTTGACATCCCCAACGCACCCAACAATACCGAGATTGCTCATAACGTAGGAAGGCAAGCGCCTCCTATTTCCAATAATTTGGACGAACGCCTAAGAACTAAGGAAGAAGTCCTCATAGCTTTGGGAAACGCTGAGGTACGAAGGACACCAGTGGGTGTACCACCGCCGGCAGCCCGACTCAATTACCTAGCGTTAGTGAACCCTTACCAGCCAACCCACTATGATGGCCAAGAAGATCCGGCCAAACTGGAAGATTGGATCCGCACATTTGATAAGCTCCTTAGCGCTGTCAAATGTCCCGAGGACGAGAAGGTCCAAGTGGCGACCTACTATCTTGGCGGAGAGGCAGACGAATGGTGGCATAACCTCCAAGGAAATTTAACTAAAGCCTTCCTATGGGAAGAATTTAAGGAGGTCTTGAGGGAAAGGTTTTACCCAATGAGCATTAAGGCCGCAAAGTATGAAGAATTTGTCCATTTAAGACAAGGTGGGCAAACGGTACAAGAGTACTATGCCAAGTTTAAGGAGCTGATTAGATTTGCTCCTGCAATGGTGCCAACTGACTTCGACAAGGCGCAGAAGTTCGAGATGGGTTTGAATCTTGATATTCGAGAGATATTGGTGGGAGGAAAATGCACGACTTTGCAGGCGGTATATGACCGGGCAGTAACAGTCGCTCGTGTCCAACAATTAAAGCGAAAGGACAGTGACGAATCGAGCAAAAACTCGCAAGGATTTGAGAAGAAGAATCGTAATAAGAACAAGAATAATAACTTTAGGAGGGGCAATGACCAAGCTAGATTCGATGGGTCTAGAGGGAATGATAACTGTGGTGCACTCATACCAAAATGCCCGCGGTGCAATCGACCGCATCTGGTGCGCCGATGCCCGAAGCCTGGAGCCTGCTATAAGTGCGGCAAGTTTGGTCACATGGCTAAGGGATGTCGAACGCCGGAGGAGGCGATCGAAAGGAGAATGGATCTGGTGAACCTCTAGCAGGAGAAGCTGAATAAGGGAACAAGGTCAAAACTCGAACATCCTTGAGAATAACGCATAGGCAGTTATGGGGACATAACTGTAATCTTAAGGGGGGAGGATGTAACCACCCGAATATTATGTATCCCAAATCAATAAAATAAACAAATTCAAATTTTTTTTGAACTACGTAATGGCTTGATCCCTTAACAGGGTACGTAGGCAACTTGGAAATTTCAATTCTGAGTTCAGTCACAAAATAATAAAATAAACAAAAGGACCCTAACTCTTAGCGCGAGAAAAGCCGAAACGCAACTTCGAGGACGAAGTTGATTCTTAAGGGGGGTAGACTGTAATACCCGAGATTTTTATCGGCGTCCAAAGAAGTAAAATTAGTTCCTTAATCCGATCAAGGTCAAATTATCCCCGAGAAGAAGAAAATAATTTATCACAATAAATTATTGCTCGGAAATGAAACGCCGATAGAGTCAAAAATTCAAAAAGGAATAAAAAGAGGGAAAAGGAAGCCCGAAGATATTCCATGGATTGATCCCAAAAGAAATGGAATTAAATTCAAGATCAAGAAGAATTTTAATTCCAAAAACCCGTAAAGTCGGAAATAATTTAATTATTTTTGATGAATTATTAACAAGTGGTCAACAAGTCAATGCTTCACACTATTTATGGTAAGTGTATTTGGATATAATTGATTGATTTTGGGAGGGGTGGTGGACGTCCCTTGTATAGAAATTAGGTATGAAAAATTTGTTTGGTTACAAATAAGTGCAAAAAGGGTAAGGAGATCACCCAAGTGGCAAAATAATTTTTCCTTGAGCAATATTTTAGAAAAGTTGGATTTTGTGCACCATTTTGATATTTGCAATGATCTTAAATGATTTTTGCAGCCACCTTACCCTTTTAGTCGAAACCCTAGAACCCAAAACCCTATAAGTTCAGCCCCAACAACCTCTCTTCTCCCTTCGAAAAATCTTCGGCAAACGAGAGTTCTTTGTGAGTGTAGTATTCTTCGTGCGGATGCAATTTCGGACTGATTTCTCTTTGTTTCTACCTCAAGCTTAGAAGGTATACTTCATCCTTACACTTTTCCCCTACCTCTGGTCGAATTTAGAGTCCTAACTTTTAGTTTTTCGCTCTTGTATTCACAAATCGGGACCGAAGAGAAAGAGACGAGTAGATTGGACGCGTTCACGGACTCCGGAGGCCATCCCGACGAAATCTAAGACTTTAGATCTTAGATATTGTAATTTGATTCTTCTCATAACCGTTTTGGTGCCCTAAAATCGAATGGAATGCAAGTTTTAACCAACATACGAAAATCTGTCCTAAACCCCCTCCCTATGCGCAGTTTCTGAAATCTAATTTTTAGACCCTTTTCGAGCTTTCAAACGGAGAAACTTAAAACTACAAAATTGTTCCTAAGCACTTAAAGTATACTGTGTTAAAATTTCAGAAATTTTCGTCGACGTTTGGTCCGTCAAATCGAATCTGGTATATTCTGCGTTTTCGGACAAAACCCCATATGTGACAGTTTTGCGTGTTCGACTCCCTTGACGTTTTTCTAATGGATCCCTTCAAAACTAAACTTTCATGTAAAAACGAAAGTTGTAGCTAACTGTCTAAATATTGTGTCCGTAAAATTTCACGTGTTTTCATTAAGTTTTGATACTCGAAATTTCACCGAAAAGATTCTGCGTTTTAAACATTTTCGAAAATCCTGACAGCTTTCATATGCGGACTTCATGTGGATTTTTCTCTCACCTTTGGTCGAAACCAATCTTTGATGTGAACATAAAAGTTGTAGATATTTGTCTCAAGATTATTCCCGTAAAATTTCGTGAACTTTGGTTAACGTTTGAACTTTCAAATTGATCCGAACAGTCTGCGTTTTTGAAAAGAAAACTTGACAGATTTTTATCGGAACTTGATGCGCGGATCTGATCCGATTCGGAGCGTTTCCGGATAAAATACCTCTAATAGAACTTGTTCATTTTTGTGTCATTTACATGCCTGTAAAATTTTATAATTTTCGGAGTTCGTTTACTAGGTCGGAAACATGTTTTAAAAACAGTGTGCTGTTACCGGAAGGTGGCAGATTATACTTTTTAAGAAGATCGTAAAATTTGACTTGTTTCCTTACCCGATTTCGAGAAACCTAAAAGACAAAAGTTGTTCGTTAGGGTGTCATTGATACACTGAGTAAGTTTCATAGTGATCGCCTTAAGAATGAATTTTTGAAACCAAAAGGCGTAATCTGCGACGGGTGCGCTTACTAAACTTTGAGATTTATGAAAAACTTTCCTTGCGACACTTTCAACAATTTTGAAAACTTTATGAATTATGATCGAATTGGGAACAATGAAATCTTGATTATGTGGCTTGTGGACATAAGAGCCCAAGCATACGACTAGCGGACATAAGAGCCCTAGTGAAACATAAATTATGCGGCTTGTGGACATAAGAGCCCAAGCGTACGACTAGCTGACATAAGAGCCCTAGTGAAATATTGATATGAGGCTTGTGGACATAAGAGCCCAAGCGTACGACTAGAGGACATAAGAGCCCTAGTGAAATATCGATCATGAGGCTTGTGGACATAAGAGCCCTAGCGAATGGTGATTTGTAAGACTTGTGGACATAAGTGCCCAAGTGGAAACAAAAGTAGATGAAATATTAGCTATGCGAGAACATATAATCTATCCCATGAATTATAAAACCCTTTGACTTATAGTAAATTCCTTTTGTTAAATTTCTAAAAATTTATATACTTAGAATTTGTGTACGTCTCTTTACGTTTAGAATCATGCAGTTAAATTCTTATTATTAATGTTGACAAAATACATTTTTATATTATAAAATGTGCATGAATAAAAAGGGTGAATTTTTATTAATTACATTTTAAAACCCATTATTGTTATGTTAAGAATTAACTTACTCAGTATTTTATATACTGCTAAAACCGTTGTTTCATTTTTTTTTACAGAGTATGAAGAAATGGCATGAGCATGCACGCATATTGGGGGCTCGGGAATTAAATTAATAATTGTGAACGTTATATCTTGCTTGACTTAAATTACCCGCTGCGTCGGCCCATATTTAAATTTCCGCTGCAACTTATTATTTTAATCATGTATGGATGATATTACATTATTATTTTTAAGTAATTCCGGACTTGCTTTTAAAACTTTTTCCAACACTTATAGCCTTGCATCTCTTTAGTAAGCTCGGAGAAACCGTGTCTTGCTAGGGAGGTGCGGCGGTGACACCTCGGCCTGGGTTATCAAATCCGGGGTGTTACAGGTTGAGACAGGAGCAGGTTCAGATGCAACACCAGATTGCACAACAGCCTTCTTGGCTGGAGTTTTGTTCTTGGTCTTTCTAGTGGACACCTTTGGTGCATCTTTTGGCAGAGGACTTGTAACTTTGGCAGGCACGACTGCTCTAGATTCTTTGCTTGCACCCATCGAGGGAAGGTCGGCCAGAATCGCCTCTATAGGTTGCAATGCCTTTGCAATGTCCGCTTCAACACGCTCACTTATTGAAGCGTTCTTCCTAGCCACGGCCTTCTCTCGTGGTTTGGTGGTAGAGACAGCTTTTTCTTTCATCTTTTGGGCTCCGGCTACTTCGGCTCGAATGTCGAGAGGATCTTGAGCAGCTACGGTGGTAACCTTCTCCCCGGCAGTGGATGGAGAAGAAGAATGAAATGGAACAGCCACTAGAGAAGGTGTCTCCGAGACTGTCTGCTCAACAATTGCTTGTTGGACTGCTTTGGCTCAACCTTTCGCGCTGGACTCCTCCGGAGAGATGACCTTCTTTCTCCCTTTTGATGAAGTTGGAGTTGGATCTTCGGATTTGGAGCTTTGACTGCCTCGGGTTCTCACCATTGTTGCTGAAGGAAAATTCTTTTGGCAAGAGTAAGTAAGATTATACAGATTTTATGGAGAGTATAAGAGGAGTATTGAGGGAGAGAGAGAGAGAGAGATCGGCGAAAATAAGAAACACAATCCGTTTGAGATATGGAGATAGTTTAGAGAAAAACTTCCCTAAATTCAAATTTGGAAGGAGGATCACGACTTCCCATAACTGTAAAGATGACATTTTTGAATGGTGGCGTACGTATAACCATTCCCGCATATTCCTTTGACACGTCCGAGTGTCACATCAAAGATTTTGAATTTTGAACTTGTGTGGGAAGAATTCCTAGTTTAATGATCCTGTAATATTTTCTTAACAAAATAATTAGTATTACATAGAATATTTAAGGTAATAAAATATATGGAAATTAGGAATATGGAAATAGCACAAAATATAAAACTTATTCCAATATTGGGGGATTATTAGGAGATCGTGCATAATCCGAGATCTCTCCTCAATTTTTCGAATCTTTCTCGATCTAGTGCCTTAGTGAAAATATCCACATGTTGCTCGGTAGTTCCGACATGTTGGATGGACACAATTCCTTCTTCAACAAGATCTCGAATAAAGTGGTGTCGGAGCTCAATATGCTTGGTTCGCCCATGTTGGACAGGATTCTTTGAGATGTTGATTGCACTCATATTGTCGCATAGAATGGTGAGGACTTCTTGATCGATTCCATAGTCTAGCATCATTTGCTTCATCCACAGCAATTGTGCACAACAACTTCCAGCTGCAATGTATTCAGCTTCGGCAGTAGAGAGTGAGATGGAGCTTTGTTTCTTGCTATACCAACTGACTAGGTTGGTTCCGATGTAGAAGCAACCTCCGGTTGTGCTCTTTCTATCGTCTGTGTCACCTGCCCAATCTGCATCACTGTAACCAAGTAGTGAAAGATTAGATTCTTTAGAATATAAAACTTTTGACAATTTTCCACACGAGTATTTTCGAAATAATATTAATCAAATAATCTCTTGGTTTATGTTTTATTTAATGAAACCAATTTATGAAGATGGAGTTGGGATTAAGGATATATTTATAGGTTGTCACGTTTTTATTACTCTTGTTAAGAAATTGTGGCCCGAAAGCGCACAGTGTCAAAATTTGCAATAATTTGTAGGTAAGTCCGGATCGTTCACTGGAGGATGTGCGATGGAAGCAGGTCCCACGCCATTTTACAAGATTTTCCACTTGTATTGCTCTAATCAGTTTGAGAAGTTGACTATCAACTACTTTACTGAATTTAATCTAAACCATGAAAGCAGTTTAAACTATTCTACAAAGCACATTAATTCTATTCTAGAAAGCGGATAAGTTTATGCTAAGAAGCGATTAAGATTAGGTCTAAAAAGCATGTACATTTACCCTATGGAAGCAATAAAACTATTCTAAAGAAGCTGTAATTCTAAGCTGTACTAGCTATGAAGCTGATTCAAAATGATGACGGAAGGGTCAAGGAGAAAAGAATAAAGATTGGACAAGATTCAGGTAAAGCATAATTAAACTTCCATTTTTAATGCACAGATCTTTGTTTTGGATAATTCTGTCAGATAGATAGTTCTCATGCTCTCAGTACTATGTTCCCTTTAACAGACAGGTACTTACAGTATGAGTTTACATGTTCTTAAGACCACAAATTCTAAGATACCACAGATTCATAACTGCCCTAGCTAGGGTATGTTATTTCATCTGTGGTGGACAAACAACACCCGAAAAATCATTAGTTGAAATGCCAAGTACTGCTATCAATCCCCCATGTCACACCCAAAGTCTAAAAATAAGCCTGAACTATCCCTTAACTCTCAATCCTAGTAGCAGTTAGAAGATCTGGTGATGCTTCTGAGTGACCTCCATTAAAGCATTTAAAAGAAAGTGGTAAAGAAAGCATTGAAGAAAGCATTTAAAATCCTATCACTCGGAAGTTTCAAAAGCTTCGTACCAGTAGTAAAAGAGAGCCCCCGGTCAGGATGACCGGATGTGGATCAAGAATTCCCGGCTCTCAGTGAACCGCTCGCAATGTTCACTTCCCTCCGGGTGGTTGTGAGATACAAACTGATGAAATGAACTAATAATTCAGTTCATTCCGGATGCACTCACTCAGGACTCAAAAATAGGCTTTGGCAGAAGAGGATAGCAGTTGAAAGGAACTCAACCCTATCTTAGAAAATAACCAAGGCCTACGCATTGTTCCTCTAGAATTATCTATCACACTGTATTTGAATCCAAGTAGATCCCATCTCGGTGTCACAGTTAAGACTAAATTCCCAATACAAAGCAATTTTGGAGAATAAAAGATTTGAAAACCATTCCCTAAACAGGTACTAGACTCTCAATAAGAACACAGACCATTTCAGTCTAGATGAGACCTAATCGCTGACCCTGCTTCTGATTTCCCAAAATTTAACCCTTGACAGAATATGAGCTAGACACAACTGAGGAATTTATCCCTTACTTAGATCCGGATTTTATAGATGAATTTTTGTTGGAAATTTAATATGTGATATCTGTTTAAATCTAGACTTCTAATGTCCAAGGGAAGGATCCCAAAATACTAAAGACCACAATAATTACATAATAATATCATGCATAAGGTTATATGGAAGGTGTAAAATTAATTGACCCAAAATATAATGGCAGGCCTAGACAGAACTTGGAACACAGAATGAATTAGTCTGAGACTAAAGAGTGGCAGAATAACTAAGGGAAATGGACTGCAGTTGACTGTGATCCAACCCTTTATCATTCGGATGAAGTGAATTGAGACAGCAATTTGATCTTAGACTGGCAGTGGTCGCTATTTGTCAGATCATTACTGCCTGTGAAAGGGAATCTTGTTGTCTTAATTACATAAATGACATTGACCTATGTCATTTAGTGTTGGAACAGCTCGAGATTTGGGTTTGAAAATAAAATACGAAAATGAAACTATATCTGACAGAAACTAGCTGAGTAGCTACTTCATTTCCCGATAAAAGAACCGTTCGCCTGACCCCATCAATCATTGTCCAGACCATGCAAAATAATGAACAGTAATTAACACACAGATTACGGGCTACTTCATTTCCCGGTGAAGGGACCGTCCGCCAACATTATTCTGTATATTTCTCACTGTTCATTTCACACAATGACAACACAAAGACCAAAATAAAGTGAAAAATAAAAGAGAAGAATAATAAAAATCATCTTGCATGAGAGACATTGGTTTCTCATGCAAGGATTACAGATTTGGATCCATAAATATTCATTAACCTAAATAATCTCTCTTTCCATAATTAATTAATTACAGTCCAGATTATCTGTTTAGATTAAATGAATGTTGTACAAAAATCTTTTAATGATGAATTGAACAAAATTCCTCACACAAAATAATCATTGACCTTAATTATTGCTAATCTTGATCTTTAATTATTGATGCAAAGGTTCAATTAATTAAGTGGGGAAATGGAGAATGAAAATGTTGGCAGCATAACGCCTTATGTTGCAATCTGGGATATTACATATTAATCCGTGGAGTTAAAATGTGAGTGATGCAACATAATGATGGGTTAAACATAGTAAGATAATAATTTTGGATGAATTAGGGTGCAGTATGACGCCAACCAACCTCATGACGTGATCCTAGGATTGCGTCATGGGGTTGGCGTCGAACAGGTTGGGTGGGGTCACTTATGACGCAAAGCCCTAGAGATGACGCCAAAGGTTGGCGTCAAACAAAGGTTTGGCGTCTTGCATGACTTGGAAGTTTTTCTTTGAAATGGGGTAGGGTCATGACGTGGAACACTAAATTATGACGTGATCCTAGGATCACGTCATGGGTTCTGCGTCATGAAGAACATAAATATAACATGCAAAAAAATTTGGGGTTCCATGTTCATGGGAATTGCGTCATGACCCGTGGGGCCATGACGGGAAACACAACATGGAACAAATTTTTGGCCGAAAAGCACTTATGACGCCAAACACACCCTATGACCTCAACCTGGTTGACGTCAAAGGGTGGTTGGCGTCATAGCACTTCCAGCATGCAAATGAATTTAAGGCCAGAAACACTTATGACGCCAAACCTGCCCTATGAACCCAACGTGGTTGGCGTCATAGGGCGGTTGGCGTCAAAGCTTTTCCAGAATGCACCATGAATGAAGGAAAATGTAGAAAATACAGTTTATAGGCATTTTCTAAGCTTAACGGTCCGATCGTGCTAAAATAAACAAAACCAAAGTGCATCGAAACTATAAAATGAAAAATGAAGAAAAACCTAAACTAAACCAGCAAGCCCAAATCGCACCCACAGCCTATACTCATGCTTCTAAACACAAATCCAAACATTAATCAATCATACATGGGACAGTTAACGAAATAAAAGTAAATAAAGACCAAATGGCCAAAATAAAAAGAAAGCAAGTAAAATCCATGGATTAGAATACCCATTTCATGTTTTGTGGGATATTAGAGAGGATTGAATCCCATTTTTCATAAAAATGGGTTTGATAACACCATTAATGGGTGTTTCAAACCATAAACAAAAAATGACAATGTTCAAACAAAATAAAAAGTATAAAACTGGCTATCTAATGTTATTTCTAAGCTAACATAAAAAGGAAGAAGGCAGAAATTAAACTAAGCTATGAACAAAAATTAAATAATACAAAAAAAATTAAACCTAACTAAGACTACCTAAGAGAATCAGCTCCAAAGCTTGCCTTCAGGAGTAAGTAATGTGTAACCCTGAGCACCTTGGGATCGTGCCCTATTTATAGGCCCATGGGCCTTATTGCGTGGAACACACTTCATGCATGTCGTGGAACATGCTTGACGTCAAACCTCGCATGACGTGGAACTCCTACTGATGGCGCGGAAAGTTGACATCAAAGATTGTTCGGCATCATAGGACTCCAGCTCGAAAACACTTGGATGTCCCTAACTTGGCAGCCTACGACGTGGAACTCGGTCTATGACGCGGAACCTTTGACATCAAAGGTGCAAAGCCTGCTTGACGTCAAAGGTTGGTTTGAATCAAGCCTTCTGGGTTGTCTTCAATGACTCGGAACTGCACCCATGACGCAATCCTTTGGCGTCATGCTTTCTGTTTGACGTCAAAGGGTGGTTCCCGTTTTGGTCTTTTGTTCCTGGCCCATGACGCAGATCTCTCCTCTCATGACGCGGAACATTGGCGTCGTAGAGGACTTGGCGTCAACCCTGTAAACATGCATTTTTTGTGGAATTTCATTTTCTTTTTCCATCTTTTCCGTTCCTTTTTCTTTTCTTTTTCTTTTTCTCATGTTTTTGAATTTTTCTCACATAAATGTGTAATAAAATTACATATTCATGAATTTTTCATACCAGCTTATCATTTTTACAATTATGCATTAATCAGTCCAATTCAACTGCTTTCTTACTTAATATAAGACCGGAATGCGATCAACTGCCCGTTTTAGACACGGAAATGGATTGGAAATAATGGACATTTCTTGCCATTATCAACATCCTCACATTTAATACTGATCGTCCCCGAGCAGTCAGAGTCAATGTTCCTTGGAACACGGACTCTGCATATTCAATTCATTTTCGTGGCTTCATAAATTACATTCTTTTTGGATTGGGATAAGACAACCAAAAACTACAAGTATTAAATTCACTTGATTGCAGTGTTTAATGAAATGATACTCGCTCACTAAAACGGGCCTACAAATCAAACATTATTGTCAACCCTTCATGAATATCATGTTTGAAAAATGCAAAGATTAAAAAGTAGAATTAAGGCATGACATGAACAGCTTCAATGAAACAGAGCCTCACATATAAGAGAATCGGAAAATTCACTCACTCTCAATGGGGTTTAATCATGAATGCTCAAAATCAAATTCAATTAAATTGTCCCATATGCTTGCAATTAGACCAACTCGCCACCGGCTCATTTCTTCAAATCAAGATCCCTAGGTCTTATTTAAGGGCTATAATGGGGCATACGGTTGTAACATTTGGTAGGAAAGGGAAATTATTGGGCTAAGAAGTGGCAAGAGATTATTCTATCATAACTTGGCATTTTTATTTAGAATTTATGATCATCAATTATTTCTTCCTTTTTCTATTGCTTTTCTTTTTCTATTGCATGACATTAGACTATGTCTAATTGCTTTGTCATTGCAATTTTATTCTTGTTGAAATGAATTCAACATATTTCTTTTTCTTTTTTTTTGACCGGCTTTTTGAATACCGATTGATGAATTGATGATCCTAAATTACAATGCCTTGATATAATTTATTCTTGCACACTTGGGTTTAATATTTTGGTCTTTTTATAAGGCTAGGGAAATATAGTGGGTTTCAAGAAAAAATAGGCTTACGGCTCAAATTGGTTAATCCTAAAGGGAAAATATTTTTGGGTTTGGATTTCAAACGAAGACCAAAATTTGGGTTTTTCTAAGTGCCTCGATCATATGCTCGATTTCGGTAATATGGCATGGTCTTGAATCGTTCTCAATTGCAAGTTCTAGTTTCCTTTAATCAAATTGATTTACACATCAAAGAATTTAAATGAGTAAAAGCGACTCATGGCTCAAATCTCACAAGGTTGGATTGATTCATGTCACACAATATTCTCAAATTTAATCGAAGCTTAATTCTAACAACTTATTCAATCAAGATTTTCAACATGAAGATTATTACCCAACAAAATGATCGCATCATTAAATTTTTATAGCTCAAAACCTTAGAAATCCATTTCATGCATGTTTTCCATTATATTATCCCAATTTAAAAGTTTGAAAATTTAACCACAAGCCTAAATTCAACATGTGAATTTAGAGCAGGTTTATGCATGTTTTTTGCTGGTTATTTAATTTAAAACAGTAAAAGAGGCACTGTTCACATACAAAGTATGTCAACAGCATATTTTTGGCCTGACAGTCACTTACTCATCTCGGACTGTCAGACATCTTTTTTTTTGAAAAATAAAATATTTTTGTTGGACTGCAAAATTCCTTTTGATAGCAGTAAATACATCATTTACAAGAGATTTCATGCAATCAGAATTGAACTTGCACAATTGGTAGAAATTCTCTTATAAGATGTTTACAATTAAGCTCATCAGGATTGGATCATGAATCTCCGTCTTTCTTCTCATCCGATTTCTTGGAGGATCCGGCATCATCAGGAATCTTTTTGAGCAGAGCTTGCAGGATCTGATTTTGGCTCTGGAACAGTGATTCTACCATTTTCCGGTTTCGCTCTTCACTTTCTTGTCGTTCTCTGTGCATTCTCTCTTCCCTTTCCAACATCAACTTTTTGAATTCTTCATCCTTTCTCTCCTTCTCCAACTTTTCTTTCCTCTTTTCCTCCTTTTCTCTTCTACGCTCTTGGCGTTCTTCTTCGGCCCTCTTTCGTTGTTCCTTATGACTTGACATTATAACATCAGTCATAGATTTCATTCCTTGGAGCATAGACTGGCTCATCTGGCTCATCATTTCAAGTGCTTGGGAATCAGTAGGAAACTGAGAAACATTTTAGCTTTGTGTAGGAGGCTGAGATGGAGCTGGAGCAGGTTGAGATGGTGCTGGAGCAGGAATGTCTTCTTCTTCTTCAACTTGGTGCTCTGCTCCCTCGGGCTGTTGAACTTGTGGAACTTCAGTACGAACCCTGGAAGATCCCTCTCAAGTCTTAGCTGTTTTTCTTCTTCTCTTAGGGGCAGGAGGTGGTATTTCTGGTCTAACTCGAGATGGTGCTGAATCACCAGATATGTGCGATGACTGAACTCCAGAATCAGCAGGCAGCGGTGGAAGTGCATGTTGAATCCTTTCTTGGCTTAGCATGTACGACACTTGGATGGGGGGTCCATAACCACTATTTTCTGTGCTGTAAACACCTCGATGTCTAGGCCTTGATCAATACAAATTCTTCTTATCAGATTAGGGTAGCAGAGTGCTTGCTTCATTGGGAGCCTAGAGGTGATGACCTCGAAGATGTGTTCCCCTGTATTCAGTTTCATTCCGTGCCAGAGTTTCGCCATCCCCATCAAGATACTGCTTGAAGTAGTTTGTGGATGTGTACTCGGCTTGATCCTTGCCATAAAGAATTCATAAGTTGGCATGAATTCTACCTTAAGTTCTGAAGCTTGGAAGGTGTTTACAGTGGTAGGCCTCTTAGTTAGGCTGTTAGCGATGGCACGGTAGGTATTTCTTCTTGTAGTTTTGCCTTGCTTGCAGAAAAGTTCGTCTTTCGGGATCTCAGTGGGGTGATCGGGTGTACCGGGGAACCTGTTCAGGTACTGCGGGGAAAAGTCTATAGTATGTCCCCGAACCCAGGTTGTTCTCTCCTCCACATTGATGTTTGCATAAAATTCTCGAGTGAGCTCAACATATCCCGGCTCCCCGTGATGTAGCAAGAATTTCCCCCATCCCTGTTAAGTTCTCCAAAAATCAACAGTTGGATGTGTTAGGGCATTTGCTTCAAACCCCTTGTCGGGTATGATGTATTTCTGCAGCCTTTCATATGCCCTAACACATTCAATATTGCTGTCGAATTTGGCTGTGACATCAGCTGCTGTGATCTGTTTCTTCCCGGGTGTTGTTGCTGGGATCCCCATTCTTGTTCGTACCTCGGTTTCCGCCCAGAAATCGACTGGCTTGATTGATCCAATTGATTCATGAGGTTCATCTTCACTAGTATGCCAGTCAGTCGGGTCATCATCTTGATTGATTGGCTCATTCATTTCTGCGTCACGCACAGGCTCATTCTGCTGCGTTCCCTCCACCTCCATATTTCCTTCAGATGCCTCCTGTATAATTACATTGTTTACAACATTGAGTTCACAAGATTCTGGAATATAAAAATCTATAATAGGGTAGTAAAGGTCATCAACGTTAGTTGATACCTCCTCCCGTCTACTTGATTGTTCATGCACCGCTTCATTTACAATTTCCCGGATATTTTCTTTAAAGAATGGCACTATCGCCTGCTCGACTGGTCTATCTTCCAAAATGCTGGCAAGTGCAGCTGGATCAATTGATGCTTGTGAGCCTCCTTCTTTAGCTTGCTGAACTTGTCTCTCCGCTATTCTTCTTCTTTGCTCTGCTTTTTCAGCTATGTATTCCATGTAAAGAGGATCATCCTTATTTAATGCAAAGAATATTCTGAATTCTTCATCTCTTTGCTCAGGGGTCAAGTGTGCAAACAGATGAGGATCTTCTCTGGCGGATGGCCTAATTTCAGGCATTGTATCTAGCACTAGCAGTTCATCATCATCAATGTCTCGGACTGTCTTAAGAATGGCAGATTTTTCTTTATGTTGTTCAGCCCGCTGCTTCTCCATTTCTTCGCCCTTTTCAATTTTCACCTAGATGATCTTTTCACGTGTTGGTTCCTCCACTGCTTTAGTTTCGGCTCCCTTCTTTGACTCAAGCTCAGCCTCAAGCTTCCGGGCAGCTTCCTCATCCTTTGTTAACTGAATGTTTTTCCTCATTTCGGACTCTTGCCTCGCCTTTTCTTCTCTTTCAATCCTTGCCCTTATTTCGGCCTCATTGGCAGGTCTCTCTTCAGCAGATTGTTCTTGCATACCCGCCATTGCATTTTCTTCTTCTTGCATATTCCTGGCCATTTTAGCGTCAAAAGCAATCTGATCTTTCTTCTTGGGAGGTGGTGGCGGCATTACCCCTTTGCCTCTGTCTGCAGGGTTAGCTGGCTCAGTTATCTTTTTAGCAGTTGGCTCGGGCTCTTTGATTACCACTTTTCGTTCCGGAACCCGCCCACTCTTTTCCTTTTCTGCTAACTTAACTAGCATTTTTCTAGTTTGCACTTGCTCAGTTTTCTCAGGGATAACCGGTTGATCCTTAGGCTCAGGTTTTTTTGGCTGATTCTTTGGTTCAGGCTTCTGCTGCGGCTCTTGCTCTTGTTGAGTGAAAGTTTGAGGTGGAGATACCCTAGCAGTATACTGGTTGATTAGAATATCAGGCTCTGCTTCCTCTGCCACTTGCGTCCCAAACTGCTTGTGTGCATATCTTAAATAATTTTCATAAATCCCCAAATGGTGATCCTTACCAGTTTCAATTCCCATGCTCCCTTGATCTGGTTGCAGATTAGGCTTCCAAGTTTGTGGTTATAGTGCATGATCTTCGCCTTATTCCCGGTATTTCCATAGTCTAACGCCTCTTTATCCATTTCCATAAGGAGTTCGAGATATGAGGTTCTATAACGCTCCATCATGGCGCCCACCATATCCCTTTCCAAGGCTTCCTTCAAGTAGGACATATCCTGTGCGAGATCATATTTCAAATATTCTTCTGCCTCAGCCTTGGTCATCAATCTATACAGCTTTGCATCCTTTTTCAGTACTGACCAGTTTAAACACCTTTCGTGGACACGTTAAACAGTTTTAAGATATTATGCAGCGGAAAATAAATAAACTGTTAAAGTAACGAACACAAGGTTTGTTGACCCAGTTCGGCACAAGCCTACATCTGGGGGATACCAATCCAGGGGGTTCACTAATTGTTTCAACTTGATCCTCGATCTAAACAATAGTGATTTAACTCGCCCAACTCCAATCTCCAAGCGGTTGAATTGTGCGACCAAAACAATCCCTTGTTTTGGTGAAGTTCTCCCCGACCTTGCTCCAATTCCTTGAAGGCTCCCCCTTCAAGTTACCCTTGGTCGAAACCTGTTGGCGACCCTCCTTCAAGAATATTTCGTTTAAGCACTTGAGTTTGACGACTCCTCGAAAGCCTTGATTGAATCCGTCGACTCCAATCAAGAACACTGTGGCACACTCTCGATCAATTCACCCGAGGAAGTGTTGATCGTATGTCTTCCTTCGAAATGATAAATTCACGAACACGGAAGGAATGTGTTTTTCTCTTACAATTTTTCAATAGCACAAGGGAGAGAATGAGTAATTCAAGTCGTGAGCTCCACCACCCTTGGTCGGCGTATTTCAAGAGAGAAAAACATCTCTCCATTCAAGGTAGGATTTTGTTGCCAAAATTAACCCTTTCCTTAGAATGGAGTTGCCCGGATTAGGAGATCTTTGTTTCCAAACTTCTTGAGCACGATCCGGGCAAGGAATCAGCTAGCCGTTGGAGAGTAATCTCGAGCAGATTCGCCAGCATCTCTTCCTTTAAATAGTTTGTCGAATGCTGTCGGGGTTGGTTCAACAAAGTAGTCCAGACATCGGTTGTGAACACATTTGCTCAAAATTGGTTCCCAACAATCTCCCCCTTTTTGGCAGAATGTGGGCCAGTATATGAGTTGATCAAACCGATGTCCAAACATTTTACACAAGAACATAAAGAGAGAAATATTTCCCAATTCACCCAACCACCGATTACAATAATACCTATGTCAAGACAAACTATTCTAATGCTCCATACAATGAGTCCTATCAAATTAATCTAGGAGCCTTTACATCAAAATGACACATGGCAATAAACAAATAGCATCAATAATCAAAGTTATATTATTACAGGCCATAGTGCAATATCCAAAAACAGTCATGACAGTCATAAACAGTTCACAAAAGTAGTCCAAACAGAATGAAAAAAATGTTACCCATTATCAGCAGAATTTTTCAGCAGAATCCTCCCCTCCTTGGTTGTAGTGCATGCCAGAGGAACCGATCAATGGTTATATCAACTTAACTCCCCCTCTGGCGCACATTTTGCCCAAAAGGGCACACATCATTCAGATTCTTCAGAGGATTCTGCATCTGAGTCCTCAGATTCCTCAATTGGATTGGTATCTATGTCCTGTTCGCCATCCGACCACACATCAGGAAGCTGTCTGAGTAGCTTTTCAGCAGCCTGAACACGTGCATGTGCTTGAGCTTCTAGGACCTTCAAGTGATTGATGTGATCAGTGTGCTCTTCATGCAGGGAGGAGAAGGTATCTTTGGCAGGAATCCTTTCTCCTGGTCCATGCAAGTCGGGCTTCTTTTTCACCAGGGTAGCAGATAGCTTGAAGTCAGCTATGTCATCAGGACGGTCATGCTTGTCTCCAAGAATGTGGAGATGTTGCAGGTATTCAGAGATGAGTCCTGAGAAGTGAAGTGTGGTTTTGTACTTCCTCTTGATTTTGCCCGCAAAAACCAGCATTTGTTCGAGCACAAGGGCTCCATAGTTGATCTCATATTTCTGATCTATGGCAAACAACAACTTACACATGCTTTTGGACACAACAGAATGGTTAGCGGTGGGCATGATATTATGTGCAAAGTTTATAAAGGAGAGAAAACCTTTGTGTCAGAACGCCTGCACTTAACCCCTTGCCATGAAAGCGGTTTCCTTCTACTCCAGTTAAAGTCTCAGCAATAGTGTTCATGGGGAACTTGGCACCACGAGAATAAACAGACTTCAGAGATGTTCGGGGTACCTGGAGGAATCGATTCAGTGCCTTTGCTTTTAGTTTGAACAGCTCTCCTCGAGCATAACTGAGTTCAAACCAGGGGCTCTTGGTGTTGAGGACTTCTGCGCTCAGGTTTGCATAGAAATGCCTAACTAGCTATCCTTTGTATTGCTTGATCTCCGGTCCCCAGAAAAGTAAGGATCTTTCCTCCAAGTATTTGTGCCATCCCATCTCCTCATATCTGATAGCAGCAAACCGAATCTCCAGGTGCACCTTCATCTTCTCCAGGACTGTTGTGAAGTATTGCTCGGACACTTCATAGTAGAAGTCAGTGGATTCTTCTTCTTCACCAGATTCCTCGTATGATCCTTCTTCTTCACTCTCTTGGTCGGATCCATCTTCATCACTTTGGGTATCCTGTGAACCCAATTCTTTGGACTTGTCTTCAGTGGAATTCTCCCCCTCAATGGGTTCAGGGTCATTGTCTTGAGGGTGTTCGGTGTCTCCTTCAGACTCTTTGTTGCCTTCGTCTTTAGAGCTGGATGAATCTTCGGCCTCTTCAACTTCTTGTTCACCTTCAGTAGGAGAAGGTTCTTTCGCAGGGGCGATAGCTTCTGGTTCTCTCCTTAGTTCATGCTTCCTCTTCTGGCCGGCAGTCCAGGCAATCTCCTCAGTAATTTCATTAGCAACATCAGTTTTCTCGTCATCACTGATATCGATCATGGATTCATCTCTAGAGCTTTCATCCTCTGACTCTAGCACATAGTCAAAATCCAGTTCCTCTTCATCAGGTTGTTCAGTAACTGGTTCAGACACCTTGTATGGACTGTGTGGGTTGCAAAGGCGGTGATTTGCTGAGGTTCAGCGGGGTTTTCCTCAGTGGTTGAGACAGGAGCAGGTTCAGATGCAACACTAGATTGCACAACAGCCTTCTTGGCTGGAGTTTTCTTCTTGGTCTTTCCAGTGGACACCTTTGGTGCATCTTTTGGCAGAGGACTTGTAACTTTGGCAGGCACGACTGCTCTAGATTCTTTGCTTGCACCCATCGAGGGAAGGTCGGCCAGAATCGCCTCTATAGGTTGCAATGCCTTTGCAATGTCCGCTTCAACACGCTCACTTATTGAAGCGTTCTTCCTAGCCACGGCCTTCTCTCGTGGTTAGGTGGTAGAGACAGCTTTTTCTTTCATCTTTTGGGCTCCGGCTACTTCGGATCGAATGTCGAGAGGATCTTGAGCAGCTACGGTGGTAACCTTCTCCCCGGCAGTGGATGGAGAAGAAGAATGAAATGGAACAGCCACTAGAGAAGGTGTCTCCGAGACTGTCTGCTCAACAATTGCTTGTTGGACTGCTTTGGCTCGACCTTTCGCGCTGGACTCCTCCGGAGAGATGACCTTCTTTCTCCCTTTTGATGAAGTTGGAGTTAGATCTTCGGATTTGGAGCTTTGACTGCCTCGGGTTCTCACCATTGTTGCTGAAGGAAAATTCTTTTGGCAAGAGCAAGTGAGATTATACAGATTTTATGGAGAGTATAAGAGGAGTATTGAGGGAGAGAGAGAGAGAGAGAGATCGGCGAAAATAAGAAACACAATCCGTTTGAGATATGGAGATAGTTTAGAGGAAAACTTCCCTAAATTCAAATTTGGAAGGAGGATCACGACTTCCCATAACTGTAAAGATGACATTTTTTAATGGTGGCGTACGTATAACCATTCCCGCCTATTCCTTTGACACGTCCGAGTGTCACATCAAAGATTTTGAATTTTGAACTTGTGTGGGAAGAATTCCTAGTTTAATGATCCTGTAATATTTTCTTAAAAAAATAATTAGTATTACATAGAATATTTAAAGTAATAAAATATATGGAAATTAGGAATATGGAAATAGCACAAAATATAAAACTTATTCGAATATTTGCGGGATTATTAGGAGATCGTGCATAATCCGAGATCTCTCCTCAATTTTTCGAATCTTTCTCGATCTAGTGCCTTAGTGAAAATATCCACATGTTGCTCAGTAGTTCCGACATGTTGGATGGACACAATTCCTTCTTCAACAAGATCTCGAATAAAGTGGTGTCGGAGCTCAATATGCTTGGTTCGCCCATGTTGGACAGGATTCTTTGAGATGTTGATTGCACTCATATTGTCGCATAGAATGGTGAGGACTTCTTGATCGATTCCATAGTCTAGCATCATTTGCTTCATCCACAGCAATTGTGCACAACAACTTCCAGCTGCAATGTATTCAGCTTCGGCAGTAGAGAGTGAGATGGAGCTTTGTTTCTTGCTATACCAACTGACTAGGTTGGTTCCGATGTAGAAGCAACCTCCAGTTGTGCTCTTTCTATCGTCTGTGTCACCTGCCCAATCTGCATCACTATAACCAAGTAGTGAAAGATTAGATTCTTTAGAATATAAAACTTTTGACAATTTTCCACACGAGTATTTTCGAAATAATATTAATCAAATAATCTCTTGGTTTATGTTTTATTTAATGAAACCAATTTATGAAGATGGAGTTGGGATTAAGGATATATTTATAGGTTGTCACGTTTTTATTACTCTTGTTAAGAAATTGTGGCCCGAAAGCGCACAGTGTCAAAAATTGCAATAATTTTTAGGTAAGTCCGGATCATTCACTGGAGGATGTGCGATGGAAGCAGGTCCCACGCCATTTTACAAGATTTTCCACTTGTATTGCTCTAATCAGTTTAAGAAGTTGACTATCAACTACTATACTGAATTTAATCTAAACCATGAAAGCAGTTTAAACTATTCTACAAAGCACATTAATTCTATTCTAGAAAGCGGATAAGTTTATGCTAAGAAGCGATTAAGATTAGGTCTAAAAAGCAGGTACATTTACCTTATGGAAGCAATAAAATTATTCTAAAGAAGCTGTAATTCTAAGATGTACTAGCTATGAAGCTGATTCAAAATGATGACGGAAGGGTCAGGGAGAAAAGAATAAAGATTGGACAAGATTCAGGTAAAGCATAATTAAACTTCCATTTTTAATGCACAGATCTTTGTTTGGGATAATTCTGTCAGATAGATAGTTCTCATGCTCTCAGTACTATGTTCCCTTTAACAGACAGGTACTTACAGTATGAGTTTACATGTTCTTAAGACCACAAATTCTAAGATACCACAGATTCATAACTACCCTGGCTAGGGTATGTTATTTCATCTGTGGTGGACAAACAACACCCGACAAATCATTAGTTGAAATGCCAAGTACTGCTATCAATCCCCCATGTCACACCCAAAGTCTAAAAATAAGCCTGAACTATCCCTTAACTCTCAATCCTAGTAGCAGTTAGAAGATCTGGCGATGCTTCTGAGTGACCTCCATTAAAGCATTTAAAAGAAAGTGGTAAAGAAAGCATTGAAGAAAGCATTTAAAATCCTATCACTCGGAAGTTTCAAAAGCTTCGTACCAGTAGTAAAAGAGAGCCCCCGGTCAGGATGACCGGATGTGGATCAAGAATTCCCGGCTCTCAGTGAACCGCTCGCAATGTTCACTTCCCTCTGGGTGGTTGTGAGATACAAACTGATGAAATGAACTAATAATTCAGTTCATTCCGGATGCACTCACTCAGGACTCAAAAATAGGCTTTGGCAGAAGAGGATAGCAGTTGAAAGGAACTCAACCCTATCTTAGAAAATAACCAAGGCCTACGTATTGTTCCTCTAGAATTATCTATCACACTGTATTTGAATCCAAGTAGATCCCATCTCAGTGTGACAGTTAAGACTAAATTCCCAACACAAAGCAATTTTGGAGAATAAAAGATTTGAAAACCATTCCCTAAACAGGTACTAGACTCTCAATAAGAACACAGACCATTTCAGTCTAGATGAGACCTAATCGCTGACCCTGCTTCTGATTTCCCAAAATTTAACCCTTGACAGAATATGAGCTAGACACAACTGAGGAATTTATCCCTTACTTAGATCCGGATTTTATAAATGAATTTTTGTTGCAAATTTAATATGCGATATCTGTTTAAATCTAGACTTCTAATGTCCAAGGGAAGGATCCCAAAATACTAAAGACCACAATAATTACATAATAATATCATGCATAAGGTTATATGGAAGGTGTAAAATTAATTGACCCAAAATATAATGGCAGGCCTAGACAGAACTCGGAACACAGAATGAATTAGTCTGAGACTAAAGAGTGGCAGAATAACTAAGGGAATTGGACTGCAGTTGACTGTGATCCAACCCTTTATCATTCGGATGAAGTGAATTGAGACAGCAATTTGATCTTAGACTGGCAGTGGTCGTTGTTTGTCAGATCATTACTGCCTGTGAAAGGGAATCTTGTTGTCTTAATTACATAAATGACATTGACCTATGTCATTTAGTGTTGGAACAGCTCGAGATTTGGGTTTGAAAATAAAATACGAAAATGAAACTATATCTGACAGAAACTAGCTGAGTAGCTACTTCATTTCCCGATAAAAGAACCGTTCGCCTGACCCCATCAATCATTGTCCAGACCATGCAAAATAATGAACAGTAATTAACACACAGATTACGGGCTACTTCATTTCCCGGTGAAGGGACCGTCCGCCAACATTATTCTGTATATTTCTCAATGTTCATTTCACACAATGACAACACAAAGACCAAAATAAAGTGAAAAATAAAAGAGAAGAATAATAAAAATCATCTTGCATGAGAGACATTGGTTTCTCATGCAAGGATTACGGATTTGGATCCATAAATATTCATTAACCTAAATAATCTCTCTTTCCATAATTAATTAATTACAGTCCAGATTATCTGTTTAGATTAAATGAATGTTGTACAAAAATCTTTTAATGATGAATTGAACAAAATTCCTCACACAAAATAATCATTGACCTTAATTATTGCTAATATTGATCTTTAATTATTGATGCAAAGGTTCAATTAATTAAGTGGGGAAATGGAGAATGAAAATTTTGGCAGCATAACGCCTTATGTTTCAATCTGGGATATTACATATTAATCCGTGGAGTTAAAATGTGAGTGATGCAACATAATGATGGGTTAAACATAGTAAGATAAGAATTTTGGATGAATTAGGGTGCAGTATGACGCCAACCAACCTCATGACGTGATCCTAGGATTGCGTCATGGGGTTGGCGTCGAACAGGTTGGGTGGGGCCACTTATGACGCAAAGCCTTAGAGATGACGCCAAAGGTTGGCGTCAAACAAAGGTTTGGCGTCATGCATGACTTGGAAGTTTTTCTTTGAAATGGGGTAGGGTCATGACGTGGAACACTAAATTATGACGTGATTCTAGGATCACGTCATGGGTTCTGCGTCATGAAGAACATAAATATAACATGCAAAAAAATTTGGGGTTCCATGTTCATGGGAATTGCGTCATGACCCGTGGGGCCATGACGGGAAACACAACATGGAACAAATTTTTGGCCGAAAAGCACTTATGACGCCAAACACACCCTATGACCTCAACCTGGTTGACGTCAAAGGGTGGTTGGCGTCATAGCACTTCCAGCATGCAAATGAATTTAAGGCCAGAAACACTTATGACGCCAAACCTGCCCTATGACCCCAACGTGGTTGGCGTCATAGGGCGGTTGGCGTCAAAGCTTTTCCAGAATGCACCATGAATGAAGGAAAATGTAGAAAATACAGTTTATAGGCATTTTCTAAGCTTAACGGTCCGATCGTGCTAAAATAAACAAAACCAAAGTGCATCTAAACTATAAAATGAAAAATGAAGAAAAACCTAAACTAAACCAGCAAGCCCAAATCGCACCCACAGCCTATACTCATGCTTCTAAACAAAAATCCAAACATTAATCAATCATACATGGGACAGTTAACGAAATAAAAGTAAATAAAGACCAAATTGCCAAAATAAAAAGAAAGCAAGTAAAATCCATGGATTAGAATACCCATTTCATGTTTTGTGGGATATTAGAGAGGATTGAATCCCATTTTTCGTAAAAATGGGTTTGATAACACCATTAATGGGTGTTTCAAACCATAAACCAAAAATGACAATGTTCAAACAAAATAAAAAGTATAAAACTGGCTATCTAATGTTATTTCTAAGCTAACATAAAAAGGAAGAAGGCAGAAATTAAACTAAGCTATGAACAGAAATTAAATAATACAAAAAAAATTAAACCTAACTAAGACTACCTAAGAGAATCAGCTCCAAAGCTTGCCTTCAGGAGTAAGTAATGTGTAACCCTGAGCACCTTGGGATCGTGCCCTATTTATAGGCCCATGGGCCTTATTGACGTGGAACACGCTTCATGCATGTCGTGGAACATGCTTGACGTCAAACCTCGCATGACGTGGAACTCCTACTGATGACGCGGAAGGTTGACGTCAATGATTGTTCGGCGTCATAGGACTCCAGCTCGAAAACACTTGGATGTCCCTAACTTGGCAGTCTACGACGTGGAACTCGGTCTATGACGCGGAACCTTTGACATCAAAGGTGCAAAGCCTGCTTGACGTCAAAGGTTGGTTTGAATCAAGCCTTCTGGGTTGTCTTCAATGACTCGGAACTGCACCCATGACGCAATCCTTTTGCGTCATGCTTTCTGTTTGACGTCAAAGGGTGGTTCCCGTTTTGGTCTTTTGTTCCTGGCCCATGACGCAGATCTCTCCTCTCATGACGCGGAACATTGGCGTCGTAGAGGACTTGGCGTCAACCCTGTAAACATGCATTTTTGTGGAATTTCTTTTTCTTTTTCCATCTTTTCCGTTCCTTTTTCTTTTCTTTTTCTTTTTCTCATGTTTTTGAATTTTTCTCACATAAATGTGTAATAAAATTACATATTCATGAATTTTTCATACCAGCTTATCATTTTTACAATTATGCATTAATCAGTCCAATTCAACTGCTTTCTTACTTAATATAAGACCGGAATGCGATCAACTGCCCGTTTCAAACACGGAAATGGATTGGAAATAATGGACATTTCTTGCCATTATCAACATCCTCACATTTAATACTGATCGTCCCCGAGCAGTCAGAGTCAATGTTCCTTGGAACACGGACTCTGCATATTCAATTCATTTTCGTGGCTTCATAAATTACATTCTTTTTTGAATGGGATAAGACAACCAAAAACTACAAGTATTAAATTCACTTGATTGTAGTGTTTAATGAAATGATACTCGCTCACTAAATCGGGCCTACAAATCAAACATTATTGTCAACCCTTCATGAATATCATGTTTGAAAAATGCAAAGATTAAAAATTAGAATTAAGGCATGACATGAACAGCTTCAATGAAACAGAGCCTCACATATAAGAGAATCGGAAAATTCACTCACTCTCAATGGGGTTTAATCATGAATGCTCAAAATCAAATTCAATTAAATTGTCCCATATGCTTGCAATTAGACCAACTCGCCACCGGCTCATTTCTTCAAATCAAGATCCCTAGGTCTTATTTAAGGGTTATAATGGGGCATACGGTTGTAACATTTGGTAGGAAAGGGAAATTATTGGGCTAAGAAGTGGCAAGAGATTATTCTATCATAACTTGGCATTTTTATTTAGAATTTATGATCATCAATTATTTCTTCCTTTTTCTATTGCTTTTCTTTTTCTATTGCATGACATTAGACTATGTCTAATTGCTTTGTCATTGCAATTTTATTCTTGTTGAAATGAATTCAACATATTTCTTTTTCTTTTTTTTTTTGATCGGCTTTTTGAATACCGATTGATGAATTGATGATCCTAAATTACAATGCCTTGATATAATTTATTCTTGCACACTTGGGTTTAATATTTTGGTCTTTTTATAAGGCTAGGGAAATATAGTGGGTTTCAAGAAAAAATAGGCTTACGGCTCAAATTGGTTAATCCTAAAGGGAAAATATTTTTGGGTTTGGATTTCAAACGAAGGCCAAAATTTGGGTTTTTCTAAGTGCCTCGATCATATGCTCGATTTCGGTAATATGGGATGGTCTTGAATCGGTCTCAATTGCAAGTTCTAGTTTCCTTTAATCAAATTGATTTACACATCAAAGAATTTAAATGAGTAAAAGCGACTCATGGCTCAAATCTCATAAGGTTGGATTGATTCATGTCACACAATATTCTCAAATTTAATCGAAGCTTAATTCTAACAACTTATTCAATCAAGATTTTCAACATGAAGATTATTACCCAACAAGATGATCGCATCATTAAATTTTTATAGCTCAAAACCTTAGAAATCCATTTCATGCATGTTTTCCATTATATTATCCCAATTTAAAAGTTTGAAAATTTAACCACAAGCCTAAATTCAACATGTGAATATAGAGCAGGTTTATGCATGCTTTTTGCTGGTTATTTAATTTAAAGCAGTAAAAGAGGCACTGTTCACATACAAAGTATGTCAACAACATATTTTTGGCCTGGTAGTCACTTATTCATCTCGGACTGTCAGACATCTTTTTTTTTTGAAAAATAAAATATTTTTGTTGGACTGCAAAATTCCTTTTGATAGCAGTAAATACATCATTTACAAGAAATTTCATGCAATCAGAATTGAACTTGCACAATTGGTAGAAATTCACTTATAAGATGTTTACAATTAAGCTCATCAGGATTGGATCATGAATCTCCGTCTTTCTTCTCATCCGATTTCTTGGAGGATCCGGCATCATCAGGAATCTTTTTGAGCAGAGCTTGTTGGATCTGATTTTGGCTCTGGAAGAGTGATTCTACCATTTTCCGGTTTCGCTCTTCACTTTCTTGTCGTTCTCTGTGCATTCTCTCTTCCCTTTCCAACATCAACTTTTTGAATTCTTCATCCTTTCTCTCCTTCTCCAACTTTTCTTTCCTCTTTTCCTCCTTTTCTCTTCTACGCTCTTGGCGTTCTTCTTCGGCCCTCTTTCGTTGTTCCTCATGACTTGACATTATAACATCAGTCATAGATTTCATTCCTTGGAGCATAGACTGGCTCATCATTTCAAGTGCTTGGGAATCAGTAGGAAACTGAGAAACATTTTAGCTTCGTGTAGGAGGCTGAGATGGAGCTGGAGCAGGTTGAGATGGTGCTGGAGCAGGAATGTCTTCTTCTTCTTCAACTTGGTGCTCTGCTCCCTCGGGCTGTTGAACTTGTGGAACTTCAGTACGAGCCCTGGAAGATCCCTCTCCAGTCTTAGTTGTTTTTCTTCTTCTCTTAGGGGCAGGAGGTGGTATTTCTGGTCTAACTCGAGATGGTGCTGAATCACCAGATATGTGCGATGACTGAACTCCAGAATCAGCAGGCAGCGGTGGAAGTGCATATTGAATCCTTTCTTGGCTTAGCATGTACGGCACTTGGATGGGGGGTCCATAACCACTATTTTCTGTCCTGTAAACACCTCGATGTCTAGGCCTTGATCAATACAAATTCTTCTTATCAGATTAGGGTAGCAGAGTGCTTGCTTCATTGGGAGCCTAGAGGTGATGACCTCGAAGATGTGCTCCCCTGCATTCAGTTTCATTCCGTGCCAGAGTTTCGCCATCCCCATCAAGATACTGCCTGAAGTAGTTTGTGGATATGTACTCGGCTTGATCCTTGCCATAAAGAATTCATAAGTTGGCATGAATTCTACCTTAAGTTCTGAAGCTTGGAAGGTGTTTACAGTGGTAGGCCTCTTAGTTAGGCTGTTAGCGATGGCACGGTAGGTATTTCTTCTTGTAGTTTTGCCTTGCTTGCAGAAAAGTTCGTCTTTCGGGATCTCAGTGGGGTGATCGGGTGTACCGGGGAACCTGTTCAGGTACTGCGGGGAAAAGTCTATAGTATGTCCCCGAACCCAGGTTGTTCTCTCCTCCACATTGATGTTTGCATAAAATTCTCGAGTGAGCTCAACATATCCCAGCTCCCCGTGATGTAGCAAGAATTTCCCCCATCCCTGTTAAGTTCTCCAAAAATCAACAGTTGGATGTGTTAGGGCATTTGCTTCAAACCCCTTGTCGGGTATGATGTATTCCTGCAGCCTTTCATATGCCCTAACACATTCAAAATTGCTGTCGAATTTGGCTGTGACATCAGCTGCTGTGATCTGTTTCTTCCCGGGTGTTGTTGCTGGGATCCCCATTCTTGTTCGTACCTCGGTTTCCGCCCAGAAATCGACTGGCTTGATTGATCCAATTGATTCATGAGGTTCATCTTCACTGGTATGCCAGTCAGTCGGGTCATCATCTTGATTGATTGGCTCATTCATTTCTGCGTCACGCACAGGCTCATTCTGCTGCGTTCCCTCCACCTCCATATTTCCTTCAGATGCCTCCTGTATAATTACATTGTTTACAACATTGAGTTCACAAGATTCTGGAATATAAAAATCTATAATAGGGTAGTAAAGGTCATCAACGTTAGTTGATACCTCCTCCCGTCTACTTTATTGTTCATGCACCGCTTCATTTACAATTCCCGAATATTTTCTTTAAAGAATGGCACTATCGCCTGCTCGACTGGTCTATCTTCCAAAATGCTGGCAAGTGCAGCTGGATCAATTGATGCTTGTGAGCCTCCTTCTTTAGCTTGCTGAACTTGTCTCTCCGCTATTCTTCTTCTTTGCTCTGCTTTTTCAGCTATGTATTCCATGTAAAGAGGATCATCCTTCTTTAATGCAAAGAATATTCTGAATTCTTCATCTCTTTGCTCAGGGGTCAAGTGTGCAAACGGATGAGGATCTTCTCAGGCGGATGGCCTAATTTCAAGCATTGTATCTAGCACTAGCAGTTCATCATCATCAATGTCTCGGACTATCTTAGGATTGGCAAATTTTTCTTTATGTTGTTCAGCCCGCTGCTTCTCCATTTCTTCGCCCTTTTCAATTTTCACCTAGATGATCTTTTGACGTGTTGGTTCCTCCACTGCTTTAGTTTCGGCTCCCTTCTTTGACTCAAGCTCAGCCTCAAGCTTCCGGGCAGCTTCCTCATCCTTTGTTAACTGAATGTTTTTCCTCATTTCGGACTCTTGCCTCGCCTTTTCTTCTCTTTCAATCCTTGCCCTTATTTCGGCCTCATTGGCAGGTCTCTCTTCAGCAGATTGTTCTTGCATACCCGCCGTTGCATTTTCTTCTTCTTGCATTTTCCTGGCCATTTCAGCGTCAAAAGCAATCTGATCTTTCTTCTTGGGAGGTGGTGGCGGCATTACCCCTTTGCCTCTGTCTGCAGGGTTAGCTGGCTCAGTTATCTTTTTAGCAGTTGGCTCGGGCTCTTTGATTACCACTTTTCGTTCCGGAACCCGCCCACTCTTTTCCTTTTCTGCTAACTTAACTAGCATTTTTCTAGTTTGCACTTGCTCAGTTTTCTCAGGGATAACCGGCTGATCCTTAGGCTCAGGTTGTTTTGGCTGATTCTTTGGTTCAGGCTTCTGCTGCGGCTCTTGCTCTTGTTGAGTGAAAGTTTGAGGTGGAGATACCCTAGCAGTATACTGGTTGATTAGAATATCAGGCTCTGCTTCCTCTGCCACTTGCGTCCCAAACTGCTTGTGTGCATATCTCAAATAATTTTCATAAATCCCCGAATGGTGATCCTTACCAGTTTCAATTCCCATGCTCCCTTGATCTGGTTGCATATTAGGCTTCTAAGTTTGTGGTTATAGTGCATGATCTTCGCCTTATTCCCGGTATTTCCATAGTCTAACGCCTCTTTATACATTTCCATAAGGAGTTCGAGATATGAGGTTCTATAACGCTCCATCATGGCGCCCACCATATCCCTTTCCAAGGCTTCCTTCAAGTAGGACATATCCTGTGCCAGATCATATTTCAAATATTCTTCTGCCTCAGCCTTGGTCATCAATCTATACTGCTTTGCATCCTTTTTCAGTACTGACCAGTTCCTGTGCTTTATCTCATAGATCATTTTTTCTCTCAGAATTCTGATGTGCTCAGGAAAATCAGGATCCACATCAGTTCCTTTTTCAGTTATCCCTACCTGACCGAATCGTTTGTTCACAAAGATCGCCTCAAAATTATCCTCTTCCGGCAAGACCAGTCCTTTATCCAATCGTTCTTGCGTGATCAGCCCTCTGCCCTTTCCCCACAGATATGTCAATTGATGCCATTCATGTCGGGCAGCGTTAATTTCTTCCCTGAATTTATTCAACATAGTTGAGTCTCTTTCGGCGTTATACTCTTCTATTTTCTTCAACTTGTGAAACAAGTTGTAACTATGCCTCCTACGGACCTGAATGGTCACCCATCTTTGCTCCTCCGTACCCATGTTATCAAACAGGTGCGGGTTCCAAATGCAAGGGAAAGCTTCATGCATCATTATGGCCCCTTTCCCAGTACCCGGCTTACATCCAAGGGCTTTTCCACAAACTGCAGTCTCACTTGTGGGTCTATTGGCTGATCGGGGATGAGTATGTCGTAATTCGAAATTGCTATTCCCACTGTTCCATTCTCTAAATGACGCTCCCATGTTGCTTTGTGTATTTGGAATTTCAGTGTAATCCGTTCCAGGTGGACTGCTGGGGTCATTATGGAGTCAATCGGCGCATGGTCCATCATTAGATTCCAAAATTTCAGCATGTGGTGGAAAAAGTCCCGTTCAATGGTTGTGAGAACAGTAGATCTCTCTGCTGGTGCAATATTCACATCCCATCCTTGCCTTAGTTCCAGTTCGGCCTCGGTTTTGTGATCCAACGGGACCTTGTATTCGCTTGTCAAAGCGTCCCTGATCTTCTTTATCTGAATTCTGTTTGTAGAAGCCTCTATTGCTGCCTGCTGCAGAGTACAGTCAGGCGGCCCAATGGCTGACTTAATAACCTTCTCATACCTGAAAAATATAGAGAGTATTAATTCCAATCAAGTTTTTATGAGATTTTTCAGAAACACTTTCAAGTAAAAAGAAAATCAACATCCTCACATTTTGAGCCTTGCTCGAAATGTGATTTATTTGATTATTCTTGAATTTTATTACGAGGTATAAGTGGCAATATTTACGATTATAAACTTAAATAACACTGGTTAAAAGGTTAGGTCATTGGACCTAAAAATCTTTTTAATGGTCCATTGGGCCCAAACATGTTTGATTTTCTCAATTTTATTAAACAAGCTCGAGGCACTTGTTGAAAATGGGATGAGATGAGACGAACGGAATAAAAGCTCGAATTTGGAATGTGCATTGGAGACGTGGTGAGATGGATTAGCTATTCCCGGATTGCTTGGACTGTTTTGGACAGTTAAAAACATTACCAAAGATTTGCAAACACTATTTTTTTTATTTTAAATGTTGACCTGTTTTATTTAATGAAAAGTGGGGTGTGAGTGGCCCCATTTTGGTTTTATAAAAGGATAGCAATTATAGGTGACAAAAGAGACTGCTATCTTACCCACACTTTAGTTCCATTGGGAACCAAAAATACACTTGTCAACAAAAATTCCTACCAAGTATTTTTGTCTTTTTGTGAAAAAGTGAGTTGGTGGTGCAGGGTTGCCACAAACAAACACACAGCCACTTTCTCAGATTGCAGTCACCACAAACAGCCATGCCAAACAGGGATATATGCATTTAATGATCATATTGGCATGCGAATTCCTTAATTCATCAGGACAATAACAATAAACATAGGATCAGACACATTAGCATGCTTCAAACTACAGAATCACTATCTGAAAACCAACAATATTAAGATATTCAAGAATATCCCAAATATTCATCAGCTTCACAGAACACATGTTTCATAGAGTTTGGGATTTTCAAAGGTAAGCCTTAATCACAATCTCAGAAAGATTAACCAGTGAACACAAAAACTCAAGGAACAACAAACATATGAATCCTAAAAGTTCCAAAATTCCAACAATGGCAGCATAACATTGCCAAACCCTAGCTGATGCTGCCTAAGTCACTGAACAGCCCTAGGTTCTCAAAATCGGCAAGCCCATCAAAATCAAACAACTTATGCTTCCATAATAACAAAAACATCACCCATTCTTCTAAATCATGCTCGGTCGACACCCCCAACACCCAAGTAATGACAAAATAGAATGCCCAAAGCATACAATCCCCAAAATCAAACCCAACTAAGTGAAAAAGAGCACATGGAAACCTATTTACACATTATCGAGAATCAGAACACAAAAATCCCCAAAATCGCGAGAACAGGGACAATGGGTGCACGAGAATCGGACAAGATATCGCTTACCAGGGCTCGGCTTTCTTCGGAGATGACGATGAGGGTTCCATTGGTGTTCTCTTGAAAATGGGGCAGAGTTTCCTTTGAAATTGGTTCGAAAAAGTACGAAGAACAATGTGCTTGCTCGTTCGTGAAAGGGGTTTCAGGAGGAATGGGAGTTTTGAAATCGGCTAAGTGTTTGGACTAAGTGGGGAAGAAGAAAGGTCGAAAGGGGTTTTAATACTGATGGAGAGAGAAGGAATGACGCGGAACCCATAGGTATGACGCCAAACAAGGTTTGACGTCAAGGGGTTCTGCGTCATTAGGTGGAGGGGGCTGGATGAACTTTGACGTCAAACAAGGGTTATGACGCCAAAGGTTGGCGTCATCCCTGAAGGTTTGGGTCATAAGGCGGTTTGGGAAGGTTTGACGTGGAACACTGTCTATGACGCCAAAGGTTTGCGTCATGGGCAGGTGTTCCGCGTCATTAGATGAGAGCTGGGTCGAGGTTTGACGTCAACCATCCTTTGACGCAGAAGGTTTGCGTCATTCTCCCAATCCAGGTTAGAATGCTGACCATGACGCCAACCAAATGTTTGACGCCAAAGGTTGGCGTCAACGCTTAGGTTCCGCATCATGGCCTCTGAATTCAAAAATAGTGGACTAGGCCCCGGGGTGCAATTGGGTTTCGGTCCAGTCTTTATTACTATAGACCTATAAATTTTAGTCCATAGTATTTTCATTTATAACAGATTATGGGCTTACAGAATTAAGTATTTACAGCATTTATTAAGTTGCATAAATTAGGTTAAATCAATCCTACATTCTTATAAAATTTATTCCGGATTTTAAATTGCTTTAATTTCCGGGAATAATTTCATTTAGATGTAGAACTAATTCAACCGGGAACCTGTTTTGCAGCTTTAATTTTTCTTTTTGTTGGTTCCTCAAATTCCTGCAAAACCAAAGCAGATAAAAATATTAGTTTTTCTCCAAATATCAACATCCTCACATTTAGAGTCATGGTACTCTAAATGTTTAATTGATTTTTGGATAATGAGATACGGTTAAATAAAACAAAATAAAATCACAGATAAAATAAACTCGGGTTGCCTCCCGGAAGAGCAGTGAATTATGGTCTACAGCTAGAATTTTTTCTGCATTTTCATTTTTCATAAGCCGGTTCCGTCACATGTTGGATCTCCTTTTCAGGCTCGAACTGTCCGAGATACTCCTTCAGTCGGTGCCCATTTACCACTATGTTGCCCTTGTAAGTTCGGCTCCTGACGGCTCCACTTTCAAACACTTCTAACACTTCATGTGGTCCTTCCCATCTAGATTTCAGCTTCCCGGGGAACAGCTTCAACCTAGAATTTAATAGCAATACATTTTGACCAACATAAAAATGCTTAGGCTTGATCCGGCGCTCGTGTAACTTCTAGGTCCGCTCTTTATAAATCTGCAAGCTCTCGTAAGCTTGCGCTCGTATTTCCTCAATTTCATTGAGGTCCAACTTACGCTTGCGCTGAGCGACTCTTGGGTCAAAATTAAGTGTTTTGACGGCCCAGTAAGCTTTATGCTCTAACTCTACGGGCAAGTGACAGGCTTTTCCGTAGATAAGCCTGTATGGAGACAGCCCAATGGGGGTCTTGTATGCAGTGCGGTATGCCCATAGAGCATCATTGAGCTTACGTGCCCAGTCTTTTCGGGTTATCCCAACTGTGGCTTCGATTATATGTTTGATCTCGCGATTTGATACCTCGACTTGACCACTGGTTTGGGGATGATAAGGCGTGCCTATCTTATGGAGGATTCCATTTTTACTCATTAAAGTTTCAAAAGCTTTATTAACAAAGTGTGTTCCTCCATCAGATATTACTACCCTAGGTACGCCAAATCTACTGAAAATGTTGTTCTTGAGGAACTTTATGACTTGGCTACCATCATTGGTTGGAAATGCGACCACCTCGACCCATTTGGACACGTAATCGACAGCCACCAAGATATAGTAGTTTCCACCAGATGGTGGGAACGGTCCCATGAAGTCAATGCCCCATACATCGAAAATCTCAAGTGCGAGAATTCCCTTTTGAGGCATCTCATCCCTCTTGGAGATGTTTCCTAATCTTTGGCATTTGTCGCACGCTTTAGCAAACACCTTGCAATCCTCATAAATAGTAGGCCAAAAGAATCCACACTCGAGTACCTTGTGCGCAGTCCGAGTGGGACCATGATGACCTCCGTATTTAGATTCGTGACATTTCTTGGTGATTTGGTAGGCCTCAGCTTCAGTAACACATCGCCTGATCATCGAGAAGGGATCTTCCCAAAAGTAGTTTACTACTTCTTTGAAGAATTTTGCCCTTTTGTATTTTTGCTGGAATGGTGGGGTTATTCCACATGCTAAAAAGTTAGCAATGTCGGAAAACCATGGACACGCTTGGTCATGCAGATGTAACGCGAACAACTGTTCATCTGGGAAATCCTCATTGACGGCTAGCTCTTTTTTATCATTTTCTATTCGAGATAAGTGGTCAGCAGCACCATTATCTCGACCTCGCCTATCCTTTATTACGATGTCAAACTCTTGCAGCAACAGCACCCACCTGATTAAACGAGGCTTTGCGTCTTGCTTGCTGAACAAGTATCTAAGTGCACTGTGGTCAGTGTATACTATAGTCTTTGTACCAATAAGATACTGTCTGAACTTGTCAAACGCAAAGATTACAACATACATCTCTTTTTCTGTAGTGGTGTAGTTTATTTGGGCTTCATTCAAGGCGTGACTTGCATAATGAATTACGCAATGTCTCCCATCCTTATGTTGCCCTAAAACTGCTCCCACTGCAGGACCACTTGCATCACACATCACCTCGAATGGCAGTGACCAATCGGATGGCTGCACAATTGGAGCAGAAGCTAACATCGTTTTGAGCGTGTCAAAGGCTTGGACACACACTTCATTTGTTATAAAAGAATTTTCTTTACAAAGAAGGTTAGTGAGCGGCTTGGCAATTTTAAAGAAATTCTTAATGAATCTCCGGTAAAAACCGGCATGCCCTAAGAAGCTCCTAACCGATTTTATTGAGTTAGGGAGAGGGAGATTGAAAATGACAGATACCTTGGCCGGATCAACCTCAATGCCTGCACGTGAGATGCGGTGACCTAACACTATGCCCTCAGTGACCATAAAATGGCACTTTTCCCAGTTTAAAACCAAGTTAGTGTCCTCGCATCTCTTTAAAATCTTTGCAAGATTGGTCAAACATTCTTCAAATGTATCTCCATATACAGGGAAGTCATCCATGAAGACTTCTATGCATTTTTTGATAAATCAGAAAATATAGACATCATGCATCATGGAAAAGTTGTTGGTGCATTGCATAATCCAAAAGGCATGCGCCTATAGGCAAAAGTGCCATAAGGGCATGTGAAAAGTTATTTTTTCGTGATCCTCACTGGCGATCACTATTTGATTGTATCCTGAATAACCATCCAAAAAACAATAAAATTCCCTTCCTGCCAACCGTTCCAACATTTGATCGATAAAAGGTAAAGGGAAATGGTCCTTGCGAGTGGCCTCGTTCAGCTTCCGGTAGTCTATGCACACTCTCCATCCGGTGACCGGCCGTGTGGCAATTTCCTCCCCTTGTTCATTCTTGGTGATGCACATCCCACCCCGCTTTGGAACAACCTGCACAGGACTGACCCATTTGTTGTCAGAAATCGGGTATATAATACCGGCATCTAACAGCTTGATCACTTCCTCTCTTACCACTTCTTGCATGGGTGAGTTCAATCTTCGTTGGGACTGGCGCGAAGGCTTGAAATTCTGCTCCATTCAAATCCTGTGCATACAAACAGAAGGGGTTATTCCTTTGATATCAGAAATGGTCCAACCGATTGCACGCACATGTTTTTTAAGTACTCCCACCAGAGCGTTTTCTTGATCTTGTGTCAGCTTAGCTAACACAATTACCAGTAGCTTTTTTATGTTTTGCGAGAAACACGTACTTAAGATGTTCCGGTAAGACTTTTAGTTCAAGCTCTGGTGGGCATTCCACTGAAGGAAGTAATTTTCGAGAATTAGATGGGGGAAATTCAGATTTACCTTCGGGACCCTTAGTCAGTACAGGATCCGCCTCCTCTTGGTTGGCGTCTTCATAGAAATCGGCGCCGTCAAACTCCTCCAAATCCCCAGTTTTGGGATCGGCGAAATGGACGGCGCTGCATCCTTCGTGCTCCACGCCAGCAGGCTTCAGTACCTGCTTTGAAAAGTCATCATCCATCATCATTACAATCCCAGTGTCAGAGTCTAGCTCTCTCTCTCTCTCTCATATCTATTACATTGTCAAACGAAAAACAAGAACTGTCATTTGGGTATTTCTGCAATTTCGCCATGTCGAAGACAACTTCCTCCCCATCTACTCGGAGGGTCACTTTTCCAGATTTAGCATCAATGAGTGCTCCGCCGGTTGCCAAGAACGGCCTTCCTAAGATGAGGGGCATGTCAGAATCCTCCTCAATGTCCAGAAGAATGAAATCTACCGGGAGTGGGGTGCTGCCTGCTCTAATTATGACATCTTTCAGGATCCCGATTGGCTGTGTGATCGATCTGTCTGTAAGCTGCAACCTCATTTTTATTGGCTCCACGGTTCCAAGCTTGAGACGTCTTGCCATGGCCAACGGCATGACATTGATACTTGATCCGAGATCACAAAGCCCTTTTCCAGCACTGACTTGGCCAATCCGGATCGGTAGGGTGTAGCAGCCAGGGTCTTCCTTCTTCTCCGGCAGTTTCCTCTGAATGATTGCACTACAGGTACTGTTGAGTACCACCAATTTTTCTTGCTCAACCTTTCTTTTTCCTGAAATCATTTCTTTTAAGAACTTAGCATAGGTTGGCATTTCAGAGATCATTTCAATCAAAGGTATGGTAATCTCGACTTCTTGCAGTCTTTTCAGAAATTTCTCAAATTTAAGGTCTTGTTCCTTATTTTTCAACCTTGCTGGGTACGGAACCCTCGGCATGAACTTTTTATTATCAAAAGTTTTTTTGTGGTGAAAGGTCAGAAATTGTACCTTCACCTTTACCATTTCCAACCTTGTCTGCTGCAGCTTCATTCTACAAGTGGGCTGTCTCTTTCTCAGCATCATTTTCAATCTCCTCAATATCATCTCCCAGTTCCTGTTCTTTTCCCAGTTTCTCCTTGCTTTTTGGTCCCTCCGGAACTTTACCAGATTTCAGTGTGATGGCTTTACACTGAGGGTTTTTCTCAGCAGTGCTGGGCAGTGCTCCCTGGTCCCGTTTTTACATCACATGGGCAACTTGAGAGAGGCGGATCATCACCGCATAAACCAACTCGAACGCCAAGTCCAAACCCTCACTACACAAAACTTAATACTAAAGGAATACATCGATGCCCACGGGCAAGACTTAAACACTATCTTTGACGACCTACTACCGCCGAGTTCGGAGGAGGAAGATCCGGAGGAAGATCCTGCTACCCCACCGGGAGACGTCATGAGGCACTAGAGATTCTATTGTTAGACATTGTTTTGCTAGAAAAATATTTCTACTTTTGTACTAAAATTTCTTTTGAGGAAATAAAATGCCCGACTTATTTTTTTTTTAAATCAAAACAAACCAAGACAAAATAAAATAAAACCCCGAAGCATACGATGCTTCTCAATCCGAACAAAGCACCACGTGCTAAATTACTACACACATATACATTCATAGAAATTGCTTAGACTATATGCTAAATTCACCAGCCCTAATCTATCATATTTGTACCAGAATGGCACCCAGAGGAAGAGGAAGAGGAAGAACTCAAACCACTCCCCAAACCACCACTGAGATACCTACTGAAACACCACCAAACGTCACTGAACCAATTCAACCTGATGAGGAACAACCCCAAGGTGCGCAGGACGCCCCCGCACCGAACAATGTGGGCGATCGTCTTAGGACGATAGAGGAAGTGTTGATTGCGCTCGGAAACGCGCAAGTCAACCAGGGACAAGCTGCGGCGGTACCTCCGCCCCAAGCTCGCCCTAACTACCTGGCGATGGTGAATCCCTACCAGCCGCCCCACTATGCTGGTGAGGAGGATCCAGCTAAACTGGAGGAATGGATCCGGACTTTTGACAAGCTGCTGGGAGCGGTCAAATGTCCGGAAGGAGAGAGGGTAAATGTCGCTTCGTACTACTTGGGAGGCGAAGCTGATGGCTGGTGGCAAGCAACGCAAGCCAAACTGACTGAAGATGACGAGCCTTACTCGTGGATGGAGATGATGGAACTACTCAGGGATCGATTCTATCCCTTGAGTACCAAAGCTGCCATGTACGAAGAATTCCTGTCGTTGAAGCAAGGAAGCCAAACGGTGCAGGAATACTACACCCGCTTCAAGGAGCTGGTGAGGTTCGCACCAAGGCTAGTGCCTACTGATGCGGAAAAGGCACAGAAGTTCGAGATGGGACTGAACCTGTCTGTGCGCGAAGTGATCGCGGGGGTACACTACCCCGATTTGCAAGCCGTATACGATCGCGCTGTAGCGGTAGCACGCGTGCAGCAGCTGAAAAGAAGGGTGAGTAGGGAGTCCAACAGGGGTCCTCAAGACAAGAGAAGCCGAGACTCGAGAAACGATAACAACACTGGAAGGAACGAGCAGCGCAGAGGGTCGAATAGGCCCCAACAAAACAACACGGGAAGGAGGTTCAATCAAGAAGATCCGGTACCGCCTTGCCCGCGATGTGGACGACCACATCTGGCAAGGGGATGCCCGCAACAAGGCGCCTGTTACCGATGCGGTCGAATGGGTCACGTTCGACGGGATTGTCGAACTAGGCTCGAGAACATAACGAAGAGGGACGATTTGGTCGCGGGGCAAGAACAGCCTCAAAACCAAAACGGGCGAAACGGCAATAACCAAGGGTACAGACCCCCTCAAAATAGGCCGCAAAACCAGAACCAGAACCAACGACCTCCGCCCCCGCAGAATCAAAACCAACAGCAAAATCAGCAGCCAAATGGGAATCAGCAGGGCAATCAGGGACGCCCTGTGGGGAGGCTCAACGTGGTGAACCAAGCGGACGTGCCTGCGCAAGGAGAAGTGATGGCAGGTACATTTCACGTTTTGAATACACCCCTTAGAGTTTTATTTGATTCCGGAGCTAGTTGCTCAATTATTGCATCAAGGATAGTGCCTGAGTTAGATCTACCTAAGTGCGAGAGAATTAGCTTAGGAATTCAATTGCCATCTGGAGAAGTAGTGTCTTGCTCTAAACGATATAACGGAATTCCTATAGTGATAAAGAACGTAGAATTCTTCGCGAACTTGGTAGAATTTAACTTAAGAGACTTTGACATCATACTGGGGATGGATTGGCTATCCCAGTATAAAGCGGTGATCGAATGCCAAAAGCAAAAGATCACCTTGTCAAAAAGTAGGGGAAAGAGAGTTATCTTTTACTCTCAGCCCCCTAAGAAAAGTAACAAAATCGTTAGTGCACTTAAACTAAGTAACTTGATGCGTAAGGGGTATGAACTATATGCGTGCTATGTGCACAACCTTGAGGCGGAAGAGAACAAGGTTGATAGCATACCAGTGGTAAGAGAATACCCGGACGTGTTCCCTGAAGACGTTCCGGGCATGCCACCTGAGAGAGATCTTGAATTCACGATAGATCTCATTCCGGGGACAGAGCCTGTCTCAAAAGCTCCGTACCGGATGGCACCACTGGAAATGAAGGAGTTAAAGGAACAACTCGAGGAGCTATTGGGAAAAGGTTACATAAGACCGAGTACGTCCCCTTGGGGAGCACCGGTTTTGTTTGTCAAGAAGAAAGACGGGGGACTACGTCTTTGCATAGATTACCGAGGACTAAACCAAGTGACCATTAAGAATAAATACCCCCTACCGAGAATAGAGGATCTGTTTGATCAACTGAAGGGAGCTTCAGTATTCTCGAAGATCGATTTGCGATCTGGGTATCATCAATTGAGGATTGCCGAGAAGGACATTCCAAAGACGGCGTTTCGAACACGATATGGCCATTACGAGTTCACAGTGTTATCCTTCGGGTTAACAAATGCTCCGGCCATGTTCATGAATCTCATGAACAACGTGTTCCGAGAATTGTTAGACCAGTGTGTCGTAGTGTTCATCGACGACATCCTGATCTACTCGAAGAGCGAGGAGGAGCATGCGGAGCACTTACATCAAGTGTTAGAAATCTTGCGAAGAAATCAGCTATACGGCAAGCTGTCGAAATGTGACTTCTGGCTGAAAGAAGTGGCATTTCTCGGACACATAGTATCCGCTGATGGAGTATCAGTGGATCCGGCAAAAGTCTCTGCCGTAACTGAATGGGCAACTCCGAAAAGTCCAACGGAAATAAGGAGTTTCCTTGGATTAGCCGGATATTACAGACGATTTGTAAAGGACTTTTCAAGGATTGCACGTCCTTTGACCCAGCTACTTAAGAAAGGAGCAAAATACGAGTGGACCGAAGCATGTGAGACATCGTTTCAAGAGCTGAAGAAACGACTCACAATCACACCCGTATTAACACTACCATCAGAGAATGGTGACTTCGAAGTATATAGCGATGCTTCGAAGGAAGGTTTAGGTTGTGTTTTGATGCAAGACTCGAGAGTCGTAGCCTATGCATCACGCCAACTAAAACCTCACGAGGAAAATTATCCGACACATGACCTGGAGTTGGCAGCGGTCGTTTTCGCTCTAAAGATATGGAGACATTATCTTTATGGGCGGAAGTGTCGAATGTTCACCGACCACAAGAGCTTGAAGTATATATTCACTCAGAAGGAGTTGAATTTGAGACAGCGAAGGTGGTTGGAACTTATCAAAGACTACGATTTAGAGATAGCATACCACGAGGGGAAGGCGAATGTGGTAGCCGATGCCCTAAGTCGGAAAACCCAACACGTGGCAAACTCGTTGGTAATTCTGCCGGCATTGTACATGGATTTGGCAAGATTGGAGTTAGAACTTGTGCATCCTGGCACAGTGAGAGAAACGGTCAATGCCATGGTCGTAGAAACTCCAATATTGGACGAGATTCGACTCGCTCAACCGGGCGATCCGAAACTCGAGAAGATAAAAGAGTATATTGCCGAAGGAAAGGCAATAGGATTTGCTGTCCACGAGGATGGAAGCATCCGTTTTAAAGGTAGATGGTGTGTGCCTCTTAAATGTGCCGAGTTGAAGCGAAGGTTGATGGAGGAAGGGCACAACACGCCATATTCCGTACATCCCGGAGGTGACAAGCTATACAAAGATCTGAAGAAGATCTATTGGTGGCCGGGAATGAAGAAGGAAGTGGCAAATTTCGTAGTGAGATGTCTCACCTGCCAAAGGGTTAAGGCAGTGCGACATAAACCCTTAGGATTGATGCAACCACTAGAGATTCCAAGTTGGAAGTGGGATAGCATCTCAATGGACTTTGTCTCGGGATTACCCCGATCACCTAAAGGCATGAACAAGATTTGGGTGATTGTGGATAGGCTAACGAAGACAGCCATATTTATCCCAATGAAAGACACATGGACTATGGACCAATTGGCCCGAGCCTACATTGATAACGTGGTACGACGACATGGAGTACCACATGATATCATTTCCGATAGAGACAGTAGATTTGTCTCTCATTTCTGGACGGAGTTACAGAAAGCTCTCGGTACTCAAATCAAAATGAGCACCGCATTCCACCCGATGACGGATGGACAAACCGAGAGAACAATCCAAACACTAGAAGACATGCTGAGAGCATGCGTGTTGGAATTCAAAGGAAATTGGGAATCTCATTTACCCTTGATTGAGTTTTCCTATAATAATAGTTACCATGCTAGTATCGGCATGGCACCTTTCGAGGCATTGTATGGACGAAAGTGCCGAAGCCCTTTGAGCTGGGAAGAAAACGATAAGTCCGTGGTAGTGGGACCACAACTTATCGAAGACATGGCTCAACAAATCAAAGTGATCCAAGGGAAGATGAAAGCCACACAAGACCGTCAAAAGAGTTATGCCGACGTGAGACGACGAGACCTAGAATTTCAAGTGGGAGATAGGGTCATGTTAAAGATATCACCCATGAAGGGGGTGATGCGCTTTGGCAAACGAGGGAAGTTAAGTCCTCGATACATAGGACCTTACGAGATTCTAGAACGAGTCGGAACTCTAGCCTACCGATTGGCTTTACCGCCACACTTAGATCGAGTTCATAATGTCTTCCATGTCTCACAACTAAAGAAGTATGTGCCGGACCCGACACATGTACTTCAACCAGAGATAATTGAGCTCGATGAAAACTTGACTTACGAAGAAGTCCCAGTGCGTATTCTCGATACTAAGGAACGAGTAACGAGGAACAAAACCATCAAAATGATCAAGGTTCTTTGGTCAAACCACGAAAGTGAGACGGCAACTTGGGAAGTAGAATCCGACATGAAAGAACGATACCCGACACTGTTCCAAACCGATACCGACACAGTTATGGGGACATAACTGCAATCTTAAGGGGGAGAGGATGTCATACCCCCTAATTTTTCGTGCATTTTTGTAAACTTTTGAACTACGTTATGGCTTGATCCCTTTACCGGGTACGTAGGCAGCTTAGAAGTTTTAATTCTAAGTTCAGTCACAACATAATAAAACAAACACAAGACCTTAGCACGAGACGAGAAAAGCCGAAACACAACTTCGAGGACGAAGTTGATTCTTAAGGAGGGTAGACTGTAATACCCGAGAATTTTCCAACATAAAATAAAACAGTAAATAAATAAATAAATAATAAATAAAATAAATATTATAAATAAATAAACCAAACCAGCAAATAAAAGAAATAAATAAAGATAAGAAAATGAGAAATGAGATTTTTACTTAAAAAGGAATTAAAGGAATTTAATTAAACAAAAGGATGGATAAATGGAACACCAAAACCCGACACTAATGAACTCGAGTATTCGAGTCCAAAACATCCAATTAGACTGAGAATAAAATTAGAGAGAAAGTAAGAACCCGAATATACCCCGGGAATCGGAATCCGGGAGCATAGAGGGATAGAAACCCGAAAGAGAGGCGGAAAAGCACGACGGATCGCACGACCCGCCCGGACCGAAGTCCAGGCGAAGTCGGCGCGGTGGCCGCGCGGTGGAAGGGCTTCAGCGCGCCACGACCGCGCCACCCCACAGATTTGTTTGTTGCGTGAATCTCTCACCCGAACGCGGATTTTTCGACTTTCGGTTGAACATCTCTCGACTCCAGACCTTTAGGTCGGCCGTGGACGCCCTAGGGATTGAGAATTCTATAAATAAGCCCCTTGGGAGCCCCGAACAAGTTTACGAAACCCTAAAGCATTCTATACGTTCGAAACCCTAAATCCGGAGTCGTCGGAGGCACGAAACCAAGACGAACGCTGTTGGACGAGTTTCTCTACAGATCTCCATAGTCGTGGTAAGTCTCGGTCCAATCCCTATTCAATAAACGATTCGAAAACGAATCCTAATCATCTCCTTTTTCTTTCTACACCCCCGTATCGAATCTAGATCGTAGAACCCGACGAACGGAGAGGAGAGACGGTGATCTGGAAGCCACGCCTCCGAATTGGACATTCCCGACGTTCATAGACACTGTAAGTTAACCTTACATGGTTTTGGGAGATTTTAAAACATTCGAAACCTAAAAGATTTGACACGAATCATAAATCTGTCCACTTTTGTTTTCTACCGGCGCAACAGAATTGTTGAATTTTTCCGACCTTTAAAACGAACTCAAACGGAAAAACTTAAAAGACGAAAAACGTTCCTAAGACTTAGACCTCGCTACTGTAAAAATTTGAGAATTTTTGGAGCTGATTTGATATGTGAAAACCCTTTGAAACCGAACTGTTTAATTCTAGATCTTGAAATCTTGGACAGAACTTAGGAATGATCTTGATCACGTTTTTGACATAGGATCTAGGCTGTTTTAGATCTTTGGCCGAACATGAAAGTTGTAGATAAATGTCTTAAGATGATTCCTGTCAAATTTCATTAAATTTGGAGTTGAATTGATATGGTAGAATGTAAAATTTGTAAACTGTGACACTTTGAACTCGGACAGATTTCTTGTTATGCGAAAATTGGCGTTTTTGACCTACTTAGGTATCTCGGATTGAAAAAGTTAAAACACGAAAGTTGTAGATCTTGATGTTTCCGAGTCGGATATGAAATTTTGGAATTTTTGGAATTAAATCTGATTTTAGACGAATTTTGGAGTAAACTGTGATTTACCGAAACGAAATTTTGAAATCTTGATGAAACATGGAATTAACCTTTAGGGTTGAAACGAATTGAGATATTATTTCTAAATTAATACATTGGAAGGCAGATTTTAAAAAACTAAATCCCCTTACAAACTTGATAAATTAAAATTAGGGGTGAGTGCTCTGCAGGGTGCCCCCCTAACGATTCACTTCGTGCCGTAATGGACGATGGTGACCCCGCGCGCTATACTTGAAATGTGATATTGCCAAAACGGCGAAACTTAGAGCCTACACTCTCGTGAATATCCGTATGGGTTTCCCGAGGCTCCGGAGTGGTACTGGGTATGGCTGATACGGCTGCGGCCGCCGGGCTACCGGCTAAACTTGTTGTCATCGCGATTTTTATCGTGAAACTTTGAAATACCAAATCGGGAATGTAATGGGGATTCTAAATTAAATTAAACTAGATTAAATGATATTGTTGTCAAATTAAATTATTTAAATGCTTTATATTTAAATTATGGCTATTATCTTGAACCATGTGATATGTGTTATTAAATAGAGCCTGAGATAGATGGTGCTATATGATATGGATTATATGAAATTAAATATTATGTTATTATCATGCTTTTGTTAAATTATTAAATTTATGGCTTTTAAACCCTACGATCATGCATGTGTTAACTTACTCAGCAATTTTGCTGATCAAAACCATTTTTATTCCTTTCTTTACAGAATATGTGGAATGAGCCTGTATGAGCACGAATCATGCATGGGATTTTGGGGATTGTTATTTTGCTTTTATATTTCATACTTAGACTATATTATGAACGGGCCTGTTTAACCCGTGTTTTGGCCATGTCGGCCCTTTTTATATTTTCCGCTGCGATACTGTACTAAACTAAATATTTCCGCTGCGCTATGCTATTATTATTTTTGATTTATACTGTATGGGCTATTTTGAATACTTTAAATGTTTTAGACACTGCAATACCTAGCCTTGCATCTCTTTAGTAAGCTCGGAGAAACCGTGTCTTACTAGGGAGATGTGGCGGTGACATCCCGACCTGGGTTACCAAAAACCGGGGTGTTACAGGTGGCCTGCAACTAATTATTGATTTCCTTCTGATTGGTAATGAAATCAGTCATGAGGGTCTCCAATCTGGAAGGTGGATTTTGCTGGTTTTGGTTCCAAGTCTGGTTCTGGTTTTGGTTGGGATTGGGATTGAACTGCTGCTGGCCCTGAAAATTCTGTTGGTTTTGGAAATTATGGTTTTGATTAGGTCTCTGCTGTATTTGGGGCTGGAAGTTGGGATTCTGGAAATTTTGAGGCATGGGATGGAACTGTTGGTTTTGTTGGAAATTTTGTGGCTGAGTAAACTGGGTTGGTTGGGAGTTCTGTGCATTTAAAGCATTGTTGTTTGAGTAGGACAGGTTAGGGTGACGGTCAGGAAACCCTCCAGCGTAGTTGCAGTTCTCAGTTGTGACTTGTTGGCAGGCATCAGTGTGATGTGGTCCCTGACAAAGGCCACAAGTTGCGTCTGAGGACTGTACTTGTGTGGAACTGCCTGCTTCTTGATTCAATGCTAGCACTGCAACCTGGTCCTTCAGCTTTTCGAGCTCCATTTTCCCTGTAGTACCTACAACACACAGACCATGGGGAGGGGTTTCTGCATTATCATCATTCAATATTGTTCTGAGGCTGCTGGTTGTAATTCTGATAGTAATTACGAGGATCATTGGGATCATTCGGATTGGGAGGAAACTGCTTTTGGTTAAACTAGGGATTGTGATACTGAGGGTTCTGAAAATTTGGGTTATTAGGGAGGTTTTGGTTATGAAGGTGTTGGTTATTTTGGTTGTTGGGAGAAATCTCGAAGGGTTGTTGGCCGAGGTTTTGTGCGTTCCCGCCTCCCTGAATGACCTGAGGAGGGGGATCGTCCAAATTCTCGTCATTCACGTCTTCGGGATCCTCTTGGATATGCTGGAGTGGTGGGTTTGGTGGTATGATGGGTGGGATGTCAGGGTTTGCCATATCTGAAATATCACTGCTAGTGCTCGGAGAGAAAAGTTCCTGCCTTTCCTGTTCTTTTCTCTGTCTATGTGATACCCCGTAATAATTTATTTTTGGAGTTCGACTCGATACGGTGTATCCTAAATCATAAATAAACAAATTCAAATTGTTTTGAACAACGTTATGGCTTGATCCCTTCACAGGGTACGTAGGAAGCTTAGAAGTTTTAATTCTAAGTTCAGTCACAAAATAATAAAACAAACAAAAGGATTCGTTCTTAACACGAGAAAAGCCGAAACACAACTTCGATGACGAAGTTGATTCTTAAGGAGGGTAGACTGTAATACCCGGGAATTTTGCAACATAACATAAATAAATAAATAAATAAACAATAAATAAATATAATAAATAAATGAACATGATAAATAGATAAAGAATCATAAGAGATGGGAAATGGAATTTAAATTAAAAAGGAATCAAAATTTCCAATACCCGTAAAGCCAAAGATAAATTAATCAAACAAATTGTACAAATGTACCCGACACTAATGGACTCGAGAATTCGAGGCCAATATTAAATCTAGACCCAAGTAAGAATTAAGATAGGGGCTCCTAGTTCCTAGTTCCTAAACCCTAAGCCCGAAAATATCCCGGAAATCCGAATCCGAGAACATAGAGGGATAGAAGTCCGATAGAGAGAGGAGGAAATGCCCGACGGATCGCACGACCCGCCCGGACCAAAGTCCAGGCGTGGGCCGCGCGGTGGCCGCGCGGTTTTTGGCAATCCAATTCTTGTAAGTTAATCTTACTATGGTTTTGGGCGATTTAAAATATACCTAACGTAACGATCTAATCAAGAAACCTAAAATCTGTCAACACGAAGAAACCCACGGCGCAGCAGTCTTGGATGATTTTTTCGAACCCTTAAACCTGCTCAAACGAGAAAACTTAAAACACAAAAAACGTTCCTAACACGTAGATCTAGCTACTGCAAAATTTTCATAATTTTTCATCGTGTTTTGTTATCCGAAAACGACCGAAAACAGACCTGCCTTTGACCTAGATCTTGAAACGGTGATAGATTCTTTATCCAAACTTGAGGTTGATTTTTACCCTAGATCTAGACCGATTTAGGATTGGTGCTAAACATAAGAGTTGTAGATCTATACGTTTAGAACACCTCAGTAAATTTTTGGAATTTTTCGTTGAGGTTTGATATCGGAATTCGACTCCAAACCGAACTGTTCTAGATATAGGGTGAATTAGATCTTTTGTTGAACATGAAACTTGTAGATATATGTCTTAAGCATCTCCCTGTAAAATTTCATCAAATTTGGAGTTAGTTTGCTATGGTAGATCTCGAAATTTAGGAACTGCTGTCGTAAAGATTCGGACAGATTTGTAACCTGTTAGAAATCGACGTTTTTGACTTACTTTCGTATCTCGGATCGAAAAACTTAAAACATGAAATTTGACCACAGTTCATCTTTGTGTTTTCGAGTCACTGGTCAAATTTCAGAATTTTTGGACTTGAAACCGATTTTTAATTAATTTTGGAGTAAACTGTGGTTTTGACCAAGTCAAATCTTGAAAATCTTGTTGAAAAGGAATTTTAAATGATATCGGAGCGGATAGCATCCTGAAATAGTATATTTTGAGAAACTTACTAAATTTGGGAAATTGGTCTTTCTAAACAAAGAGAAGATTAAAACCTTGGGGTTTATGACTAAGCTGGATACTGTCAATTTTGTCTACGGTGTAATACCCGAGAATTTTCCAACATAAAATAAATACAATAAATAAAATAAATACAATAAATAAATAAATTCAGCAAATAAATAAATAAAGGTAAGGAAATGAGAAATGAAATTTAACTTAAAAAGGAATTAAAGGAATTTAATTAAATAAAAAGAATTAAATAAAGATAAATAAATTGTTACATGTGTACCCGACACCAAGGGGCTCAAAAACTTGAGTCCAAATATAAATTTAGATCCGAGGGAAATGACGATACGGAATAGGAACCCGAAGATGGCCCGGAAATCGGAATCCAGGAGCATAGGGGGATAGAAGTCCGAAAGAGAGGAGGAAAGGCACGACGGATCGCACGACCTGCCCGGACCGAAGTCCAGGCGTGTGCCGTGCGGTGAAAGGGCAATTGGCGCGCCACGACCGCGCCACACGATAGATTCGCCGGTTGCGAGATTCACTCGCCTGAATCTGGATTTTCCGACTTCGGTTGAACACCTTTCGGCTCAAGACTCACCAAGGCCGACCTTGGACGTCCCTAGGTCGTGTCTACCTACAAATAACCCCTCTTGAAAGCCTCGAACACTTTTCAAAACATCCATACTCTCTATACGTTCGAAAACCCTAATTTCGGAGTCGTCGGAGGCACGAAACCAAGGCAAGGACTGTTATGGACGAATTCGGGAGATCTATAACATCGTGGTAACTTCCGATCCGATCCTTGTTCCATATACGATTCGAAAACGAATCCTAACTTTCTTCTTTTTCTTCTCTACACCCTGAATCGGATCTAGAACGAAGAACCCGACGAACGGAGAAAATAAACGGTGGACTGGAAGCCACGCCTCCGAAATCGACGTTCCCGGACAACTGGAAATCTATAAGTTGACACTTACATGGTTTTGGGAGTAATTAAAACACTTAAATCTAAAAGCTTAATCAAGAATTCGAAAATCTGTCAACATGGGATCTTTACCGGCGCAGCAATTTTGTATGATTTTTCCAAACCCCTGAAATTCTTCAAACAAGAAAACTTAAAACATAAAAAACGTTCCCGAGGCTTAGATCTATCTCCTGTAAAATTTTCAGAATTTTTCGTGATGATTTGTATATTAAATCAACCCGGAACCGAACTGCTAAAATTTGAATCTTGAATTTCTTGACAGAACTTAGGTCTGAACTTGATGACGTTTTTGACTAGGGTTCTAGACCGATTTTGATCTTTAGCCAAACATGAAAGTTGTAGACAAATGTCTTAAGAAGGTCTCTGTAAAATATCGTTAAGTTTGGAGTTGATTTTCTATGGTAGATCTTGAAAATCTTGAACTGCTGTAAGATAAATTCGGACAGATTAATGTTTCTACGAAAATCTATGTTTTTGACATGTTTCGGTATCACGGAATGAAAAAGTTAAAACATGAAAGTTGTTCATCTCGGTGTTTCAGAGTCAGTGGTAAATTTTCAAAATTTTTGGACTTAAATCGGATTTTAAATTAATTTTAGAGTAAACAGCGGTTTACCGGAGTCAAATCTTGAAATCATGTTGGAACGATGGAATTAGCCTTTAGAGTTGAAACGAGTCAAAATTTTTTTCCTAAACAAATTAAGTGAAATCCGAATTTTTGAAATAAATCCCCTTACAAACTTGATAAATTAAAATTAGGGGTGAGTGCTCTGCAGGGTGCCCCCTAACTGCTTCACTTCGTGCCTTTATGGACGATGGTGGCCCCGCGCGAAAATTGAGATATGATGTTGCCAAAACGGCATGAGATATATGGCCTACACTCTCGTGAATATCCATATGGGTTTCCCGAGGCTCCGGAGTGGTACTGGGTATGGCAGATACGGTTGCGGCCGCCGGTTTCCGGCTAAACTTGTCGAGTTCGCGATGCAATCGTGAAACACTGGAAATTACTAAATCGGGGATGTAATGGGGAATTTAAATTAAATTAGATTATTTATCGTTGTCTTTTAAATTGCTAAATGCTTTATTTAAATTAATTATGGCTTTCATTTTAAATTGTGCTAAATGTATTATTGACTAGTGCCATGGAATAATTATGCAAATTGGTTAGATAACTAAATTGACTTATTTATGGCTTATTATCATGTTTTTATGCAAATATTAAATTAATTGTTTTTAAACCCTACGATCATGCATGTGTTAATTTACTCAGCAAATTGTGCTGACCAAACCGTTTATTTTTCCTTTTCCTTACAGAGTATGTGGAACAAACATGAGCAAGTTCATGCATGGGGGAATTATATTTTACGAAACTTTATTTTTAAATTCTTACATTAGACTATAGAATAAACGGGCCTGTTTAACCCGTGTTTTGACCATGTCGGTCTTATTTACATTTCCGCTGCAATATTATACTTAAATATTATTTCCGCTGCATTATGATATTATTATTTTCGAATTTATATTGTATGGGCTGTTTGCAAATGTTTTAAATATTTTAAATACTGAAATGCCTAGCCTTGCATCTCTTTAGTAAGCCGGAGAAACCGTGTCTTACAAGGGAGGTGTGGCGGTGACATCCCGAACTGGGTGACCAAAAATCGGGGTGTTACAAGTTGGTATCAGAGCCCGGATATTTTTAAACTAGTATTTTTAAACCCATTATTATTTTTAAATTATTATTATTTTTAAACAACTAGATTATTATTATTTTTAAACCATTAGTATTTATATTATTATTATGGAAGCCCAAAAATTATTATTTTAAACTTTCCTAGCCCAAAATTATTTTCAGCCAAATTATAATTATTTTGACCCAATATAGAGGTCTAAAGGATTTTAAATATTATTTTAAATTTTTAAGCATTAATTCCATGGAAATAAATTTTTATTTTAAAAATCCATGGAAAAAATATATATAATGCATGAATTATTTTTGGGGGGGAAATCATCATTTTCATTTGCATATTGCATCTTCTTTATTTAAAAAACTTAGAATCTTGGCGAATTTTAACTTAGAATCTTGGCGAAGTTTAACCTATAATCTTGGCGAATATTAACTAGATCTTTTGCTTGCGCTAGATGGCTAGTCAAGATATGATGAACTTGATGATCAAAATGATGAACGCTCACTTTGACTCCCAACAAACCATAGAACAAATGAAACATCGTATGGCTCAATTGGAGGCAAATCTGCACCACATGGGCAACTTAAGAAAGGCGGATCACCACCGCATAAACCAACTCGAACGCCAAGTCCAAACCCTCACTACGCAAAACCTAATACTGAAGGAACACATCGATGCCCATGGACCAGACTTGAACACCATCTTTGACGATCTACTGCCGCCAAGTTCGGAGGCGGAAGACCTAGAGGAGGATCCCGCTACCCCACCGGAGGACGTCTTGAGACGCTAGGGATTCTATTTATAGTAGATACTATTTTGCTAGGAAAATATTTCTACTTTTGTATACCTTCCCGTTTGTACTAAAATTTCTTTTAAGGAAATAAAATGCCCGATTTATTATAATTAATCGGAAAAAAAAAATCTGTACAAACCTGTCCGAACCAAAAAAAAATCCAAATAAAATAAAATAAAACCCAGAAGCGTACGGCGCTTCTTAGTTCGATCGAGCACCACGTGCAAAATTACAAAACACATACTGTAACACCCCGGATTTGGTAACCCAGGCCGGGATGCCACCGCCACACCTCCCTAGCAAGACACGGTTTCTCCGAGCTCACTAAAGAGATGCAAGGCTATGGTTTTCAGTATTTAAAATATTCAAACAGCCCATTCATATATAATTTAAAGATAATACATCAAAGTTGCAGCGGAATTTATAAGTTGTGCAGCGGAAATAATGTATAAGGGCCAACATGGCCAAAACACGGGTTAAACAGGCCCGTTCATGATGTAATCCCCAAAAATTCCCAGTATGCATATGATGATGCATATTCTTCATTCTCTGTAAGAAAAAGGGGATAAATGGTTTGGGTCAGCAAAAACGCACTGAGTAAGTTAACACATAGCATGGGTTAGGGGTTTCAAAGCCTTTAATTATATTTAAATAAAAAGATGTTTGTAGGTAAAACGCAATTTAAGTTTAACATTCAATAATAAATAGATGGCATGATTTAAAATAAAGATTTTCACGTGATCATGATTCAACTTTCATCGTAAAATGATTTGCACGGCATAGTTATGATAAGACTTTTTGTCATGCATAAAAACATTTAAAAAAAATGCGAAGATAATGCATACTTTAAAGACACATTTAATTTCATAATTTAAAACTTAAGCATGGGCAATTATTTAAGACATGATTTAAAAACATGAATAATGCCGTGAGAAAATAAATAAAGATTTGAGCTTTTAAAAATTCTCACTGATACGCCTCCATCAAAATAATATTTAATTTAGCCGGCAATCCGGCGACCGCAGCCAATTTCATAAAATCTGAGCTTTTTAATATATTTCCCGTTACGCCATCATCTCAACAATAGATAGCCGGTGATCCGGCGGCCGCAGCCAATAGTAACAGTTAGCCGGTGATCCGGCGGCCGCAGCCAATAGTAACAGATAGCCGGTGATCCGGCGGCCTCAGCCAATTTCATAAGTAACATGTCATTTTAGCCGGTAATCCGGCGGCCGCAGCCGATACGCCATACCCAGTACCACTCCGTCGAGCCTCGAGTAACCCATACGGATACACTCGAGAGGGTAGGCAGTTGGTCTCTTGTGACCAAATACGCCATATCCAGTACCGCTCCGTCGAGCCTCGAGTAACCCATACGGATACACCCGAGAGGATAGGCCCAAGATAATAAGATGCCGTTTTGGCGATCTTTCGCGCGTGATAGTCATTGCCGTTTTGGCACAAAATGAACAATTAGGAGGGCACCCTGCAGAGCACTCACCCCCTGATTTTATGTAACCGATATTGTTTCAACTTTAGTGTAACGGGATTTTCAAAAATATAGCTTTATCGTATCACAAGATTTCAATCGTTGTTTAAAAGATTTCAAAAATCGATCGATGTCACAGTTTACGCCTTTTCAGTTTAAAAATCCATTTCTTAGGCGATTGATCTGAAATTTTCACAGTAGCTCAAAAACATCCCAATAAACAACTTTCATGTTTTGAGTTTTTCGGAAAAATGATAGGAAACATGTCAAAAATCAAGTTTTCTACTCAAATAGTATGCTGTTAGGATTCAGGTTTGACACCTTTCAAAGATTTGACTTTTTATCATATCAAATGATCTCCAAAAATTCTGAAATTTCATATGCATATACTAGACATGATTATATGCAACTTTTGTTTAGATTATGAAGATTGGTTCGGATTAGAAATGGTAGAAATAAGCTCATCAAGTTCGGTTATGAAATCTGTCAACTTTCGAAAATTCTTAAAAACGCAGAATATGTCCGACACGATTTGGGGTATCAAAACTCGATGAAAATCTCTGAAATTTTTACACAGTATAGCTTAAGATCTTAGGATCAAAATCTTAGTTTTGAGTTTTTCCGTTTGAGCAGCTTTAGGGGTTCGAAAAATTCATACAAAAACGCTGCGCCGGGGGTTTTTCGTGTTGACAGATTTTAGAGTTTCTAAATCTCTATGTTTGGTTGCATTTTAAGTCACCCAAAACCATAGTAAGGTTAACTTACAGTGGGGATGATGTCTAGGAAGTCACGGGGTCGTCCGGAATCCACGGAATGTCACGAACGAATCTCTTCCACCCGATTTATTCTTCCCTTGGCTCCGATTTGTGTTCGAATACGAAGATTCGTAAGTTAGGATGATGTTTATGATCTTAAAATCATAAGGAAACTTAACTAACATCTTACCAACAATCCAAAGCCTGCAATCCTTGATCTACACACTTCCTTGGTTGGATTTGGTTGCCGGAAACTCGTCGGAAAGTCGCCGGAAGAGTGTTTGGCTTAGGGAGAGTTTTTGGAGAGTTTGGGGTGATTGATTGATGAAAATGGCTGACAATGGGGATGGGATTGATTTCATAACGTCCAAAAAGATGCCTCTCTCGTGAAAGATCAGATTCCCAACCTTGGGCCCCGAAAATTGGCGAGAAAGTCGCCAAAACGCGACAAGGTGTTGCTGTCAGGACCCCCACGCGGGGTTGGCGCGGGGTTTAGGGGAATACCGCGCGGACAGCGCGCCAAACACGCCTGGACTTCGGTCCGGGCGGGGTCGTGCGATCCGTCGTGCTTTTCCTCATCTCTTTCGGACTTCTATCCTCCTACGTTTTCGGGCTCGATTTTTCGGGTCATTCTCGGGTCATAAATTCTTATCTTAAGTTTATCTTGACTCAAATAAATTTCATGTTTGAAATCTTAAGTCCTTCGGTCTCGGTTTCGTCGGCTTCCAATTCGTCGTCTTTTGATTCCCGTGCAATAACTTGTATCATTAAATTTTTCAGACTTCACGGGTTCTTGGAATTAAAATTCTTTTCCTTCATGAATTTAATTCCAATTATTTTGACTCAATTCATGGAATGTCTTCGGGCTTCCTTTCCCTCTTTTATTCCATTTTGAATTTGAATCTATCGGCGTCTCATTTCCGAGCAATAGATTATTGTGATAATTTATTTTCTTCTTCTCGGATATATTTCGACATTGATAGGAATAAATTTTATTCCCTTGGACGTTGATAAAAATTCGGGGTGTTACATCCTCCCCCCCTTAAGAATCAACTTCGTCCTCGAAGTTGTGTTTCGGCTTTTCTCGCGCGAAGAGTTAGGGTTCTTTTGTTTACTTGGGATACAAACTATTCGGGTTTCAAAAATAAATGCTTATGCATTCTTACGGGGTATTACATCCTCCCCCCCTTAAGATTACAGTTAGGTCCCCATAACTGTGGTTGCACCATCTTGGAATAGGGTCGGATCGTGCACATACTTCTTCAATTGTGATATGTGGAACACATTGTGAACTCTAGCCAATTGTGGCGGTAAGGCTAGACAATATGTTAGATTCCCGACTTTTTCTAGAATTTCTTAAGGTCCTATATTCTGAGGACTTAGCTTTCCCCGTTTGCCACAATGCATCACCCCCTTCATCGGTGATATCATTAACATGACCTTGACTTGAAATTCTATGTCTTGTCGTTTCACACGCTTAGGTGCACACGTATGTTGTAGAGCAGAGGAGGAGTAAATAAATCATTTTTTTTTTTATTTTTGACCCGCGCGGGGTCCGCGCGGGTTTTGGGGGTTTACCGCGCCGGGTCCGCGCGGCGCCCCCAGGGGCAGAATATAGGGCTCGCGCGGGGCGCGAGCCATTCACCCCTTTCCCCTTCCAAAATTCCTCCCAACTTCCTCTCAAATTCGTCCCTTCGTGCTCGGATTCTCCTAGTTCCGACTTCGATTTCTCTTTGTAAGGTATGTATCTTCTATTTTCACTTGTCAATTTCAAGTTTTATGCCTTGATTTGTTAGAATTTGATTGAATTGAGGAATTAGGGTTTTGGCATGTAAATTGGGGTTTTGAAATTTTCGGCTTAATTTTCGCGAATTAGTGGTTGTATGTAGTACTTTGGTGTCATTTCTATTGTTTAGGAAATATTGGTATGTATATATGTGCCTAAGTTGTGGAATTTCTTGCTAGAACTTGGATATTTAGGGGAACTATGAAATTTTCGATTTTGTTGGTGTTATTGGTGTAAAAGTGGTTTCGTTGGTGTTGTTTGTTGACACTTGTGATTATGATTTGTTGTTCAAGCAATTGTTTGGTTTTGTGGTTAATTGCCATGTGTTTACAACATATTTTGAACTTAATTTATTGCGCGCACAAGGTGTTCGACAGAATGCCACAATGGGTTTTTGAATTTGTTTGGGCACATTCCTTGGTTTGATTCTCTCCCAATATGTATTGGCAAGCTATTGGGTCTAAATTCCTCCTAGATTTTCCCCGTTGGAACTTTATATTTGTGATGTCTTTATGTATTTTTGCTTGTGAATTGATGTGTTGAAAATTAGTCTTACCCTTGATATTGGGTGTTCGCAGGATGTTTCTTTTTCTGTGGTTCATCTTGGCGTTCCTTATGGTCCTTCCGGGGGCCAAGAGACGGGCTTCTCGACATGATGCGGATGGCCCTAGCACTGCCGCTCCGGTGATGCCGGATAGTGATGATAGCGACGGCGATGGCGATAGTGAGTCCGAGGAGGACGAGGAGCGAGAGCCGAGGCTCAGGGGTCTCCCTTACGAGGCACGTCCTCGCCGGCATGATCGGTTCCGTTTCCATACGATGGCCTCCCAGGACTTCTATTTCGACGAGCTTCGTCGGAAGAGGGCTTACGTTCCCGAGCGAGGCTTGTTCCCCGATCATATGGGCGATGACCGGATCAGTGCCGTGTTGGGGTATCTCCAGTGGACCGGTCTTGCACGACATCCCGAGGGCGTTGCCTCCGGCTATCTAGCCATGGAGGTTATCGCCAACATCAGTGGTCTTGGGGTAGACGACGACCTCTCTCGAGTCTGGGTTCGTGGTCGCTACTTAGACTTCAGTGCTCGGGCGATTAACACCTATTTCGGCCTTCCAGATGATGGCGCGTTCCGACCGCAGCCAGAGGGTCGGGTTTATGCCCCTGCCTGGGGTGTCTTGTGTACCGAGGTACCCCCGCGGACTGGGGAACCCCACGAGTTGCGACTGACATCTTTGGATGCTCATTGGCGTGTACTTGCTCAGCTTTGGTTAGGACGCGTTCGGCCGATCACCCGTAGTCATATCGTCATAGATCATGTCTTTGAGACTATCTGCTTTATCGCACGGGGCGGCCGGGTAAATGTGGACGCTTGCATTGCGGACAACCTGAGGGGTTTACGACGGGGTCGAGGGAGTAGGGTGATCACTCACGCACACCTCATTTGTGGCTTATGCGTTGCCCAGGGGATCCGCACGTCTCCCGAGACGGACCCCTATCCTTTAGCTCCAGGTGAGCACTACCGTGTTCCGTCTTATGCCGCCCGGCGCAGCACTTTGCGTCGTGGAGCGCCTCGGGCTATACTGCACCCGCAGCCTGAGGATGGTGGTTTGATCCTAGTTGTTCCTCCTGAGCGACCACTTCCTCCTCCTGTGGTTCCACAGCAGGGTGTGGTTCCACCGCGGGGTCAGGACATGACGCAGATGCTCCAGATGATGCAGGAGATGCGTGTCAGTATGGATGCTCGCTATGACGCCTTGGATGCTAGGATGGATCTCTATCAGGATCGTATGGACACGCTCACTGTGAGACAGGCGGAGCAGCAGGCCACCTTGACGGACATGTACGCCTACATGCGTCAGATGGATGACTACATGCGTCGTCGGTTCCCTCCTCCTGATCAGTGACTTTATGTTTCCCGTTTATGTTTTATTTAGACTCGTGTTAGCAGCGGTTGGTTTAGTATTTCCCATTTGCGTTTTCAGTTAGACTTGGTTTGGTATTTCTCTTAAAATGTAGTACTGTGATGTTACTCTGATTCCGTGCATGTCTCAGTTCGTACTGCATAGTTTGATGCATCGTGTGTTTTTATGTTTTTATAATTTCGGATTTAAATTTATCTAGATAGATAAATCTTGCATTTTATTTCCTTAAAAGGAAATTTTTAGTACAAGTGATAGGATATACCAAAATAGGATACTCCTATCGTTTCTAGGCGTCCTCCGGCACAGTGGTAGGATCCTCTTCCGGATCTTCCTCCACTGGACTTGACGGTAGTAGGTCATCGAAAATGCGGTTCAAGTCATCCCCATGAGCATCAACAAGCTCCTTTAAACATAGATTTTGTGTAGTAAGGGTTTGGATTTGGTCTTCGAGCTGGTTTATGCGGTGGTGGTCCGCCTCTCTTAAATTTCCCATATGGTGCAGATTTGCCTCCAATTGGGCCATACGATGTTCCATTTGTTGTATGGTTTGTTAGGAATCAAGGTAAGCGTTCATCATTTTGACCATTAAGTTCATCATGTCTTGGTTAGCCATCTAGCGCAAGAAAAGATCTAGGTTACAACATAACGCTTCTAGGTTCTCTAAGGTATAGAAATGCAATATGCACATGTAGTGATGATCCCTCCCGAAAAAAAAAATTTTTATGCGTACATTTATTTATCCATGGGTTTTAAAAGTAAATTTATTCCATGGATAGACTAAAATAAGGATAAAAGGTTTGGGCCGCTATATTGGGCCGAAAGAAATAAATTATTTGGGCTTTAAATAAAAAACAAGGTTATTGGGCCAAAATAATTTCTTGGGCTTAAAAAAAAAATTTTGGGCTAAAAATTTGGGCCTTAACTTCAAAATAATAATTGGGATCTTTAAAATATATTACTAGTTTAGAAATGATATCTTTAAAAATAATAATACTTGAAAATAATAGTTTAAAAATATTACGGGCTCTTTAAAATAGTAGTTTTAAAGTAACCTGGGCTCTGATACCACTCTGTAACACCCCGGATTTGGTAACCCAGGCCGGGATGCCACCGCCACACCTCCCTAGCAAGACACGGTTTCTCCGAGCTCACTAAAGAGATGCAAGGCTATGGTTTTCAGTATTTAAAATATTCAAACAGCCCATTCATATATAATTTAAAGATAATACATCAAAGTTGCAGCGGAATTTATAAGTTGTGCAGCGGAAATAATGTATAAGGGCCAACATGGCCAAAACACGGGTTAAACAGGCCCGTTCATGATGTAATCCCCAAAAATTCCCAGTATGCATATGATGATGCATATTCTTCATTCTCTGTAAGAAAAAGGGGATAAATGGTTTGGGTCAGCAAAAACGCGCTGAGTAAGTTAACACATAGCATGGGTTAGGGGTTTCAAAGCCTTTAATTATATTTAAATAAAAAGATGTTTGTAGGTAAAACGCAATTTAAGTTTAACATTCAATAATAAATAGATGGCATGATTTAAAATAAAGATTTTCACGTGATCATGATTCAACTTTCATCGTAAAATGATTTGCACGGCATAGTTATGATAAGACTTTTTGTCATGCATAAAAACATTTAAAAAAAATGCGAAGATAATGCATACTTTAAAGACACATTTAATTTCATAATTTAAAACTTAAGCATGGGCAATTATTTAAGACATGATTTAAAAACATGAATAATGCCGTGAGAAAATAAATAAAGATTTGAGCTTTTAAAATTCTCACTGATACGCCTCCATCAAAATAATATTTAATTTAGCCGGCAATCCGGCGACCGCAGCCAATTTCATAAAATCTGAGCTTTTTAATATATTTCCCGTTACGCCATCATCTCAACAATAGATAGCCGGTGATCCGGCGGCCGCAGCCAATAGTAACAGTTAGCCGGTGATCCGGCGGCCGCAGCCAATAGTAACAGATAGCCGGTGATCCGGCGGCCTCAGCCAATTTCATAAGTAACATGTCATTTTAGCCGGTAATCCGGCGGCCGCAGCCGATACGCCATACCCAGTACCACTCCGTCGAGCCTCGAGTAACCCATACGGATACACTCGAGAGGGTAGGCAGTTGGTCTCTTGTGACCAAATACGCCATATCCAGTACCGCTCCGTCGAGCCTCGAGTAACCCATACGGATACACCCGAGAGGATAGGCCCAAGATAATAAGATGCCGTTTTGGCGATCTTTCGCGCGTGATAGTCATTGCCGTTTTGGCACAAAATGAACAATTAGGAGGGCACCCTGCAGAGCACTCACCCCCTGATTTTATGTAACCGATATTGTTTCAACTTTAGTGTAACGGGATTTTCAAAAATATAGCTTTATCGTATCACAAGATTTCAATCGTTGTTTAAAAGATTTCAAAAATCGATCGATGTCACAGTTTACGCCTTTTCAGTTTAAAAATCCATTTCTTAGGCGATTGATCTGAAATTTTCACAGTAGCTCAAAAACATCCCAATGAACAACTTTCATGTTTTGAGTTTTTCGGAAAAATGATAGGAAACATGTCAAAAATCAAGTTTTCTACTCAAATAGTATGCTGTTAGGATTCAGGTTTGACACCTTTCAAAGATTTGACTTTTTATCATATCAAATGATCTCCAAAAATTCTGAAATTTCATATGCATATACTAGACATGATTATATCCAACTTTTGTTTAGATTATGAAGATTGGTTCGGACTAGAAATGGTAGAAATAAGCTCATCAAGTTCGGTTATGAAATCTGTCAACTTTCGAAAATTCTTAAAAACGCAGAATATGTCCGACACGATTTGGGGTATCAAAACTCGATGAAAATCTCTGAAATTTTTACACAGTATAGCTTAAGATCTTAGGATCAAAATCTTAGTTTTGAGTTTTTCCGTTTGAGCAGCTTTAGGGGTTCGAAAAATTCATACAAAAACGCTGCGCCGGGGGTTTTTCGTGTTGACAGATTTTAGAGTTTCTAAATCTCTATGTTTGGTTGCATTTTAAGTCACCCAAAACCATAGTAAGGTTAACTTACAGTGGGGATGATGTCTAGGAAGTCACGGGGTCGTCCGGAATCCACGAAATGTCACGAACGAATCTCTTCCACCCGATTTATTCTTCCCTTGGCTCCGATTTGTGTTCGAATACGAAGATTCGTAAGTTAGGATGATGTTTATGATCTTAAAATCATAAGGAAACTTAACTAACATCTTACCAACAATCCAAAGCCTGCAATCCTTGATCTACACACTTCCTTGGTTGGATTTGGTTGCCGGAAACTCGTCGGAAAGTCGCCGGAAGAGTGTTTGGCTTAGGGAGAGTTTTTGGAGAGTTTGGGGTGATTGATTGATGAAAATGGCTGACAATGGGGATGGGATTGATTTCATAACGTCCAAAAAGATGCCTCTCTCGTGAAAGATCAGATTCCCAACCTTGGGCCCCGAAAATTGGCGAGAAAGTCGCCAAAACGCGACAAGGTGTTGCTGTCAGGACCCCCACGCGGGGTTGGCGCGGGGTTTAGGGGAATACCGCGCGGACAGCGCGCCAAACACGCCTGGACTTCGGTCCGGGCGGGGTCGTGCGATCCGTCGTGCTTTTCCTCATCTCTTTCGGACTTCTATCCTCCTACGTTTTCGGGCTCGATTTTTCGGGTCATTCTCGGGTCATAAATTCTTATCTTAAGTTTATCTTGACTCAAATAAATTTCATGTTTGAAATCTTAAGTCCTTCGGTCTCGGTTTCGTCGGCTTCCAATTCGTCGTCTTTTGATTCCCGTGCAATAACTTGTATCATTAAATTTTTCAGACTTCACGGGTTCTTGGAATTAAAATTCTTTTCCTTCATGAATTTAATTCCAATTATTTTGACTCAATTCATGGAATGTCTTCGGGCTTCCTTTCCCTCTTTTATTCCATTTTGAATTTGAATCTATCGGCGTCTCATTTCCGAGCAATAGATTATTGTGATAATTTATTTTCTTCTTCTCGGATATATTTCGACATTGATAGGAATAAATTTTATTCCCTTGGACGTTGATAAAAATTCGGGGTGTTACATCCTCCCCCCCTTAAGAATCAACTTCGTCCTCGAAGTTGTGTTTCGGCTTTTCTCGCGCGAAGAGTTAGGGTTCTTTTGTTTACTTGGGATACAAACTATTCGGGTTTCAAAAATAAATGCTTATGCATTCTTACGGGGTATTACATCCTCCCCCCCTTAAGATTACAGTTAGGTCCCCATAACTGTGGTTGCACCATCTTGGAATAGGGTCGGATCGTGCACATACTTCTTCAATTGTGATATGTGGAACACATTGTGAACTCTAGCCAATTGTGGCGGTAAGGCTAGACAATATGCTAGATTCCCGACTTTTTCTAGAATTTCTTAAGGTCCTATATTCTGAGGACTTAGCTTTCCCCGTTTGCCACAATGCATCACCCCCTTCATCGGTGATATCATTAACATGACCTTGACTTGAAATTCTATGTCTTGTCGTTTCACACGCTTAGGTGCACACGTATGTTGTAGAGCAGAGGAGGAGTAAATAAATCATTTTTTTTTTTTATTTTTGACCCGCGCGGGGTCCGCGCGGGTTTTGGGGGTTTACCGCGCCGGGTCCGCGCGGCGCCCCCAGGGGCAGAATATAGGGCTCGCGCGGGGCGCGAGCCATTCACCCCTTTCCCCTTCCAAAATTCCTCCCAACTTCCTCTCAAATTCGTCCCTTCGTGCTCGGATTCTCCTAGTTCCGACTTCGATTTCTCTTTGTAAGGTATGTATCTTCTATTTTCACTTGTCAATTTCAAGTTTTATGCCTTGATTTGTTAGAATTTGATTGAATTGAGGAATTAGGGTTTTGGCATGTAAATTGGGGTTTTGAAATTTTCGGCTTAATTTTCGCGAATTAGTGGTTGTATGTAGTACTTTGGTGTCATTTCTATTGTTTAGGAAATATTGGTATGTATATATGTGCCTAAGTTGTGGAATTTCTTGCTAGAACTTGGATATTTAGGGGAACTATGAAATTTTCGATTTTGTTGGTGTTATTGGTGTAAAAGTGGTTTCGTTGGTGTTGTTTGTTGACACTTGTGATTATGATTTGTTGTTCAAGCAATTGTTTGGTTTTGTGGTTAATTGCCATGTGTTTACAACATATTTTGAACTTAATTTATTGCGCGCACAAGGTGTTCGACAGAATGCCACAATGGGTTTTTGAATTTGTTTGGGCACATTCCTTGGTTTGATTCTCTCCCAATATGTATTGGCAAGCTATTGGGTCTAAATTCCTCCTAGATTTTCCCCGTTGGAACTTTATATTTGTGATGTCTTTATGTATTTTTGCTTGTGAATTGATGTGTTGAAAATTAGTCTTACCCTTGATATTGGGTGTTCGCAGGATGTTTCTTTTTCTGTGGTTCATCTTGGCGTTCCTTATGGTCCTTCCGGGGGCCAAGAGACGGGCTTCTCGACATGATGCGGATGGCCCTAGCACTGCCGCTCCGGTGATGCCGGATAGTGATGATAGCGACGGCGATGGCGATAGTGAGTCCGAGGAGGACGAGGAGCGAGAGCCGAGGCTCAGGGGTCTCCCTTACGAGGCACGTCCTCGCCGGCATGATCGGTTCCGTTTCCATACGATGGCCTCCCAGGACTTCTATTTCGACGAGCTTCGTCGGAAGAGGGCTTACGTTCCCGAGCGAGGCTTGTTCCCCGATCATATGGGCGATGACCGGATCAGTGCCGTGTTGGGGTATCTCCAGTGGACCGGTCTTGCACGACATCCCGAGGGCGTTGCCTCCGGCTATCTAGCCATGGAGGTTATCGCCAACATCAGTGGTCTTGGGGTAGACGACGACCTCTCTCGAGTCTGGGTTCGTGGTCGCTACTTAGACTTCAGTGCTCGGGCGATTAACACCTATTTCGGCCTTCCAGATGATGGCGCGTTCCGACCGCAGCCAGAGGGTCGGGTTTATGCCCCTGCCTGGGGTGTCTTGTGTACCGAGGTACCCCCGCGGACTGGGGAACCCCACGAGTTGCGACTGACATCTTTGGATGCTCATTGGCGTGTACTTGCTCAGCTTTGGTTAGGACGCGTTCGGCCGATCACCCGTAGTCATATCGTCATAGATCATGTCTTTGAGACTATCTGCTTTATCGCACGGGGCGGCCGGGTAAATGTGGACGCTTGCATTGCGGACAACCTGAGGGGTTTACGACGGGGTCGAGGGAGTAGGGTGATCACTCACGCACACCTCATTTGTGGCTTATGCGTTGCCCAGGGGATCCGCACGTCTCCCGAGACGGACCCCTATCCTTTAGCTCCAGGTGAGCACTACCGTGTTCCGTCTTATGCCGCCCGGCGCAGCACTTTGCGTCGTGGAGCGCCTCGGGCTATACTGCACCCGCAGCCTGAGGATGGTGGTTTGATCCTAGTTGTTCCTCCTGAGCGACCACTTCCTCCTCCTGTGGTTCCACAGCAGGGTGTGGTTCCACCGCGGGGTCAGGACATGACGCAGATGCTCCAGATGATGCAGGAGATGCGTGTCAGTATGGATGCTCGCTATGACGCCTTGGATGCTAGGATGGATCTCTATCAGGATCGTATGGACACGCTCACTGTGAGACAGGCGGAGCAGCAGGCCACCTTGACGGACATGTACGCCTACATGCGTCAGATGGATGACTACATGCGTCGTCGGTTCCCTCCTCCTGATCAGTGACTTTATGTTTCCCGTTTATGTTTTATTTAGACTCGTGTTAGCAGCGGTTGGTTTAGTATTTCCCATTTGCGTTTTCAGTTAGACTTGGTTTGGTATTTCTCTTAAAATGTAGTACTGTGATGTTACTCTGATTCCGTGCATGTCTCAGTTCGTACTGCATAGTTTGATGCATCGTGTGTTTTTATGTTTTTATAATTTCGGATTTAAATTTATCTAGATAGATAAATCTTGCATTTTATTTCCTTAAAAGGAAATTTTTAGTACAAGTGATAGGATATACCAAAATAGGATACTCCTATCGTTTCTAGGCGTCCTCCGGCACAGTGGTAGGATCCTCTTCCGGATCTTCCTCCACTGGACTTGACGGTAGTAGGTCATCGAAAATGCGGTTCAAGTCATCCCCATGAGCATCAACAAGCTCCTTTAAACATAGATTTTGTGTAGTAAGGGTTTGGATTTGGTCTTCGAGCTGGTTTATGCGGTGGTGGTCCGCCTCTCTTAAATTTCCCATATGGTGCAGATTTGCCTCCAATTGGGCCATACGATGTTCCATTTGTTGTATGGTTTGTTAGGAATCAAGGTAAGCGTTCATCATTTTGACCATTAAGTTCATCATGTCTTGGTTAGCCATCTAGCGCAAGAAAAGATCTAGGTTACAACATAACGCTTCTAGGTTCTCTAAGGTATAGAAATGCAATATGCACATGTAGTGATGATCCCTCCCGAAAAAAAAAATTTTTATGCGTACATTTATTTATCCATGGGTTTTAAAAGTAAATTTATTCCATGGATAGACTAAAATAAGGATAAAAGGTTTGGGCCGCTATATTGGGCCGAAAGAAATAAATTATTTGGGCTTTAAATAAAAAACAAGGTTATTGGGCCAAAATAATTTCTTGGGCTTAAAAAAAAAAATTTGGGCTAAAAATTTGGGCCTTAACTTCAAAATAATAATTGGGATCTTTAAAATATATTACTAGTTTAGAAATGATATCTTTAAAAATAATAATACTTGAAAATAATAGTTTAAAAATATTACGGGCTCTTTAAAATAGTAGTTTTAAAGTAACCTGGGCTCTGATACCACTCTGTAACACCCCGGATTTGGTAACCCAGGCCGGGATGCCACCGCCACACCTCCCTAGCAAGACACGGTTTCTCCGAGCTCACTAAAGAGATGCAAGGCTATGGTTTTCAGTATTTAAAATATTCAAACAGCCCATTCATATATAATTTAAAGATAATACATCAAAGTTGCAGCGGAATTTATAAGTTGTGCAGCGGAAATAATGTATAAGGGCCAACATGGCCAAAACACGGGTTAAACAGGCCCGTTCATGATGTAATCCCCAAAAATTCCCAGTATGCATATGATGATGCATATTCTTCATTCTCTGTAAGAAAAAGGGGATAAATGGTTTGGGTCAGCAAAAACGCGCTGAGTAAGTTAACACATAGCATGGGTTAGGGGTTTCAAAGCCTTTAATTATATTTAAATAAAAAGATGTTTGTAGGTAAAACGCAATTTAAGTTTAACATTCAATAATAAATAGATGGCATGATTTAAAATAAAGATTTTCACGTGATCATGATTCAACTTTCATCGTAAAATGATTTGCACGGCATAGTTATGATAAGACTTTTTGTCATGCATAAAAACATTTAAAAAAAATGCGAAGATAATGCATACTTTAAAGACACATTTAATTTCATAATTTAAAACTTAAGCATGGGCAATTATTTAAGACATGATTTAAAAACATGAATAATGCCGTGAGAAAATAAATAAAGATTTGAGCTTTTAAAAATTCTCACTGATACGCCTCCATCAAAATAATATTTAATTTAGCCGGCAATCCGGCGACCGCAGCCAATTTCATAAAATCTGAGCTTTTTAATATATTTCCCGTTACGCCATCATCTCAACAATAGATAGCCGGTGATCCGGCGGCCGCAGCCAATAGTAACAGTTAGCCGGTGATCCGGCGGCCGCAGCCAATAGTAACAGATAGCCGGTGATCCGGCGGCCTCAGCCAATTTCATAAGTAACATGTCATTTTAGCCGGTAATCCGGCGGCCGCAGCCGATACGCCATACCCAGTACCACTCCGTCGAGCCTCGAGTAACCCATACGGATACACTCGAGAGGGTAGGCAGTTGGTCTCTTGTGACCAAATACGCCATATCCAGTACCGCTCCGTCGAGCCTCGAGTAACCCATACGGATACACCCGAGAGGATAGGCCCAAGATAATAAGATGCCGTTTTGGCGATCTTTCGCGCGTGATAGTCATTGCCGTTTTGGCACAAAATGAACAATTAGGAGGGCACCCTGCAGAGCACTCACCCCCTGATTTTATGTAACCGATATTGTTTCAACTTTAGTGTAACGGGATTTTCAAAAATATAGCTTTATCGTATCACAAGATTTCAATCGTTGTTTAAAAGATTTCAAAAATCGATCGATGTCACAGTTTACGCCTTTTCAGTTTAAAAATCCATTTCTTAGGCGATTGATCTGAAATTTTCACAGTAGCTCAAAAACATCCCAATGAACAACTTTCATGTTTTGAGTTTTTCGGAAAAATGATAGGAAACATGTCAAAAATCAAGTTTTCTACTCAAATAGTATGCTGTTAGGATTCAGGTTTGACACCTTTCAAAGATTTGACTTTTTATCATATCAAATGATCTCCAAAAATTCTGAAATTTCATATGCATATACTAGACATGATTATATCCAACTTTTGTTTAGATTATGAAGATTGGTTCGGACTAGAAATGGTAGAAATAAGCTCATCAAGTTCGGTTATGAAATCTGTCAACTTTCGAAAATTCTTAAAAACGCAGAATATGTCCGACACGATTTGGGGTATCAAAACTCGATGAAAATCTCTGAAATTTTTACACAGTATAGCTTAAGATCTTAGGATCAAAATCTTAGTTTTGAGTTTTTCCGTTTGAGCAGCTTTAGGGGTTCGAAAAATTCATACAAAAACGCTGCGCCGGGGGTTTTTCGTGTTGACAGATTTTAGAGTTTCTAAATCTCTATGTTTGGTTGCATTTTAAGTCACCCAAAACCATAGTAAGGTTAACTTACAGTGGGGATGATGTCTAGGAAGTCACGGGGTCGTCCGGAATCCACGAAATGTCACGAACGAATCTCTTCCACCCGATTTATTCTTCCCTTGGCTCCGATTTGTGTTCGAATACGAAGATTCGTAAGTTAGGATGATGTTTATGATCTTAAAATCATAAGGAAACTTAACTAACATCTTACCAACAATCCAAAGCCTGCAATCCTTGATCTACACACTTCCTTGGTTGGATTTGGTTGCCGGAAACTCGTCGGAAAGTCGCCGGAAGAGTGTTTGGCTTAGGGAGAGTTTTTGGAGAGTTTGGGGTGATTGATTGATGAAAATGGCTGACAATGGGGATGGGATTGATTTCATAACGTCCAAAAAGATGCCTCTCTCGTGAAAGATCAGATTCCCAACCTTGGGCCCCGAAAATTGGCGAGAAAGTCGCCAAAACGCGACAAGGTGTTGCTGTCAGGACCCCCACGCGGGGTTGGCGCGGGGTTTAGGGGAATACCGCGCGGACAGCGCGCCAAACACGCCTGGACTTCGGTCCGGGCGGGGTCGTGCGATCCGTCGTGCTTTTCCTCATCTCTTTCGGACTTCTATCCTCCTACGTTTTCGGGCTCGATTTTTCGGGTCATTCTCGGGTCATAAATTCTTATCTTAAGTTTATCTTGACTCAAATAAATTTCATGTTTGAAATCTTAAGTCCTTCGGTCTCGGTTTCGTCGGCTTCCAATTCGTCGTCTTTTGATTCCCGTGCAATAACTTGTATCATTAAATTTTTCAGACTTCACGGGTTCTTGGAATTAAAATTCTTTTCCTTCATGAATTTAATTCCAATTATTTTGACTCAATTCATGGAATGTCTTCGGGCTTCCTTTCCCTCTTTTATTCCATTTTGAATTTGAATCTATCGGCGTCTCATTTCCGAGCAATAGATTATTGTGATAATTTATTTTCTTCTTCTCGGATATATTTCGACATTGATAGGAATAAATTTTATTCCCTTGGACGTTGATAAAAATTCGGGGTGTTACACATATACATTCATAAAAAAAAAAAAAAATCGTTTAGACTATATGTTAATTTCATAAGTCCTAATCCACCATATTTGTAATAGAATGGCATCCAGAGGAAGAGGAAGAACTCAACCCGCTCCCCAAACCACTACTAAAACAGCTCCAAATGTCACGGAACCAGCTCAACCTGTAGAGGAACAACCCCAAGGTGCGCAGGACGCCCCCGCACCGAACAATGTGGGCGATCGTCTTCGGACGATAGAAGAGGTTTTGGTTGCACTGGGAACGCGCAAGTCAATCAAGGGCAAGCTGCGGCGGTACCTCCGCCTCAGGCTCGCCCTAACTACTTGGCAATGGTGAATCCTTACCAGCCGCCCCACTATGCTGGTGAGGAGGATCCAGCTAAACTGGAGGAGTGGATCCGAACCTTCGACAAGCTGCTGGGAGCAGTCAAATGTCCGGAAGGAGAGAGAGAGTGCACGTCGCTTCGTACTACTTGGGAGGCGAAGCGGACGACTGGTGGCAGGCGACTCAAGCCAAGCTGACTGAAGATGATGAGCCCTACTCGTGGGCGGAAATGATGGAACTGCTCAGGGATCGATTCTATCCCTTGAGTACTAAATCAGCAATGTATGAGGAATTCCTGTCGCTGGAGCAAGGAGGCCATACTGTGCAGGAGTACTACACTCGTTTCAAGGAGCTAGTAAGGTTCGCACCAAGGCTAGTACCCACGGATGCAGAGAAAGCACAAAAGTTCGAGATGGGACTGAACCTGTCTGTTCGCGAGGTGATTGCGGGGGTACACTACCCCGACCTGCAAGCTGTGTATGACCGCGCTGTGGCAGTAGCGCGTGTGCAACAACTGAAGAGAAGGGTGAGTGGGGAGTCCAACAGGGGTCCCCATGACAAGAGAAACCGGGACGCGAGAAGCGAGAACAACACGGGAAGGAACGAACAGCGGAGAGGGTCGAATAGGCCACAACAAACCAACAATCGGAGGATGCTTAACCAAGAAGAACCGGTACCACCCTGCCCAAGATGTGGACGACCCCATCTGGCGAGGGGATGCCCTCAATAGGGCGCATGCTTCCGATGTGGTCGAATGGGTCACATTCGTCGGGATTGCCGGACGAGGATCGAGAATATAACAAGGAGGGAAGATTTGGTCATGGGGCCGGAACAGCCTCAGAACCAAAACGGGCGGAACGAAAATAACCAGGGGTATAGACCCCCTCAAAACCAATTTAGGCCGCCGAATCAGAACCAGAATCAACGACCTCCGCCACCGCAGAATCAAAACCAACAGCAAAATCAGCAGCCGAATGCGAATCAGCAGGGCAACCAAGGACGCCCTATGGGGAGGCTCAACGTGGTTAACCAAGCGGACGTGCCTGCACAAGGAGAAGTGATGGCAGGTACATTTCATGTTTTGAGTACACCCCTTAGAGTTCTATTTGATTCTGGAGCTAGTTGCTCAATCATAGCATCAAGAATAGTGCCTGAGTTAGATCTACCTAAGTGCGAGAGAATTAGCTTAGGAATTCAATTGCCTTCTGGAGAAGTAGTATCTTGCTCTAAACGATATAACGGAATTCCTATAGTGATAAAGAACGTAGAATTCTTCGCAAACTTAGTAGAATTTAACTTAAGAGACTTTGACGTCATACTGGGGATGGATTGGTTATCCCAGTATAAGGCGGTGATCGAATGCCAAAAGCAAAAGATCACCTTGTCAAAAAGTAGGGGAAAGAGAGTTATCTTTTACTCTCAGCCCCCTAAGAAGAGTAACAAAATCGTTAGTGCACTCAAACTAAGTAACTTGATGCGTAAGGGGTATGAGCTATATGCGTGCTACGTGCACAACCTTGAGGCGGAGGAGAACAAGGTTGACAGCATACCAGTGGTAAGAGAATACCCGGATGTGTTTCCTGAAGACATCCCGGGAATGCCACTTGAGAGAGATCTTGAGTTCACTATAGATCTCATCCCGAGCACAGAGCCTGTCTCAAAAGCTCCGTACCGGATGGCGCCATTGGTAATGAAAGAGTTAAAGGACCAACTCGAGGAGCTGTTAGGAAAAGGGTACATAAGGCCGAGTACTTCCCCCTGGGGAGCACCGGTTTTATTTGTAAAAAAGAAAGACGGAGGATTACGTCTTTGCATAGATTATCAAGGATTGAACCAAGTGACTATCAAGAATAAATACCCCTTTGCCGAGAATAGAGGATCTATTTGATCAACTGAAGGGAGCTTCAGTATTCTCGAAGATCGACTTACAATCTGGGTATCACCAGTTGAGAATTGCCGAGAAAGACATCCCGAAGACGGCGTTTCGAACTCGATATGGCCACTACGAGTTCACAGTGTTATCCTTTGGGTTAACAAATGCTCCAGCAATGTTCATGAACCTCATGAACAATGTATTTCGAGAGTTGTTAGATCAGTGTGTAGTGGTGTTCATTGATGACATCCTGATCTACTCGAAAAGCGAGGAAGAGCACGCCCAGCACTTGCACCAAGTGTTAGGGACCTTGCGGAAGAATCAGCTATACGGCAAATTGTCCAAATGCGATTTTTGGTTGAAGGAGGTAGCATTTCTAGGACACATAGTATCCGCTGATGGAGTTTCAGTGGATCCGGCAAAAGTTTCTGCCGTAACTGAATGGGAAACTCCAAAGAGCCAAACTGAGATAAGGAGTTTCCTTGGATTAGCCGGGTATTATAGACGGTTCGTGAAGGATTTTTCGAAAATCGCACGGCCTTTGACCCAGCTACTGAAGAAGGGAGTAAAATACGTGTGGACAGAGGCTTGTGAGACAGCATTTCAAGAGCTGAAGAAACGACTCACAACCACACCCGTATTGACAATACCATCAGAGAATGGTGACTTCGAAGTTTATAGCGATGCTTCGAAGGAAGGTATAGGTTGTGTCTTGGTGCAAGACTCGAGAGTCGTAGCGTATGCATCACGCCAGCTAAAACCTCACGAGGAGAATTATCCGACACACGACCTGGAGTTGGCAGCAGTCGTGTAATACCCGTAAATTTTAGAATATAAAAAAGGAATTAATCCACTGGGAAAGAAAGTTTTGTTTCCGAGAACCCGTAAACTCGGAAATGCACGGAAGTCAAAAGACGACGATTTAGAACCCGACGGACCAAAACCGACGGTCTTAAGATTTCAAACATGAAATCGAATTGATTCGGAATAAATTTATGATGAGAAGCATAAACCGAAAATGACCCGGAAAAATCGAGCGCGAAAACGTGAAAGGATGGAAGTCCGAAAGAGAGGAGGAAAAGACTAGACGGATAGGATCGCACGGACCCGCCCGGACCGCAGTCCAGGCGGGAGCCGCGCGCTGGCCGGGCGGGGTTTGGCCCTTCAGCGCGCCAACCCCGCGTGAACCCCCAGAATTGTGCAAGTTACGTGTTTTCGGCGATTTCTTGCCATAATCCGACCCCCCGACTATGGAAAGTGGATTTTGAACGGGGGAAGGAGTATTAGGTCGTGGGAGGGTTGTCTCTCACTCCATTGGCAGCCTCCAAACCCTCCCCATTCACTCTCAAACTCTCCCAAGCCAAAACACTCTCCCGACGAACTTTCGACGGACTTCCGGCGACTTTCCGACAACCATCGACGGCCGTAGGAACGTGTAGATCAAAGTTCACACCCCTTGGATCATTGGTAAGACGTATCTAGATTCGTCTTTCTCGTTTTATCTCCAATCTTTAATCTAACTTTCGAATATTGGACTTGTAAACACGTTCGGGATCGAAGGAGGAAGAGAACGTGTGCAAGGATCCGTTCGTAGTATTTTTGGACAAGCCGAGCGACCCTAGGACGACTCAAGAACACCATCACTGTAAGTTGAGCCTTCCATATCAATACGGGTGGTTTAGGGGCGTCCGAAGTAGTCGTAAGATAACGAAACGTAAAAACCGAAATTAAAAACCCCAACACGCACAGTTTCTGAAATCGGCCTAAAACTTATATTTTGAGGATTCAATCCGAGAAACGCAAAACTAGACTTTTAATCCTAACACATAAATCTAGGTCGTGTAAAAATTTCAGACATTTTCGTTAACGTTTGCTATTTCAAATCGCACCGGACATAAACTGTTTTACTAGGACTTTTTCGGAAACTGACAGTGATCATATTCAAACTTGATGAGCATGTTTCTATATTTTCTAGTCCGAATTGATCCTTGCAATCTAAATGAAAGTTGTAGGTAATCATGTCTAGTATGTGCATATAAAATTTTAGAATTTTTGGAGTCCATTTGATATGTTAAAAAGTCGAAACTTCAAACTGTGTCAAACCTGAGTCCGGACAGAATTCTGCTTGTGTAATAAACTTTATTTTTGACATGTTTCCTCAACTTATTTTGAAAATGTTAAAACATGAAAATTGTTCGTTAGGATGTTTTTGATATACTGTGAAAATTTCAGATTTTTCGGACTTGAAATGGATTTTTAAATTAAAAAGGCGTAAACTGTGACGCCAAGAGACTTTTAAATCGAGAGATTTTGAAATTTCGTAGCAAACGATCAAAGACTTGAAATACGATGCATCTATACTTTTGAAAAACCCCAATACATTAAATCAAAACGATACATGAGATACTATGGTGGAGGGTGAGTGCTCTGCAGGGTGCCCCTCTAGCCTTTCTCTTCGGGCCTATAATGGACGAGAGAATTGAGATGAGATATTACGCCAACCGGCGGGAAATACATGGCCTACACTCTCGGGATTGTCCGTATAGACTTTCCGAGGCTCCGGAGTGTTACTGGGTATGGCAGATACGGCTGCGGCCGCCGGATCACCGGCTATACAAAGTATTTATTTATTTATGCATGTCTTTAAATTATGCATTTAAATTATGTCTTTAAATTTCATATCATGACTAAATTGTTATTGTGGATTAAATGCATGTTCAAGTACCCAATTAAAATATTATTTCCTTTAAATTTGTAAATGCATGTTTAGGAGTGAAATTTTAATTATCTAATTAAATCCCTTTATTGCTATGTTAGGATCGACTTACTCAGTATTTTATATACTGATAAAATTGTTGTTTTCTCTTTTCTTTTCAGAGTATGGAGATAATGCATGAGCATATGCATTGGGGGAGAAAAACTTTAAAACTTTATTTTTATCGCTTTTATTGACACTTGCATATCGGGCCTGTATAACCCGAGTTTTGGCCATGTCGGCCCCTTTACATTTCCGCTGCGATATTTTACTTTCCGGTTTTGCTACGTGTGGATGAATTATTATTATTATTATTATTTTTAAATAAATTCCGGACTTGTTTTTAAACCTTTTTGCAATACCGATAGCCTTGCATCTCTTTAGCAAGCTCGGAGAATCCGTCTTGCTAGGGAGGTGTGGCGGTGGCATCCCGGCCTGGGTTATCAAATCCGGGGTGTTACAAGTCGTTTTCGCTCTAAAGATATGGAGACATTATCTTTATGGGCGGAAGTGTCGAATGTTCACCGACCACAAGAGCTTGAAGTATATATTCACTCAGAAGGAGTTGAATTTGAGACAGCAAAGGTGGTTGGAACTTATTAAGGACTACGATTTAGAGATATCCTACCACGAGGGGAATGCGAATGTGGTAGCCGATGCCTTAAGCCGGAAAACCCAACACGTGACAAACTTGTTGGTAATTCCACCGGCATTGTACATGGAGTTGGCAAGATTGGATTTGGAACTTGTGCATCCGGGCACAGTGAGTGACACAATCAATCCCATGATCGTAGAAACTCCAATATTGGACGAGATTAGGCTTGCCCAACCGGGTGACGCGAAATTGGAAAGGATAAAGGGGTATATTGCCGAGGAAAAGGCAATAGGATTTGCTGTCCACGAGGATGGAAGCATTCGATTCAAAGGGAGATGGTGTGTGCCCCATAAATGTGCCGAGTTGAAGCGAAGGTTGATGGAGGAAGGGCAGAACACGCCGTATTCAGTGCATCCTGGAGGCGACAAGCTTTACAAAGATCTAAAGAAGATCTATTGGTGGTCGGGAATGAAAAAGGAAGTGGCAGACTTCGTGGCGAAATGCCTCACCTGCCAAAGGGTTAAGGCAGTGAGACATAAACCCTTAGGACTGATGCAACCACTAGAGATTCCAAGTTGGAAGTGGGATAGCATCTCGATGGACTTTGTCTCGGGATTACCCCGATCACCTAAAGGCATGAATAAGATTTGGGTGATTGTGGATAGGCTAACGAAGACAGCCATATTTATCCCGATGAAGGACACGTGGACTATGGACCCATTGGCCCGAGCCTACGTTGATAATGTGGTACGACGACATGGAGTACACATGACATCATTTCCGACAGAGACAGTAGATTTGTCTCTCACTTTTGGATGGAGTTACAAAAAGCTCTTGGTACTCAAATCAAAATGAACACCGCATTACACCCGATGACGGATGGTCAAACCGAGAGGACAATCCAAACACTAGAAGACATGCTGAGAGCATGCGTTTTAGAATTTAAGGGAAATTGGGAACCCATTTACCCTTAATCGGATTTTCTTATAATAATAGCTACCATGCTAGCATTGGCATGGCACCATTCGAGGCATTGTATGGACGAAGGTGCCGAAGCCCGTTGAGCGGGGAAGAAAACGATAAGTCTGTGGTAGTGGGACCACAACTTATCGAACACATGGCTCAACAAATCAAGGTGATTCAAGGAAAAATGAGAGCCGCTCAAGACCGTCAGAAGAGTTACGCTGACATGAGACGACGAGACCTAGAATTTCAAGTGGGAGATAGGGTCATGCTAAAGATATCACCCATGAAGAGGGTGATGCGCTTTGGCAAACGGGGAAAGTTGAGTCCTCGATACATAGGACCTTACGAAATTCTAGAACGAGTCGGAAATTTGGCCTACCGACTGGCTTTACCTCCACAACTAGATCGAGTTCATAATGTCTTCCATGTCTCACAACTAAAGAAGTATGTGCCGGACCCGACACATGTACTTCAACCAGAAGTAATCGAACTCGATGAGGATCTGACTCATGAAGAAGTCCCAGTGCGAATTATGGACACTAAGGAGCGAGTAACGAGGAACAAAACCGTCAAAATGATCAAGGTTCTTTGGTCGAACCACGAAAGTGAGACGACAACTTGGGAGGTAGAATCCGACATGAGAGAACGCTATCCGACACTGTTCCAAACCGACACCGACACAGTTATGGGGACATAACTGCAATCTTAAGGGGGAGAGGATGTCACACCATGTATTTTTCGTGCATTTTTGTAAACAAGCAAACAAATTCAAATTGTTTTGAACTACGTTATGGCTTGATCCCTTCACAGGGTACGTAGGCAGCTTAGAAGTTTTAATTCTAAGTTCAGTCACGAAATAATAAAACAACCAAAAAGACCTTAGCACGAGAAAAAGCCGAAACACAACTTCGAGGATGAAGTTGATTCTTAAGGAGGGTAGACTGTAATACCCGAGAATTTTCCAACATAAAATAAATACAATAAATAAAATAAATACAATAAATAAATAAATTCAGCAAATAAATAAATAAAGGTAAGGAAAGGAGAAATGAAATTTAACTTAAAAAGGAATTAAAGGAATTTAATTAAATAAAAAGAATTAAATAAAGATAAATAAATTGTTACACGTGTACCCGACACCAAGGGGCTCGAAAACTCGAGTCCAAACATAATTTTAGATCCGAGGGAAATGACGATACGGAATAGGAACCCGAAGATGGCCCGGAAATCGGAATCCGGGAGCATAGAGGGATAGAAGTCCGAAAGAGATGAGGAAAGGCACGACGGATCGCACGACCCGCCCGGACCGAAGTCCAGGCGTGTGCCGCGCAGTGGCCGCGCGGTGAAAGGGCAATTGGCGCGCCACGACCGCGCCACACGACAGATTCACCGGTTGCGAGATTCACTCGCCCGAATCTGGATTTTCCGACTTCGGTTGAACACCTTTCGGCTCAAGACTCACCAAGACCGACCTTGGACGTCCCTAGGTCGTGTCTACCTATAAATAACCCCTCTTGAAAGCCCCGAACACTTTTCAAAACATCCATACTCTCTGTATGTTCGAAAACCCTAATTCCGGAGTCGTCGGAGGCACGAAACCAAGGCAAGGACTGTCGTGGACGAATTCGGTAGATCTCTGATGTCGTGGTAAGTTCCGATCCAATCCTTGTTCCATATACGATTCGAAAACGAATCCTAACTTTCTTCTTTTTCTTCTCTACACCCCGAATCGGATCTAAAACGAAGAACCCGAGGAACGGAGAAGATAAACGGTGGACTGTAAGCCAAGCCTCCGAAATCGATGTTCCCGGACGACTGGAAATCTTTAAGTTGACACTTACATGGTTTTGGGAGTAATTAAAACACTAAATCTAAAAGCTTAATCAAGAATTCGAAAATCTGTCAACATGGGATCTTTACCGGCGCAGCAATTTTGTATGATTTTTTCGAACCCTTAAAGGTCTTCAAACGAGAAAACTTAAACATAAAAAACGTTCCTAAGGCTTAGATCTATCTCCTGTAAAATTTTCAGAATTTTTCGTGATGATTTGGTATATGAAATCAACCCGGAACCGAACTGCTAAAATTTGAATCTTTAATTTCTTGACAGAACTTAGGTCTGAACTTGATGACATTTTTGACTAGCGTTGTAAACCGATTTAGATCTTTAGCCGAACATGAAAGTTGTAGACAAATGTCTTAAGAAGGTCTCTGTAAAATTTCGTTAAGTTTGGAGTTGATTTGCTATGGTAGATCTTGAAAATCTTGAACTGCTGTAAGATAAATTCGGACAGATTAATGTTTCTACGAAAATCGATGTTTTTGACCCGTTTCGGTATCTCGGATTGGAAAAGTTAAAACATGAAAGTTGTTCACCTCGGTGTTTCAGAGTCAGTGGTAAATTTTCAGAATTTTTTGACTTGAATATGATTTTAAATTAATTTTAGAGTAAACAGCGGTTTACCGGAGTCAAATCTTGAAATCTTGTTGAAACGATGGAATTAGCCTTTAGGGTTGAAACGAGTCGAAATCTTTTTCCTAAATAAATTAAGTGAAATCAGAATTTTTGAAATAAATCCCCTTACAAACTTGATAAATTAAAATTAGGGGTGAGTGCTCTGCAGGGTGCCCCCTAACTGTTTCACTTCGTGTCTTTATGGACGATGGTGACCCCGCGCGAAAATTGAGATATGATGTTGTCAAAACGGCATGAGATATATGGCCTACACTCTCGTGAATATCCATATGGGTTTCGCGAGGCTCCGGAGTGGTACTGGGTATGGCAGATACGGCTGCGGCCGCCGGTTTCCGGCTAAACTTGTCGAGATCGCGATGCAATCTTGAAACACTGGAAATTACTAAATCAGGGATGTAATGGGGAATTTAAATTAAATTATATTATTTATCGTTGTCGTTTAAATTGCTAAATGCTTTATTTAAATTAATTATGGCTTTCATTTTAAATTGTGTTAAATGTATTATTGACTAGTGCCATGGAATAATTATGCAAATTGGTTAGATAACTAAATTGAATTATTTATGGCTTATTATCATGTTTTTATGCAAATATTGAATTAATGGTTTTTAAACCCTACGATCATGCATGTGTTAACTTACTCAGCAACTTGTGCTGACCAAACCGTTTATTTTTCCTTTTCCTTACAGAGTATGTGGAACAAACATGAGTACGTTCATGCATGGGGGAATTATATTTTGCGAAACTTTATTTTTAAATTCTTACATTAGACTATAGAATAAACGGGCCTGTTTAACCCGTGTTTTGACCATGTCGGTCTTATTTACATTTCCGCTGCAATATTATATGTAACACCCCGGTTTTTGATAACCCAGGTCGGGGTCTCACCGCCACACCTCCCTAGTAAGACGGTTTCTCCGGCTTACTAAAGAGATGCAAGGCTAGGTATTGCAGTATTTAAAACATTTAAAGCATTCAAAACAGCCCATACAATATAGTTCGAAAATAGTAATATCTAGCGCAGCGGAAATAATTGTTTAAGTATAGTATTGCAGCGGAAAATGTAAATAGGGCCGACAAGGCCAAAACATGGGTTAAACAGGCCCGTTCATAATATAGTCTAATGTACGAAATTAAACAAAATAATGTTCCCAAAATCCCATGCATGAATCGTGCTCATTCCACATACTCTGTAAGAAAAAAGGAATAAAAATGGTTTGGTCAGCACAACTTGCTGAGTAAGTTAACACATGCATGATCGTAGGGTTTAAAGCCATTAATTTCATAATCAAATAAAAGCATGATAATAACATAATATTCAATTTAATTTAATTAACTATTCAATTTGCGTAATTTAATTCAGGCTCCATTTCACAACACATTTCACATAATTCAGAATAAAGCCATAATTTAAATAAAGCATTTAAAAAATTTAATTGGACAAAAATATAATCTAATTTAATTTAAATTAATTTCCCCCTTACATCCCAAATTTAGTATTTCAAGTATCTCACGATTGCATCGCAATCTCAACAAGTCTAGCCGGTAGCCCGGCGGTCGCAAACGTATCAGCCATACCCAGTACCACTCCGGAGCCTCGGAAAACCCATGTGGATATTCTCGAGAGTGTAGGCTCTATATCTCATGCCGTTTTGGCAATATCATATCTCAATTTCGCGCTGGGTCACCATCGTCCATTAAGGCACGAAGTGAATCGTTAGGGGGCACCCTGCAGAACACTCACCCCTAATTTTAATTTATCAAGTTTGTAAGGGGATTTAATTTCAAAAATTTGTTTTCAATTTAGTTTATTTAAAAATCATATTTCAACTCATTTCAACCCTAAAGGTTAATTTCATGTTTCAACAAGATTTCAAGATTTGACTTCCGGTAAACCACTGTTTACTCTAAAATTCGTCTAAAATCAGATTAAACTCCAAAAATTCCGAAATTTCACTACTGACTTAGAAACGTCGAGATGAACAACTTGTGTGTTTTAACATTTTCAATCCAAGATACCGAAATAGGTCAAAAACACCAATTTTCACAGAAACACAAATCTGTCCGAATTTTGTATGTCACAGTTTAAGGATATTGAAATCTACCATAGCAAATCAACTCCAAATTTGATGAAATTTTACAGAGACCATCTCAAGACATTTATCTACAACTTTCATGTTCGGCCAAAGATCTAAATCGATCTGGAACCTATGTCAAAAGCGTGATCAAGATCGGACCTAAGTTCTGTCAAGAATTTCAAGATCTAGTTTCAAGCAGTTCGGTTTCGGTTGGTTTTCACATATCAAATCGTCTCTAAAAATTCTGAAACATTTACAGTAGATAGATCTAAGCCTTAGGAACGTTTTTTGTGTTTTAAGTTTTTCTGTTTGACGTGGTTTTAAGGTTCGGAAAAATTAGGAAAAATTGTTGCGTCGGTAAAAACACCATGTTGGCAGATTTTCGATCTCTTGTTAAATCTTATAGTTTCGAACGTTTTAATTCCTCCCAAAACCATGTAAGGTTAACTTACAGATTAATCGTCGTCTGGGGTCGTCTATTTTGAAGGCGTGGCTTCCAGTTCACCGTTTCTCCTCTCCGTCCGTCGGGTTCTACGTTCTAGATCCAATTCGAGGTGTAGAAAGGGAAGAGACGAGTTTAGGATCCGTTTTCGGATTGAAACTAAAAAGAATCTGATGGACTAGAACTTACCACACGTCGGAGATCCTTTGATTTTCGTCCAAAAGCTGCTGCCTTGGTTTTTGATGCCTTCGTAGACTCCGGGATTACGACTTTGTGTATAGAGAGTATTGTAGGGTTTTTGAAAAGGGTTTAGGGTCATTCATGAGAGTTATTTATAGAGGTTAGGACCTAGGGGGACGTCCAAGTCCGCCTCTAAGAGTCTTGAGTCGAAGGATGTTCAACCGAAAGTCGAAAAATCCGCGTTCGGGCGAGAGATTCACGCAACGGGCGAATCTGTCGCGTGGCGCGGTCGTGGCGCGCTCTCCCTTCTTCAACCGCGCGGCCACCGTGCCGACTTCGCCTGGACTTCGGTCCGGGCGGGTCGTGCGATCCGTCGTGCTTTTCCTCCTCTCTTTCGAATTTCTATCCCTCTATGTTCCCGTTTTATGATCTTCGGGGTATCTCCGGGTTTCTACTTCCTCTCTATATTCTTACTCGGGTCTAATTGGATGTTGGACTCGAATTCTCGAGTTCATTGGTGTCGGGTTTCGGTGTACAATTTATTTGCCTTTAATCAATCCTTTTTATTTAATTAAATTCCTTTAATTCCTTTTTAAGTTAAATCTCATTTCTCATTTCCTTATCTTTATTTATTTATTTATTTGCTGGATTTATTTATTGTTTATTTATCTAATTATTGTTTTATTTTATGTTGGAAAATTCTCGGGTATTACAGTCTACCCTCCTTAAGAATCAACTTCGTCCTCGAAGTTGTGTTTCGGCCTTTCTCGTGCTAAGGTGTTTTGTTTGTTTTGTTATTGTAACACCCCGGATTTGATAACCCAGGCCGGGATGTCACCGCCACACCTCCCTAGCAAGACATGGTTTCTCCGAGCTTGCTAAAGAGATGCAAGGCTATGGTTTTTCAGAATTTAAATCATTCAAACAGCCCATTTACATATAATTTAAAAATAATAATATCAAAGTTGCAGCGGAATGTAATATTTACATATATATAATTGTAATGCAGCGGAAATTTAAATACTGGGCCAACATGGCCAAAACACGGGTTAAACAGGCCCGTTCATGCAAGTTGTAATTAAATGCCGGAATTTAAAATAGAGTTTTTTCCCGAATGTTCCCATGTATGCATATGATGATGCATAATCCTCATACTCTGAAAGAAAGAGGGGAAATGTGGTTTGGTCAGCAAAAACGTGTTGAGTAAGTTAACACCTAATATGATCAAGGGGTTTCAAAGCCTTTATTTAAATTTGATAGAAACATACTTGTAGGTAATTCACAATTTGAGTTAATCATCCTCTAATAAATAAATGGCATAATTTAACACAAGAATTTCACGTGATCATGATTCAAATTACATGGTAAATTAATTGCAAGGCATAATTTAAAGGTATAACTTAAATAAGGAAAACATTCACGTCTTAAAAATTTTCCCGTTACTTCACGATTAGGTATTTCAGGATTTTCATTCTTTCACTTTTGTTCAGTATGATTTTATATGATTTGATCTTGGGGAATCGAACCCGCAAGAGTTTAAACGTATCCTAGGGAATTGAACCCGTAGGAATTAACACACGTCCTGGGGAATCGAACCCGCAGGAAAGCAAACGATCGCCCTTGGGGAATCGAACCCGCAAGAACTCAAATACATCCTAGGGAATCAAACCCGTAGGAATCAACACACATCCTGGGGAATCGAACCCGCAGGAAAACAAACAATCGCCCTTGGGGAATCGAACCCGCAAGAACTCAAATACATCCTAGGGAATTGAACCCGTAGGAATCAACACACATCCTGGGGAATCGAACCCGCAGGAAAGCAAACAATCACCCTTGGGGAATCGAACCCGCAAGAACTCAAATACATCCCAGGGAATTGAACCCGTAGGAATCAACACACATCCTGGGGAATCGAACCCGCAGGAAAACATACAATCGCCCTTGGGGAATCGAACCCGCAAGGACTCAAATACATCCTAGGGAATTGAACCCATAGGAATCAACACACATCCTGGGGAATTGAACCCGCAGGAAAACATACGCCTTGGGGAATCGAACCCGCAAGGTTAGGACAAGTTTTGCAAAATTTCACAAGTTTTTCATGCAAGTATTTAACGTCCATTATAGGCACGCCAAGAAGGCTAGAGGGGCACCCTGCAGGGCACTCGCCCTCCACCAAAGTATCTCAATAACATTTCGATTTAGTATAACGGGATTTTTCAAAAGTATAGATGTATCGTATTTCAAGTCTTCGGCCGTTTGTTTCGAAATTTCAAAATCTCTCGATTTAAAAGTCGTTTGGCATCACAGTTTACGCCTTTTTAATTTAAAAATGCATTTCAAGTCCGAAAAATCTGAAATTTTCACAGTTTATCAAAAACACCCTAACGAACAACTTTTGTGTTTTAACGTTTTCGAAATAAGTTGAGGAAACATGTCAAACATCGAGTTTATTACGCAAGCAGAATTCTGTCCGGACTCAGGTTTGTCACAATTCAAAGTTTCGACTTTTTAACATATCAAATGGACTCCAAAAATTCTGAAATTTTATATGCACATACTAGACATGATTATCTACAACTTTCATTTAGATTGCAAAGATCAAATCGGAATAGAAAATATAGAAACATGCTCATCAAGTTCGGACATGTACACAGTCAGATTTCGAAAAGTCTTATCAAGGCAGTTTATGTTTGATGCGATTTGAAATAGCAAACATTGATGAAAATGTGTGAAATTTTTACACAACCTAGATTTATGTGTTAGGATTAAAAGTCTAGTTTTGAGTTTTTCGTTTTGAACTCTCGAAATAGGGGTTTTGATTCGATTTCAAATCTGTCCCAGTTTCAAGTTCGAATCTCAAGGTAGGTTGGTTCTCGGCCGTTTTCGGATATCAAAACGCAATGAAAAGTTATGAAAATTTTACACGAACTAGATCTATATCTTAGGAACGTTTTTCATGTTTTAAGTTTTTCCGTTTGAGCAGTTTTAAGGGTTCGAAAAATTCTCACAAAATTGTTGCGCCGAGGGTTTTTCGTGTTGACAGATTTTAGAGTTATTAAATCCATATGTTTGGTTGCATTTTAAGTCACCCAAAACCAAGTAAGCATTAACTTACAGTGGTAAGGTGTTTGGTCGTCCTCGGGTCGCTTGGCTCGTCCAAATCCACTACGAACGGATCTCCTCAACGCCAAGCTTCCAACTTTGGCCATGATTTCAACTCGGAAGAATAAATCCAATGTTAGATCGAGTTTTCGGGTTCGAAAACTTAAATGAAAATCTATAAATGACTTACCCAAGTCTGGAGTACTAGAGACCTTGTGTTTACGCCTCCTCCGTCGGTTTTCGTCGCCGGAAAGTGATCGGAAAGTTCGAAGTTGGTGGTTTTCGGGTGTTGGAAAAACATAGAGAGTTGGAGAGTGTTTTTGGGGTTGCTAGGGTTAGAGTCTCGAAATGATCAGCCATATGACCTCCAAAACCGACCATATACACCTACCATCAACCGGGATTGAGTTTCCAAAGTCGGGACACGAAAATATGGTAAGAAAATCGCCAAAACGCGTCATGCCGCAGCTGCTGTGTTGGTGGCGCGGGGTTGGCGCGGTTTCTAGCCAAAAACCGCCCGGAGGGCGCGCCGCCTGGTCTGGGCCGTGCGTCCGGACTGGGCCGTGCGATCCCGTCGGGCCTTTTCTCCTCTCTTTCGGACTTCTGTCCTCCTACGTTTTCGGGCTCGATTTTTCGGGTCATTTTCGGATCATAAATTCTTATCTTAAATTTATCTCGACCCAAATAAATTTCATGTTTGAAATCTTAAGTCCGCCGGTCTCGGGTTCGTCGGCTTCCAATTCGTCGTCTTTTGACTCCCGTGCAATAACTTGTGTAATTAAATTTCTTCCGACTTCACGGGTTCTTGGAATTAGAATTATTTTCCTTCTTGAATTTAATTCCAATTATTTTGACTCAATTCATGGAATGTCTTCGGGCTTCCTTTCACTCTTTTATTCCATTTTGAATTTTGAATCTATCGACGTTTCATTTCCGAGTAATAATTTATTGTGATAAATTATTTTCTTCTTCTCGGAGATATTTCGACATTGATCGGAATAAATTTTATTCCTTTGGACGTTGATAAAAATTTGGGGTATTACAGTCTACCCCCCTTAAGAATCAACTTCGTCCTCGAAGTTGCGTTTCGGCTTTTCTCGCGCTAAGAGTTAGGGTCCTTTTTGTTAATTTCATTATTTTGCAATATTGTGTTATTGAATTATTGTTCAATCGTTGATTGTTTGTTGTTTGATTATTGTTTGACTGAACCCAGAATTGAAGTTTCCGAGTTGCCTACGTACCCTGTGAAGGGATCAAGCCATGACGTAGTTCAAAACAAATTTGAATTTGTTTATTTATTGATTTGGGGATACAAAATATTCGGGTTGTTACAGTTATTTTGTGACTGAACTTAGAATTAAAACTTCTAAGCCGCCTACGTACCCGGTGAAAGGATCAAGCCATAACGTAGTTCAAAACAATTTGAATTTGTTTGTTTGATTACAAGAATATACGAAAAATACATGGTATGACATCCTCTCCCCCTTAAGATTGCAGTTATGTCCCCATAACTGTGTCGGTGTCAGTTTGGAACAATGTCGGATAGCGTTCTCTCATGTCGGATTCTACTTCCCAAGTTGCCGTCTCACTTTCGTGGTTCGACCAAAGAACTTTGACCATTTTGACGGTTTTATTCCTCGTTACTCGTTCCTTAGTGTCGAGAATACGCACTGGGACTTCTTCATAAGTCAAATCTTCATCGAGCTCAATTATCTCCGGTTGAAGTACATGTGTCGGGTCCGGCACATACTTCTTTAGTTGTGAGACATGGAAGACATTATGAACTCGATCTAATTGTGGCGGTAAAGCCAATCGGTAGGCTAGAGTTCCGACTCGTTCTAGAATTTCGTAAGGTCCTATATATCGAGGACTTAACTTTCCTCGTTTGCCAAAGCGCATCACCCCCTTCATGGGTGATATCTTTAGCATGACCCTATCTCCCTCTTGAAATTCGAGGTCTCGTCGTCTCACGTCAGCGTAACTCTTTTGACGGTCTTGTGGGCTTTCATTTTTCCTTGAATCACCTTGATTTGTTGAGCCATGTCTTCGATAAGTTGTGGCCCCACTACCACCGACTTATCGTTTTCTTCCCAGTTCAACGGGCTTCGGCACTTTCGTCCATACAACGCATCGAAAGGTGCCATGCCAATGCTAGCATGATAGCTATTATTATAAGAGAATTCGATTAAGGGTAAATGGGATTCCCAATTTCCCTTAAATTCCAACACGCATGCTCTCAGCATGTCTTCTAATGTTTGGATTGTTCTCTCGGTTTGACCATCCGTCATTGGGTGGAATGCAGTGCTCATTTTGATTTGAGTACCGAGAGCTTTTTGTAACTCCGTCAAGAAATGAGAGACAAATCTACTGTCTCTATCGAAAATGATATCGTGTGGTACCCCATGTCGTCGTACCACATTATCAATGTAGGCTCGGGCCAATTGGTCCATAGTCCACGTGTCCTTCATCGGGATAAATAAGGCCGTCTTCGTTAGCCTATCCACAATCACCCAAATTTTGTTCATGCCTTTAGGTGATCGGGGTAATCCCGAGACAAAGTCTATTGAGATGCTATCCCACTTCCAACTTGGAATCTCTAGTGGTTGCATCAGTCCTAGGGGTTTATGTCGCACTGCCTTAACCCTTTGGCAGGTGAGACATTTCGCTACGAATTTTGCCACTTCCATCTTCATTCCCGGCCACCAATAGATCTTCTTCAGATCTTTGTAAAGTTTGTCGCCTCCGGGATGCACTGAATATGGGGTGTTGTGCCCTTCCTCCATCAACCATTGCTTCAACTCAGCACATTTAAGGGGCACGCACCATCTCCCTTTGAAACGAATGTTTCCATCCTCATGGACAGCAAATCCTATTGCCTTTCCTTCGGCGATATACCCCTTTATCCTCTCGAGTTTCGCATCGCCCGGTTGGGCGAGCTTAATCTCGTCCAATATTGGAGTTTCTACGACCATTGCGTTGATTACTCCACTCACCGTACCCGGATGCACGAGTTCCAAATTCAATCTCGCCAGGTCCATGTACAATGCCGGCGGAATTACCAACGAGTTTGTCACGTGTTGGGTTTTCCGACTTAGGGCATCGGCTACCACATTCTCCTTCCCCTCGTGGTAGGCTATCTCCAAATCGTAGTCCTTAATAAGTTCCAACCACCTTCACTGTCTCAAATTCAACTCCTTCTGAGTGAATATATATCTCAAGCTCTTGTGGTCGGTTAACATTCGACACTTCCGCCCATAAAGATAATGTCTCCATATCTTTAGAGCGAAAACAACCGCTGCCAACTCCAGGTCATGTGTCGGATAATTCCCCTCGTGAGGTTTTAGTTGGCGTGATGCATACGCTACGACTCTCGAGTCTCGCATCAAGACACAACCTAACCCTTCCTTCGAAGCATTGCTGTAAACTTCGAAGTCACCATTCTCTGATGGTAGTGTCAATACGGGTGTAGTTGTGAGTCGTTTCTTCAGTTCTTGAAACGCTGTCTCACAAGCCTCTGTCCACACGTATTTTACTCCCTTCTTCAGTAGCTGGGTCAAAGGTCGTGCGATTTTCGAAAAATCCTTCACGAACCGTCTATAATACCCAGCTAATCCAAGGAAACTCCTTATCTCAGTTTGGCTCTTTGGAGTTGCCCACTCAGTTACGGCAGAGACTTTTGCCGGATCCACTGAAACTCCTTCAGCGGATACTATATGTCCTAGAAATGCTACTTCCTTCAACCAAAAGTCGCACTTGGACAATTTGCCGTATAGTTGATTCTTTCGCAAGGTCCCTAACACTTGGTGCAAGTGTTGGGCATGCTCCTCCTCGTTTTTCGAGTAGATCAGGATGTCATCAATGAACACCACTACACACTGATCTAACAGCTCTCGAAATACATTGTTCATGAGGTTCATGAACATTGCCGGAGCATTTGTTAACCCAAAGGATGACACTGTGAACTCGTAGTGACCATATCGAGTTCGAAATGCCGTCTTCGGAATGTCTTTCTCGGCAATTCTCAACTGCTGATACCCAGATCATAAGTCGATCTTCGAGAATACTGAAGCTCCCTTCAGTTGATCAAATAGATCCTCTATTCTCGACAAAGGGTATTTATTCTTGATAGTCACTTGGTTCAATCCTCGATAATCTATGCAAAGACGTAATCCTCCGTCTTTCTTCTTAACAAATAAAACCGGTGCTCCCCAGGGGGAAGTACTCGGCCTTATATACCCCTTTCCTAACAGCTCCTCAAGTTGGTCTTTTAACTCCTTCATTTCCAGGGGTGCCATCCGGTACGGAGCTTTTGAGACAGGCTCTGTGCCCGAAATGAGATCTATAGTGAACTCAAGATCTCTCTCAGGTGGCATTCCCGGGATGTCTTCAGGAAACACATCCGGGTATTCTCTTACCACTGGTATGCTATCAACCTTGTTCTCTTCCGCCTCAAGGTTGGGCACGTAGCACGCATATAGCTCATACCCCTTACGCATCAAGTTACTTAGTTTAAGTGCACTAACGATTTTGTTACTCTTCTTAGGGGGCTGAGAGTAAAAGATAACTCTCTTTCCCCTACTTTTTGACAAGGTGATCTTTTATTTTTGGCATTCGATCATCGCTTTATACTGGCATAGCCAATCCATCCCCAGTATGATGTCAAGGTCTCTTAAGTTAAATTTCACTAAGTTCGCGAAGAATTCTACGTTCTTTATCACTATAGGAATTCCGTTATATCGTTTAGAGCAAGGTACTACTTCTCCAGATGAGGGTTCTGTGTCCTCTACGTAAAATGCTAGCGGCTCCGAAAATATATAGGTTAGGAGCTGGACAGAATATAGGGAATTGCTTTCCTTAAAAAGGATTTGAGAATTAATTCTGGAAAATATATGCCCAAAATAACTTGCGGTAATTATCTTGGGGTTAAAATTATGAACACTATAATTTTCCGCGTGCTATATTTGTAAAGCGTGGAGGGAGTTATTATTCATAGAATGTTCCTCGGATTTGAGTAATACCGAGAATCAAGCTCCTCGCTATAAAATCTGTCAAGAATGCAGCGAGAATATTTAATTCCCATTTATAAGATAGGTGATATATATTTATAGCGAGAAGGTCTTTGGCTTCCTTAAGAAAAGGAACCAATTCTGTTGCTACCTCAGAATGTTCCCTCGCTTTGCTCAATTGAACGAAGCGTGGGTTCTGGAATAACATTTTCGAGAGTTTATGTTGATAGGTTTGTTCCTTCCATCATTCCAATAATGAAATAAAGCAAGGATGAGTTTGTACGAAGGAAAATACTAAGTTTAAAATATGTTCAGGGCCTTCCTTGCGATATTCCTCTATGGGAAACACTGGGAGAAAGATTCCAAAATATTATGTAGATTAGTAAATCCAGAGTTTTTAGTTCTCAAGGATTGTCACGCTATGTTGACCACTGCGTGGGTCTTTAAGAACTTAGTGAAAGTTAATTCACTTAACCTTTAAAATTGTATTCGAAATCGAGATCTAATATAGCTTCAGCGACAGGAATTCCTCACACATTGCTGATTTAGTACTCAAGGGATAGAATCGATCCCTGAGCAGTTCCATCATTTCCGCCCACGAGTAGGGCTCGTCATCTTCAGTCAGCTTGGCTTGAGTCGCCTGCCACCAGTCGTCCGCTTCGCCTCCCAAGTAGTAAGAAGCGACATGCACCCTCTCTCCTTCCGGACATTTCACTGCTTCCAGCAGCTTGTCTAAGGTCCGGATCCATTCCTCCAGTTTGGCTGGATCCTCCTCACCAGCATAGTGGGGTGACTGGTAGGGATTCACCATAGCCAGATAGTTGGGGCGAGCTTGGGGCGGAGGAACCGCCGCAGCTTGGCCCTGGTTGACTTGCGCGTTCCCTAGCGCAATCAAAACCTCCTCTATCGTCCGAAGACGATCACCCACATTGTTCGGTGCGGGGGCGTCCTACGCACCTTGGGGTTGTTCCTCTACAGGTTGGGCCGGTTCCGTGACATTTGGACGTGTTTCAGTAGTGGTTTGGGGAGCGGTTTGAGTTCTTCCTCTTCCTCTGGGTGCCATTCTGGTACCAATAGGGTGGATTAGGACTTGTGAATTTAACATATAGTCTAAACAATTTCTATAAATATGTATGTGTGTTGTAATTTCGCACGTGGTGCTTGATCGAACTAAGAAGCGCCGTACGCTTCTGGGTTTTATTTTAATTTATTATTTTATTTTATTTTTGATTTTTTTTCTTTTTTTTTTTTGCGGACAGGTCTGTCCAGATTTTATTTTTATTTTTATTTTTTCCGATTTATCATAAATAAATCGGGCATTTTATTTCCTTAAACGAGATTTTAGTACAAAAGTAGAAATATTTTCCTAGCAAAATAGTATCTACTATAAGTAGAATTCCTAGCGTCTCAAGACGTCCTCCGGTGGGGTAGCAGGATCCTCCTCCGGGTCTTCCTCCTCCGAACTTGGCGGCAGTAGATCGTCAAAGATAGTGTCCAAGTCTTGCCCATGGGCATCGATGTGTTCCTTCAGGATTAGGTTTCGTGTAGTGAGGGTTTGGACTTGGCGTTCGAGTTGGTATATGCGGTGGTGATCCGCCTCTCTCAAGTTGCCCATGTGGTGCAGATTTGCCTCCAATTGAGCCATACGATATTTCATTTGTTCTATGGTTTGTTGGGAATCAAGATGAACGTTCATCATTTTGATCATCAACTGCATCATATCTTGACTAGCCATCTAGCGCAAGCAAAAGATCTAAGTTAATATTCGCCAAGATTCTAGGTTAAACTTCGCCAAGATTCTAAGTTGAAATTCGCCAAGATTCGAAGTTGAAATTCGCCAAGATTCTAAGTTGAAATTCGCCAGGATTCTAAGTTGAGATTCGCCAAGATTCTAAGTTCTCTACATACAAGAGATGCAATATGCAAATGCAAATGATGATTTCCCCCCAAAAATAATTTAATGCACTATAAATATTTTTTTTTCCATGGGCTTTAAAATAAAAATTTTTCCATGGAAATAATACTTTAGAATTTAAAATAATAGTCAAAATATTAATAGTAGTTTAAAAATAATAATGGTTTAAAAATAATAGTTTAAAAATAGCCGGGCTCTGATACCAACTTGTAACACCCCGGTTTTTGATAACCCAGGTCGGGGTGTCACCGCCACACCTCCCTAGTAAGACACGGTTTCTCCGGCTTACTAAAGAGATGCAAGGCTAGGTATTGCAGTATTTAAAACATTTAAAGCATTCAAAACAACCCATACAATATAGTTCGAAAATAGTAATATCATAGCGCAGCGGAAATAATTGTTTAAGTATAGTATTACAGCGGAAAATGTAAATAGGGCCGACATGGCCAAAACACGGGTTAAACAGGCCCGTTCATAATATAGTCTAATGTACGAAATTAAACAAAATAATGTTCCCAAAATCCCATGCATGAATCGTGCTCATTCCACATACTCTGTAAGAAAAAGGAATAAAAATAGTTTGGTCAGCACAACTTGCTGAGTAAGTTAACACATGCATGATCGTAGAGTCTAAAAGCCATTAATTTCATAATCAAATAAAAGCATGATAATAACATAATATTCAATTTAATTTAATTAACTATTCAATTTGCGTAATTTAATTCAGGCTCCATTTCACAACACATTTCACATAATTCAGAATAAAGCCATAATTTAAATAAAGCATTTAAATAATTTAATTGGACAACAACATAATCTAATTTAATTTAATTTAATTTCCCCCTTACATCCCAGATTTAGTATTTCAAGTATCTCACGATTGCATCGCAATCTCAACAAGTCTAGCCGGTAGCCCGGCGGCCGCAACCGTATCAGCCATACCCAGTACCACTCCGGAGCCTCGGGAAACCCATGTGGATATTCTCGAGAGTGTAGGCTCTATATCTTATGCCGTTTTTGCAATATCATATCTCAATTTCGCGCGGGGTCACCATCGTCCATTAAGGCACGAAGTGAATCGTTAGGGGGCACCCTGCAGAGCACTCACCCCTAATTTTAATTTATCAAGTTTGTAAGGGGATTTAATTTCAAAAATCTGTTTTCAATTTAGTTTATTTAAAAATCATATTTCAACTCATTTCAACCCTAAAGGTTAATTTCATGTTTCAACAAGATTTCAATATTTGACTTCCGGTAAACCACTATTTACTCTAAAATTCGTCTAAAATCCGATTAAACTCCAAAAATTCCGACATTTCACTACTGACTCAGAAACGTCGAGATGAACAACTTTCGTGTTTTAACTTTTTCAATCCAAGATACAGAAATAGGTCAAAAACATCAATTTTCACAGAAACACAAATCTGTCCGAATTTTGTATCTCACAGTTTAAAGATATTGAAATCTACCATAGCAAATCAACTCCAAATTTGATGAAATATTACAGAGACCATCTTAAGACATTTATCTACAACTTTCATGTTCGGCCAAAGATCTAAATCGGTCTGGAACCTATGTCAAAAACGTGATCATGATCGGACCTAAGTTCTGTCAAGAATTTCAAGATCTAGTTTCAAGCAGTTTGGTTTCGGTTGGTTTTCACATAACAAATCGTCTCTAAAAATTCTGAAAATTTAACAGTAGATAGATCTAAGCCTTAGAAACGTTTTTCGTGTTTTAAGTTTTTCCGTTTGACGTCGTTTTAAGGTTCGGAAAAATTAGGCAAAACTGTTGCATCGGTAAAAACACCATGTTGGCAGATTTTCGATCTCTTGTTAAATCTTTTAGTTTCGAACGTTTTAATTCCTCCCAAAACCATGTAAGGTTAACTTACAGATTAATCGTCGTCCGGGGTCGTCTATTTCGAAGGCGTGGCTTCCAGTTCACCGTTTCTCCTCTCCGTCCATCGGGTTCTACGTTCTAGATCCAATTCGAGGTGTAGAAAGGGAAGAGACGGGGTTAGGATCCGTTTTCGGATTGAAACTAAAAAGAATCTGATGGACTAGAACTTACCACACGTCGGAGATCCTTTGATTTTCGTCCAAAAGCTGCTGCCTTGGTTTTTGATGCCTTCGTAGACTCCGGGATTATGACTTTGTGTATAGAGAGTATTGTAGGGTTTTTGAAAAGGGTTTAGGGTCATTCAAGAGAGTTATTTATAGAGGTTAGGACCTAGGGGGACGTCCAAGTCCGCCTCTAAGAGTCTTGAGTCGAAGGATGTTCAACCGAAAGTCGAAAAATCCGCGTTCGGGCGAGAGATTCACGCAACGGGCGAATCTGTCGCGTGGCGCGGTCGTGGAGCGCTCTCCCTTCTTCGACCGCGCGGCCACCGCGCCGACTTCGCCGGGACTTCGGTCCGGGCGGGTCGTGCGATCCGTCATGCTTTTCCTCCTCTCTTTCGGATTTCTATCCCTCTATGTTCCCGTTTTATGATCTTCGGGGTATCTCCGGGTTTCTACTTCCTCTCTATATTCTTACTCGGGTCTAATTGGATGTTGGACTCGAATTCTTGAGTTCATTGGTGTCGGGTTTCGGTGTACAATTTATTTGCCTTTAATCAATCCTTTTTATTTAATTAAATTCCTTTAATTCCTTTTTAAGTTAAATCTCATTTCTCATTTCCTTATCTTTATTTATTTATTTATTTGCTGGATTTATTTATTGTTTATTTATCTAATTATTGTTTTATTTTATGTTGGAAAATTCTCGGGTATTACATTATACTTAAATATTATTTCCTCTGCATTATGATATTATTATTTTCGAATTTATATTGTATGGGCTGTCTGCAAATGTTTTAAATATTTTAAATACTGAAATACCTAGCCTTGCATCTCTTTAGTAAGCCGGAGAAACCGTGTCTTACTAGGGAGGTGTGGCGGTGACATCCCTACCTGGGAAACCAAAAACCGGGGTGTTACATACGGCTTGGGACATAAGAGCCCAAGTGTATGGCTAGTGGACATAAGAGCCCTAGCGACATATTGATTGTATGGTCAGCGGACGTAATGAACCTATTAAAAGATTAACCATGATACTCGTGGACATAAGAGCCCGAGCGTAAGGCTGGTGGACATAAGAACCCTAGCGATGGTGATCTGTGAAAGAAACGAAGCAAGACATTTGTTTAAATTAAATTGCGGTTAAATTGTGCGTTTAAATTTATGTCAATTTATTTAATTATTTTGCAAGCTATATTTATGATCTTATAAAATTCCTGTCTTTTAAATTATGCAATTAAATTATTATTAGATGGTCGTTCTACTGGTCTCTAAAATTGATAAGTAGCAAAGATATGTGGGTGGAGAGGTGTTGGGATGGTAAATGTAGTTTATGGATTCTTAATGTCGTGGGTGCTGGGTTGGTAAAACTGATGTTATGCACTGCAATTTTTGTTTGAATAAATGAAACTGTTTCCTCAAAAAAAAATTATTATTAGATAAATAAATTAAATTATGGGGTGTTATGCACATGTTTTCTTTAAATCTAATTAATGGCTTTGAACCCCATAATCATGTCTATGTTAACTTACTCAGCAAGTTTTTGCTGACCAAACCATATTGTTTCCCTTTTTCTTTCAGAGCTGCAGAATATGCATCATCATATGCATTCATGGGAATTTTGGGGAAATACTTTATTTTTAAATCTTGCGTTAGATTAGAAATTGCATGAACGGGCCTGTTTAACCCGTGCTTTGGTCATGTTGGCCCTATTTTTAAATTCCGCTGCATTATATATGTAAATATTATTTTCCGCTGCAACTGTAACGATATTATTTTCGAGCTATATTACAATGTGCTATTTGAAGGTTTTAAATTCTGAAAAACCATAACCTTGCAGTTGCATCTCTTTAGCAAGCTCGGAGAAACCGTGTCCTGCTAGGGAGGTGTGGCGGTGACACCCCGACCTGGGTGACCAAAAACCGGGGTGTTACAGTCTAGCTTGAGCCCTCAGACGTCGAGCTGTTCTTTCAATTTCTGCGTTGAACGGGATCTTGGCGGGGGTTTCCTTTCTTCGTTGCATAAACAGCGGTTTCAGCAATGACAATACCTGTACAATCCCCAAGTTAGAAATGGTTCGGTGAATAAGATATATTTATATGTATAAGCTAATCTCTGAGCAATCAGGAATGTAATTCTCTAATAAAACGGTGCTGCATCCTCCCCGGCAACGGCGTCATGAAACTTTTGACAATTTCCCACACGAGTATTTTCGAAATAATATTAATGAAATAATATCTTGGTTTATGTTTTATTTAATGAAACCAATTTATGAAGATGGAATTGGGATTAAGGATATATTTATAGGTTGTCACATTTTTATTAATCGTGTTAAGAAGCTGTGGCCCGAAAGCGCACGGTGTCAAAAATTGCAATAATTTGTAGGTAAGTCCGGATCGTTCACTGGAGGATGTGCGATGGAAGCAGGTCCCACGCCATTTTACAAGATTTTCCACTCGTATTGCTCTAATCAGTTTGAGAAGTTGAATATCAACTACTTTACTGAACTTAATCTAAACTATGAAAGCAGTTTAAACTATTCTACAAAGCACATTAATTCTATTCTAGAAAGCGGATAAGTTTATGCTAAGAATCGATTAAGATTAGGTCTAAAAAGTGAAACTTTTGACAGGTTCGCATAACACGAGTATTTTCTTAAAGAGATAATAATCCCGGTTTGATTTATTATTCAATGAAACCAATTTATGATGGCGGAGTTGGGATTAGGGATATTTTTATAGGTTGTCACGTTTTTATTTACTCGTGTTAAGAAACTGTGCCCCCGAAAGCGCACAGAGTAAAAAATTGCAGTAATTTATAGTAAGACCAGAACGTTCACTGGAGGATGTGCGATAGAAGCAGGGCCCACGTCGTTTACTAAGATTTTCCACTCGGTTACTCGATTCAAGTTTGTGTTTTAATTATTAACTACTTGACATAATGTAATTCTAAGCTAAGAAAGCAATAGAATAAAGCAGATAAAATTATTATAAGAAAGCAATTAAAATTATTCTAAGGAAGCAATAAAATATACTCTACCAAAGCAGTAAAAAAATATACTAGGCTATCTATCATTAATCTAGAAAAGCAGATTTAAAATGTGACAGAAGGGACAGGGAGAAAAGAATTAAAATTGGACAAGATTCAGATGAAGCACAATTAAACTTCCATTTTGTTACGCAGATCTTAGCTTGGGATAATCCTTTCAGTTAGCTAACTCTCATGTTTTCTGTACTATGTTCCCTTTAACAGACAGGTACTTACAGTCAGAATTTACATGCTCTTAAGTCAACAAAATCTAAGATACCACAAACTCATAACTCCCCTTGCAATGCCTTGCAAGAATGTGTTAGTCACCTGTGGTGGACAAGCAACACCCGACAAATCATTTATTGAGATGCCAAGTACTGCTATCATTCCCCCATGTCACACCCAAAGATTCTAACCAAGCCTGAACTATTCCATAACTCCCATTCCTAGTAGCAGTTACACTACTCTCAATACAACTGAGTGACCTCTAACGAAAGCATTTAAAAGAAAGCGATAAAGAAAGCATTTAAAATCCTATCACTCGGAGGTTTCAAAAGAGTTACCCTGGTAGTAAATGAGAGCCCCCAGTCTTGATGACCGGATGCAGATCAAGAATTCCTGGACATCAGCAAACCGCTCGCAGTGTTTACCTACTCCCAGGTGGTTATGAGATACAAACTAATGAAACAAACTAATGAATTAGTTTGTTCCGGATGCACTCACTCATGACTCAAAAATAGGCTTTGGCAGAGGAGGATAGCATTTGAAAGAATACTCAACCTTATCTTAGAAAATAACCAAGGCCCATATGTTGTTCCTCTAGTATTACTCATCACACCTTATCTGAGTCCAAGTGGTCTCTGGTTCAGTGCCCTGTTTAATACACGATTTCCAACACACAGCAATTTTGGAAAATAATTGATATTTGAAAAATCATTCCCTAAACAGGTACTAGACTCTCAATTAAAACACAGATCCTTTCAGTCTAGGTGAGACCTAATCACTGACTCTGCTTCTAATTTCCCAAAATCAACCCCCAGTGGAATATGAATTAGTCATAACTGTGGAATTTATCCCTTACACAGATCCGGATTTTGTAAATGAATTTTTGTTGGAAATTTATTGTGAGACGTCTGATTAAGATCAAGACTCCTGTGTCCAACGGAAGGATCCCAAAATAATTAGACCACAATATTTACATAATAATATCATGCATAATTTTATAAGGGAGTGTAAAATTAAATTAACACAAAATATAAGGTGGGTTTAGACAGAATGTGAAACACAGAGATGAAATAGCCGGCGATAAGAAGAATTTTGGCTAAAGAGATGACAAAATAATTAGGGTTAATTGGATTGCAGTTATCTGTGGTCCAGTTCCCTAATCATTAAGGTGAGATGATTTTAGACAGCAGAAGACCTTAAATGACAGTGATCGCTATCATCAAGACTTCTACTATCTATGAAATGAGAGAAAAACCTACATATTATCTCACTGTAGTACTATTCAGACAGTGTTGATCGACACTATTGGATAATATTACAGCTCAAAATTCAGGTTTGAAAATAAGATAAAGAAAAGGAAACTGTATCCGGATAGGAGTCAGCTGAGCAGCTATTATAATCCCGGATGGACGAACCGCCAAGGCTTCCACCGACCACTATCCGAACCATGCAAAATAACATCTAGTAATTAATATACAGACCACGAGCCAGTTTATCCGTGTGGGAATACCCGCCAACATTAGTCTGTTATACCTCTTACTAGCTGTTTCACACAACACGGAAAAGACAAAATAAATAAAAAAACATATTTTTGGGTCATCTTGCATGAGAGACATTGGTTTCTCATGCAAGGACATGGAAATGGTTCCATGATTACTCTTTATGTCTAAATAATCACTCATTCCATAATTAATTAATTACCGTCCGGATTATATACTTAGATCATTAGAGTTCAATCATGTGTAGAATAATCTTTTAATGAGGAATTGAACAAAGTTCTTTATATCAAATTAATCATGGGTTGAGATCATTAGATTTCAACCTCAAAATGTCAATACAAAGGTTCAATTAATTAATGGGGAGAGATGGAGAATGAAAATTTGGCAAGAAGGTGCCACGCATGTCATGAGATAGAGTTTGTGTCGTGAACCGTGGGTCCACGACAGGGTGATCACGACAAAGAGGTGGGAAATAAGAGAAATTGGATATTTTGAAAATTAGGGTTTGTTGTGTCGCTAAACAAAAATCCGTGTCGCTAGGCGTGACCTCGCGACAAGGGTCTAGCGACACAAGGTTTGAAAATTCAACAAGGGCATAATTCCTGGTCGCGGAACAAGAGGTGTGTCGCGGACCGTGGGTCCGCGACAGGGATTTCGCAACAGAGCCCTTCCAGAATAAAATTGCAAGCATTTGGGTCCTCGGTCGCTAATCAAGGGTTGTGTCGCGAACCGTGGGTTCGCGACAGGATTGCCTCGCGACCGAGGGTTTTAAAAGTTATCAAACAAGTGTTCTTTGGCACTCATGTCACTAAACTGCCCTCCTGTCGCTAGACGTGGTCTCGCGACAGGAAGTGGCTAGCGACATGAGTGTGTTCAGGACACCTGTCAGAAAAGTAAAGTGGACAGTGGCATGCATTACACGTGATCTCACCCATTTCGGATTCAAAAGTTAAACTAAGCTGAAAATAACCAAACATAATTTGAATCTAGCTAAAACATGCTTCAACATAAAGGAGAATAAGACAAGATTTAAAATAACGCAAACCCTAATCTAGGTTTGATCACTCATATGCATGTAACATTATCCAAAGAGAAAATCACCAAACAGTGACATAAAATGGGAAATAAAGGTCAAATGACCCAAAAGAAAAGGAAAGCAGTGATAAATCCATGGGTGTGAAACCCATTTCATGATTTTTGGGACACATTTCAAGAATATTCTCCCATTTTATTAGTGGGTTTGTTAATACCCATCATTTTGGACATTACAAAACCCTAAACACAAGTTTAAAACAAGAAAACAAAATGTAAACTCTGGCTATCTAGGCTAAAACTGAAAACTAAACTAAGCTAAACTAATGATAGTGCATGAATTAAATAATACAAAAATAAAGCTAAGCTAACCTAACCTAAAAGAAAACTACCTACAAACTGAGCTCCCAACTTGTCTTCAAGAACGTGTTTTCTGATTCTCAAAAACTCTCTTTCTCAAGGGAATCACCTCATATTTATAGAAGTGAAACCCTAGGCCCATGGGCCTTGGTCTGAAGCCCATTGTGTCTCAAGACATCACACACATCACATTGTGTCGCGGAACAACACTGCATGTGGCAAGGCTTCTCGACAAGGTCTTGGTCTTCAATTTGTGTATCTGTGTCGCTAGCCATGCCTGTGTCGCGAGGGCATGGATCGCGACCGGGAACTGGGGACATGGCTTCTTCTCCAGTTGCTGCTTGTTGTGTCGCCAAACCTTCCTGTGTCGCGAGGTCATGGACCGCGACACAGGACTTCCGCGACCGGGTATTCCTGGACACACTGAATTGGGCCAGATGGGCCAAAGTTACTCTTTTTTGTGGGTTTTCTCTATCTTTTCCCATCTTTTTCCTTCCTTTTTCTTTTCTTTTCTTTTTCTCATGTTTTTTTGGATTTTTCTGACATAAATATGTAATAAAATTACATATTTATGTATTTTTCATACCAGCTTATTATTTGTACAATTATGCATAAATCAGTCCAATTCAACTGCTTTCTTATTTAATATAAGACCGGAATGCGATCAAATGCCCGTTTTAGACACGGAAATGGATTGAAAATAATGGCCATTTCTGGCCATTATCAAAAAGCAGGTACATTTACCCTATGGAAGCAATAAAATTATTCAAAGGAAGCTGTAAGTCTAAGATGTACTAGCTATGAAGCTGATTCAAAATGATGACGGAAGGGTCAGGGAGAAAAGAATAAAGATTGGACAAGATTCAGGTAAAGCATAATTAAACTTCCATTTTTAATGCACAGATCTTTGTTTGGGATAATTCTGTCAGATAGCTAGTTCTCATGCTATCAGTACTATGTTCCCTTTAACAGACATGTACTTACAGTATGAGTTTACATGTTCTTAAGACCACAAATTCTAAGATACCACAGATTCATAACTGCCCTGGCCAGGGTATGTTATTTCATCTGTGGTGGACAAACAACACCCGACAAATCATTAGTTGAAATGCCAAGTACTGCTATCATTCCCCCATGTCACACCCAAAGTCTAAAAATAAGCCTGAACTATCCCTTAACTCTCAATCCTAGTAGCAGTTAGAAGATCTGGCGATGCTTCCGAGTGACCTCTATAAAAGCATTTAAAACAAAGCGGTAAGGAAAGCATTGAAGAAAGCATTTAAAATCCTATCACTCGAAAGTTTCAAAAGCTTCGTACCGGTAGTAAAAGAGAGCCCCCAATCAGGATGACCGGATATGGATCAAGAATTCCCGGCTCTCAGTGAACCGCTCGCAGTGTTCACTTCCCTCCGGGTGGTTGTGAGATACAAACTGATGAAATGAACTAATAATTCAGTTCATTCCGGATGCACTCACTCAGGACTCAAAACTAGGCATTGGCAGAAGAGGATAGCAGTTGAAAGGAACTCAACCCTATTTTAGAAAATAACCAAGGCCTACGTATTGTTCCTCTAGAATTATCTATCACACTGTATTTGAATCCAAGTTGATCCCATCTCAGTGTGACAGTTAAGACTAAATTCTCAACACAAAGCAATTTTGGAGAATAAAAGATTTGAAAATCATTCCCTAAACAGGTACTAGACTCTCAATAAGAACACGGACCCTTTCAGTCTAGATGAGACCTAATCGCTGACTCTGCTTCTGATTTCCCAAAATTTAACCCTTCACAGAATATGAGCTAGACACAACTGAGGAATTTATCCCTTACTTAGATCCGGATTTTATAGATGAATTTTTGTTGGAAATTTAATATGCGATATCTGTTTAAATCTAGACTTCTAATGTCCAAAGGAAGGATCCCAAAATATTAAAGACCACAATAATTACATAATAATATCATGCATAAGGTTATATGGAAGGTGTAAAATTAATTGACCCAAAATATAATGGCGGGCCTAGACAGAACTTGGAACACAGAATGAATTAGTCTGAGACTAAAGAGTGGCAGAATAACTAAGGGAAATGGACTGCAGTTGACTGTGATCCAACCCTTTATCATTCGGATGAAGTGAATTGAGACATCAATTTGATCTTAGACTGGCAGTGGTCGATGTCAGTCAGATCATTACTGCCTGTGAAAGGGAATAAAAACCGACATGCTCTCTTGTTGTCTGAATTACATAAATGACATTGACCTATGTCATTTAGTGTTGGAACAGCTCGAGATTTGGGTTTGAAAATAAAATACGAAAATGAAACTGTATCTGACAGAAACTGGCTAAGTGGCTACTTCATTTCCCAATAAAAGGATCGTTCGCCTGACCTCATCAATCACTGTCCAGACCATGCAAAATAATGAACAGTAATTAAGACACAGACTACGGGCTACTTCATTTCCCGGTGAAGGGACCGTTCGCCAACATTATTCTGTATATTTCTCACTGTTCATTTCACACAATGACAACACAAAGACCAAAATAAAGTGAAAAATAAAAGAGAAGAATAATAAAAATCATCTTGCATGAGAGACATTGGTTTCTCATGCAAGGATTACGGATTTGGATCCATAAATATTCATTAACCTAAATAATCTATCTTTCCATAATTAATTAATTACAGTCCAGATTATCTGGTTAGATTAAATGAATGTTGTACAAAAATCTTTTAATGATGAATTGAACAAAATTCCTCACACCAAATAATCATTGACCTTAATTATTGCTAATCTTGATCTTTAATTATTGTTGCAAAGGTTCAATTAATTAAGTGAGGAAATGGAGAATGAAAATTTTGGCAGCATAACGCCTTATGTTGCAATCTGGGATATTACATCGTAACCCGTGGGGTTAAAATGTGAGTGATGCAACATAATGATGGGTTAAAGATAGTAAGATAAGAATTTTGAATGAATTAGGGTGCAGTATGACGCCAACCAACCTCATGACGTGATCCTAGGATTGCGTCATGGGGTTGGCATCGAACAGGTTGGGTGGGGTCACTTATGACGCAAAGCTCCAGAGATGACACCAAAGGTTGGCGTCAAACAAAGGTTTGGCGTCATGCATGTCTTGGAAGTTTTTCTTTGAAATTGGTTAGGGTCATGACGTGGAACACTAAATTATGACGTGATCCTAGGATCACGTCATGGGTTCTGCGTCATGAAGAACATAAATATAACATGCAAAAAAATTTGTGGTTCCATGTCATGGATCATGGGAATTGCGTCATGACCCGTGGGGCCATGACGGGAAACACAACATGGAACAAATTTTTGGCCGAAAAGCACTTATGACGCCAAACACAACCTATGACCTCAACCTGGTTGACGTCAAAGGGTGGTTGGCGTCATAGCACTTCCAGCATGCAAATGAATTTAAGGCCAGAAACACTTATGACGCCAACCGCCCTATGACGTCAAAGCTTTTCCAGAATGCACCATGAATGAAGGAAAATGTAGAAAATACAGTTTATAGGCATTTTCTAAGCTTAACGGTCCGATCGTGCTAAAAATAAACAAAACCAAAGTGCATCTAAACTATAAAATGAAAAATAAAGAAAAACCTAAACTAAACCAGCAAGCCCAAATCGCACCCACAGCCTATACTCATGCTTCTAAACACAAATCCAAACATTAATCAATCATACATGGGACAGTTAATGAAATAAAAGTAAATAAAGACCAAATGGCCAAAATAAAAAGAAATCAAGTAAAATCCATGGATTAGAATATCCATTTCATGTTTTGTGGGATATTAGAGAGGATTGAATCCCATTTTTCATAAAAATGGGTTTGATAACACCATTAATGGGTGTTTCAAACCATAAACCAAAAATGACAAGGTTCAAACAAAATAAAAAGTATAAAACTGGCTATCTAATGCTATTTCTAAGCTAACATAAAAAGGAAGAATGCAGAAATTAAACTAAGCTATGAACAGAAATTAAATAATACAAAAAAAAAATTAAACCTAACTAAGACTACTTAAGAGAATCAACTCCAAAGCTTGCCTTCAGGAGTAAGTAATGTGTAACCCTGAGCACCTTGGGATCGTGCCCTATTTATAGGCACAAAACCCTAGGCCCATGGGCCTTATTGACGTGGAACACGCTTCATGCATGTCGTAGAACATGCTTGACGTCAAACCTCGCATGACGCGGAACTCCTACTGATGACACGGAAGGTTGACGTCAAAGGTTGTTCGGCGTCATAGGACTCCAGCTCGAAAACACTTGGATGTCCCTTACTTGGCAGCCTACGACGTGGAACTCGGTCTATGACGTGGAACCTTTGACGTCAAAGGTGCAAAGCCTGCTTGACGTCAAAGGTTGGTTTGCATCAAGCCTTCTTGGTTATCTTCAATGACTCGGAACTCCACCCACGACGCAATCCTTTGGCGTCATGCTTTCTGTTTGAAGTCAAAGGGTGGTTCCCGTTTTGATCTTTTGTTCCTGGCCCATGACGCAGATCTCTCCTCTCATGACGCGGAACATTGGCGTCGTAGAGGACTTGGCGTCAACCCTATAAACATGCATTTTTGTGAAATTTCATTTTGTTTTCCATCTTTTCCGTTCCTTTTTCTTTTCTTTTTCTTTTTCTCATGTTTTTGGATTTTTCTCACATAAATGTGTAATAAAATTACATATTCATGAATTTTTCATACCAGCTTATTATTTTTAAAATTATGCATAAATCAGTCCAATGCAACTGCTTTCTTACTTAATATAAGACCGGAATGCGATCAACTGCCCATTTCAGACACGGAAATGGATTGGAAATAATGGACATTTCTGGCCATTATCAGAATACCATATACCAAGATCACTTGTCCCTGAAACATATTTGATCACTCTTTTGACTGCTTTCAGGTGAGATTCTTTGGGATCGGCTTGATAGCGAGCACAAACACCAACTGCATAGTTTATGTCTGGTCTACTTGCTGCCAGATAAAGTAGGCTTCCTATAATGCTTTGATACAATTTCTGATCCACACTTTGACCACCGGGATCTTTGCTCAGTTTGTCATTAGTCCCAATAGGCGTTCGGGCAGGTTTGCTGGACTCCATGCCAAACTTTTTGACTATGTTCCGAGCATACTTGGTTTGGCTCAGAAATATGCCATCTTTCTTTCGTGTGACCTGCAAGCCAAGAAATAAGTTAGTTCCCCAACCATGCTCATTTCGAACTCCTTACCCATGATTTCGATGAAGTTGTCCTTGAGCATATGATGTGTTGATCCAAAGATTTTGTCATCTACATAGACTTGAGCAATTAGGATTCCTTTGCTTTCTCTTTTGATGAACAAGGTTTTGTCAAGACTTCCTCTTTCAAATCCATGTTCAAGCAGGTACTTCGAGAGCTTGTTTCAAGCCGTACAGTTCTTTATTGAGCTTGTAGACATGTTGTGCATGATGAGGATCCTCGAATCCTTTTGGTTGTTCCACGTACACTTCTTCGTTGAGCCATCCATTTAGGAAAGCACTCTTGACATCCATTTGATAAAGCTTGAACCCTAATGGGCATGCAATGGATAATAGGAGTCGAACTGCTTCAAGTCTAGCTACGGGGGCAAACGTCTCATTGAAGTCCACTCCTTCAACTTGAGTGTAGCCTTGAGCAACTAGACGTGCCTTGTTTCTTGTGATGTTTCCTTTTTCATCACTTTTGTTGCGAAAGATCCACTTGGTACCGATAATATTCTTGTCTTTGGGTCTTTCAACAAGAGTCCATACTTCATTTCTTTTGAACTGAAGTAATTCATCCTGCATGGCGTTTATCCAATGCTCATCCTGGAGAGCCTCTTCCACTTTGGATGGTTCGATCTTGGATGTATAGCAGTGCAAGCCAGCTAGTTCTTTGAAGTCGATCTTCTTCCCCCCAGTTTTCATCTTTTCATTGACATCATTTATTATATCTTCAGGGTCATGATGTTTGTGAATGCGTCCGTTGAGGTCTTTCTGGGGCTCAGAGTCAAGAGACAAGGTGTCCAACCTCGGAGTTTGGACTGCCTCCGTGGACTCTTCACCAGGGGTGATTAGTTCAACATTGTTCTGACTTGAATTCTTACTGCTAGGTAATATTGATGGGTTTCATCATCATTTAGATGGACAGGATCTTTGCATGAGACATCTTCTATGGCAACATTTGTGGACTCAAGAAATTTCCTGGTCTTTGGAATGTATATCCTGTATGCTCTGTTTGTGATAGAGTATCCCACGAACACTCCTTCATGACTCTTTTCTTGAAATTTTCCCATATGTTCCCTGTCATTTAAGACAAAACATTTGCTACCAAAGATATGAAAGTAAGTGATATATGTCTTTTTACCGTTCCATATCTCATATGGAGTCATGAGGGAGTTAGGTCTCAAGTAGACCCGATTTATGGTATAGCATGCAGTGTTGATAGCCTCAGCCCATAAGAACTCAGCAACATTTTTGGCATTTAGCATGACCCTTGACATTTCTTGCAGGGTGCGATTTTTCCTTTCAACTACTCATTTTGTTGAGGAGTTTTTAGTGCCGAGAATTCATGCTTGATTCCATGAGCCGTGCAATATTCTTCAAAGGATTGGTTTTCAAATTCTCGTCCATGATCACTTCGAATCCTTTTCACTTTGGTATCTTTCTCAGTCATAAGGCGGTTGCATAATTTTTCAAAGGCTTTGAAAGCGTCACCTTTTTCCTAGAGAAAGTCTACCCAAGTATATCTAAAATAATCGTCAATGCATACAAAAATATATCTTTACCTCCCAAGCTTTCAACCTCAGTAGGACCAATTAGATCCATGTGCAGTAGGTCAAGACATTTAGTCGATCCGACGTGTTCAGACAGCTTGTGTGAACTTCTATGTTGTTTGTTCTTGGCACATTCGTCACAGAACTCCACGTTGGAGTTTTTGAAGTGATGAAGACCTTTGACTGCTTTGGTTCTACTGAGTCTGATCAGATCTTTGAAGTTGAGATGCCCAAGCTTTTCATGCCATAGTATGATGTGGTTTTCACCTGCAACTGAGCAAAAATTGCTTGTTTGAACAAGATGGTAACAATTATTTTTAGAGCGCAAACCTCTCATGATGCATTCTTGATTTTGGTTGAGCACTCGACAATCTTTCTTGGTGAACTGCACCACAAGATCCTCATCACACAATTGACTGATGCTAATCAAGTTTGCTTGAAGTCCATCAACAAAGAACACTAGAGATAGTTCTCGTGAGCCGTTGTTCTCAATGGTTCTTTATCCAACCAGGGCAGCCTTTTTACCATCTCCAAATACAACAAATCCTCCATCAATTTCCTTGTAATGTTTGAGCAAGTTCCTTTCATCGGTCATGTGCTTGGAGCATCCACTATCAAAGCACCATACTGTGTCCTTAGATTTCTTCTTATGTGATAAGAAGGCAACATGGCATCTGTTTTGAACTTTAGGAACCCATTCGCATTTGATGGAGATCAGCTTCATCTTGATTTTATAGTTTGGCCAGATGATAGGTTTTCCTGCTTGTAGGTCTCTCAAAATGATTCCACATTTTTAGTTTTGTGGCCTTCAAGTTTGAAATAATCACATCTGAGTGGAATGGCAGGAGGAGGTCTTCTCGTCCATTTGTTCCTTTTTGTATGATGAAGAACTTTCTTGGTAGTCTGGTGTTCACTCAGCATTCCTCCGGATACAAATTTGCTTTTATTCACCCCTTTTGAGGTTGAAGCTTGAAAACCTAAGCCTTGTTTGTTACTGCTTGGTCTCCCCATGGCAATGACATCATCTAGTTTTGCTTTTCCTTTGTTCAATGCAGCAAGAGTGTCTTCGGCCTTGGCAAGCTTTTCTTGAACTTCAGTCAGTTCGGTATGAAGAGCATCTTTCTTACCAAGCATACTGTAGTACCAGAGTTTGTAGTCATTCTTTTCTACTTCTAGGTCATCATTATCTTTCTGGAGTTCTGCATTTTTCTCAAGTAGTTCATCAACCTGTTCAGACAGTTCTTTGAACATCTTTTCAAGTTCCTGATTTCTGTTTTCGAGACCCTTGATATGTTCCTTTAAGTTTCCATTCTCGACTTGCAGTTCTACTGACTCAGCAATGGATATTCCAATTTCTCGAACGTTTCTTCATAGAGATCGTTGAGGTTGCTGGTACCCTCTTCCTGTTCCCTGACAAAAGAATGCACCATGTTAGAAGAAACCATATTGACTGGGTTAGTACTGATACCTGCATCGTTTTCATCATCACTGTCTGAATCCCACGTCCCAACGAATGCTACTCCATAGTCTGGACCATTTTCACTGGACTCCTCATCTTCGGAGTCACTGAATGTTACTTGGTATGATTTGTTTGACTCCTTCAGTCGAAGATTGGCACAGTCCTTGATATGACCTCTTCCCCCACACTCAAAACAGATGATTTCTTTGTCATCCTCAGTCTTAGATGGTTTAGATATGTTTCTGTCGAACGACTTAGAGCCTTTCGGAGTAGGTTTGGAATTAGATGCCCCGGCATCCTTCTTCATGGAAGAGTTGAATCTGGATCTTCGGTTTTTTAGGATCTGATTCAGCCTTTTGGACAGCATGGCCAATTCTTCTTCATCACTGTAGTCATCAAGATCTTCCATGGAAGAGTCATCCATATCCTTGGTCATAGATTTGAATGCTACTAGTTTGTTTTTACCCATAGGGCAGTGATCCATTTCCCATGATTGTAGGATTCTCATCAGTTCATCAACCTGCAATTTATCAAAGTCTTTGTATACTTCAAGTGCAGCCACTTTTGCATTGAACCTTTTTGGAAGCGTCCAAATGATTTTACCTACAATATCCTGTTGAGAATACACTTTGCCAAGCTGAAGGGCTAGGTTGGTTAGATCACGAATACGACCAATATATTGGCCAACAGTTTCATTATCATCCATAGTAATCTTATGAAATTGAGCATCAAGTGTAATGATTCTTGATTTCTTTACCGGAGCCATACCCTCATAGGTATTGGCTAAAGTTGTCCAAACGGCGTATGCAATCTTGCATCCAGCAATAAGTCTTATCAATCCTTTGTAAGAGCATTGTGAATCGCATTCAATGCTTTGGAGTTCTTTGATGCAGCAAGTTTCTCGGTTGCAGTCCATTCACTCCTCGGTTTGAGGGTTTTCACACCATCTTTTTCTTCTACTGGAGGATGGTATTGAGTTTCTACTGCATCCCAAGCTCCTTCATCTAGAGCGATGAGAAATGCCTCCATTTGATCTTTCCAATAGGCATAGTTTGATCCATCGAGCAATGGGGGTCTGGTTACTGAACCACCTTGGTTATCCATACTTTATGACTGGATCTCGCTTGTAGAGCGTGTGGCTCTGATACCAATTGTTAGGTCCGTTAGCGTGGATAACCGAAGAACTGGTCCTGGAAACTAGTTCAAACACCTTTCGTGGACACGTTAAACAGTTTTAAGATATTATGCAGCGGAAAATAAATAAACTATTAGAGTAACGAACTCAAGGTTTGTTGACCCAGTTTGGCACAAGCCTACATCTGGGGGATACCAATCCAGGAGGTTCACTAATTGTTTCAACTTGATCCTCGATCTAAACAATAGTGATTTAACTTGCCCAACTCCAATCTCCAAGCGGTTGAATTGTGGGACCAAAACACTCCCTTGTTTTGGTAAAGATCTCCCCGACCTTGCTCCAATTCCTTGAAGGCTCCCCCTTCAAGTTACCTTTGGACGAAACCTATTGGCGACCCTCCTTCAAGAATATTTCGTTTAAGCACTTGAGTTTGACGACTCCTCGAAAGCCTTGATTGAATCCGTCGACTCCAATCAAGAACACTGTGGCACACTCTCGATCAATTCACCCGAGGAAGTGTTGATCGTATGTCTTCCTTCGAAATGATAAATTCACGAACACGGAAGGAATGTGTTTTTCTCTTACAATTCTTTCAATAGCACAAGGGAGAAAATGAGTAATTCAAGTCGTGAGCTCCACCACCCTTGGCTGGCATATTTCAAGAGAGAAAAACATCTCTCCATTCAAGGTAGGATTTTGTTGCCATAATTAACCATTTCCTTGAATGGAGTTGCCCGGATTAGGAGATCTTTGTTTCCAAACTTCTTGAGCACAATCCGGGCAAGGAATCAGCTCGCCGTTGGAGAGTAATCTCGAGCAGATTCGCCAGCATCTCTTCCTTTAAATATTTTGTTGAATGCTATCGGGGTTGGTTCAACAAAGTAGTCCAGATATCGGTTGTGAACACATTTGCTCAAAATTGGTTCCCAACAAAGTGCATGCTTGGTTGATTCCATTCAAGTAGCTTCAAGACCTTGAATGAGTGAGATTAGCCAAAGGCCAAGTTCACAAAGGTTGAGAGCAATGCTCTCGGGTGACTTCGGGAGTGAAATTGCTTACTTGCAAAGTTTGATATTCCAAAAGTGAGAATACAAAGGGTGGGAAGGTCATATATATAGGCCCCCACATTACATTAGTACAAGGTTGGCTATTAGTGCCACATCACATAAAAAAGCAAACACAAAATAAATTAAAAACTAAGTCCGGCAACTCTTGATCTCTTTCTCGTGTTTCCTCCATTATGCTGTTTGGTTCTCGTACTTATATATGAGGTCTTTCTTCAGCACGTGATTAGTCTTGGGTTTCCGGATCCATCTGGGTGGATTCCGGGCCTTCTTCCGGTTGCCTTTGGAACTGGATCATTAACATGCTCTTCATGCTGATTGATCCCGGTTCACGATCATTGTTGATCTCTTCCTCCTCGAGCATTCATGCAATCTGAGTTGTGAATCTTTTGGCTCTCTGCCTTGAGCATGGGCCTTCTGGTATTAAGGCAAGCACTGTTCCGGCATCCATGCCATCCCCACCCCCTTGGGGAGGTTGATCCATCAACCGACTAGCATCCAACTCCTCGTCCCATTCATAGAGTGAAAGATCCGCAACATTAAATACAGGATTAATGGTATATTCAGAAGGTAATTCAATTTCATACGCATTATCATTAATCCGCTTCAACACTCTAAATGGTCCATCTCCTCGAGGGGAAAGTTTGTTGTGTCTTGCAGCTGGGAATCTTTCTTTCCTTATGTGTAGCCAAACCCAATCACCAGGCTTCAGTAGCAGTCTTTTCCTTCCTCGATTGGTGTATTTGGCATACATCTCGGCTCCTTTCAAAAGGCTATCATTCACATCCTTGTGTAAGTCCTTAATTGCTCATGCTCGGTCCCTGCCATTAACATTTAAATGCTCACTGCTAGGCAATGGCAGCAAATCAAGATAGGTCAGTGGGTTAAATCCATATACAACCTCAAACGGAGACTTACCTGTCGCGCTATGCACATGGCAGTTGTATGCGAATTCAATATAAGGGAGGCACTCGTCCCAACTTTTGTATCTTGAAGATGTGATGATTCGCAAAAGATTTCCTAACACCCTGTTTACAGCTTCCGTTTGTCCATCTGTCTGGGGATGATAGGAAGTGGAAAACATCAACTTAGTCCCAATTTCTCTCCAAAGTGATCTCCAGAAAGAACTAACAAGCTTCACATCGCGATCAGAAACAATGGTCTTAGGGACTCCATGTAGACGCACCACCTCTTTGAAAAACAACTTAGCCACATGGTGAGCATCATTGGTTTTGTTATAGGGGATAAAGTGAGCCATCTTGGAGAATCGATCCACCACAACAAAAATGGAGTCTTCGGCTCTCGCAGTCCTCGGTAAACCCATAACAAAGTCCATCGACAGATCTACCCAGGGCCCTTCTGGAATCGGCAAAGGTTGGTACAACCCATGTGGTTTAACTGTTGACTTAGCCTTCAGACAAACTAAGCACTTAGCAATGAAATCCTCCACATTCTTTGGTAGCCTCGGCCAGTAGAACTTTTCACTCAGAACCCCTACGGTAGCATGCTTTCCAAATTGCCCCATCAAGTCTCCACTATGGGCCTCTTGAATTAAGAACTCCCGAATGGATCCTCTTGGAATGCACAACCTATTGACTGTACTCCTTGAATCCATGCTTTTCAGTTTTGGCATAGACTTCTCCAAAATCAGGATCAGTTGCATATAAACCCTTTATATGCTCAAAACCAATCAAATGTGTGGCTGCAATAAAATATAACGCCATGCGTCTTGAAAGTGCATCGGCCACCACATTATCCTTGCCCTTCTTGTACTTGATCACATAGGGAAATGTTTTTATGAAAGTGCTCCAGCGAGCATGTCTTTTGCTCAACGGGCCCTGAGCCTTGATGTGTTTCAGCGTCTCATGATCAGTATGGATTATGAACTCTCGGCCTCGGAGATAGTGTTGCCAAGTTTTCAGTGCTCGAACCACAGTATATAATTCCTTATCATACGTTGAATAATTCAATTGTGCTCCGCTGAACTTTTCACTATGATAGGCAACAGCTTTCCCATTCTTTAGTAAGATAGCTCCCATACCTGTTCCAGATGCATTACACTCAATTTCAAAAGGTACCTCAAAATCTGGAAGTGCAAGAATTGGTGCGTGCGTGAGCTTGTCCTTTAACTCCTCGAAGGCTTTCAACTCCTTTGCTCCCCACTTGTACTGTAAGCCCTTCTTCAACAAAGATGTAAGCAGAGCAGCAATGTTGCTAAACTGTGGTACCAAACGACGGAAGAAACCGCAAAGCCCAAGAAAACTTCTAACTTCTGGCACATTAGCTGGCGGCTTCCACTCAGAAATGGCTTTGATCTTCGAATCGTCCACTTTCAATCCTTCTTTCCCAACAATGAACCCCAAGAAAGTTACTTCGGAAACATGGAATGTGCACTTTTCATAGTTGGCGTATAGTTGGACTTCCCGCAGCTTGTCCAAAACCTGTTGCACGTGAGAAATATGATCAGATTCGTTGTAACTATGGATTAAGATATCATCAAAATAAACTACAACAAATCTCCCGATAAACTTTCTCAAGGTCTCATTCATCAATCGCATAAAAGTGGAGGGAGCATTCGTCGGTCTGAATGGCATAACGAGCCATTCATATAAACCAAACTTGGTTTTGAAGGTCGTCTTCCATTCGTCACCAGGTTGCATGCGAATCTGGTGATAGCCGCTTTTGAGATCAATCTTGTTAAAGATCGTTGCTCCTCCAATTTCATCAAGCATATCATCAAGCCTCGGAATGGGGTGCCGATATTTGATGGTTATCGCATTGACAGCTCGACAATCTAAGCACATACGCCATTCTCCATTCTTCTTTGGCACTAATAGTACTGGCACAGCACACGGAGACAGACTCTCCCGAACCCAGCCCTTGTCTAAAAGATCTTGGACTTGGCGTTGTACTTCCTTAGTTTCATCTGGGTTCATGCGGTATGCTGGCCTGTTTGGGATGGATGCTCCTGGCACAAAATCAATTCGATGCTCCACTCCTCGAAGTGGAGGCAATCCAGCAGGTAACTCTTCCGGGAAGACATCCTTGTTCTTCTCGAGCATCCTAGAAAATTCAGTAGGCAAATTAGGTGCAGTATTATCGTTCTCAAATTCAGAATTAACAGGTTTAACAACAGCTAAGAAACAGTAACCTGAATATTCAGTGTCTTGAATGGCCTGTTGGAATTCTTTTCTTGTCACCATTAGGCTTAGTGTTGCCGTAGAGGTAGATGCGGTACCACTAGATTGGTCGATTTTGGCCTTTCCCGCAGTCCTCGCCATGAAATTTGCTTCTTCCTTCTTGATGTTCTCTAGCAACCTAGCCTGATCTCGCTTCACTGTGCTCAAGGACAATGGCCTCAAAATATAGGACTTTTGGCCGAATTTGAAAGACAAGGAATTGGCTCGTCCTCGATATGTGACATCATTGTCGGACATCCAGGGTCGCCCTAAAAGTACATGACATGCATTCATTGGTACCACATCGCATAGAACTTTTTCAAAATATGAGCCTATGGTGATGGGTACTCGAGCTTGCTGGTTCACTTTGGTCTTGCCACTTGCGTTCATCCAATGTAGTGTGTACGGCTTGTTGTGTTCCTCTACAGGAAGTTGTAACCTGCGCACAGTGTAAGTACTCACAACATTAGTACAACTACCATTATCTACAATATAGTGGCATCATTACCCAAAATTTTACAATGACAATGAAATAAATTCTCCCTTTGTTCATTGTCGTTTGGCTCTTCACTTTTTTCCGCATTGAGTGCTCGCATGGCCACTAGAACATTTACTTCTTCTTCTCCCTCTTCAACAATTTCAGGGCCTGGATTGTCATCATCTTCATATTGATTGGGGTTATCTTCGTACTCAGACTCAATAATGTGAATGCCCCGGTTTCAAGAATAACAGCTTCTCTTTCTTCTCCAGAATCCAACAAGGCAATCCGTCTCAGATTTGGACACTCAGTAGCATAATGACCTCGGCGTTGACATTTAAAACAAGTGACATCCTTCTTGTCCCTAGCTGGCCTTGGTCGATCAACTTCTGGTGCCTTACCTCTATCATCCCTTCGGTAATCCTTAAAATCTTTGGCCATCTCAAATCCTCTTGGCCTATTCGGTCTCTCATCCCTCACTGGTGGTGGTTGCTTGTTCTTATCTTGCCATTGCTTAGTCAACCACGGCTTGTTTGCACTAGACCCAATAGTAGATCTGCTAGCTTTCCTCTTTTATTGGACCTCAACTCTAACAGCAAGATCAATCAAGTCCTTCAAATCATTGTACTTTCTCAGCTTCACTTCATCAAGAATTTCTTGCCTCAAGCCTCGTTTGAATCTTGAATCAACAATATCTCATCTTTTTCGACTTGGCATCTCATCAATAACATTTCCAATTCCTTGTAGTAATCATCAACCGATCTGTTTCCCTGGACACAAAATTGCATTTTCAAATATAGATCACTGTGATAGTTAGTAGGTATGAACCTTTTCTCCATGATTCTGATCAATGCATCCCAAGTGTCGATAGGTGCATAGCCATGTCGTTGAATGTCCCTTGCTGTCTTGTGCCACCATGTCAAAGCGTAATCCCTAAATTCACAAACAGCTAGCTGGACCTTTGTGAGTTCAGAGTATTGTTAGCAGTCATAGATGAGCTCGATCGCATCCTTCTATTCAATGAACTCATTTGGATCATGAGTTCCCCTGAATGTGGGGATGGTGAACTTGACACTCCTCAAATATGGATCTATCCTGTCATCCCTAAATTTTGTTGACCTCGTTGGTCTTCATTGTCATTCCTTCCGGGTTGATCAGGAATCGGGTGTCCAAAGGGGTTTCGAACCGGAACTCGTGGAGCTGGAGGGTTCCTCATAATTGGTGGATTCCGGAACGGAGCTCGCATAATTAGTGGTCCTCGCCTTCTATCAATTTGCTCAGCTTCTTGCTCGCGAGCCTCCAATTCTTCCTCGGCATAAGTCACTGCCTCTTGATGATTCATTGCACTGCTTTGTCCCTCGGGGCTGTATGCTAGCTCAGGGTGTTTGTCAAATTCTTCCTCAAACTTTCTTTCAACTGCACGCATGACACGACTTTGAACTGCTTCGGCATGAGCTGCTAACTTTCCATCAATAGTAATGGCAATATGATCCATTTTATCATCCAAATTCTGTGCAGTCTCCTTGTTCCGATTAGCCATTTGCTCCAACTTTATGTTCATTTGATTCATGAAACTCTGCATCAAAGCCTTGATGTCATCGGTCTCAGTGGATGCACCTGCCATATTTAGACACTAGAAACTATAGGTATATGTAGTTAGTGAAAACAAATAGAAAATATGAAGAGTAAACCTCACACTTAACACTCAATCTCTCAACCACGTTAATTAAGTCCTTTGGTTTAACCACAAATTAAAGTCCATAAAACTTACTCAAATGTATTCAACCAAGTGCACAAGTAGTAGGTAGAGTGTATGTACGCACAGAACATGAAACAATATGTACTGTTCGACTCGATCAAATAACCATTGGAATATGTGAAATGCAAGCACAGAAATTATGTTCACAGTTTTAATCGGTAAATGCAGTCCAATAAATTCCAAGTCCTCACATATAAAAGTGAACTCACCAAAATATGAAAACTGGAAGCTCACTACACTCGACTCTCAAATACTATTCACACACCCAAGTATTTATTACACACACAGAAAGATCTCTAAATTCCTAAGATGTAGGTGAAAGATAGGAAATTAAGATGAAGTTATGGGTCGGGTCCACAATTGACAAAAGTCTCTCCCAAATTGTGACTTGGACGTCACTTTTCTCTTTTTTTTAAAAAAAATAAGTAATATATTAAGCAAATAGGAGCTACTGTGGGTCCCACTTATCAAATTAGTTTCTCACAAATTGGGTACGTACACACCTTTGAAATAAATAAGGGAAGGCTGGCGGGGCCCACGGCTTGGAATGATATTGTTGACTTCCTTTTCCTTTTAGCCGCAACACATGCTCAATTTTCCTTCAACTTGGATAGGGGTACGTGAGTGAGAGTGTGGGAGCATACAAAATTTGACAAAGTTGGTGAAAGGCACGTGAGTGAGACAAATCAAATATTTTCTTATCAAATCCCCTTTACTTTCAGCCGATTTTTTTGAGACTTTTGGGCATCCAAACACTCAATCAAATCTCAAGACTTTAGCCATAAAGTAGTGCGCCCCTTTCAATCAAAATTTGTGATGATTACCTACTTTGGTAGACCAAATGATGAAGTTTACCAAACCTTTACAAACACACGGGAGATTTGGCAATTTTGGATCGAGTATCCTTGCTCATGAAATATTTTGAAGATCCCATGAACAAGATGAATATCACTTGAAGCTCTCAAGAACACTCAAACACTCATTTGGAATTTTCGGGTGCAAATATCCAATTAAAGACATAAACACAATAACACATGCAACACATACACATATGAGAAATCAAAAAAGAGAAAACTAACATATAAACACGCAGAACACAAGATCAAAGAGCAAAATATAGGTATTTTTCGGATTTTTGAACAACAACACACAAGAATTTCAAACTAGCATAACTTTGTTATCCGAACTCTGATTTGAGTAAACGAGATATGAAAATTCATCTACTCGACGAGAGGATTCCAAATATCTAATCAGATTTCAGAAATAACAAAAGTAAGAGTCCAGAAAACACACGAACAGATTCTGCCCTATTTTGATTTTGAGATTTTTGAGTTATTATGGAAGATAGACCAACAATATTGTTCTAATGCAAGCTCTGATACCAAAATATTAGAATATGCCATGGATCGAACATTAGAAACAATATATGAATGGAAAATGGAAGCTTACGAAGAGGAACATGGAGATCAAGATGAAGATGACAATGGTGATAAGAGAAGCTACCAAACAAGGGGACCCGAACTCGAGCACGGAGACACACTAAATGTGAAACAAAGCTCCTCCTTCAAGTGCATGCTTGGTTGATTCCATTCAAGTAGCTTCAAGACCTTGAATGAGTGAGATTAGCCAAAGGCCAAGTTTACAAAGGTTGAGAGCAATGCTCTCGGGTGACTTCGGGAGTGAAATTGCTTACTTGCAAAGTTTGATATTCCAAAAGTGAGAATACAAAGGGTGGGAAGGTCATATATATAGGCCCCCACATTACATTAGTACAAGGTTGGCTACTAGTGCCACATCACATAAAAAAAAGCAAACACAAAATAAATTAAAAACTAAGTCCGGCAACTCTTGATCTCTTTCTCATGTTTCCTCCATTATGTTGTTTGGTTCTCGTACTTACATATGAGGTCTTTCTTCAGCACGTGATTAGTCTTGGGTTTCCGGATCCATCTGGGTGGATTCCGGGCCTTCTTCCGGTTGCCTTTGGAACTGGATCATTAACATGCTTTTCATGCTGATTGATCCCGGTTCACGCTCATTGTTGATCTCTTCCTCCTCGAGCATTCGTGCAATCTGAGTTGTGAATCTTTTGGCTCTCTGCCTTGAGCATGGACCTTCTAGTATTAAGGCAAGCATTGTTCCGGCATCCATGCCACGCCTGCTCCAGTCCGGCTATCACGGTCGCCGTCGCTGTCTTCATCTCCTCCGACTGCCCCTGTTCGTCCACAGCCCCAATAACCGCTGACCACCTCCATCTTCATCTCGCGGCTCAACTCCGGTCACCACCCATCTCTGTCCGTCGCCTCCGCAGCCATCCTCATCCCTTCCGACCTCCATTTCCGGCGAACACACAAGCAGCGGCTTCAACCTCCAGCAGCCGGCAGCCCCCTCTCGCCTCCAGCACCTTCCTACTCCAACTCCGACCGCCTCCTTGCCGGCGCCCATTTTCAGCTCTCGTGCCGGCGTCTTCTTCTCCTCCGGTCGCCTGCACCATTTCTGGCGAAGCTCTCCATTTCGGCCCCAATTCCAGATCCGGCCACCACCTCCATCTCCACCATTACGCCATCGCCCGTTCACCAAGAGGTTCTGGCAAGCACAGCCCCAATCCCCATCATCATTTCCGGCCAAGTTCATAGTCTCCGGCGAAGCCTCATCGTCCTCCCCTCTCAAATCTGTTCATCCCATCACAGCTGCTCTCCTGCTCCGACAACAATCGCTCATCTCCACTTGCCCAATCTCAAAGCTGAAGTCATGAACAAAAATTAAAGCCAGGGACGAAAATGACGAGCTGAAGATGTGGACAAAAAAAAAATGTAATCTGTGGACAAATTGTAAATGGGACGAAATGGAAGGCATGGACGAAATGAAGAAATGGAAACCATGGATGAAAAGGAAGCAGACGAAATTGAGAGATGGAAACAGAAACAAAACCCAAGAGGAAAAGAGAGAGGAAAGAGAAAAGAGAGAGAAAATACTTATCCGGACCTTGGGACCCCAGTTGCGAGATTAAAGCCAGTCGTGAAACATAGTCTAGGGACTGAGAAAGGAGTATCACGACTGGGTAGTCTAGGGACTGGGAGAAGAAGCCCAGTCGTGAAACATAGTATCACGACTGGGAGTATCACGACTGTGAGAGAGTCGTGAAAGACTGTCTCACGATTGGGAGAGTGGCTTGGGACTGAGAATAGTCTCTGGAATGCCTCACGCCACGGAGAGAGAGGAGTCACGTGATCTCATTAATTCATTTCCCCACATGCTCAATACACCGCAAGGTCCCGGGACCTCAGCTCCCGCAGGCATACGAATTTTGCCATTTCCTCCTTGGACTCCAGCTCCCGTCCCCTTGCGTCGCAAGCCTCAGAATAAAAAAATGGGCTCCCGTTATATACCCACCAAAAAAGTTAGGGGCACACAAATGATACATAAAATATCATAAATACCCCCTATTTAATCAATACTTTGAAGGACGGAAGATTGTGGCACATTTAGCATGATTGGGGCACCCAATTTTCCTCTCTTTCTCTTCTTATGCCTTCAAACCAATTTTCTTAATTTTAAGACCGTTTTTTTATGAATTGTTGCTATGATTTCAAACAGAATAGGAAGATCCAGCAAAAATCTTAAGACAAAAAATTTGGAGGCCGGCCAGCACTGACCGGCCTTGTACCAGATTGAACGGCCAGAACTGACCGTTCATTCTTCATAGTGATCGGCTACAACTGGCCGATCACTGAACAAATTTTTAAAAAAAAAAAATAGCCGGCCATCATTGGTTGGCCAAGTCTCAAGCAGAACGGTCAGAAGCGACCATTCCCTGCCTTACTCCATCGGCTATGTTTGACCGTTTTCTCTATCCCTATATTTAAAAAAACAATACCATCTATAATAATATATTTTTCACACTTTTAACATCCAACAAATACCATACCAGAAAAACAATAATGCACCAGAGTTTTCATAATCCAAATAAAACAATAAAAAACTCTAACCTGTAATAATATGCTTTCATAACATAAACAGAAAACATTAAAAATAAAAGAAAAACTAAATAACAATGGCCAGCCAGTATAAAACACGAACGGCCAGAGCTGGCCGTTCGAGCAATTTTCCAGACGTCCAGGGGTGGACGTTTTTTGTGGGTTGTTGTCTCTCTCTAATGTAGCGGTGGTGGGGTTACCTTTGTTGTGTTTATCCTCAAAAGTGATACTCCTATTTACTGCTCTTACATTGTTTCTGCACTGACTTGGGATTGATTTTGATTTTTGGTGTTGGGAAAGGAGCTTTTGGTTGTGAAAAATATCAGTGAGCTTTGAGGAACTTGCATCTTTAATTCCCAATTTATTCTTGCCACTTTCTGACTGGGTTCTCACAGGCATCCATGGAACTTGCACGGAGCTTTAATTCTCACGCCCATCCAAGGAGCTTTGAGGAACTTGCATCTTTTGGTTGGACAGCCATGGCTATATTGGAGGATAAAATATTTTTAAGAAAAATGGAACGTCCAATGTTGGACATTCCTCCCATACAGTCAACGGCCACAAGTTGTCGTTTGGACTGCGGTTCTATTTTTTTATTGAAAGGGTAAAATGGGTAAATGTTTATTGTGTGCCCCTATCTAATTGTGTTTTTGTGTGTTTGAAGTAAAATATTGTGTGTATATAACCGGGACCTAAAAAATACAATTGTATGTTGTGTCGCTAGCCTCAATTTGTTTCATGACACAGCAAAATTGTTTCACGACATGGTGGGCCTTAAATGGGCCTAGAGTTTTTCCTACTCTCTATAAATATATCCTCCCACACCCTTGAGCAGTAGCTACAGACTCATTTTTTACTTTTCTTACTGTTGTTCTTGGAGCACCCAATGTGCTCTCCAAAATTAATTTAGTGTAGATGGTTTCATGGCCATGTAATTTTATTTTCAATTTTAGTTTCTTAGTTTTAGGCAATAAATGGGTTTCTAGTATTGTAGCCAATTTTTATATTTTATTTTTATTTTCAGTTTGTAGTTTGGGTTTGAACATTCAACTAATGGGTATGATTAAACCATATTTTGGTTTTTGATGCTATATGAGAAAATTGTTCCACAAAATTTGTTATGGATCACTTCCATACATTAATTGCTTTATTTTGCATTTTGGTCACTTGACCAATTTTTTTTATTATTTTTAGTTAGATTTAATGCTTTATTAGATTTAATAAATGCATAAACACTTGATATGTATCCCTTGATAGATTTAATGTAGTTTTTATTTTAATTTTAGTTTGTTAGCATAGTTTGTTTTAGGATTAGTCTTTGTGATTTTTTTATGTTCTGTTCTTATGGTTTGTTTAGTTTTAGGTAGTTTATCTTTCCTTTTTATTTATTTTATTTTTAGTTTTAGTACATTAGATCTAAAAAGGTATGATATTTGAGTGTTTGTGCATATTAAAAAATCGCATTTCCTACATTGTAATGCATCACGTTGTAACCCCACGGGTGGCAACGTAATATTCACGTTGTGATCCCACGGATCACAACGTAATTTTATGCAATACAATGTAAGACCCAAAACACTTGATTTTATTTTTAAAAAAAAACCCCCTGTCGCGAAACAATCCTATCATGAACCCACGGTTCACGACACACTTGTATGTCTAGCGACATGGGACCAAAAAAACCCTTTATTTTGAATCTGTAAGGCTCCTGTCGTGAAACACCCTGTCGTGAACCCAAGGTTCACGACAGCAATTCTAGTATAGCGACAGGGAAATTATGCCTTAGAATATTTTTGAAAAACTCCCAGTCGCAAGACTTTCCTGTCGTGAGACATTCGTGAGACCATGTCTCACGACACACTTTCAGTCTAGCGACTGGGAGACCAAATACTTAGAATATTTATAAAATCACTCCAGTCGCAAGACTCCTGTCGTGAGACCATGTCTCACGACACATTTTTTTGTCTAGCGACTGGAGCTCCATGCCTTGGCAAATATTTTAAAATGCACCTGTCGTGAGACCCATGTCGCAAGCCTAGGCTTGCGACACAATTTATGGTCTCACGACTGGGTCCTCATCTCCTTTAAAACCCAAATTTTCTAACTTCTTATCCCCCCCTGTCCCTAGACCCCAGTCGCTAGACCACGTCTTGCGACTAGACTCTTGTCTAGCGACAGGGAAACCCTAACTTCCAAAATATCAATTTCTCTTATTCCCCACCCCTCATGCCATGATCCTCCCATCGTGAACCCACGGTTTACGACGCAATTTCTGTCTCACGACATGCATGGCACCCTTTTTGCCAAAATTTTTATTCTCCATCTCATCCGATTAATTAATTGAACCTTTGTATTAATATTTTGAGGTTGAAATCCAATGATCTCAACCCATGATTAATTTGATATAAAGAACTTTGTTCAATTTCCATTACAAGATTTTTCTACAAAATTAAACTCTAATGATCTAAGTATATAATCCAGACTGTAATTAATTAATTATGGAACGAGAGATTATTTAGACCATAAAGAGTGATTATGGAATAATTTTCATACCCTTGCATGAGAAACCAATGTCTCTCATACAAGATGACCCAAAAATATTTTCTTATTCTATTTATTTTGTCTTTTCCCGTGTTGTATGAAACGGCTAGTAAGAAATATATCAGACTAATATTGGCGGGTATTCCCACATGGATAAACTAGCTCGTAGTCTGAATATTAATTATTGGTTGTTATTTTGCATGGTCCGGGCAGTGGTCGGTGGAAGCCTTGGCGGTTCGTCCATCCAGGATTATAATAGCTGCTCAGCTGACTCCTACCCGGATACGGTTTTCTTTTCTTTATTTCAATTTCAAACCTGAATCTAGAGTTGTAGTAATGTTCGATGACATATGCCAATGTTGTCGAATAATTATTGCAGCAATAGAACATGTGGGTTTTGTCCAAATTTGCAGATAGTGGAGTCTAAGATGACGGCGGAAACTGTCATTTAAGGCATTCTACTGTCTAAAAATCATCCCACCCAAATGATTAGGAAACTGGACAGCAGATGTTTGCAGTCCACCTAATTATTTTGCCATCTTTTTAGCCAAAAATATATTCTTCTCATCTCCGGCGATTTCATCTCTGTGTTTCGCTTCTGTCTAAACCCACTTTATATTTTGGGTTAATTTAATTTTACACTTCCCTATAAAATTATGCATGATAATATTATGTAAATTTTGTGGTCTTATTATTTTGGGATCCTTCCCTTGGACATAGAAGTATTGATTTTTAACAAGATGTCTCATAATAAATTTCCAACAAAAATTCATTTATAAAATTCGGATCTAAGTAAGGGATAAATTCCTCAGTTATGTCTAATTCATATTCAACTGGGGGTTGATTTTGGAAAATTAGAAGCAGAGTCAATGATTAGGTCTAGTTTAGACTGAAAGGGTCTGTGTTCTTATTGGAAGTCTAGTACCTGTTTAGGGAATGGTTTTCAAAATCTATTATTTTCCAAATTTGTTGTGTGTTGGAAATCTGGTATTGGGTATTACACCGAGATGGGATCCACTTGGATTCAAATACATTGTGATGGATAATCCTAGAGGAACAGCACTCAGGCCTTGGTTATTTTCTAAGATAGGGTTGAGTTCCTTTCAACTGCTATCCTCTTCTGCCAAAGCCTATTTTTGAGTCATGAGTGAGTGCATCCGGAACGAACTAATTTATTAGTTCTTTCATTAGTTTGTATCTCATAACCACCCGGAAGGAAGTGAACACTGCGAGCGGTTCACCGAGATCCGGGAATTCTTGATCCACATCCCGTCATCCTGACTGGGGGCTCTTCTTATACTATCAGGGTAACTCTTTTGAAACCTCCGAGTGATAGAATTTTAATTGCTTTCTTTACCGCTTTCTTTTAAATGCTTTCTTTAGAGGTCACTCGGATGTATTGAAAGTAGCGGAACAGCTTCTAGGTTTGAGAGTTATGGGATAGTTCAGGCTCAATTAGAATCTCTGGGTGTGACATGGGGGAATGATAGCAGTACTTGGCACTTCAACTAATGATTTGTCAGGTGTTGCTTGTCCACCACAGATAAATGACATACCTCTGCGTAGGGGCAGTTGTATATCTGTGGTATCTTAGATTTTGTTGTCTTAAGGCATGTAAATCCTTACTGTAAGTACCTGTCTGTTAAAGGGAACAAGCTATAGGAAACATGAGAGTTAGCTATCTGATAGGATTATCGCAAACTAAGATCTGTGTAATAAAATGAAAGTTTAATTGTGTTTCATCTGAATCTTGTCCAATTTTTATTCTTTTCTCCATGTCCCTTCTGTCACATTTTAAATCTGCTTTTCTAGATTCATGATAGATAAATAGCTTAGTATAATTTTTACCGCCTCTGTAGAATAAATTTTATTGCTTTCTTAGAATAATTTTAATTACTTTCTTAGATTAAATTTAATTACTTTCTAGAATAATTTTTAATCTGCTTTCTAGAATAAATTTATCTGCTTTCATAACTTAGTTTACATTATGTCAAGTAGATGGTATTTAAAAACACAAACTTGAATCGAGTAACCGAGTGAAAAATCTTATAAAACGACATGGGCCCTGCTTCCATCGCACATCCTCCAGTGAACGATCCGGTACTTACTATAAATACTGCAATTTTTGACTCCGTGCACTTTCGGGCACAATTTCTTGACATGAGTAAATAAAAACGTGACAACCTATAAATATATACCTAATCCGAACTCCGTCCTTATAAAGTGGTTTCATTAAATAAAATTAAACCGGGACTAATATTCTTCTTTCGAAAATACTCGTGTAGGAAATTTGTCAAAAGTTTCAGGAAACATTCATCAACCTTGGACCGAAGCTACCATTGTTGATCACCAAACCGAGGCTCGAGTGGAAGGATTGGGTTGATGTCAAGATTTCGAACATCTTGGTTGCTTCCCCCGAAGATTCTTGTTTTGGTTTTGCTTCCTTATCCCTTCATTTCCATTTCGGTTTTCTTCATCATTTTCTTAACCTTCCGCTTAATCTTCTTAATCCTCATTTAAGCAAGTTAGTAACCAAGAGATCCATAACAAATTGCCTCCCGGAAATGAAGCTCCCTGTTAGCTTGATAAAGCTCACTACAAAGTGTATCTCCTCTCCGTCCTACTTTATTTTATGGAATGGGCAGCAAGTTGAGGATTTTTCCCCGGACAAGGGGCTACGCCAAGGGGACACTTTTTCACCATATTTGTTCCTTATCATCATGGAAAATCTCTCACTGATGATTCAACGCATGGTTGACAGAAAGGTGTGGAAACAATCCTTATTAACCATGATAGAGTTGGTATTTCACACCTAATTAATGCTTTGCTCTATGGTTGACAAAACTTCAATTGAATGCATTGATTCAACCTTAAGGAAATTTGCCAAGGCTGAATTTGAACCCTCTTAAATCATCCATTCTCATCCCCTACTGCTGAGAAAGAGTGGATTATCTAAAAGCTCAATATCCCACCTGTGGAAACCCTTGGCACATATCTTAGATTTCCCATGATTGGAGGGGAAAAAAAAAAAAAAACATCTCTTTAATTTCATCCTTGACACTTGGATAGTCCCTGTTCTTGTTCTTTGGTTCCTAACCCCCCTATCTACCTAGAAATACTCGTGTGGGACCATGGTGGATGTAAAATGTAATTTACTTCGATATGTCAGCAATCTTGGGGTAATTACGTAATTAGGACCGAATTGAAAAAAATTAGCAAACGTAGAATACTATATGGGGCAAAAAGTTACTAAAACACCGATTTGAATTTTTTGGAAAGAAAAGGGACTAAAAAATCTTTTTTTCCCCTGTATTACTAGAAGTCTACCATTTTTATATCCTTCTCAATCTATATATATATATATATATATATATATATATATATATATATTAAATCATTAGTGAAAGATAAAATTTGAGTCTATCGTGTACAAAATCTAATATTTCCTTATAATTCTCACTCAATCATCATATCATGTCACTATATATTCACTTTTAGAAAGATTTGAAAGATCAAATTTGAAATTTTGTATTTATTATTTTATCTATGTTGGATTTTATTTATTTATATTTTTTATTTTATCTATTTTAGATTTTATTATTTTGCATTTTTATTTTATTTATTTTAAATTTTATTACTGCATTTTGAATTTATTTATAGACCATAGGATTATGATGAGTTTTTGCACTGACAACTAAGAATTATGTTGCATTTATATTTCAATATTGTGAACATATTGTAGTGCCGGTAATTTTGTGTAGGTTTGGTCTCAACTTTGGTTATATTTTTTTGTATGGTGAATGATGTAATCAAAATGTACAATGCACGTCAGATTTATTTATTCATGTTAAAGATATGTTAATGTATATATGAAAATTCCAATTTTTAGTTTTTAAAAGATACTTAATTTTCCAATTTATATGGAGTTCCCACAATTTTTATTTTTTTAAAAAAATCGAATTTAAAATTTAAATGGAATTTGCAGTGTATATATGGAATTTATATTATTAAAAGATATATTAATGAATATATAAAAATATTTGTATATATTAATTAGTCTATACTAAATAATGTATATAGGCCAGGTTTTTACAAAAATATGTTACTTTTTTTAAAAGTAATATATAACTATATAGTTGTGAATAGATCCATCAGTAAAGTAAAGAGATAATGACTAAAATAGGCCACGAGAAGGAGGTCCCTCCACTTTGGGGTCATGATATTTTGATTTAGGCAAATGGACCATTAAAGGATTTTGGGCCTAAATTTAGGTAATCTGGCCGAATTCGGGCTGTGATGGCTTAAAAGTGAAAATTTTAATTTTTTTAAGCTACTCCATTTGTCCCATTATTTCCGTCTCAAAACTTTTGGACACGTCGTCCAATAATACATTTGTTTAACATTTTAATATCTTAAAATGTACATATGTAAAAATTATGTAAATTATATATATATATATATATATATATTCTAACTACATGATTAGACAAATCTAACAAGACCAAATTCGACTATATTTTTTCGTATACAATTACGATTACATTAGGTCAAAGTTGATCAATAAACAGTATTAAAAAGTCAAATTGAGACACTTTGAGTGTGACGGAGGGAATATTTTTAAGAAATACTCCATCCGTTTTATAATAAGTGTAATACTAGGAAATGATACAAGATTTAAGGTAAGTTAATAAAATTTATTTAGTTGAACTAATGAAATAAATAAAATAAGTCAAATTTGACTTTATTCCTTTTGATTTTTATTTTAATAAATATAAAAAATAATAATTTAAGTATAATTAGTAAAACTTATTAACCTTCAAAACATTTCAAATATGGTAATGTAACACTTATTTCCAAACACCCAAAAAGGGAAAGTATAACACTTAAAAAATGAATGATGTAATTCATTAATCTATATTTTAACATATTTGTAATTGACGAAAAACAAATACTCAGAAAATTGTGATTGTGAATGGTCAAAGTAAGTTCATATTGAAAGGCTAATTGCTGCAAATTCTATAAGTTTGAAAATTTTCCCTGGAATGCCGGTACTAAATGAAAGTTTTAACGTCTAAAACAAATCATCTATTCATACTAAAAGAGACATATTATAATATAGAAGAAATAAAATCGGATTATGCTAAGTTATTACCTTTGTTGATTAATGATAAGAAGAATATTTATAATAATATAATATCTGTAGTTGATAGTGTTGGGTGTTGATTAATTTTTCTTTACGTGGTGGAACTGACAAGACACTTATCGATAATTTATCTAGAAAATATTATGTTTAGCTCTTCATGGTAGATATAATATTGTGCTGCCTGTAGCATCCAATTGAATATCACCCTTACTCATTCCAAGAGGTAGGACTGTACATTCTAGATTGGTATTCCACTAGATTGTGACGAGAATTCTACCTGCAAAAAACTTACCTCAGAAAAATATTTAACCTCTCTTCTCATTAAAACAAAGCTCAATATTGGGGATGAAAATTCTTGATTAGTAGAATGATTATGAGCCCGTTTGAATTAAACAAATTCTCCATTCAATTTCAGAGAAAAAAATTCGACTCGCGGTTTGTTTTACTATGACTATAAAAAATAAATAAATAAAAAAAATAGATGTCAACCTTTAAAGAAGGTTAGACTCTACATTCAAAAAATCAGTTTTTATCCATGTCAGTGATATGTTGCAATATCCCGTGTCACTGTAAAGAGGGACTCGAAGTATTAATAGTAATTAAGATGGATTAACTTAAGATACTATAAGAAATGTTATTTATAATGAAAATTATATATGGCAAAAATTTTCACAATGAATACTTCATGTACTTGATGGTAATTGGTAAATCTGGTATTAATCTTGAAGACGTACAATTAGATATGATATTTCCAGATGATAATTTATAAACTCTACGCGAGATTCTATAGCGGTAATCGTTGAGAGTACTTATACAAATATAAACTGTACCACTTCAAATCCAAAAATTTTATATATTAACCTCCACCAATGAGTGTTGCTATAATAAATAATTCCATTATGGAACGCATGTCTGCAAATGAATATATATATATATATATTAGTTTTAACAAATTTTTTTTTGAGAAATAATCTGTTTTATTCCGACAAAAACACAAGTAAGTTCACAGCCACCAAAACATCAATGACTCTCTACTACAATCAATTAACAATATTTGTCAAGATGATGAAGGCATAGATAATGCCAATGAATTATTTTAACTGGAATATCTAAACACGATCAATTGTTCTGGATTACTGAATCATGAAATATATTTGAATGAGAGTTGCATAGTCATGCTTCTTAGGAACATATATCCATCAAATAAATTATGTAATAGAAGTATGTTGATAGTAACCTAGATGTGGAATTCGATAGTTGGGTTTAAACTAATTTTCAGGAAACCATGGAAGTAGAAAATTCTTTATTAGTAGAATGATTATGAGCCTATTTGATTTAACCAAATTTTTGATTCGATTTGAGCTGAGAAAATTTCTCACTCACAGTTTGTTTTGCTATGATTATAAACAAAAGAAAATTTCAATCTTTAAAGAATGTCGAATTTTATCTTCCAAAACCAGTTTTTAGTCATGAACAGTTATGTTGTAATATTTACTATCACTAGCAAGATGTGGCTAAAAGTATTAATATGCAATGATTAACTCAAGATACCACAAGAATTGTTGTTTACAGTGAAATTTATTTATGACATAAAATTTGTAAAATGGATAGTTGATGTAGGTGATGGTAAAACGGGTATTGATTTTGGAGATGTACAATTAAATGTGACATTTTCGGATGATATTCTTATGAACTTTATGGGTGATACTATAGCGGTAATTTTTTAAAGTACATATACAAATATAAACTGCACCATTTCAAATTCAAACATTTTAAAAGATGGTGTTATACTAGCCCCTACAATGAGATTTTCACCAATGAAATTTTCAGCAAATTGTTAGAAAAAATTTTATATTATGCTCGATACTTATTTTAAATTTTATTTTATCTTAATTTAAATTTCAAATCAATAAAAATATTATTTTAATAATTATTTTATTGATCCGTTATATTTCTACCGGACAAACCACAGAAACTAAAGAATACAGTATAATATAATTTCTTTGTTGGTTTTAAAAATAATTAAATTATATTATCATATACATTATCTTTTGAATATATAAAAAAATATTACACATTTTTCATTACTCAAAATATAATTTATATTATTACTTTATATACTATAAATATATATATTATATAAAATATAAACTTATGCCGGTCGAGTCTCGACGGATTATTAACTAATTTTTTAAATTTTTACTCCCTATGTACTTCTTTAAATAGTTAATATCTTTTTTTTGCAATAAGTTAATATTTTAAACTATATAGAACTAAAAATTAGGTAAAATATATATTCTAAAGTTAAATTAGATGAATCTAACTCCACTATTTTTCTAAATATATACTTAAGACAAAGTTCAAAGCACTGCCAGAGGGAGTATTAAGTTTTTCATTTGAAGCCATTCCTTCGTTAAAGCCTGTGAGTCCGCAAGTTCCTTTCCCTTTTAAATTTTTTATTTTGTCTCAGGGGTTTTTAATTTAATTTTCCCCCTAGTATCCCCTTTCGCCGTTGTTGCTATCTGTTCAATTCGTGCTCTTTCTAAATTTGATGGATGCAATCGTAATTTTCTAATTCCATATGTTCATTTGATCTCATGTGCAATTAATTGAAGAAGGTATATTTTTGGTACGAATTTCAGTTTACTCACGTATAGATCTTAGGGTTTTGTCGTGTTTAATGTTTTATGCAAAATTTTCCTGAATACGCATATGCACAGAAATTCAATTGGCGTGATAAGCAGTGTAATTGTATAATGGTTTGCAGAATAGATATTCTGTTTCTGTAATCGGTGCTCTGAATCATGCGGTGGTTTGTCGGGATTAACTAGATTGTGTTTGTACATTCTGAATTTACGTTGTCTCATTTTGTTTGTTGTGTTGGTGTTTCAACTTAGGCATTGAGATTCTGTTTAATCTGTGTGCATCAGTGAACGTAATGAATTTTTCTTCAACTTCTTGATTGTTGATTAATTTCTTGATCCATTTTTTTTCCCTGTTAGGAAATTATTGCTTGTCCAAATGTTTGCACGGCGATACATTTTAACCATCTTTTTGTTTGTCTTTATCAGGCACTTTATTTCGGTTTGTGGCTTGGGTGAACACTTTGAAGGTATGATATGATATGTGGCGCTCTGGGAAGGCACAAAGCTACATCATGCGATGATGAAAGCCTCAAAATGGTGTCACAGAATTCATTTTAACCACCTTTTGTCTTTATCAGGCATTTTATTTCGGTTTGTGTCTGGGTGAACTCTTCGAACGTATGATATGATATGTGGTGCTCTGGGAAGGCACAAAGCTACATCATGTGATGATAAATGCCTCAAAATGGTGTCGCAGATTTCATTGAATTGTGCCCTTTGCATTGGCCCTGATAATCTTGGAAATAAAAATGGGGAATCTGGTGTGCCTTCATCCTCACGAGAACAAGCTTCTCCAAAGATCCCTGGTACTTTTTTGGTGTATTCTAATTTTGTTAGTTTTATTAGAACTTCTGAAACTCAATCTATATTGCTCATTAGTTTTGTTTATTCAGTGAATAAACAACCAAGACAATGGGCTGCTTGGACACGTCAAGAGGAAGAAAATTTTTTTGCTGCTCTACGGCAATTTGGCAAGGCAATTTACCTGCTACTTGTTTTCGTATATTCATTTGGAAAGAAATTTATTTTCAGATGGAGTGAGTGTACTAATGTTGGGATACCTTTTTTTGGCAGAATTTTGAGAAAATCACTTGCCGTGTCCAAAGTAAAAACAAAGAGCAGGTAATCCATCCTGAAATTGCATATTTATATAGCACTACATGTATTTTTATGATAATCTGATAAATCTTACACCTTATTGAATATATTCTTTTTCTTTACAGGTTAGGCATTATTACTACAGACTTGTAAGACGAATGAACAAGGTGCTGGATCCAGACCTTTGTCTTGATGCTAAGAACTCAAAAGACACCAATGCTGCCATGCTTCGATGGTATAATTTGTTCTTGATGAGCTATTTTTGACATCTTTTTTCTTACAAAAAATTTTCAGTTTCGGCATTTTTCGTATTCTGTGTGTGTGTGTGTGTATATATATATGAAGTATATATCTAGAGTCATATGTACCTAAAAAGGCGCTGTAAGAATACGTGGACTCAACATATAGGAAGGTCGGATTGTTTTCATATGAGATGGCATGGGATGATCTAAGAAATTTGATTATCCGTCTTTGTCCATCTTTTCCCCCGACCCTGCAGATCATATTTTCAAGTTCAACAATGGCTGGCCATGTAGACATGTACTAATATTTGAGGTTAATCTCAGAATTATTTGATGTTCAAACCGCATCATCAATGCATGATAGGTCATTTATTTTTGTTCTGGATGTAATATGACTTTTTTGTCCTCTTTTATCCTTTTTTTGATCATATTTGATGAGAGTAGCTTTGTTTAAAGTAGGCTTCCTGTTATTTTTTTTAACAGTCTTAGATTAATGCATAGTAGTACTAAATACAAGAAATCCTGTTTTGGTTTCTTGTTCAACCTATTAACATACTCTTGTTTCTATGGGAAACATGAGAAGTCTGGGAGTGTTATAGGTGCCAACATAGTCGCTTCTAGAAAATGGATATACTTAAGCCCTGAGTACGTTGTTTGGAGGACCAATGGACAAGCTTTTGTAATATAGGAATTATCTTCATTTCCCTTGTAATAAAAATTAGCTGAGAATCTGCAATTGTAGGTCATTGGTTTTCTTTCCCCCCCCCTCATTCTTATGCATCCTTAAAGTAGTCAATTATGGGGGTAGTATAATTTGTGTTGTCCCTTGTTTCTTTTAATTTTCAATGTCCAATGAGTGTATGCTGATTTTATCTCTTGAAATATAATTTTGGGAGTGGGAAATCTTTTAGCGTTGATACTCTTAGATACATTTTGTTTTGTGGGTACTTCATTTAAAATCTTCTTTGGGCTGTTCAGATGTTTTCCCCCCTCTAATGGCCAGTATCCTAACTGCTTAAATTTTTAGGTGGTCGTTATTGGAAAAGTACAGTTGCAAAGCCTCCAAACTTCACTTGAAACCTCGAAGATTTAAGCTATTTGTAGAGGCTTTGGTAAGTTTTGGACCATTCTATCTTATTCTGAAGATGAAGGTTTCTTTAGATACAACTGGACTTATTTATTTGATAGGAGAATCAACTTATGAAAGATCGGAAAAAGAACAAAAAAAAGCGGCTTTCAACCGGAGAAAATAACTCCACTGGGCAAAATATATCTTCCTCCAATCAGGTGAGAGCATCAGGTCATGACAGCCGTGCAGAAAAAATGGGTCTTTTTGACAGACAGAACTTTGAAAAAGTTGGAACTGGAAAAGGAGCTTCGATCAGGCACCAATTAAATGTAGGAACCAATTGCAAAGTAGAACCCACTTCCTCTAAAATAGCAAAACCTCGGCGTAAAACAAGTGAGATTAACTACTGATTTATGGTTGCAATTAATATATGTCTTTGTTTGCATTTTTGGTTGCTTTTCATGATACAGGGGTCAAGTGTCAACAAGACAAATTTCTTACAATCTAATTTTTATTTTGACCATCCTATAGGCCTTGCTGCGACAGCTGCATATAAAAGATGGGAGAAGGCTGCAATTGCTGGGGTTTCATTGGTAGCTGATGCTGCTGAGCACATAGAACGAGTAAACACAAACAAGGAGGATAACAAGGAACCACCTGGTGAGTTTGTGATATAAAACATAAGAAAAGGCAGGAATGATCATGAATTTATAAGGTACTAAGAAACTACAGCTGGAGTGGCATAAAATTTCCAATCTAATTTATTTTGTATTTACAGTTCATGAGGCCACTCAAAGTGCAGGTGAAGTAACTCATACTTTACAAATATCTCCACAATTAATGTTGAATGAGGATAATAAGTCAGCAAAACTTAAACTCCAGTTGTTTCCAATGGATGAGCAGACTCGAAAGGCCTTAGAAATGGTAGGTGAAAGTCATGAGGCTTTAATCATTTAGTAGTCTTGTTGATGATGTGAACATAAGTTAGTAGTATGCTTACAAGAAATTAATAATTATATACATGTATATATTGCAGGCTTGCCATAATCCCCATCTTGAACTCACTTTGAGTACAAGGAAGAAAATATCATCTATATTGGAACATCTCAATCGCAAGTGGGGAAATTCGAGCTTGTTATCTGGAGAGTTAATACTTTTTCCATCTTGGGTACAGAAGGAAAACCTGGTAGTGTGTCAAAAGTGGAGTAAGGAATCCACACTTTGTGCAGCAGATGTATATCACCTTATTGGAAGTCCTCCTACATTCCGCCTCAGGTTTTCTTCCTGTTTTACCAATTTTATCTCAAAAATAGAGGTGTCATACTGGACACTAAGTTAACAGATTCTATTTCATCTTTAAGATATGGCTGGGTTCCAAAAGCTGAAATTGAATCTGCAGCTGTTCAAACATTGCTTTGTAGCGACCACAATTTCAACTCTAACATGATAACAAAGCAGAATATTGAAACTGAGAATCAAGGGGGTGTCTTGATCAATCAGCTGGTCAGAGTGGAACCAATTATTACCATGACTGCATCATCCACATCTATGCCAATTAAGATGATTGAGAGTGAATGTTTGACTTCCAACATCAATGTATCGTCATACCATGGTAGTGCTCAACAATTATCATCGATTAGGGAAGAGGTTGAAGATTTACCCGTCATGAGACGAGATGAAAACATGGTATATAAAGTATTTCTTTCTTGGTTTGTTTGTGATGTGAATGCTTGTCTTGGGACTTTAGCCATACATTTTGAAACTCCATATTGTAAATACATACATATTATCTTTCTGTTTGATAAAATTATACCATGACAATAGCACTATTTGAATGATTTTAGTTGTCTATAGATTCATGATGAATCTGCTACAAATTGGAAATTATATTGTTTTATTATGGTTTGCCAGTTGACCTAGACTATGCAATTCACCTATGACAATTTAACTTTCTCTTATATCGTATTATGAAAATAAAATTGCATATTCTTGTCTTTATCATATGATAATAATATCTAATTTTCCTTGTAGGAGGACCTGGCTGTATCTGCTGGGGTGTGGGCTGATAGTCTCACTGACATAAGCATTGGAAACCTGGTTTCAGAGTCAACTACAAACATGGATGTTTGTTCAATCGAGTTTCCCAGGCCACCTGGTTCAAGCCCTGTTGAGGAGATTCCATTTAATAGTGACTCCTTTGATACTGCAATTGCAGCTCACATTTACAAACATCAAAACAAAGTCATCTTAAAGCAGGACCTCCCAGCACCTCATATGTCGTCCATCTGGGATGCTGAAGAAACATGTGATGCCTTTGCTTTCCAGAAAGTGCAAAACCAGGACGCTTTTGCTTTCCCAAAAATGCAAAAGCAGGATGCAGCCATGAATGATTTCATTGAAGACAGAAAGCTCACTACCTTCACAGGTCCTGAAGTATCTGATGATGAAGTTCAGGTGCAATTTGGAAACTTTTCCAATTGGGGTACCTGAATTAATTGATACCATCTACTGTTTTAGGCTTTTATGGTAACCCTATATTTCCTACAATCTTCCAGGAGTTGCCTGCTGCACATAAATTGGATGATTGTCAGCCCAATCTATCTGTGGGGAATTCCAATGATGTTCTTGGTGGGTTTTCTGATATATATTGGGTAAGCTCTTCCACATCACATTTTCCCCTCTACTAATCAAATTAGTACTTGACTCTTGTCTTCCTTTCATAAGAATAAGTTGAATTAAACTCACAAAGAAGAATGATTTGTTTGCACTTTCCCTCCTATGGGTCAATTACTTCAGATTTTGGCATGTGTCCTCTTTAACCCCTTGGAGGAATTCCATGTGAATATTCCACAAGATTTCTCTATAGTGATAAAATGCAAAAATAGCTAAGTTTGATGTAAAAATTTCCACATATTTTTCCATTTAGGTAGGGAAATATGCATAATTTTGGGGATGCAAGGCCATTAACTCTTGCACAGCACTGCTATCTCCTTTCTAAATTCATTTAAGTGGCTAAAAATATAGTACTAAAAGCCCCATCTTGTGATCATATAATTCATTTAATGACAATACGTTAATTTGTTTGTCATTGGAACGGGGTCCTCAAGTTTATTTGTTACCGGAACGAGGTATTAGATAATGCTATAATCTCATATCTGATTTCATTTAGTGGTTAAAAATATAGTACCAAAAGCCTATCAGTTGATCATGCTATCCACTTGATGATAAATAATGGTCTCTCCATTCCAGTTTGTTTGTCAATGGAATGGGTTTGATTTATTTTGTCATTGGAACGGGGTCAGGGGTGTAGGGTCCTACTGCCATCTCCTTACCCTGACCCCGCTCTAATGACAAATAAATTGAAACCGAGGAAGATTTTTACTTTATTTAGCTTAGCAAATCTAGCACTTTTAGTTATTTCGACCTTTTGACTAATCAATATATGAACTGATTAAGTATTAAGATGAAATTGTCAATGCTTTTACTGTACTAACACATTGAAGTTTCATGTGGTGCAGCCTGACTCTTTAGGACCATTAGATTTGGACATACCCTCTTGTAGATACCATAGCAATGACTTAATTCTTAGTGATAGCCTTGGTGGTCTGAGCCAGCTGATTGCTAACAGCCTGGATGCATTCCATAACTGCTCATTGGTTGGCACAAACAAGAAAGAGCCCATGTTGACAGGTGAGACCCGCCCAACTGCTTCCGGCTCTGATCTCACATTGGAGACCCGGTTTTGAATATCTTGACCAAATAACAGAGAATGAATAGTTGGTGTTATCTGTGGTAAATGTAGTTATTAAAGATTATGTGTGCAAATGCAAAAGCTTTTTAAACATGTGGAGTCATTGGCATACATATGCTGTATAATGTTACTTGTTATTATAAGTTCCTGCTTAGCCAGTTATTTTGTTGCTGACAAGTTACTATGCTGAAATGCCTTTTTCATCATATATTTAATTTTTTGGGATCCACATTTTTGTGCTAAATCTAGTTGATTAGTTGATCCATTTCCTCCGATGTTAACGGATTAATTGATTAACTTCCTAATAAAGCGAATGGATTGCATTATTATAAGATTACAACATTAAATTCAAATTCTTGTCATGATTAACCAATCTAATTTATATATCTTTCAATTCACTACCATAAAAATATATGCAACAAATTTTTTATATAAAGTCAGTACAGGTTTCTATTGTTAAGCCTCCACTCCCATATCACATTATCACAAATTCACAATGGTGATTTTGTTCATAAATAAAATCATTAATATCTGTCACTGTTATTTAAATAAGGTAAAGTGCTAAAATCAATTGAATTTATTAATTATTCTAATTTTGTTAATTTCATTAGTCAGTCATCCATATTACTGGAAAAATTATATTATGAAATTCCTTGTATGAAGGTTTAGAACTTAAACATATCCATTTTGTTCTATACAAAACTATAACATGGAAAAGTTTCTTACATATTTATGTCATTGCTGATTTGAACTTGTACATGTTTTGGTTTTTACATTTGCCAGATAGTGTTATAATAATTAATAAGGGAGGTAATAACTAGAATGGGCCACCAAAATGAGACATTTTTACTTTTAGGCCATGATATTTTGATTTAGTAAAATAGGCCATTAGAAGGATTTCGAGCATGAATTTAGGCCATTGGGCTGGAATTCAGGCTACGATGGCCTAAAAGTGGAAATGACTACTTCTGGTGGCCTCTTTTAGTTTTTTCAATTAATTTTTTTATTTTATGTAAATAAAATAAATAATACTCATTTTGTGTCATTATTTATGTCATACTTTCTTTTTTTCTTATTCCAATATTTTTATTTTAAAAATAATTAAATATTAATCGTCAAACTTATCCATCACCTCACATTAATAAATAAATATATTTAACTTTCAAATTATCCACTACCATTAATAATTCCAGTTCACCTTACAACCACATATCAATAAATCACAAATAAATAAATAAATAAATTAAAATTGTGGGATTGGGGACTTACTCCAGTGGTAAGTCTCCCAACTCAATAGGTTAGGGGTTCGAATCTCTACCCGGCCCTCTATCCTTCCTCTTTATTCCTTTTGTAATTGTGTTGCTTGGGCTCCCACCACCGGTTCCAGGACTCCAATGGCTCCTCAAAAAAAAAATTAAAATTGTAACTCATTACAACCACATTATATAAATTTTTAAGTTACCTTTTTTTAACACTATTAATAGGACGGAGGGAGTAATATAAGAAATAAAATAAATATTAATTCGAATATATTATAAAATAAGTAAAAAAATACATATTCAAATAAATTATAAAGTAAAAATAAACATATTTTTTTCGGACATAGTATTTTATATAGGAATAATTAGTATTAAATGCAATGAATTTTCCGGACATGGGTATGTTTGGCAATTAATATTTAATTATTTTTAAAATGGAAATGAAATAAAACATGTTGGAACAAGAAAAATAAAGAAAGTAGGACATAAATAATGGCACAGGATGAGTATTATTTATTTTAATTATATAAAATAAAAAATAATTCAAAAAAACTAAAATAGGCCACCAGAAGGAGTCATTTCCACTTTTATGCCATCGCGGCCCGAATTCCAACCCAATGGCCTAAATTCAGGCCCAAAATCCTTCTAATGGCCTATTTTCCTAAATCAAAATATCGTAGCCCAAAAGTGAAAATGATTCCTTATGATGGCCTATTTTAGTTATTACCTCTTAATAAGGTAAGGCCACTACTAGGGGTGTAAACGAGCCGAGCCGAGCCCAAATAGTGGTAAGCTCGGCTTGAGCTCATAAGAATGCGAGCCGAGCTTTGACCGAGCTACTTCGAGCCGAGCGTTGACCGAGCTTTGACCGAGTCGAGCCGAGCTCGAACTAGTATCATTTTCATTCTTACATAATTTATAAAAGAAATTATATTTAAAATATTGTATATATTTAATTATATTTAATTTAATCTACATATTAAAATAATTTTAAAAATATATATGTAATTAATAATATATTTTAATTTAAAATTAAAATAAATAAACAATAATAATACTATACTTTTAATATTTTATATAATTTCTATATTTAATAATATATAAATATATGTATAAAAATAAATCGAGCTATTATCGAGCTTTCGAGCCGAATAGTGGTTGGCTCGGCTTGAGATCATGTGTGTTGCGAGCCGAGCTCGAGCTCGAACCGGCCATTTCGAGTCGAGCTTGAACCGAATTTTGACCGAGCCAAGCTCGAACAATTCACGAGCCTATCAGTCTCATTTACACCCCTAGCCACTACGGGTTGGTTTCGAAGAAGACAATGTTTTTCTTTTTTTTTTTCAGGAAAAATAATTACTAGAAGGTATTTAATGATCAACACCATTGCAAATTAGTCACTTTGGAGGTCAAGACAAGCTTTGCAAATTGCAAGCTTTAAGAGAAGCCATATCTCACATTTTAAACCTTGTCCAACATCCTATAATAACATCCTACATTGTATATCTAGTACCGGTGTTTGTGGAATCTGAATTCATATTTAGAATCTACAACCAAAGAGCTTTCCATCCATATAAAAATACATAAAAATCCATCAAGTTTTGCTCATTTTCATTTTCGCACAACCTTCCTCTTCTTCCTTTGAGCTTTTATGGTGATTTGCTGTTTGAAATCATCGTGTAATGTGTGTTTTATTTTAGATTGATTAATGGTTTTACGTGTTAATTGGCCGCCATTGCGTCATTATCCTGAATTTTGAGAGCAATTCCGAGTGTGGGGTAAATACTGTGTGTGCTGGGTTAGTTTGAGGATTGTTCTACACGTTCTTCGAGTTCTTGAGTAATCTGCAAATGTTCTTGGAAATTGTGTATTGATCCAAAAGGTATGGAACTCAAAGGTATTTTTAATAATTGCCGTTGGGAAATTATCTGAATATTGTTGGTGGAGAATTGATTTGTATCACAAATGGACACATGCCTCTATCCAATACAAAGGGAGAATACGCCTGCACAGTATAAGTTGTTGGGGGAAATCTCCAAATTTGACTTGGACCCCTTTGGAAGACAAACAATCCAATACGATAAACATCGTATCTCGTCCAAGGAATCTAAAATTTGATATTTGAGAAAATATCAAGTCTGAAAGGTTTGTAAGAGAGGCATCTTGTGCAACAGCCAATCTCATACGATAACTGTAGATTTTGATATCTCACACACACAAGAACACTTTACACTTTTGATATCTAAAGACGATAACCAAAAGCGGAGAGTTGTATAGCTAAAGCTTTTTTTAGATTTCTTGCTTTGCTTCGCTCTGAGTTTTACAACAATGGAAGTACCTATTTATAGAATCGAAAATAAACAACAGACAATGAACACATGATAATACTGTTCTTATTGTGGCTTCAAGCTTTTCGGCGAGGTAGATGAGCCTCCTTCTTGGACTTCGGCGATTCCTGTTACTTTTACGGCATTTGATGTTTATGCCGTTTTTCAACAAAACTCCCCCGTAAACTTCAAATGCTTCTTCCATCTATCATCCCTATCATTTTCTTGAACTTGTCAAGCAGTACCTTTGGCAATGGCTTTGTAAATATATCTGCCACTTGTTCTTGGCTTGCCACATGCATTAGTTCTACATTTCCGCTTTTCACATGATCACGGATAAAGTGGAAACGAACATCAATGTGTTTGCTCCTTTCATGATTCACTGGATTTTTCGCCAATTCAATTGCAGATTTGTTGTCTATGTGAATCATTGTTCCGCTTGACTGCTTCATCTCCATCTTGCTTAATAGATTTCTGAGCCATACAGCATGACATACACACCAAGATGCTGCTACATATTCAGCTTCACATGTTGAGAGCGTCACGATCGGTTGCTTCTTTGAAAGCCAAGTGAAAGCAGTATTTCCCATAAAAAACACGTACCCTGCAGTACTTTTTCGATCATCAATATCTCCACACCAATCACTGTCAGAGTATCCAATCAGCTTGTAATCTTCTGTCCTCGAGTAGAACAATCCATGTGACGCTGTTCCTTGAATGTACCTGAGGATTCTCTTTAACGCCTTCCAGTGTGAGTAAGTTGGGTTCTCCATGAACCGACTTACAACTCCAACACTTAGTGCAATATCTGGCCTTGTGCATGTGAGGTAGCGAAGGCTTCCAACCAAGCTTCTGTACCTTCCTGGATCAACTTGTTCTCCTTCATCAAACGTTGAAAGTTTTGCTCCAGGTTCCATAGGTGTTGATACGGGGTTGCACTTCTCCATCTTGAATTCTTTCAAGATCTTCTTCGCATATGTCTCCTGTGATACAAAGATACCTCTTTCGGTTTGTCTAACTTCTAGACCAAGGAAGAACTTCATCAAGCCTAAATCAGTCATCTCAAACTCCTGTTTCATTCTTCTCTTGAAGTCTTCTATCATCTCATCACTGTTACCCATGAAAATGAGGTCATCAACATAAAGAGCAACAAACAAAGTGTTACCTCCATTTTTCTTGATGTAGAGGGCATGCTCGTAGGGACATTGCTCAAACTCATTCTCCTTGAGATATGCATCAATGCGAGTATTCCACGCTCGCGGTGCTTGCTTTAGCCCGTAAAGCGCTTTCTTCAACTTCAACACCTTTGTTTCTCCTCCAAGTTTCAGATAACCTGGTGGTTGCTCAATGTAGACTTCTTCTTCGAGTACACCATTCAAGAACGCTGTCTTGACATCCATTTGGAATATTGGCCATTTGTACTGAGCAGCTTGAGAAATAAGTAGCCGGATTGTCTCCATTCTTGCGACAGGGGCAAAGACTTCATCATAATCGATTCCTTCCTTTTGCCTGTATCCCTTTGCAACAAGCCGAGCTTTGTATCGTTCAATCTCCCCTTGTGCATTCATCTTTTTCTTGTAAACCCATTTCACTCCAATGGCCTGACTTCCTTTGGGCAATTCAGTGAGCTCCCATGTGTTGTTGCGTTCGATTGCTTCAATTTCCTCATTCATGGCTGCTTTCCATTTTTCATCTAGTACGGCATCTTCATACTTGATATTTTCAGCATCTGCCAACAAACATACAAGATGTACCTCTGTAGAGTCGTACAAATCTTGGAGACTTCTCATTCGGGGTTGTCGTGGCTCATCTTCTTCATCTTCTTCTTCAACAATTTCAGGATCTGTTGATAGAACTGTCGGAACAACGGCTGACGATTCTCCGACTTCGTTTGTAACTTCCTTTGAGTTATTCCAGTCCCATTCACTTGCTTCATTCACTCGCACATCTCGGCTGACTATCACCTTCTTGCTTATCGGGTCATATAGCTTATACCCTTTTGTGAGTCCGTCATATCCGATAAAAAAATATGCTTTGCTTTTATCATCCAGCTTCATCCTTCGCGGATCTGGTACATGTGCATAGGCTACACTACCGAATATCTTTAGATGAGAGACGGTAGGCTTCTTACCAGTCCATGCTTCCAGTGGTGTTCGATTTTTCAACTTCATGTGCGGGCACCGATTCTGTATGTAGACGGCGCACATCACAGCTTCTGCCCAGAATTCTTTGGGCATCTTCTTGCTTTTCAGCATCGACCGAACCATATCTAGGATGGTCCTATTCTTCCTTTCAGCTACGCCATTCTGTTGGGGCGAGTATGGTGCTGTCAGAAATCTTCTTATGCCTTCTCGTTCACAGTACTCTCGGAAGGCTGTCGAGGTGTATTCGCCTCCTCTATCAGATCGAATTGCTTTGATGGATCTGCCAATTTCTTTTTCAACACTCGCCTTGAATATTTTGAACACCTTGAATGCCTCGGATTTTTCTTTCAGCAAATAGACCCACGTCCTTCGAGAGAAATCATCGATGAAGGAGATGAAGTATCTCTTTCCGCTGAAAGATTCGGGAGTAATTGGTCCACATATATCGGTGTGGATCAGCTCAAGTGGATGCTTCGCTTCATATTCGGCCTTCTTTTGAAATGAGGCTCTTGTTTGCTTCCCGAATACACAATCTTCACAAAATTCTCCTCCAAAATCCATGCTAGGCAGTCCTTTCACCATCTTCATCTTCACTAGCTTTTTCAGGCCATCATAATGTAAGTGGCCAAAGCGGTGATGCCATAGCGACGCTTTATCTACTTCTTTTACTTGTAAGCATTTCCCTTGCAAGCTTCGTAGGTTCAACTTGTACATTCGATTTCTCTCCATTTCGACTCGAGCTATCAGACGTCCTTGCTTGTCTTTCAGATGCAGCAACTGATCTTTTAGAAAGGTTGAGTATCCTTTCTCTGCGAGCTGGCCAAGACTCAAAATGTTGTTTTTGAGGTCTGGGACATAGTAAACATCTTGGATTGTCCCTATCAAGCCATCATTCTGTGTGAAACATATCGTACCTCGGCCTTTGACTTGTACTTTTGATGCATTTCCGAATGATACATGACCATTGTCAACTTTCTGCATTTCTTTGAATAGATGCTCATCATAGCACATGTGGTTGCTTGCTCCAGAATCGAGGTACCAGCATGTGTCATCGTTGACATCGTTGTGCGCCATCATGAGAACACCTCCATTTGCTTTCTCTTCCACGACTAGGTTGGTTGTCTCTTCCACTCGTCTATTGGCCCGACACTCTTTTGCAAAGTGTCCCATCTTGCCACAATTGTAACAACCCTCGTTGTTGCAGTCTTCGGCATGGTGACCATATTTGTGGCACTTTTGGCATTTAACGTGGGAATAATTTGTTCGACCGCCTCTTCCTCGAGCGCGTCCTCTTCCACGCCAGTTTGCTTGACTTCCTTGAAATTTGTCTTTATGGTATCCTTCATAATTGTAGCCTTGGATACCACGACCGTGGCCATGATTTCCACGGCCATGTCCTCTTCCCCGAAAGTTTCGAGTGTAGAGAACCTTCTCATCTTTTATTGACGCCTTGGTTTGGAGTACCTGGTCGAGTGACTCCTCTTTCTTTTTCTTTTTCCTTTGTTCGTGTGCTTCGAGAGATCCGGCGAGCTCTTCAACGGTGAGCACTTTGAGGTCTTTTGATTCTTCAATCGCACACACAACATTTTCGAAATCATTGGTTAATGATCTCAATATTTTCTCCACAATTCTGGCATCGGACAATTCTTCTCCGTTCCGATTGAGTTGGTTTGCCACGGTCTGGACACGGGTGATGTAGTCAGACACATTTTCTGATTCTTTCATCTTCATGCTTTCAAGCTCTCCACGAAGGGTTTGGAGACGCACTTGCTTTACCCGGTCGGCTCCTTTGAATGATTTTTCAAGGATGTCCCACGCTTCTTTTGAGGTGGTGGCACCGGATATTTTTTCGAAGCCTGATTCGTCAACGGCTCGGAATAACATGTAAAGGGCTCCGCTATCTTTGGATCTTGCATCTTTCAATGCCTTTCGTTCTGCTGCAGTTAATTTCCCGGTATTTTCTGGTTCTACAAAACCATTTTGAACAACGTCCCATGCATCTTGAGCTCCAAGAAGGGCTTTCATTTGAATACTCCATTTCTCGTAATTTGCTTTTGTAAGCTGCGGCAGTGGCATTTGTCCTGTGATATTCGCCATTTGACCTGTGTATATATATATATACCTTTATATATATATATATACCTTTTATATATATATATATAAAGCAAATAATATACTTCCTCTATGGCACAATATATAATCTAATTTAATTTAATTTGTGTTTATATCATACATGTATGTCGTATATATGTATATACTACTACTATTATGTATATGTTGTTATCATCTCCAAAGTCAAGAAAAGCCCGTGAGCAGTGACCACTCTGTCGTTATGTGAATATATTATGTATATGTATGTCGGTATTAAATTCTTGGTAGATAAGAATTTAATTTTGGTTGCCCTTCACTTTAATATGCTTGTCTCCTGGAGCCTTACCCTTTTTTTCAACGGTGGAATATGAATTGAATCAAAAATCTACTCACACTCACACTTCCTTTTGGAAGCAACGCCAGCGCTGGATGTGGAGCAGATCGGCACTGCTGCAACAAATTGGCACAGTAGAAGGGGCCGAGCAACAGCGGTTTCGGCGCAAAGCTGGATGCGAGTGGCTGGACTGGAGGGGGGGGAAGCGGAGGCTTAGTGGAGCTCTTGAGGCAGCTCGGCGGAGCCTGGCAGACAGTTCGCCGGAAGGCAGAGAGTTGCAGGTGGTGGACAGCAGCTCCACGGTCGGTAAATTTAATTCTTTTAATTTGAGTGTTTATACTCAAAATTGTTTTGCTCTGAATTTGGATCACTCAGACTCTGATACCAATTTGTAGATTTTGATATCTCACACACACAAGAACACTTTACACTTTTGATATCTAAAGACGATAACCAAAAGCGGAGAGTTGTATAGCTAAAGCTTTTTTTAGATTTCTTGCTTTGCTTCGCTCTGAGTTTTACAACAATGGAAGTACCTATTTATAGAATCGAAAATAAACAACAGACAATGAACACATGATAATACTGTTCTTATTGTGGCTTCAAGCTTTTCGGCGAGGTAGATGAGCCTCCTTCTTGGACTTCGGCGATTCCTGTTACTTTTACGGCATTTGATGTTTATGCCGTTTTTCAACAATAACAACGGTTGTCGTACAAGGGTCCAAGGCAAAATTATTTTTGAAGACTATTGGACGACAAAGGGGTTTCATACGATAAAATCCGCCCCATCGCTGTGATACGAGAGAGAAGTCTGATATGACATACTACATCTTTGTTGCACAACCGTCCCAGCGCACAAAAATTTTATATTTCTTTGGTAATTTTGTGTGAGAGGCCTATATCTGTGATTCCGAGAGGATTTTATTTTTGTGAGCTTTATCTTTACACTTCTAAATTGTGAGGAATCAGGATATTTGATTGCAAATTGATTAATGTCGTGAACTGATAAATTGATCCGAATTAAATCACACACCAACACGCAATTTTGGGCATTATTTTATTTGATTGAGTCAAGCACTCACCTTGCTAAGCAGGTACAAGAGATGAATCACATTTTTTAAGAAAGGATGTGGTTTGGGAAATGGGATTCTAACCGTAGAGGAGAGAATAGGGGAGATCATGTCATGACGATATCGCGGCTGCAAATAGGGGGAAATTCAACCCGCTCGTGATATAATCATAGCCAAAAGAGCCCCACTCAACGTACACCACTTATGAAATCCAGTCAGTCAGGAATGTTTCGCCAGCACCCGGACATGAAGAGAGAGACAGAAGAAATCAGGGAAATGACCTACAATACCACGAGTATTGTAGAGATTATTACTATGATCTAGATGAGCCAATTAAATTTGAGGGGACTGAAGCTGACGACGATTCATGCCTTGATCAGAGGTACAAGGGGCCAGGTGAATTCTTAGTCTGGAAGGATGTAAGTAATAGGGCTTGTCTTTGAACTTCACAATCATACAGATATCATCACCATTCACCAAGATTAGAGTAACGGTTAGTGAGTTTAGATACAGTACTATGCTCTTACTTGGTGGCAGAACCACAATCGCATTCTCCAACATAAAAGGGCGCCAGAAATTGAGACATGGGCAGAATTGACAGATGCTATGGAGAAACGCTTTGTGCCAATAACATACCGCTGGGATTTGTATATGAAACTCCAATACTGTGTTCAGGGAAGTAATAGTAGAAGAATAGAATATTACAAGAGGGCCTGGAGCACATGTTGATGCGTGCTCAAGTCCATGAACCTGATGAGCTATTCACCACTCGTTTCATTAAATGATTGAGGACTGAAATCCCAAGTGAGATGGAACTAAGGGGATATGCAGATATCTACAGGATGCCATACACTTAGCCACCACTCTTGAAGCTGAAAGGAAGTGAGAACAGAGTAAACACTTCACTAGCTCGACTTCTCATAAGCCATGGCAAGTCAAGACTGAGAATGACGAGCCTAGATCCTCCCCCAAGGATGATGAGGGATATAAACCCAAAAGTTTTGAACTAGGCAAAGAATTCAAAAGAGAGAAGCGGGATGTTTGCCGGCCTCGAGAGCCCGAATGACACAGGCCCAAAAGGGAAGATAACGATGTAATTTGTTATAAATATTACCAACATGGCCATATATCTTCTAAATGTTCTAACGTACGCCGAGCTACTGTAGTTACTACTGAAATAGGTGATTACATGATTCTAAAAATTGAAGGCGAGGATTCTAATGATGAAGAAGAGAAGATAAATATGGTTGGTTACATTAGTGACAGTTCTGCTGACGAGAGCATTGATCAAGATGACATTAGATTGACCAATTTGCAAGCAATGAGAGTGTTGAATGTCAAAAAACAGGACGAGAACACCAACAAAGAACTTGCACAACGGGAAAATTTATTTACTATTATGAGGATATTTGTGTTAATACAACATCAATCATTGTGGATAATGGTAGTTGCAATAATGTAATAAGCCCATATACTGTGCGCAAACTGAACATACATACTGAAAACCACACCCTCAATACCAACTCCATGGAATGAATGAGAATGGGAGTTCAAAGGTCACTTGCAAGCCAAAGTACCCATTAAAATAAGGACTTATTATTCTTATAATATGGACTGTGACGTTGTTGCAATGACGAGATACCATGTACTGTTAGGTCACCCATGGATGTTTGACTAATTAGTCATGTACAATGGCCATAAGAACTATTTTTGTTTTTACCACAGGAACAAGAAGATAGTTGTCAAGCCATTGCCTATGGCTATGGATGAAAACGGTACGGATACGGTCAGATAGTGTCGGATACGGATATTATCCATGTTTTTTTTGTTGAATTCGGTATCGAATACGGATGGGCCGGATATGAATACGGTTTCGGATATTTCGAATTACGGACAGATTATCGGATAATTTTTTATAATCTTTTTTTAAAAGAGTTAAATATTTTTTCAGGCCATTAAAGGCACCTAATTCACTTTTGGGCCATGATTGATTTAATACTTATCTGAAATAAGCCATCAAGAGGAATTCGGGCCTGTTTTTAAGCCAAATTGATGAAGCCAACCCAAGATCGGGCCGCGTGATTGCAATCGCTATTCCTTCAAGATTCAGTCCAGCATCAAAGAACATTCATAGAGATATTCACAACTTACAGACACATTCGCAATTGAGAGTTCAAAATCAAAGAACATAACACAACACGCACTACTCACAGAAACATTCAAAGTTCAAAATAAAGGAACATTTAGTCTAAAAAACCACAATTTAAATAGATCCAATTTTTTTAGTTAAAACTGAATTCATGTATTATCATCGCTTTCCCACTTTGATTTCATACCCTTTTTCAAAAACAAAAACAAGTCCTTGTTCTTTATCTCCCTACTAGCCAAATTTATTCAAAAATCAACTCTCCAAACTTTTGATTTCAGATGCCAAAAATCAATATCCGGCAAGTTTAACCCGATTACACAACAACAAAGTTGTTTTTTTCCCTAACATCCTCCCAAATCTACATAAATCGAAGCTTAATGTCAACAAAAAATTAGGGTTCCGAACCCCGACAGTTCGAAATTCCCAAATAAAACAACCAAAATAAAAATCTAAACCGAGGGGGGAAAAAAAGAAGAACACCTACCATTGTGGAGGCGCCATGGAAATTCTGACGAGTTTTGATAGAAAATGTTGAACAGATATTGAAAACTAAAATTTCGAATTCGAAGGTTTCCAGGGACCAAAGATAAATTGGAGCAGTCGAAGTTGCTCTTCTTAGCAGCGATGGGTATTGGAATACCCAGGCTTGGCCACAACGACGATGGAGGCCGGCGGCGTAAGACGGCCACAGCGCATTCCAGCACTGTGGCAGCGATACACATTGCTGTGTGTGACTGTGGTGTTAGCGGCAGCAACTATGATGATGGTCTAGTGGTGGCGGAGACGTCATGCAGCGGTGGTGGCGGCGACCTCGTGGCAGTGATGTGGTTGAAATAGGCAGTGGCGGTGGTGTTGATTAGAGATCAGTTAGTCAATCCTTATTTGGGATGCAACAAACCCGGTCTACTTCATTGTAAGTAGCGCATAGCTTTCATTAAGGAATTGTACCTCACGTGGCCCGATCTTGGGTTGGATTCATCAATTTGGCTAAAAAAATGGGGCCCGAATTCCTCTTTATGGCTCAATTTCAGATATTAAATCAATCATGGCCTAAAAGTAAATTAGGTGCCTTTTAATGGCCTAAAAAAATATTTAACTCTTTTGAAAATTTGATATTTTTTATAACTATTAATAATTTTTAATTATTAAATAATAATATATTAATATATTCGGATATCCATATTTAAAATCCGGATAATATCCTATCAATTTTCGGATACGGTCGGATATTCTCGGATACGGTCAGATATTTTCGAATACGAATACGAATGCGGATATTAAAATACGGATTCGGATTCGGATACGGATATTGAAATATCCGGCCGGATAGTCGAAAACGGATTCAGATTCGAATATAATCGGATACGGCATCGGATCGGTCGGATATTTACCGTACCGCTTTCACCCCTACCTATGGCTACTGTACATGAGAATTAGAGGATTTTAATGGAAAACATCAAGAAAGTGGTATGGAAGTCGGAACAAAAGCACTACTGATCCCCGTATTTCCCGAAGGACCGGTGTCCAAGCAATATTCCATAAAGTTCACATCCTGAATTGCTGAGCTATTGCACCGAAATTTTGAAGATGAACTACTGAAAGCTAGATCCGGAAAGATGGGTTTAAAGCTGCTGATTCAAATCAAGGAAGGTCCCGGACTAGGGGTGTTAACGACCCGAACTGAGACCAAATACTGGTAAGCTCGGCTTGACCTTGTAAGAATTCAAGCCGAGCTTTGACCGAGCCGAGCATTGACCGAGCTTTGACGAAATCGAGCTGAGCTCGAACAGTCTCATTTCGTTTTCTCTTAATATATAAAAGAAATTATATTTAATATATTGCATATATTTAATTACGTATATATTATTTAATCTATATATTTAAATAATTTTAAAAATATATTTATAATTTAAAATTTATTCCATCTGTCCCAATAAATATGTCATGTTTGATCCAGACACACTTTAACTTATACCTATATTTTATATAACTTATATATTTACTAATAAATAAATATATGTATAAAAATAAATATATTTACTAATAAATAAATATTTCTTCATTTCATACCCCTTTAAAAGGAGATGCATTAATTGCATGGGGTAGGCCTGTCGGTAATATAGTCATGACTCCATATTTACTTAATTTATTTTAAAGTCTAAACACATGCAGTACTAGAACAATGCATTTCAAATGACATGTATTATATGGGACTTGTATTATAAGTTAATAGAACATGAGCCTGTTCGCGAGCTTTTTGAGCCGAACTCAAAGGTGTTCGGGTTGGTTTGTAAATTATTTGAGTCGAACTCGAACTCGAGTCGAGCCTATTCGAGTCGAACTTTGACTAAACCGAGCTCGAACTGTTCGCGAACTACCCTGGCTCATTAACATCCCTATCCCGGACCCACTCAATTGGATCCGGAATCCCACAATTGATTGGAAGCAGCCGGATGTCGATCGCCGGAAGTTGGCCGGAACCCCACCGGAACAGCTGCCAGAATATCGAATATTTTAGATAGTTGTTCTATTTGTAATTAAACAAGTGCATGAATGCACAAGACAATTAAACAAGAAGGAGAGAGAAGCACCTCATCGGCCCGCATGAGTGAAAGAAGGACAAAATATGATGCTAGCCTCGAAGTACGACGCTAGCCTGGACTTATGACTCTAGACTGTTTCACGTCGTGAGGCCTCGTCTCAAGTCACGAAGCCACACTGGAAAGAACCTACGACACTAGCCTCAACGCTACGACGCGAGCCAGCCTCACGTCGTAAGAGTCTCACGTCGTCCTCGCTCCCCCAGTTTAGATTTCTACCTACGACGCTAGCCTCCTGGTTTCGACGCTAGCCTGCTTCACGTCGTACGAGTCTCGCGTCGTCCAGCAGCTCGCGTCGTACGAGTCTCGCGTCGGCCTAGATTTTCTTCTTGTTCATTTAATCCTAGTGTAGGGTTGTTTAATCCCGTTGTAATGTGGGTTGCCTATAAATAGGACCTCCCAAACATTATCTCATTTCACCTTTAAATGAAACTAAACATATTGTGAGTTGTTTTCTCTTTGGTTCCAATCCGAGAGCATTTGAAGGTCACACTCGAATTTCCACCATTGTTGGACAAGTCCTTTCAAGCTTGGGATGAGCTTGATCGTATAGCCACCTTGAGGATATTGATCAAGGGAATCGTATGAACAAACATGTGTTAGATTATTCCAAGATTGAGTATTCAACTAGGTAGTCTCACTATCCCTTTTATTTTTCATTTTGGTTGTGCTTCCAAATCGTATTCAATCCGATCCATGGCAGAAAGATGAAGCTGAATACCAACAAAAGAAAAAAAAAAGGCAAGGGTAGGATTAATCAACAAAAAATTGAGACTAACAATCCTCTTGTTTTAATTGCAGATGAATGTTTGCTGGCAACGAGGACCGAATTCACGAAGCAATACAAGAGCCCGAATTTTCAGATTCTGTCTCTTGGCTTTTGTCAAACCTATTGTTGTTATTAATGAATCAGTCTCTACTGCACCTGAATTGCCAAGTGCATTTTGCAGGATGTTGGATAGAAACAAGGATGCTTTCCCGGAGGAAGTTTCCGTAGGATTACTCCAATACGGGGCATCGAACACTGCATGGATTTATTCCAAGGGCATCCATACCAAACAGACCGGCGTACCAAATGAACCCCGAAGAAACCAATGAGATCCAGAAGCAAGTACAGGGATTGCTAGACAAATAATGAGTTTGTGAAAGCCTGTCTCCATGCGCTGTGCCTGTATTATTGGTACCTAAGAAAAGGGGAACATGGAGGATGTGCTTGGACTGTCGCGCAATAAACGCAATTACTATTAAGTACCGCCATCCCACTCCAAGACTCGACGATATGTTGGATGAACTAGGTAGGGCTAGCATTTTCTCAAATATCGATCTCCGGAGAGGATATCATCAGATCAGGACGCTTCCAACTGACGAATTGAAGATGATATTTACGTCCAAGTTCGGGTTTTATGAATGGCTGGTGATGTCAGTCGGACTTACCAACACACCATCTACATTCATGAGATTGATGAATGAGACTTTAAGGCTTATATTGGCAAATTTATTGTTGTATACTTTTGTGATATACTTGTTTCCAACAACTACCTGTCTAATCATGTCTTGCATGTTGAACAGGTACTAAACAAGCTGAGATGAGCCCAGTTGTATGCTAACATGCAAAAATGCAACTTCTGCGTACTTGAGGTGATATTTTTGGATTTTATCGTCAGTGAACAACGACTAAAAGTGGATGAATCTAAGATCACTGCAATCACTAAGTGGAAGCCACCTAACTCAGTCCATGAAGTTGGAAGCTTTTTGGGTTTGTACGGATTTTTCTTGAGGTTCTTTACACAATTCAGTGTTATTGCTGAACGTCTAACTACACAATCATGTGTAAGTGGGGGGATTGCATAACAAAAGACTTTTGAGGAACTGAAGAACAAGTTGACTCATCATTCAGGCACTACCTAATTTATAACCATTTGAGATTGAATGTGATGCATCAAGGATGAGATGTGGAGCATTGCTGATACAAGAAGGCCGCCCAGTGGCATACAATAGTGAGAAATTCTTAGAGGCTCAACTGATTATTCTACCTATGACAAAAAGCTATTCGCTATGGCTAGGGCCATGAAAACGTGGCAACACTACTTGAGAGGTCGCAGGTTCATAAATCATAATCCATATGGACCATGACACCCTGAAGCATATTACACAAGACCAGTTAAGAAGAAGGCATGCCAGCTAAAGTGGTTTTCTGGAAACTTTTCTATATGTAATACTCCCTCCATCCCATTTAAAACGTTTTGTTACTGTTGAACACGAGAATTAAGGTGGAATTTGTTTGTGAGTATGTAATGAAGTCCACATAATTATAAGAGAGAATACATATTTTATTTATAGAAACAAAACATTTATGATGAGACATTCAAATATAGTAAGTAAGACATTTTAGTTGGGACATAGAAGTAAAATACAAAAAGGGGAAAGAGAATGTGGTAGGTCTGGAGGTAGATCAAACAAAAAGGTAAACATCTATTATCTATCTATTATCTATTATAATATAAAAACTCTTGTCCTTATGAATAATACTTCCTTATGAATAGTGATGGGCCCTTATGAATAGTGACGGACCCTTATAAAAAATACTATTAAATAGTACTGTATAATTTATGGGTTGATATTATATTTATTATTTAAATATAATTTAAATACTAACAAATCCTTTATGAATTGAAATTATATTTAATATGATAAAAAATTAATGAATAATTTATAGATTGATATTATATTCATCATTGGAAAATAAATATTTGTATTAGATAGATTAACTAAATTAGATAAATCGCAATATAAAAATAAAATGATCAAACTATGGTCATACATCCCACAAAATCATATCATTATGATATTTGTGTAGATGATACATTAAATAATATTTTTTGCAAGTCATTTCTAAATTCTAATTTATCAAATGAGTCATTCACAAGCCCTTATGAATAGTAATTACTTTTTGAACAGTGTTGGACCCTTACGAACAGTAATGGGCCTTTTTGAATAGCAACAGACCCTTATAAAAAATACTATCAAATAATATAATTTATGGTTGATATTATATTTATTATCTATCTATATAATAAATCCTGAATACTTTTTGGCCTGTGCAGACTCTTTTGTCCTTACTAAATTTAATTCATCCTTCTTAATTTTAAAGGGTTAATCAGTCATTATATGCTCATTTATAGATCAATGGTTCTTAAGTTTACATGTAATTTGCGGACTAATTATATGTCATTGGACACATTATTAATATCTAGATTTAGAAATTAAATCTATCTATTAATATAATAAAATAGAAAATCTTCATATATATTTTAAAAAGATATAATTGATTACAAATATATATATAAATTATTTGATTGTATACATAATATTATGGAAAATATTAATACTATAATATTGTTAAATAAATTTAATTAGGTTATAAATTTATGTCTAAAAACTATATAATCATAAATCAATATAAGGAATATAATAACTATATTTTAAATAAAAATATTTCATTGAAAATATGATGTAAACGTTAAATTGACCCTAAAAATATTGATTAATGTAAAATGACTAATAACCTACAAAATTTTATACCATTCTAAACAAATTCTACATATTTTTTTTTCTTTTTGAAGAAGAAAAGAAAGAAAAGGGAAAAAAAACTAAAACACATTAAGTTTAATTAGTAGACATAATATCTTTAATCCAGTAATCCTCATCTATTTCATTATAAAATAAAGTGTATGAAATTTGGAGTAAATTGTTATACAATTTTTTATAGTAATTTGTACTGTAAAAGAATATAAGAAGTATACCCCTAAAAGACTTGGTATCAGAGGATAAATTTGATTTTGAGGCTTATAATAATAATGAATTAAAAATAATAAAAATTTAATTAAATTAAATGAAAATATTAACTACCAAATTTTCATAATATTGAAGAAAATATTATGGACTAAAATAATATTTAAAAAATTCACATATAATCAAAACGTAATTATAATTAAAATTTATTCTATAAAGTTATGGATTAGTCCATAAAAACTAATCACAATAAAAATTTAAAATACATTACGTAATAAAATATAAGTTTTAAATGATGAAAAAATAACAAAAATGAATAAATAATATTTTTTAAAAACTTTAGGGATAATAGTCAAAATTTACAACATATTAGGGAGTAAAACTAATATTTTTTTAGAACCTTAATAATGCAAAATATACTCCATCAGTTCCGTAATACCGTGCCAAAACTTTTGGGCAAGGTGTTTTAGGTATAATGGGTTATTGTGATAAAGGGAAATGTGATATTTTAGGTATAATTAGTTGATGCGATGTTTTAGTTGATGTTTATGGAGTAAGTTTTTTCTAAAAAAAGAAATGTGACAATTGTAATGGGACGTACCAAAAGGAAAGTGAGACAGAATTTGTGGGACAGATGGAGTATTTTTTTTCTAATTTTGAATAGTTAAGGAGTATTTATTTTCCACTTGCTCTCATCATTTTAATATGAAAGAAAACTATATATAATTTTTTAACAGTAAAAATAATTTATTTTATATTATTTTCACCTGAGTTTGAATTTCCTTCATTCATCTTATTATCTCATTTATTTTCCTTTTAATTTTTTGTTGCATGCATTTCAACCACTATTTAAGCAAAAGACTTAGAATATCATATAATCCAAAAAACACTATATTCTCATTTTATATCGTCATATTAGTTCAACACCCGTGCGTAGCGGGTGAAAAAATCTAGTTTAAATATAATTTAAATACTAACAAATCCTTTATAAATTGAAATTATATTTAATATGATAAAAGTTTAATAAATATTTTATAGATTGATATTATATTGGGGTTATTATTAAAAAAGACCAGCAGCACAAAATACTTCCAATACAAGACCAGCATACCAAATACATTCCGTATTAACACCAATATACTAAATACATTCCTAATCAGGACCTGTGCAATTAAAATAAAGAAATAATGTAATTCAGGTGTGTAAATACAAAATTACCCTTACCTTTTTGTACTTTTCTGCACATTGATGTGAAAGGTGGTGAGTGAGACAAAATGTGCATTTCAAACTCTTTCCTCTTCCTCCTCTCCTCGGACCCGTCGAAGACACCATAAATCCTCCATTTGCAGCGGGTAGCTCTGAAGACACCATAAATCCCATTTTTGCAGCGAGCAGCTCCGGAAAGGCGGCGGAACGAAGGCAGCGACCTCCATTACCGGAGTTCTCTGGCGGAAGAGCGCATCAATCGGTATTGTCTCTCGTTTTCCAATCTTTTGGGTTGGGAAGCTTGTTGAAGAAGCTCACAAGACCGGCCGATAGCGCGCACAGTGGGCGGGGGTGTAGATTTCCGTGCTCCGTCGGTTGAAAGAGAAGGGTTTAAGAGGGTTTAGGGCTGTTATTTAGGGTTTGGTGGCTGGAAGAAGGTTAGGGTTTGGGGAGGCTGTTATTTAGGGTTTTCTACAGGATTTTTGGAAGTGGGTAGGGGTGAGGAAGATGGCAACGAGGGAGCAAGGTGGTGGGCGAGATGTCATGTTATTTTGCCATTACAACGGCCAAACCCATCTCGTGCGGATAAGGGATGACGATGCCCTCGCGGATGTGTACGGAAAGGTGACGGAGAAGTGGGCTACTGTATGTGCACAACACACACGCTCCACTACGATGAACCCGACGGGGGCTACACAATGGAGATAATGAATGATGACGATGTGAGACGGATGTCGAACTTGAATCGAGCAAAGGGACTGGCATTTGGGAAGATAAATGTGAGGGACCGGGAAGCAAGAAACACGATCGTGTAAGTCTTTTAGGAAATTGCATTGAGTTCCTTACCGTTTAATATTTGGTTGTATGCGAGCATATGAATGATATTATTTGCGTTAATGATGCCTGGTTGCGATCATAGCTATATCTTTTAATAGTATATGGCAATCTGCGAAATAGGACAATGATTGTTGAAACAGGGAAGTGGTTAACAACATCGGTGTTTTCTGTGCACAACACTAGTATAGTTTGCGCATAAGACTAATGTTATACTTGCACGTCACTGGCACGGCTACTGAATGTAACTAGTTTTTACGTTGGAAGTAACTTGTACTTCAGGGAACACACTGTAGCACAGGATGACATGGACGACGAAGATACCGAGGACGAGGAGGATCAGAGGGTTTTTTGGGCCAATGCAATAAAGGGAGTAGGACAAAGGTTTAGGAATCAGGATCATTTCCGGAAGGTCGTGGCAAATCATTGTATTTCTCTTCGGCGTGGATATGAATTCGTTCACAACAACAAAAGCAGAACATACGTAAAATGCACGACGTAAGGTTGCGGTTGGCGCATATATGCATCATTACACAAGTCTGACAACTCGTTTGCGATCCGCACATGCACGCTGACTCACCGTTGCGGCGTTAATAATCTGCAATCGAGGACTCACCCAAATGCGAATGCGACATGGGTAGCAGCTTTCATAAAAGATAAAGTGCGGCGGAACCCGAACTACAATGCGAACATGGCTATCGCGGACATTCACGCTGCATTCAAAGTGGACATTAGCTATCGCGTAGGGTGGAACGCACGGGAGATTGCGATTAAGGAGTTACATGGAGACGATAAAGACTCCTTTGACAAGCTCCGGCTATTTTGCAGCCGCTTGACAGCATCGAACCCCGGGAGCGTGGCTGACTTGGAGGTGTTTCCTGAATCCGGAAAGTTCCGAAGGGTTTTCATTTGAATAGCAGGTTGCATTGAAGGGTTCAAGAGAGGATGTCGTACGCTTATTGAGCTCGATGGCACCCATATTAAAAATAAGTGGAAAGGCGCAATACTTGCCGCCGTTGGTAAGGATGCAAATGCTGGGTTCATAACGCTGGCATTCGCAAGTACGTAAATTTCATGATATTGGAGTTTTTGAAGAGAAGGGATGTCGTTTGGGATTTGTGCTCTCCTCACCGTGGTGTTTTTTTTTAACAGTTGTTGACGGAGAGACGGATGAGAACTGGGAGTGGTTTTGTCTCCGGCTGAGGTCTATACTAGATGGTGATACAGAAGAGAACTGGTCCGAATACACTTTTTACACTGACCGGCACTCGGGTCTCATGAAAGCTATCCCAACCATTTTTAATGGGAGTCACCATGGCGTATGCCTACGACACCTCGTTGATAACTTTAAAAAGGATGTGAGTTTTACTAGTACTGTATCATATAACTATAATCTAGAATGGTGCATGGTTTTTTATAAAATTGGTACTATCCTTTTCAGTGACTGGTATATATGAACTACGATTACAGGTGCTTCGTAAGTACCCATACAAGAATAAGGATCACTGGGCAGGGGTGCTGAAGGCTGCTGCGTACGCTCCGACATATGACGAAATGTTCAAGCATCTCAATACCATCCTTGAAGTAATGCCCTCAGCTGGTACGTTCCTTGAAAATTCAGAACCCCAAAATTGGGCGAATGCGTTGTTCACGGGAAAAAATGGGGTGTCATGAACACAAACCTCGTCGAGAGTTGGAATAGTTGGATTGTGAAAGCAAGGGGCTACGGTCCGTATGCAATGCTCGATGAAATTCGAAGACAGGTTATGAAGATGATGAACGATAAAAGAGAGGAAGGTGCAAGAATGGAAGGAAGATTGGCTACTGTGCCGGAGAAGATATTGAACGGTAATTACCTGGCATCCGGCGAACTTGAGCTGCAGCGCGCATCGGGCTCCTTGTTTGAAGTCCGGGAGAGGGCCACCCTATACGTCGTTGATGTGGAAAAGTGGACATGCACGTGTGGCTACTGGCAATTATTCAGGCTGCCCTGTAAGCACGGGTGTGCTGCGATCGACAAACTGCAGTGCAATATTTATGACTACTGCGATGCTTACTACACCACTGAGTATTTCAGGGCGACATACGAAGCAGTGATATATCCTTTGATGATGGGTGGTGATAACGTCGTAGATGAGAATGACGAAGACTTTATACTCCCACCGGACGTTCGGGTGCAGCCTGGCCGGAGAAAGAAAAAGCGAATCCCATCGCAGGTTCAATCGGGCAAGAACACCTGCCACATGTGCGGAAAAGCAGGTCACAACAAACGCACCTGCAAGGAAGCACACAGATATGCCGGGTGATTCAGCTGCGTCGTTCCATTATGCCAAGACTGGTGTTATTTTTGATGTCAACTGGTGTTTTGTTGTTGATGCATATTTTTGTTGACGAACAAGTATTGTTTTGGGTTTTGCATGGTTTCAGTACTTGAATCTATCCTCTATGAGGATGGTTTCAATATATGATACCATTTTGAATGCAATGAAATGATCGGTTTCAGATGACGTGGTTCACGAACAAGAGTCGCCTACATCATATTTACACTTTACAGGGATCTATAGGACAGAAATAAAAAAATACAAGTCAACTGGTCAAGAAAACACTAATGTGATGTAGACATAATACCAACAATTGTGGGAAATTACGGTTGTTGTTCAACACATCAAGAAGTCAAAATTAATCAAGTCATTGTTCAGCACGCATGGTCATAAGTGATCAAGTCAACTGGTCACAGGAAAAAATTGCAGGGTCACTCATGAACAAACATATATAGTAATAATGTTTCTTGCATTGATGTTTTGAATGGATGGGTACTTAGGTATGTGAATGGAAGGGTCACACTTATAACATCTTACTCACTCACACATGATATTTTACACTATTTGATGCCACTAAATCGCTATTATCGTTGAAGGAGAATTAAACTATAATGGTTGCCTACGTAAAGATGCAATTGGGCGTTGTTTCGACGTTTTATTTGATCAACTATGTGGATTAGCTAGTAAACCAATAATGTACGAATTTTATACCATTATGTAAGCACACAAGTACCATTGTGTGTCCCTATATATACCATCGACTTTCTCGATTCATACCGTTATAATGTTTATTGTTGTTAAGGGTGTTGTAGAAGCTTATTGTTGCGAATTTACTGAGATCTGCTTCATTTTACAGATTTTCACCCCTTGTAGGAACACCACCCCCAACCATTAGACACATCGAACCTAATGAACATCACTTAGCCATTTTCAACTCTCTTACTTTCTCCATTTATGCAGTATACCAACACTTATATGAACCATTATAGGAACATCAAGTTGTTGAACATAGTGAATTGTATTCCAAGATTACTTAGTTTAGTCCAATACATTACGTCGGTTTCAAGATTATACACATCGTTTAGCTCAACATCAAACATAATGTGTGAAGATTATCCAAGTCATTAGAGGCGAATACAATTGTTCAACATAAAATACCATTCATCGTCTAGGACAATACCAACAAACAACCAACATCACCACAATTGTCCAGCTACAACCATGAACCATTCACCAAAAAGCAAAATACCAACAACCATTCAAAAGGCAAAACAGTACCAGTCAATCCATCAACACATAAATATTGTATCAATACTCAACAAATAATGAAACTAGCGATCATAATCCATCAACCAATTCAGGTCATGACAGGAAGAGGCATCATCGTCATTCAGCTTGGAAGCATCAGTGGTGGGCGCAGGTGCGGGTGCGGGAACAGTCAATCCATCAGGCGTGGGTGCGGGAACTGCAGGGGCATCCGGAGTGGGTGCGGGAACTGCTGGGGCATCCGGAGTGGGTGCGGGAACTGTTGGGGCATCCGGCGTGGGTGCGGGAACTACTGGGGCATCCGGAGTGGGTGCGGGAACTGTTGGGGCATCCGGCATTGGTATTGGAATGGTCTGGGCAACAGTAGTGGCCACTGTAAAGACAGACTTAACTTCTTTGACGACTTTTCACTTGGCACGGGGCCATGAAGGGAATTGCGACGGTACGGTCAAGGCTAGGACCATCGGAGCGTATGCAGCTAGTGGAACAGGAGATAGAGCACTCTCCCGATCTGCCCTAGCATGATCAATGGGATCCGCAGCCGTCGTCCTAGGCGGCACCTGGACTGTTGTCTGCTCCCCCATCGTCATAGCATGCTCCAAATGAGTCAGCTCTTCCTCCATCGTCCGTGCGTGCTCCTCATTAGTGGTATCCGCCCCCTGCTCCGTGCCAATGGGCTCCTCCTCCATCGTAGTGGCATCCGCCCCCTGCTCTGTGCCAATGGGCTCCTCCTCCATCGTCCGTGCAAGCTCCTCATTAGTGGCATCCGTCCCCTGCTCTGTGCCAATGGGCTCCTCCTCCATCGTATGAGTCTCCTCCACCCCAGTCGGCTCCTCGACATTGGGATGTGTCGACCGCCCCTCATCGATGTCAGTGGGCTCGACCCCATTCCCCGATCTTGCTCCTCAGCTATGGGATCCGTCGTCTGTCCGTCAGCGATGCCCGTCGCCTCCGTAGTACGCCCCTCATTAGTCTGAACAATGGTCTGGGCCGATTTAGCATCATTTAGGAGTCGAAGCGCCACCCTAGCCCGGTACGCCTTTATATCAGCTTTTTTCTCCATGCCCCAGTAGTCATCATCGTTCCGAACGAACGCCTCTGCCCACCACATGACGTGGACCCCTCAGTCCACGGACGTGTCCCCCTGCTGCTGGCATGCCCTTCTGTACCCAACCCGATCTTGGAATTCCATTCCATGGGTCTGCTTCATGTACCATCTTAGGAAATTTGCCTGTTTCAATACAGATAGATTACAGGATACATACAAATCATCCGTAAAACATAATACCAATCATTTAAACAAATAGTACCAAGAAGTGATTTCTCTGTGTACCAATATGAACACGGTTACTTACAATTTTAGCTGTGGGGGAAACGTAGTCTGGATGCCATTGAGAATTGTAGACTACATTTCCAAGACCTTGGGGTCCAGAACCACCAAGAGCCAGTGGTATTGAGTATTCACGGGCACCAGGATATAATCCAGCCCTCCCGTCATCAACATGCTCAGCCTCTCAAACTCTTCATGCCCTGTTGACCAAAGATGTGATTTAAACAGGTCCTCATACTGCGCATCCGTTAGTTCGCTCTTCATCGTCTTTGGATACATCTCCAGTATGCTGGTCTGTGTAGTAATTCAATTTTCAGAATTAAATCTACAAATAGGCTAACCATTGACTGTATAAATTTATTAATGTTTACCGCTGTATACGCACTGATAAACCCGACTTTCGTGGGTATATCATTGGCTTGGCGAAACCGATCGCTGCACAACAGAGAAATGTATGCCGAAACTAGGTCATTGCATACCGCTTCATCAAACAGAAGCAGAAGAATGCTCGATGGTAGGACGGCGAAGATGCCCTCGCTCCATACGTGACCACTGCCAGAAAAACAATCCACGAACCAAATAATACCAGTCAACATACTAAACAATACCATTCAGATAGTCAAAACAATACAAGTTCGACACAACAAGTAAATACCTCGTGCCAGGTGCATCGATGAACTGTTCCAGCATTATTCTTTCTTCCTCCGAGAGACTATTAACACCGGCGTATCCCCTTCGGTTCGAATACCGATAGCACAATTCCTCCTCCAAGTCCCTTCGGTCAGTATATGTTTTGGGAATAGGAGGAGGGTCGTCAAGTTCCAACTTTCTGTTAACAAGCTTTTTCTTACTGCGCGTCTCCGGTGAATAAAGTGGGGGATCCGCTTTACGCTTTCCCCGTTGTGTAGCTGTGGACAACGGATAAAGTGTAAGCGGATCAACATGTGATGATTTAGAATTAGAGAGACTTAACATGGCCTCGATTGCCACTTCCACCTCGTCATGAAATGGCTCATAAATTTTCATCGTCTTGCCAATATTTTTCCCATCAACCTTACCTTTTTTCATTTTCGCCATTGATTCATCATTCCCATATGCCACTGCTTTGGCAACCTTCTCGCGCACGCAATCTTCGCTGTCGCCGCTGCTCTCAGAAGAATCAGCCACGTACTCCGAATGGTCACTGCTAGCTCCCTTCGTGGCGGGCTTCTTCTGCACGGCCACCTTCACCTTCTTATGCACGGCCAAATTACTATCAGCCTCGGACTCAGAATCATCGCCCTCCTCGTCACTGCTGCTTGTCTCCTCACGCGAAGCCTCTTCCTCATTCTTCGCGTGTACCACAAAATACAACCATTTCGATCAGTGCATACCAGTGTAACATGGATTCAACACTAGTGTGATAATCATTATTATTAGCATATACTACTACGTATTTACCTCTTCCATTTGCTTCTCAACGCCCGCCTCAACCCGCTGAACATCCTCCTCAACCTTCTCATCATCCTTCTTCTTTGGCATCCTCTTCTTTTTCTTGATCCTGAGGGGAATCACATCCTCGCCCTCAGCGTCAACATCTTCTTCAACAGCATATTCTTGGGGGACGGTCGTCACAGGGACCAGAAATTTCCTCTCCTTTGAGCTTATTTTCAGAGGCCGACACTGATGTTTCCTAAGCTGTGTGAGCTTCCCCCGACACTGGTTCAGTTTTCCACAAGATTCCTTCCACCGCACGAACCTGGGTATCACCGGTTCAAGGAGTGGTTCAGCCATGTGAGGGAATCGCTCGTAGAACCAGCCCTTGTGATACCCAAATAAATTGCAAGAATTACTTGCCAATTTAATTAATTATTAATTTAGTTATTTATGTAGTGGGATAGTTAATTGGTTAACTATTAAATTGGGTTGTACCAATTACTTAAATTAGGATATGAAGAGATATCTTCGGATACAACAAAATTTTAGGAACCTTTCTACCACTTCAAATCCACCTCCCTGAAATCTCTCGCCAACTCTACCTTGTTAACCGTTCATTTTGTTAAACCTCCCACACCCTGTATAAGATTTCCTTTCATCCGAAATATCAACATTTCTCATTTCTTGTTTGCAGAAGGTGGGTACCTCACTTCTTTCAAAGCCTCTTAATTTCCAGTGGCCTTATTCTCATTACTTCCGTTCTTCTACTGTTCCAGGAGGCTTTGGCAATCTTTAAGGCACCCAAATCCCAACGATCCACTGTGTTTTGTTGCTTTCTCCCTTCAATAATTTGTAAGTCAATTCACGTTCTTACACCGATTGTTTATAAAATTGGATACCAATGGTCTGTATCATCTTCATCATTTCTTATTTGCTCATTCCTGAAATTTCAGACTGAAGATTGGCAATCTATAGTTCCCGACAATCCGCTGCTTGTTGATCCTTTCACCATTTATTAATTCTCAAATCTGTAAGTTAATCCCCAACTACTTCACTGTATTGGTTCATTCGTCACTCTGTTATTATTTGGCTTGCGAATCAATTGCTTTTAAGACTGGTATAACGAAGTTGAGCCCTATCGTTTATGGTCTTGTTTCACCCCGTGTTTACTCAGTTTTGCCAAACCCAAATTTTATTTCGGAATCGTCATTGTTATGTCAATACCCAGCTTGTATCTATCTTTGGGTGTATCTCCGTTGTCGTATTCATCTACTCTTGTTGATTTTGTTGAGTCCCGAATTATTTCTAACGCTGGTTACCGACTACGTCGTCTTCTGTTTCTTTTAGCTCCCTGCTTGTCTCTCGTCAACTATGGCTCTAGTTTGCGAGTCGGGAATATATATATTATGTGTGTGTATCTATTCAGTGTGTGTCTCCAGTAGTGTGGTCAGTTTCTAAGCAAAAGAGTCAAATTGGTTTGCAAAGGACATCGTGTGGGACCGTAGGTGGATTGAAATTTTTGCATTTCTTTGCTTCTGTTTCGAGTCAACCAAAAAAAAATGGAGATGAAGCCAATTCTAAAGTGTCCTGTGCATGACGTATGTGGTTCAGGAAGTCCTCATTAATTCTTTTAATGTTTGCCTCCTATGCAATATGTTTTAATTTCTTTGGCAAATACCTTTTAAGTTAAATTGCTATGGATTCGGTTACTATATTATGAATTTATGGTGATGGTATAACATTTCAATGTTTGGTCTATGATTCGGTTTTTGGGAAGATATATGTTTTATGAAACCAATGCTATGGCTATGGATATTGGATATCGGATATTGGATGAGGGTAATTGTCCCTCCTATGGGTAGAGCCTGCATGTGTCTATAACCCTAGACAGCCGGAGTACTAGTCTAGGACACCGGTGTTAGTAGTTATAGAGTCCTCTGCATGGCGAGAGATGATATATGTGATTATTGGATTGGTATGGTGCATTGGATTGGTTTCATTTAACATATGTGTTACCTACATTATAAATTTTGGAAATTAAATTTGGTAAATTATCACTATCGCTATATACTTATTCCTTTGTGTCGTTGGGTCAACCCTGAGTCTCCAGCATGTGTGGGATAGGGGATTGACTTACTCAGCATTGCTGATGTTGTTGCTTTCATTCTTTTTCAGGATAGGTGACTGAGATTGGCATGGCATTTGCATTGGGATTTTGGGGATTTTCTCGAAATAAGCTTTTATGTCGTACTATTTCGTTTCGACCCTGCGAGGTCAAATTGGTATTTTAAATAATTACTTACATTTTTTACCGTGAACTTTATATCTATCAGCATATGTACTAATACGATTTTGAGAAATTATTATCTTATGGCTAGCAACTATGGTTTTAAATGTATTTTAAATTTTAGCCTTAGCATTTTCTATTTAAGTTAACTTGGTGGTGAGCTTAAATAGAAAATGTGGCGGTAACACCCTTTCTTCCGCTGTTTTTAAAATGGGGGTGTTACAAAGTGGTATCAGAGCGAATTACTTTTTTAAAAAAAATATTAAATGTTTATATATATTTTTTAATTTATTAATCTAGCAAGTTTTAGAAGCTATTTACCCTTTTCCTTTTTTTACAAATACTAGCAGTATCTCATATTATTAATATTTTAAAACTTTGCACATTTTTAAGATATTATTTTTATTATGCTTCGGACATACTAAAAATTTATCCTTCTTGCTCCGAACAGTGTCTAGTACAAAGCATATTCTAGTAGTGGATGGATGCTCCTATTTAAGTCGAATTTATATTATTAGTATGGTAATTGCAAGATAGCTTTTTAACTATATAGTGAGTAAGTTTTGAATTACTATTAAATTATAAATCTTTGTTGCATTAAATATTTTTAAATTTTGGGGGTGGGCATTTGCATCCATATTGCATGTCTAACTTGTTGATAATTATGGATATATGATATGATGTTGGACTTGGATTATTTAGATGGCTGATGGAAATAGTCGGGATAAGGTCATTAATGATCTTTTGGGTATGATACCGCACCTCGTAAAGAGGTTAGACTAAACTCAAGAGGAGCTTAGACGGTCCAATGAACATAACCAAAGGCTCCAGCAAAGAAACGAAACCTTAATGGCAACATTGGAGGAACGTGTGAACAAACGCATAAAGGATGCCCGCAACTTTGTTGCGGAAGCCAAGAAGGATAGGGCCGCTACCAATACTCGGTTCGCGGAAATTAAAACGCGCATACTACAATGTGTAGCAAATCAAAGTGACTCAACCCCGATGTGGAGTACGAAGAGGAGTGAATGATCACTTCTACTATTATGATTTCGTTTCGTCTATATGATTAATTCTATGTTGCATTTGAAATTGCTTACTGTTGGTATTGTTTTTGGGCATTTTGAGTGGACTACTCTTTTGCTACTGTCTTATTTCTATATCCATTTTTATATCTGCTACATTTTCTGGACTCAAACAAAAACTTATGTATTGTGTGCGTGTGAAGCATAATGGCCAACAATCAGGCAGATGACCGCGAAGTTGACCCAGTTGGAGGCCAACCTAATCCTTTCGATGCACCTCTTCCAAACAATGATAGGGAACGATTAAGGGTTCTTGAACAAATGGTGGTTATGCTGAGTGCCGACCTTCATAGGCAAAGGGGTGATACACAAGCTGCTCCTGTCGTACCACCAACACCGGCGCCAATTGACTACCTCGTTGTGGTTCTCAAACATCGGCCCCCAACTTATGAAGGACAGGAAGACCCTGAAAAGCTGGAAGAATGGATTGATACACTGGATAAGCTACTCACAACAATAAAGTGTCCGGATGACCAAAGGGTGGAGGTAGCAACCTACTTCCTGAGAAAAGCAGCTGATAAGTGGTGGAGACTACACATCCAAGATCAACTTGAAGGGTATGGATGGGATGAGTTCAAGGAGGCCTTAAGGAAGAGATTCTATCCGATGAGTGTTAAAAATGCAAAGTATGAGGAGTTCATAACCTTGCGACAAGGAAAGATGAGTGTGCATGAATACTACGTTCAGTTTACTGAACTACTGAATTTTGCTCCAGCCTTGGTGCCAACTGATCATGACAAGGCACAAAAGTTTGAGTTGGGTCTGAACTTGGCAATTCGAGAAGGATTGGGAGGTAAACAATTCTCAAGTCTCCAAAAGATCTATGATCGAGCATGTGCAGTTGCTCGAGTTCAAGAGCATAAAAGGAAACTGAATGTGTAACACCCCGGATTTGATAACCCAGGCCGGGATGTCACCGCCGCATCTCCCTAGCAAGACACGGCTTCCCGAGCTCGCTAAGGAAATGCAAGGCTTGTGGGTATGCAAAAGATTTAAAAACATTTCAAGATTTAGTCCGGAAATTTATAATACTTAATACGATAGTAGTAATCATCACGCGCGAGAAATAAATAGAGAAAGTGCAGCGGAAAGTAAATCACGGCCAACATGGCCAAATCCTCGGGTTTAACAGACCCGGTAAAAAAAAAAGAACAGTACGATGCAGAATTTAAAATGTCCGTTATGATTTTCCCCCAAGTGCATATGCAATGCGTCACTCGACATACTCTGTAAAAAAAAAGAAAAATGACAACGGTTGTCAGTATAAAAATATACTGAGTAAGTTAATCCCTAACTAACAAATAAAGGGGTTACAAGTGTTTAAACTAAAGATTTCGCTCACCGTACGAGAATTAAAAATACATAATTTATTAGCAGCGGAAAAACATGATTAAAGGACTAAATTTTAAAAGCGTAATTTAAAGCATAATTTAAGATGCATAAATTTAAAATACATAATTAAAGACATGATAAATACGATTTAAGCATAATGAACACTCACACAAGTCTTTTACTTTTCATCCCGTAGACTAAGAAGAGGACACCATACCGGGAGATCACTAACGAGGCAATCTCAACATAGGACCACTAACGAGGCAGTCCAAACAATGGGAGACCACTAACGAGGCAGTCTCAAAGATAGTAGGACCACTAACGAGGCGATCCAAAAAGATAGTAGGACCACTAACGAGGCGATCCACAAATACAGCGCGCGAGATCACTAACGAGGCAATCTCAGATAGTAAGGAGACCACTAACGAGGCAGTCTCAAAGATAATGGTAGTATGAAGATCGGCTCAGCCTAGTGAACGGGATTTTTCGAAAGTTCGTATTTCAAAGTTATCAAATGGTCGATATCGCGTTTTCATAGTTCGAGTTTTCTCAAGTTCGAAAAATCCTATTCGAGGCAGTTTACGCCTTTCTTAATTAAAAATTCGTCTTTTCTCCAAAAATTCTGAAATTTTTACAGTAATTCAAAAACACACACACGAACAACTTTCATGTTTTAAGTTTTTGGAAATAAGGTTCCGAAGTGAGTTGAAATTCGAGTTTATTGCAAAGAATAATTTATGTCTTAAAAACTGTTTTCGTCACAGGTTCGTGCAACGCCGATTAAAAATTCATTTCAAAACCAATCGATGTGAAATTTTTACAGTAACTACACAACACGTTAAGGAACAACCTTTATGTTTTAAGAATTTGGAAATAATGAATTCTTGGTACTCAAAAATCGAGTGCAACTCACTGCATTCTCATGGCCCTTAAAAAGATTTCAAAACAGTTTTAAAAACTCGGCCGTTTGACATATCAAATGAGAACCAAAATCCGTGAAATTTTATATGCATAATCTAGACACAATTATCTACAACTTTTGTTTAGGAATGCAAAGTTAAATCATTCGAAAAATGGGTGAAAAACATGCATCAAGTTGAATGAAGAAATCTGTCACAGTTTTAAAACGTTCGGTTCGATACAGAAAGTTTACGGCGGGATTTGGGATAGCAAAACTTAATGTCAACGGCTGAAATTTGGACACAAGATAGATAAAGGTGTTAGGAACAACTTTTATGTTGAAACGTTTTCGGTTTGAATTCCCTGAAGGTCGAGTTTTTGGCGAGTCTTTAAAATTGGACGAAAATAGGGTTTTTGAAAACCGATTTTTTTGTTACAAGCCTATATCTCGAGATTTAAACAACAAACAACCACGAAAATTTGTGAGTAAGGTTTTAACTTACTTAGAATGATGATAGGGTCGCTGGATTGGGTTTCCGGACGTCCTAGGGTCACGACGAAAGGCCAACTTCTCCGGTCGCTTTTTTGTTCGTTTTCCGACAGGAAATCGTGGTAAGGAAAAAGGGTTAGAATATGAGTTTCTGAGATCTATGGACGAATTGAAACTTTGTACAATAGCTTACCAAGAGTCTAGAGGGCAGTGCTTGGTTCCTTTCGCCTTGCCGTCGCCGGAATACTTGCCGGAAAGTGAGTTCGGAGAGGTTTCGACTTGGAGAGGAATATTGGAGGTGTTTAGGGTTAGGTTTTCTGAGAATTATGGGGAGGGGCGCCCCAAATCTGATCTTATGCCCTTCCCCATTGTTGTGATCGACTTACCATTGATTGAGGTCGGATTTTTGGCAAGAAAATCGCCATGGAAGGAAAGTTTACACCTCCTGCACCTCTGGCGCACTGGTGACGCGCACCTAAGCTTTTGTCCGCGCGGAGCACGCGTGGCCTGCCCTGGAGTCGCGACTCCTCCGCCCGCGCGGTGGCCGCAGCGGCGGCGCGCGGAGAGCGCGGGCCGGCCGGACCGGCCGGTTCGGCGGTCCGCGTGTTCCGTCGGGTCTTTCCTCGCTTTCCCCTATCGGTTTTCTACGTGTTAGCTCGATTCCCTGGGTCGTCTCCGGTTCAGAATCTTTTCCTTAAACTTGTTCCGAGTCCGGCTTATCGCTCGCAACATTTTCGTGTCCTAATTAGCCTAGTCTAAAATGGTCCCAACTCCTCCTATTGCCCTTGTGATCTATTTCGTGATTTATTTCGTGACTGAACTTAGAATTTAGTTCCAAGCTGCCTACGTACCCTGTGAAGGGATCAAGTCATGACGTAGTTCAAAACAATTTGAATTTGTTTTTCCTCGGGTGTTACATCCTCCCCCCTTAAGAATACAGTTATGTCCCCATAACTGTGGTCGGGTCGTCTTGGAAGAGGGTAGGGTAACTTTGCCTCATGTCGGCTTCCAATTCCCAGGTCGCCGTTTCCGTCTCGTGGTTGGACCACAGGACCTTGACCATCTTTACAGTTTTATTCCTTGTCACCCTTTCCTTGTAGTCGAGTATTTGTACCGGGGTTTCTTCATAGGTCAAGTCATCATCCAATTCGATTACGTCCGGTTGGAGTACATGCGACGTGTCGGGCACATACTTCTTTAGTTGGGAGACGTGAAACACGTTATGGACGCGTGCTAGTTGAGGCGGCAGTGCTAGCCGGTACGCTAGATTCCCCACTCTCTCGAGGATCTCATATGGCCCTATGTATCGTGGGCTCAGTTTCCCTCGCTTGCCAAAGCGCATTACGCCCTTCATCGGTGAGACCTTCAGCATGACCTTGTCACCGACTTGGAATTCCAAGTCCTGCCGTCTCACGTCCGCATAGCTCTTTTGCCGGTCCTGAGCGGCTCTCATCTTCCCCTGGATGACCTTAACTTGCTGAGCCATGTCCTCCACCAGTTGTGGCCCTACTGTCATTATTCGATCGTTCTCTTCCCAACTCAATGGGCTCCGGCATCTTCGTCCGTACAGTGCTTCGAAGGGCGCCATGCCGATGCTCGCATGATAACTGTTGTTATAGGAGAACTCGATCAAGGGTAAATGGTGCTCCCAACTTCCCTTGAATTCCAACACACAAGCCCTCAACATGTCCTCCAGCGTTTGTATTGTTCGCTCCGTCTGTCCATCCGTCATAGGATGGAACGCCGTACTCATTTTTATCTGTGTCCCCAGAGCTTCTTGCAGCTTGGTCCAAAACTGGGAGACGAATCTGCTATCCCTATCCGAGATGATGTCATGTGGCACCCCGTGCCGGCGTACCACATTGTCTACATATGCTCTTGCTAGTTGGTCCATCGTCCAAGTGTCCTTCATCGGGATGAAGATGGCGGCCTTCGTTAACCTATCCACGATCACCCAGATCTTATTCATTCCTTTTGGCGAACGTGGTAACCCTGAAACGAAATCCATGGAGATACTATCCCACTTCCAGCTTGGGATCTCCAATGGTTGCATTAATCCTAAGGGCTTTTGCCGTACTGCCTTGATCTTCTGGCAGGTAAGGCACCTTGCCACGAATTCGGCCACCTCTCTCTTCATGTTCGGCCACCAATAAATTTTCTTCAAGTCCTTGTATAGCTTATCCCCTCCGGGGTGGACCGAGTAGGGGGTGCTATGGCCTTCCTCCATCACCTTCTTCTTCAGATCCGCGGACTCCCATGGTATACACCATCTTCCCCTGAAGCGGATGCTCCCGTCCTCGTGAATCTGGAAATCTACTGCCTTTCCTTCGGCAATGCCTCTCCTTATTTCCTCCAACTGTTCGTCACTCGACTGGGCGAGTCGTATCTCTTCGAATACGGTAGGGCTTACTACCATCGCGTTGACGACCTCGGTTACCGTACCGGGATGCACCAGTTCCAGGCTTAATTTCGCCAAATCTCTGTACAATTCGGCCGGTATCACCAGTGAGTTCGTGACGTGTTGCGTCTTCCGACTCAAGGCGTCGGCCACGACGTTGGCCTTGCCCTCATGATACGCGACTTCCAGGTCGTAATCTTTGATCAGTTCCAACCATCTCCTCTGCCTCAAGTTCAGTTCTCTTTGCGTGAATATGTACTTGAGGCTCTTATGGTCGGTGAACATCCGACACTTCCGCCCATAGAGATAGTGCCTCCAAATTTTCAGGGCGAACACGACCGCGGCCAGTTCTAGGTCGTGCGTCGGATAGTTTTGCTCGTGCGGTTTCAGCTGTCGTGATGCGTACGCTATGACTCTTTGATCCTGCATTAGTACGCATCCCAGTCCTTCTCTCGAGGCGTCGCTATACACCTCGAAGTCTGCATCCTCTGATGGTAACGCCAACACCGGCGCCGTGGTAAGTCGTTTCTTCAGCTCCTGGAATGCGGCTTCGCACTCGCCAGTCCAGTCGTACTTCACCCCCTTCTTCAGCAGTTGGGTCAATGGGCGGGCGATTTTGGAGAAGTCTTGGACAAATCGCCTGTAGTAGCCCGCCAGTCCGAGAAAACTTCTTATCTCCGTTGGGCTCTTCGGTGGTACCCACTCGGTTACAGCCGAGATCTTTGCCGGGTCTACCGCCACTCCGCTGGCGGATACGATATGCCCAAGGAATGTTACTTCCCTCAGCCAGAAGTCGCATTTGGACAACTTCCCATATAGCTGATTTTCTCGGAGGATCCTCAGCACTTTATGTAAGTGCTCGGAATGTTCTTCTTCGTCCCTTGAGTAGACCAAGATGTCGTCTATGAATACCACTACGCATTGATCTAATAGTCCTCGGAACACGTTGTTCATGAGGTTCATGAACATCGCCGGGGCGTTCGTCAATCCGAATGACAGTACTGTGAATTCGTAGTGTCCATAGCGAGTCCTGAACGCTGTCTTTGGGATGTCCTTCTCAGCAATTCACAGCTGATGGTATCCCGAACGCAGGTCGATCTTGGAGAACACAGTAGCTCCCTTCAGCTGGTCAAACAGATCCTCGATTCTGGGCAACGGGTACTTGTTCTTGATAGTGACTTGATTAAGTCCTCTATAGTCGATACACAGTCTCAGACTCCCATCCTTCTTTTTGACGAACAAGACCGGTGCTCCCCATGGAGACGTACTCGGTCTGATATATCCCTTTTCCAGCAATTCTTCGAGCTGTTCCTTTAGCTCCTTCATCTCCGGCGGTGCCATGCGGTAAGGAGCCTTTGAGACAGGTTCCGTTCCCGGGATGAGATCTATGGTGAACTCGAGATCCCTCTCAGGGGGCATGCCAGGAACGTCCTCTGGGAACACATCCGGGTACTCTCTCACCACCGGAATGTTGTCTATCTTTACTCCTTCAGCCTCGAGGTTGTGAACGTAGCATGCGTATAGCGCGTGGCCCTTACGCATTAGGCTACCTAACTGTAGGACGTTGACTATCTTGTTAGATTTCTTAGGGGGTTGAGAGTAGAAGATGACTCTTTTCTCCCTACTTTTCGACAACGTGATCTTTTGCTTTTGGCACTCGATCACGGCCTTATACCGGGTTAGCCAATCCATTCCTAGTATGACGTCAAAGTCTCTGACGTTGAACTCTACCAAGTTTGCGAAAAACTCTACGTTCTTTATCACTATAGGTATTCTATTGTAGCGTTTAGAGCATGCTATTACTTCTCCAGAGGGCAGTTGGATGCCTAAGCTAATTATCTCGCACTTAGGTAGATCTAGTTCAGTTACGACTCTCGAAGATACAATCGAACAACTGGCTCCGGAATCAAATAAGACTCTAAGTGGAGTACTTAGGACATGGAAAGTACCTGCCATCACGTCACCCTGCGCGGGTATGTCAGCCTGGTTGATCACGTTCAACCTCCCCATCGGCCTTCCTTGATTGGCTGGCTGGTTTTGATTTGGGTTTGCGTTTTGCTGCTGGTTCGGAGGGCGTTGGTTCGGATTCGGAGGAGGCCGATATCCTTGATTGTTGCCATCCCTACCTCCCTGGTTGAACGGCTCGTTAGGTCCAATGACCAAGTCTTCTCTTTTCGTGATGTTCTCGAGTCAGTTTCGACATTCCTCCCTCCGATGGCCAATTCGGCCGCACCGTAAGCACTCGCCCATCTGAGGACATCTCCTCACCAGGTGCGGCCTGCCACACCTTGGGCACGGCGGCACTCGTCCTCCTTGGTTGACATTCCATCCATTGTTGTTCTGAGCATTCCCGTTCGGCCCTCGCCGAAAGTTGTCCCCGCCAGTAGTGTTGCCTGTCCGGTTATCCCTGTTCCTCTTATCTGGCCCTTGCGCCCCTCGGTTAGATTCCCCAGCAGCCTTCCTCTTCAGCTGTTGCACTCGTGCTACTGCTACTGCCCGATCGTAGACAGATTGCAGGTCCGGGTAGTTAACTCCAGTGATCACCTCTCGAATCGATAAGTTCAATCCTATTTCAAACTTTTGCGCCTTCTCCCCGTCAGTAGGTACCATCCTGGGCGCAAATCTCACCAACTCCTTAAACCGTGCATAGTATTCTTGAACAGATTTCTCTCCTTGTTTCAGGGATGAGAACTCCTCGTACAGTGCTGCCTTAGTACTCATCGGGTAGAAGCGCTCCCGGAGTAACTCCATGAACTCGTGCCACGAGTAAGGTTCATCATCCTCTGCCAGCTTCCCTTGGGTAGCCTGCCACCAGTCGTCGGCCTCGCCACCCAGATAGTACGAGGCCACGTGGACCTTCTCCCCCTCCGGGCATCTCACCGCCTTTAGCAATTTGTCGAAGGTTCTCAACCATTCTTCCAGCTTAGCGGGGTCTTCCTCCCCGACGTAGTAAGGAGGTCGGTAGGGGTTCACCGCAGCCAAGTAGTTGATCCTCGCTTCCGGTGGTGGCGCCACGGCAGCTCCACCCTGGTTAACGTAAGCATTACCCAGTGCGATTAGTAATTCTTCCATATTTCTCATTCGCCCTTCCGCAGGGTTGGGCATTAGTCCTGCCGGATTCGGCATCTCCGCGTTAGGTGCCTGCTCATTGGGTTGTCCCGGCGTGCCGTGGGTGTTGGGGGTGGCAGGGAAGGTCCTTGGTCGTCCTCGGGGTGCCATCCTGTTACAACCAAGGAAGGTGTAGAGTTCATGGAGATTCGATAAAGTGTGGGAAAAAAGGGTTTTGCTGAATTGTATGGTGCTTATCAGGAGTTGGTCAATATTTGCATTTATTCATTCAGTCGTTTAGGGTTTTAGGGTCTGAGGTACTTGTTGTTTTGTTATGCAGAAATAGATGCGTTGTTTGTCTGTCGGCGCTTTGTTAAGATATAAAGATGGTGTATAAAATAAATGTGTGTGACTTTATTGCCCAGTAGAAGTTTTTGTTTCGGTACAAGCGACAAGTAGCAAAGATCCTGAAAATAGTTCGGGAAAATAGAAAATGAGAACAATAGGAATAATGTATCAAAAATCTCTAATCCTGAGAAGGGTAGGTGGTCGGGTCCTCCATGGGGTCATCCTCATCACTTGATTCCTCGATGGTGCCCGTGCCAAGGGGACCATGGAACACTGGGCTGGCCGGCCAACTGGGCTCAGCAACAGGAGCAGGATCAACGATAGCAACTGGTGTTTAGACGGCTGCAGGGACAACGACAGGATCAATAACGAGGCTAGTTACAGGAGGAGTTCCTGGGTTGAGAGGGGCAGGTGGAAGCAGATCATCCTTCAGGTGATGCAGTTGATGTCCCAAGACCCCTGCTTGGGTCTCTACGTCGTCAATCTGGGTCCGAAGCTCAGTCTCGCGGGTCTGGAGTTCGTTGATTTGGGTTTGGAGTTGGGTTATATCTTGATGTCCTGCTTGGCCCAGATTAGTTAGGTGGCCCAAGTTAGCTTCCATTTGCTCTACCCTTAGTCTGAAGTTGTTCACGTTTTGAGGAGATTCGAGGTATGCTTCAATCAACCTCATTAGTAGGTTGATCATGTTCACGTTTGGGGAAGCCATCTATTGTTAACAAGGTAGGTTAAAGTTAGACATTTTTCAGGCAAGGTTAAGATATGCACAAATTTAAATCTATATGCAACATGCAAGTGCAAGTCCCTTCCCCATAAAAAATTTAGTTTAAAATAAATTGCTAAAGGTTGGGCCTCTATAGTGGGCCAAAATTTAATATTTCTTTGGCTAAGATTTTGGGCTATGTAAAAAGGACTATGGACTTTTGGGCTAAAAATAATACTAGTAGTCAAAATAAATAGTTTTAAAAGAAATAGCACTTGGGTTTAAAAATAATGTTTTAAAATAATAGTAGTAGCTTTAAAAACTTTCCGGGCTCTGATACCAACTTGTAACACCCCGGATTTGATAACCCAGGCCGGGATGTCACCGCCGCATCTCCCTAGCAAGACACGGCTTCCCGAGCTCGCTAAGGAAATGCAAGGCTTGTGGGTATGCAAAAGATTTAAAAACATTTCAAGATTTAGTCCGGAAATTTATAATACTTAATACGATAGTAGTAATCATCACGCGCGAGAAATAAATAGAGAAAGTGCAGCGGAAAGTAAATCACGGCCAACATGGCCAAATCCTCGGGTTTAACAGACCCGGTAAAAAAAAAGAACAGTACGATGCAGAATTTAAAATGTCCGTTATGATTTTCCCCCAAGTGCATATGCAATGCGTCACTCGACATACTCTGTAAAAAAAAGGAAAATGACAACGGTTGTCAGTATAAAAATATACTGAGTAAGTTAATCCCTAACTAACAAATAAAGGGGTTACAAGTGTTTAAACTAAAGATTTCGCTCACCGTACGAGAATTAAAAATACATAATTTATTAGCAGCGGAAAAACATGATTAAAGGACTAAATTTTAAAAGCGTAATTTAAAGCATAAATTGGAGGTTTCGGAGAGGAATACTTGCCGGAAAGTGAGTTCGGAGAGGTTTCGACTTGGAGAGGAATATTGGAGGTGTTTAGGGTTAGGTTTTCTGAGAATTATGGGGAGGGGCGCCCCAAATCTGATCTTATGCCCTTCCCCATTGTTGTGATCGACTTACCATTGATTGAGGTCGGATTTTTGGCAAGAAAATCGCCACGGAAGGAAAGTTTACACCTCCTGCACCTCTGGCGCGCTGGTGACGCGCACCTAAGCTTTTGTCCGCGCGGAGCACGCGTGGCCTGCCCTGGAGTCGCGACTCCTCCGCCCGCGCGGTGGCCGAGCGGCGGCGCGCGGAGAGCGCGGGCCGGCCGGACCGGCCGGTTCGGCGGTCCGCGTGTTCCGTCGGATCTTTCCTCGCTTTCCCCTATCGGTTTTCTACGTGTTAGCTCGATTCGTCTCCGGTTCGGAATCTTTTCCTTAAACTTGTTACGAGTCCGGCTTATCGCTCGCAACATTTCCGTGTCCTAATTAGCCTAGTCTAAAATGGTCCCAACTCCTCCTATTGCCCTTGTGATCTATTTCGTGATTTATTTTGTGATTTATTTCGTGACTGAACTTAGAATTTAGTTCCAAGCTGCCTACGTACCCTGTGAAGGGATCAAGTCATGACGTAGTTCAAAACAATTTGAATTTGTCTTTCCTCGGGTGTTACAGAATGAAAGACAGACTCAAGAGAAAAGGGGAAGGATTGAAATTGGAAGGAATGATAACAACCCTCCAAGGCAAGAACGTGACCACAGAGGTGGAGGACAAAGAAGGGAAGAAAGGGGAAGAATCTTGACCCCTTGTTCGAAGTGCAATCGGCGACATTTGGTGAAAGAATGCCCCAGCCCAACAGCATGTAACCGGTGCGGCAAAGAGGGACACTTTGCTAAGGAGTGCCACACTCGCATTGATAGGATCACGATACGAGAGGATCTGAACAGAGGTCCGAGACAGCAACAACAACAATACCAGCAAGGACAGAATAATCAGTATTGGAGGAATGGAAGTGGGAATTGGAATGGAAATAGGAACTGGAACGGAAACCGCAATGGGAACAATCAGCGTCCATATCAGCAGCAACAAGGAAATAGAAATCGGGGTGGTAATGATCAGAACCGTGGAGGAAACCGATTCGAGCAACAGGGACGCCTCAATGTGATTAATCAGGCGGATTTACCGGAGCAACAAGCCGATGTCTTTCAAGGTACATTTTTAATACTTGGTGTACCTGTTCATATATTATTTGATTCTGGTGCAAGCTGTTCGTTTATGGCATCTCGAGTAGTTAAAAGTCTACAACTTCCACCACCTAAGTCTATCACACTAGGGATTTCTCTACCATCAGGGGACGTAATTCCCTGTAAGAAAAGATATACTGATGTCCCTATCACCATAGAAGGAGTAGTCTTTCCGGCATCAGTGGCAGAATTTGATCTGAGGGATTTTGACATTATCCTTGGGATGGATTGGCTAACACAATTCAAGGCGAGGATCGACTGTCAGAAGCAGAAGGTGGTCCTACGAGGACCAAAGGGAGAGAAGGTGGCATACTATGTGAACCCGCATAAGCCGACTACCAAGTGGGTGACAGCTCCACAATTGGGAACGATGCAACGTAAAGGATACCCATTGTTTTTGTGTCATGTGCACAACATGCAAGCTAAGGAAGAAGGATTGGAGTCGATACCAGTGATCAAGGAATACCCGGACATCTTTCCTGAAGAGATACCCGGGATGCCACCTGTTTGAGATGTAGACTTCACGATTGATGTGGTGCCTGGAACAGAGCCAATCTCAAAAGCTCCATATCGATTAGCTCCGGCTGAGATGAAAGAATTGAAAGATCAATTAGAAGAGTTGCTGAGTAAAGGATATATTCGACCGAGCACTTCACCGTGGGGAGCTCCAGTGCTCTTTGTTAGAAGGAAGGATGGAGGGATGAGGCTATGCATTGATTATCGGGGACTGAACCAAGTAACAATTAAAAACAAATATCCTCTACCGCGGATTGACGACTTGTTCGACCAGTTAAAGGGTGCAAGGGTCTTTTCAAAAATTGATCTACGATCAGGGTATCACCAGCTGAGGGTGGCAGAGAAGGATATACCTAAGACAACATTTCGTACAAGGTACGACCACTATGAATTTACGGTGATGTCATTCGGATTGACGAATGCACCAGCAGCCTTTATGGGACTGATGAACAATGTCTTTCGGGAACTGTTGGACCAATGCGTAGTCGTCTTCATTGATGATATCTTGATATACTCAAGGAATGCAGAGGAGCATGCGCAGCACTTACGCCAAGTGTTGGAATTGTTGAGGAAGCACCAACTCTATGCTAAACTGTCGAAATGCGAGTTTTTGCTAGATAAAGTGGCATTATTAGGTCACATTGTTTCAGCTGAAGGAGTATCAGTGGATCCGACAAAGGTAGCAGCAGTTGCCGAATGGTCTGTACCAAAGAGCCAAACGGAGATTCGAAGTTTTCTGGGTTTGGCAGGATATTATCGGAGGTTTATTAAGGACTTCTCCAAAATTGCTCGACCTTTGACTCAAATGCTGAAAAAGGGGTTGAGGTATCAATGGACGGAGCAGTGTGAACAAGCCTTTCAAGAGCTAAAGAAGTTGCTCACTTCAGCACCTGTTCTCACTTTGCCAAACGACAAAGAAGACTTTGAGATATACAGCGATGCATCAAAATTTGGACTTGGTTGTGTTCTGATGCAACAACGGAAGGTCATAGCTTATGCCTCGCGACAATTGAGGCCACATGAGGAAAATTATCCCACACACGACTTGGAACTAGCTGCTGTGGTGTTCGCTTTAAAGAACTGGCGGCACTACCTATATGGGCGAACATGTAGGATATTTACTGATCATAAGAGTTTGAAATACATCTTCACACAAAAAGAGCTGAATATGAGGCAAAGACGGTGGCCCGAGCTCATTAAAGACTATGACCTAGACATTGCTTACCATGAAGGGAAGGCAAATGTGGTGGCTGATGCACTAAGTCGTAAGACGAAACACTTGGCAAGTACAAGAATATTGCCTTCAGAGATCTATATGGATATGGTTCGATTGGATATTGAGCTTGTTCATCAAGGAACAGTGTTGGCTATGTTGAACAACTTAACCATCAAACCAACACTATTCGATGAGATTCGTGAAGCTCAACCTGGTGATGTGAAACTTGAAAGAATCAAGGAGAAGATAGCACAAGGCAAGGCTGATGAGTTCAAAATTCACGAAGATGGCAGTATTCGTTACCAAGGACGATGGTGCGTACCGCAAAAGTGTGTGGAGTTGAAACAAAGGATCATGGAGGAAGGGCACAACACACCATATTCAGTGCACCCAGGAGAAGGCAAATTATACAAAGATCTGAAAGAAGTGTTCTGGTGGCCAAGAATGAAGCAAGAAGTAAGCGAGTTCGTATCAAAGTGCTTGACATGTCAGAAAGTAAAAGCTAAGCGTAAGAAGCCGTTGGGCTTTATGCAACCATTGGAGATTCCATCATGGAAATGGGAGAGCATCTCTATGGATTTCATATCTGGACTACCGAAGACATTGAGGGGTATGAACAAAATATGGGTAATTGTTGACCGACTCACTAAAGCTGCTATTTTTATACCCATGAAGGACACATGGACCATGGATCAACTAGCGAAGGCATATGTTGATAATATGGTGAGAAGGCATGGAATTCCTCAAGACATTGTGTCTGATCGAGATAGCCGATTTGTCTCTAATTTCTGGACGAAGTTAAAAGAAGCTTTTGGAACTAAGTTGAAGAAGAGCACTGCATTCCATCCCATGACAGACGGTCAAACTGAAAGGACAATACAAACACTGGAGGACATGTTACGGGCATGCGTCCTAGAATTCAAAGGTAGTTGGGAAGATCGATTGCCTCTAATCGAGTTTTCCTATAATAATAGCTACCACTCAAGTATTGGAATGACACCATTTGAAGCATTATATGGACAGAGGTGTCGAAGCCCACTATGTTGGAGAGATAATACAGAGAAAGTGGTCGTGGGACCACAACTTATTGATGACTCAGTCGAAGCAATTAAAATCATCCAGCAGAAGATGAAAGCAGCTCAAGATCGACAAAAGAGCTATGCCGATCAACGACGCCAAATGGGTGAATTCGCGGTTGGTGATAAGGTCCTCTTAAAAATATCGCCGATGCGAGGAGTGATGCGCTTTGGGAAGCGTGGGAAGTTAAGCCCACGATATATTGGCCCTTACGAGATTGTTGAGCGAGTAGGAAATCTTGCCTACCGACTTGCCTTACCAGTGGAGCTTGCACGAGTACACAATGTCTTTCATATATCTCAATTGAAGAAATATCATCATGACCCTATCATATTCTCCAACCGGAAGTCATTGAGTTGGACGAAGACTTGACATACGAGGTACGTCCGATGCGCATCCTGGATACAAAAGAGAGAGCAACAAGGAATCCAACAATCCGCATGGTTAAAGTCCTATGGTCAAACCACGACTATGAAGAAGCTACATGGGAGATGGAAGAAGATGTAAAGGCAAAATACCCAGAATTATTCATCGAAGCTAGCGAACAAGTTATGCGGACATAACTATTTATCCAAGGTGGGGAGGACGTGACGACTTGACAATATAAGGTTAGTATTCTATGACTAATATTTGGAAACGACATATTCTAACAAACTTCGAGGACGAAGTTTTTCTTTAAGGTGGGTAGATTGTGATACCCAAATAAATTGCAAGAATTACTTGCCAATTTAATTAATTATTAATTTAGTTATTTATGTAGTGGGATAGTTAATTGGTTAACTATTAAATTGGGTTGTACCAATTACTTAAATTAGGATATGAAGAGGTATCTTCGGATACAACAAAATTTTAGGAACCTTTCTACCACTTCAAATCCACCTCCCTGAAATCTCTCGCCAACTCTACCTTGTTAACCGTTCATTTTGTTAAACCCTGTATAAGATTTCCTTTCATCCGAAATATCACCATTTCTCATTTCTTGTTTGCAGAAGGTGGGTACCTCACTTCTTTCAAAGCCTCTTAATTTCCAGTGGCCTTATTCTCATTACTTCCGTTCTTCTACTGTTCCAGGAGGCTTTGGCAATCTTTAAGGCACCCAAATCCCAACGATCCACTGTGTTTTGTTGCTTTCTCCCTTCAATAATTTGTAAGTCAATTCACGTTCTTACACTGATTGTTTATAAAATTGGATACCAATGGTCTGTATCATCTTCATCATTTCTTATTTGCTCATTCCTGAAATTTCAGACTGAAGATTGGCAATCTATAGTTCCCGACAATCCGCTGCTTGTTGATCCTTTCACCATTTATTAATTCTCAAATCTGTAAGTTAATCCCCAACTCCTTCACTGTATTGGTTCATCCGTCACTCTGTTATTATTTGGCTTGCGAATCAATTGCTTTTAAGACTGGTATAACGAAGTTGAGCCCTATCGTTTATGGTCTTGTTTCACCCCGTGTTTACTCAGTTTTGCCAAACCCCAATTTTATTTCGGAATCGTCATTGTTATGTCAATACCCAGCTTGTATCTATCTTTGGGTGTATCTCCGTTGTCGTATTCATCTACTCTTGTTGATTTTATTGAGTCCCGAATTACTTCTAATGCTGGTTACCGACTACGTCGCCTTCTATTTCTTTTAGCTCCCTGCTTGTCTCTCGTCAACTGTGGCTCTAGTTTGCGAGTCGGGAATATATATATTATGTGTGTGTATCTATTCAGTGTGTGTCTCCAGTAGTGTGGTCAGTTTCTAAGCAAAAGAGTCAAATTGGTTTGCAAAGGACATCGTGTGGGACCGTAGGTGGATTGAAATTTTTGCATTTCTTTGCTTCTGTTTCGAGTCAACCAAAAAAAAATGGAGATGAAGCCAATTCTAAAGTGTCCTATGCATGACGTATGTGGGTGAGGGAGTCCTCATTAATTCTTTTAATGTTTGCCTCCTATGCAATATGTTTTAATTTCTTTGGCAAATACCTTTTAAGTTAAATTGCTATGTATTCGGTTACTATATTATGAATTTATGGTGATGGTATAACATTTCAATGTTTGGTCTATGATTCGGTTTTTGGGAAGATATATGTTTTATGAAACCAATGCCATGGCTATGGATATTGGATATCGGATATTGGATGAGGGTAATTGTCCCTCCTATGGGTAGAGCCTGCATGTGTCTATAACCCTAGACAGTCGGAGTACTAGTCTAGGACACCGGTGTTAGTAGTTATAGAGTCCTCTGCATGGCGAGAGATGATATATGTGATTATTGGATTGGTATGGTGCATTGGATTGGTTTCATTTAACATATGTGTTACCTACATTATAAATTTTGGAAATTAAATTTGGTAAATTATCACTATCGCTATATACTTATTCCTTTGTGTCGTTGGGTCAACCCTGAGTCTCCAGCATGTGTGGGATAGGGGATTGACTTACTCAGCATTGCTGATGTTGTTGCTTTCATTCTTTTTCAGGATAGGTGACTGAGATTGGCATGGCATTTGCATTGGGATTTTGGGGATTTTCTCGAAATAAGCTTTTATGTCGTACTATTTCGTTTCGACCCTGCGAGGTCAAATTGGTATTTTAAATAATTACTTACATTTTTTACCGTGAACTTTATATTTATCAGCATATGTACTAATACGATTTTGAGAAATTATTATCTTATGGCTAGCAACTATGGTTTTAAATGTATTTTAAATTTTAGCCTTAGCATTTTCTATTTAAGTTAACTTGGTGGTGAGCTTAAATAGAAAATGTGGCGGTAACACCCTTTCTTCCGCTGTTTTTAAAATGGGGGTGTTACAGCCCTACAAAATAACACCATCGTTGAGCGTCACATGATGAGAGGCGTAATATGAAGTGGATATTGGTGTTTTGTATGCATGAGACTGGTATTGAAATATAAATATTGAAAACTTACCACCACGCCAAGTGTGCAGCCATCGATATATGTCTTGTTTTCTTCATTGATCCGCCGCATTGACTCTACGACGAATTCGTACGCCGCAAGCCCTTAGGCGTACTCACGAAGCATCTTCAACCTGTCCACATGGTGGACCAGAAAATCGGGAAGGGTGTAAGCTGACACCGGGAAGAGGATGCAGCAAAATACTGCCAAAACAAACGCCCTTGCAAAATCAAGGCAGTTCTCGGTGCCAGCCAAGCTACACATCAGCTCCAGTATCTCCTGCCTTTTCAGTGCCCTGCTCGAATTGAAATACTTTTGCCTGAATGGCGATTTTGGCACGCACCTCGTGTGCACGTGCATGCCCTCATGCTGTAGCCCTAGCACCACCGAATATTCCCAAGCCTTGAACTTCACTGTAAATCCTTCGCCGAAAACAAACGCTCCCAAGTCGGCATTGAAGCACTCCACCAACGACTACAACCTCGCCTGGCTCCTGTAGATCGTATCGATCTTCGCAAAGTGGTAGAATGGAGTGGACTTGATTGCCTTCCATTGTTCGTCAGTGATTCTCTCTCGTATGCCGTTCATTGCATCTTGTAGCACACTCATCGTACAACGTGAAATAATTGTTGCCTGTCCGCTCGTCTCTTCCCTATCATTCTTCTTCGTTTTCTTCCCTTCCGAACGACGTTTAGGGGCCATTTCTGGATACCTGCCAACACATTTCATTTATACCAATGTCATGCGCAAGTCATACAAGTCTAATAGTTTAGCAAGTTCCTATCTTATAAACATTCCCTAATCATCGGAATGACTTTAGAATCCAAATTTTTTGCAGTACCATGGGACAATGCACCACACAACAAAACGTGGCACTAATACATAACATCTTGACTAATTATTAATCACCGCACATGTTGTCGTATTGACAACGCATACTTGAATTGTTCAACCATATACCGGTGTCATAGTTCTGCAAACACAAATTATACTAAAGAAACCCCCAAAATTGATTTCTCTGGTATCCGATTTGCATTAAATTCAAAACCCCCAATATCATCCGCACCAAATAAGAAATAAATCACCCAATAACCAATCGTTCCAATCTCCCTTCAATCGACATCAATTATTACGCATCAAACACATACAGGGGCTGCTGGTATATTTTCTAAATGCCACTGGTATATAAAAAATTCAACCAAAATCGAAAAGATGATAACAATTTCAAAACCCCCAAAAATGATTTCACTGGTATCAAAATCGCAAAAATTTCTAAATGCCCCAATATCAACCGCACCAAACAAGAATTAATTGACCTAATAACCAATCATTCCAATCTCGTTCAAGTAGACATCAAAATGGCACACATCGTTGAAGCAAACAGGGGCTTATCGGAAGTACTCCTAAATGGAGAATAACAAATCGCAAACCCTAACCCTTAAAATGTCCCCTTTCATCAACATCAAACAAACAACCAAACAAATCAAAATAAAATCAACCCTAACTCAACAAAACACATTGCCATACCTTTCTTGCTGCTTTCGGTGTCTTCGAACCGCGACGAGCAGTGGTTCCGTCGAATAGTTGAAGCCGCGAATGCCGAGAAGGGAGCCGCGCTGGGAACGCCGACGTTTCCTCACTCGCGAAAGCTCACGGAGGCGAAATGGGAGAAGCCGCTGCCTTCGATTTTCCTGAGTTGAAATGAGGGGAAATGGGAGAGGCCGGTTCAGAAGAGTGCCTTCTATTTGGAGAGGAGTGAACGGGGGAAATGGGGGAGTAATCGCCGGTGGAGTGGAGGACGTGGGAAATAATTGTGTTGCAGCGGTTGCAGTCCTCGGGAGGCGGGTGACGTGATTTAAAGTTGAAAGTGCCATTATACCCTCCATTCAATTACACCAGTAGTTTAAGCTTCAATGGTAGCATCGTCTTTTCGCCTTTTCTATTTTCAAACGTAAATCAATATACACTGACTGGTCTCTTAGAAGAAGTACTTTGGTATACTGGTCTTATATGTGAAGTATTTTGAGCACCTGGCCTTTATTTGACATTTCCCGTATTATATTCATCATGAAAAAAAATATTTATATTAGATAGATTAACTAAATTAGATAAATCGCAATATAAAATAAAATTATCAAACTATGGTTTAAGAATATATAAAATAGTTTAAGAATCTTTGAGAATGTAATTGACCCAATAAAATTGAACAATTTATTTATTAAATCCAATTTTTATTATTTACATTTTTCACATTCCGGCCCATTGGGCGGGTAATACTAGTAAATAATGAGATGAATAATGGGATAGTTGGAGTACAATTTTTTTTTTTTTTAAAAATTATGACAATGATATTGAACAAAAACTTTCACTTTTCCACCATCATTTCCTAGCCTGTATATAGAACTGGGGAAAAATATCGAATATATCGCATACCGTACCGCAAGATTTCTGTACAGTAACGGTATAGATTTTTTGATACCGCGATATACGCTTATCGTACCGAACTTCAGTATATACCGCGATATCGGCATGTCGCTATATACCCCCGGTATGTCAGTATGTATCGAAGTACCCCCGGTATGTCAGTATGTATCGAAGGTTCGGTATATTAGTATATACCGAAATATATAGTATAACTTATAGATAATTTTACATATTTAACTCTATATATCGGTATGCCGGTATATATCGAAGGTTCAATATGTCGGGATACGAGATATACCGCGATATCGGTATGTTGGTATATATCGAAGGATCGGTATATTTCGGACCGAACTTACCAAAATGTCGTTATGACAACGGTAAGAAAATATTTTATACCGAAACTCTCGGTTTAGTACGATATAGCAAAATTTTTCGGTATACCATACCGACTCACCCTATAGGCTATAAAGGAAAAAAAAAAAAAAAAAAATGAAAAAACATGTTTCACTTTCCAGGGCCGAGCCAACTGTTTTTCAACAAGTTTCTTGTTCAACCGGAGAATTCCTATTTATGGTGTGAATTGTGATACTTGTACCACGTTATACTCAAATGGCATTTCCTCTGCAATTCCCTTCTCCATCTCTCACGCTGTCCCGCGCACCTCCTTCCTTCCTCGTCCGAGCCTCGCTATTCCCCGCCGCCGCTGCCGCCACACATTTCCACAAGCCACTGCTGCGCTTGCACCAATGCCTGTCGTCTTGCCGTTCCAAGTCTCTGAATTTCCTGCTCTATGGCTCCCTCGCTCTTTCCATCACCCTAACAGGTTCGCTCCGTCTCCCATCATATATTCGATATCTCTTGAACCTTTGGAATTTCGGAGAGAATGCCTACGGAGATTCACCGAATTGGTCTGGATAACGTCTCGAATTCGCACAATTGGGATGATGTTTTTCTTGAATCGTAGTTTAATTTTCGCAGCGTGCTTCTTAATTTGTTGATAACTCAAACCGTAGAAAAATCCCCAATTTTATCCCCTCCGTGTTGTTATACTTACTGGAACGGAATTTGATGAATCTTTCAATTTGTAGGGACGGCATTTGCTGAAAAGCTTGGGGTGAACAAACCTGAATTGCTGCCTAAAGAGTTCACCACAGTAATTGATATTGCTGATTTCCTCTCTGATGGCCAGGTGTGATTTCTCTTAATGGTTTCATCCGAGCTTCTGCAATCCATTACCGCCTGAATCAGCCATATTTCTACAGATGACCCTTTGAATAACCTACTTGACAGAAGTTTTTGTTTGTATTTCATCCACATCTTCTCTATTTTAATGTCAATTGTAAGAATTTGAATTCCAAGTTTTAGGAGAAGAGGATTGCAGAGGAGATTGCTGCCCTGGAAAAGGACACGGGCTATAAGTTGAGAATTTTGGCTCAGAACTATCCCAATACACCCGGTATAGTTTGATAAGTATTTTCACCGTTTTCACTTTCTTACAAGATAAAGGGATTGCACAATAATTTGTTGTTTCTAGGGCTGGCAATCAAGGATTTCTGGAACGTGGATGACACTACTATCATATGTGTTGCCGATCCCACCTTCGGTATTTCTCTGATGCAAGGGTTTGGATTTTATTGACTATTGACTTGTGAGCTACTTAATTAGTATAAGCAATAATCAGGGAATATTCTGAACTTCAATGTTGGGGCTTTGGTGGATTTGGAAGTACCACGGAACTTCTGGAGCCGAGTATCGGGACAATATGGGAACATGTTTTATTGGAAAGAAAAGGTTAAAGTTCTTGATCACTTTACGGCAATCATGTTTCATCTTTAACCCTGGAACAAACAATTTTTTAATTGGATCGCTTTTGTTTATGACATACCAAAAAATTTTGTTGTCCTCTGCAGGGAGAAGATGCATCCATTGAAGCTGCTGTTGAAGCCATTTCGACCTGCTTGAGGGAACCAGGAGGTCCCGGTAATTGTAGTGTGGTGAAATGAATAAAATGTGCAGCATTGAGAAATATAAATAAAAGGTACTGCATATCTATAACAGAGACTCATCTGGACAATGATTTTGCACAAACTGCCATTTTGGGTTCTGATAATTCTAATTCTAATTTCTCTGCCAACATATTGATGCCTGTAGCTTTCTTTCTTGATTGTCTATGTTTATTCAAGTAAGTGAACAGAGTATAGATTGTGTGGTGTGTGATATTGTGTGTTTTGTGGCAGGCAGTTAGAATGTAGTGAAAACAAGAATTATGTCCGGACTCTTGATTGTTGTTACATTTATAGGTTACGAACCGATGAAAACAAATTTGAATAAAGAATCAAGCTACAGGTGATGCTTCTATTAGCTAGCTGCCAGCAATTCTGTGCTTTTAGTTATTTGCACAGAATGTAGACCTCACTCTTCTCTTATAAGCACTGGCGGACGTATGCATAGGTCAGGTGGGGCCCTGGCCCCACCTCAAATTTAAAAAAATACTATAATATATATATTATTAATTTTATATTTAATTGTTTTAACCAAATTAGTACATCTCTATTTTATTGTTCCAATCCAAAATTAATACTTTTATTATTTTAATTTGACATATAAATTATACTTTTATTAAGGTACTTTTGAATTAGCTTGAATATTTTTTTTCCTTGAATTTCGATTTATTAAAGTAATAATTGAATAACTGATTCATTTAAACAACTACGAAATTCTACTTTGTTATCTTGATCATATATAGCTCAATTCTCCAAGTTTGATAAAGGCTATTACTTTGTTATCATATATAACTCGTGACTCATGACTTCCAATCTTATGGTTGGGGGTTCGATTCCCACCCGGCCCCCTATCCCCCCTACCCCCTTTGTAATTTGTGTGGCTTGGACTCCCACATATATTTGCGACACATTAGTGTCAATGTTTACCAAAAAAAGATATACAACCCACAATATCAATTAAGTAAATTTCTAATGCAAACAAATGATGAGAATTAATTTATACTTTTATATTCTACTGTATTATTCTTCTTGTGGTTAATCCTTTTTCATATTTTGTACTCTTTTATTAACAATTATATATATAATTATTTTGTATACTTAGGTTTTTTTTGAAAAAAAAAAGAAAAAAGATTCCGGCCCTACCAGCCGAAAATTCCTGGGTCCGCCACTGCTTATAAGGATGCTTTTCAACTCGTCGGGTCCACAGGGGATTGCGAGGGCACTAGGGATGGCAATGGGTCCGGGTCAGAACCGAGAACCGAGAAAGACCCGAGCTTGGGTCGGGTCTTGGGTCTTACAAAAATGGACCCAGAACCGACCCGTTGCCATCCCTAAGGATGGCAACGGGTCCGGGTCAGACCCGAAACCGAACCGAACCCGAGCCCTGGGTCGGGTCTTGGGTCTTGGCGGAACCGACCAGACCCGACCCATTGCCATCCCTAGAGGGCACCCTTGTGCTGAAACCCGTATTCCTCTTCCGCAAGTTTTAACAGCCTCAAGAAATCAGGATTCTTCAGAACCCCCAATTTGACGACAAATCTCACTGGCTCCTCGCTCTTGACAACTGCCAGAATAGTGAAACAACCCTCCTCGACATCACGTTGCAACGGTTGGCTCTTGTCGCAAGACTTGTAATCACTGATAACATCCACCCGTGTCGATCGACAGATTCGACCCTGCAGCCTTCTGATGCAAACTGCGAGTGGAGTGAAACATGTTCTTGTTCCGGCCTTTGATGAGATCATTGTGGTGAATTTGGGGACAAAGAAAAGGTATGTTTTGTTGTGTACAAGGGTTGAGGAGTGAAGTGTTGGATTTTATTTATACTATAATTTGGGCCGGGGTGGGGGCTAGGAAAGTTCATAGATGGTAAGGACTAAAGAGAGTGGGGGACTGGTGAATGGACTTTAATTGCTGCATTTAATTTATGGTGGTATCGACCGGGTTTCTTCTGCTGCCTGCCAAGGGGGCAACACGCTACAATACACGGTGAGTCGTGAATGAGGTGTTCCAATTTTTTTATATCACCTAAAAATCCTACGTTTGAAAGGTATTTAAAATTCATAAAATAAGTGAATTCTTTCACTTATTTGGATTAATAAAATAATTTATGAACAGTTTAAAAGTAGATTTAAATCTGTTGATATCTAACATCGATTGTGATGTGACCCTTTCATTGATTTATATGTTTGGGAACAACTTTATCTATTACCAATTAGAATTAGTTTTAGGTGTGAGTCCCATTAATGATTTTCTATAATATCTCCACTAAAATGAGGTATTTAAAATTATTCTTTTTCCAAATTCTATTTTAAATTTAAATTCATCAATCAATCCTACTCTATATCAATTCACCGCTTATACAACCGAGTACTCTGGGAATGGGACTTGGCTCAAGCGGTCATGTCCTCTGCCTTCTAACCATAGGTTGAGGGTTCGATTCCCATCCGGCCCCTATCCCTCCCCTTTATCCCCCTTTGTAATTTGTGTGGCTTGGGCTCCCACACACATTTGCCGACACATAGGTGTCAATGTTTACCAAAAAAAAAACCGAGTACTCTGGCCGTGGTGTGGTGTAGATTCAAATTAGGAAAATAAAGGAATATGAAGCTGGTGGGGATTTTGAACACACAGCCCGAAAGTTGGAGAGTGAAGAATCAACTATTGAGTCAAACTCCGATTCTATTCTTATGCATCTCACTTAAGTTTGAAAATAATGGAGAGATATCTGAATTTTTTAGGCAAATAGTTGCAATCATATCACATATCAATATATCATAAGTTATACTAATCATATCACATATCACAATATTACAACATTATGCTTTACGGAAAAGAAAAAAAAAACACTGATGATGATGTATTGATACTTATGTTGCTAAATTATACTTCCTCCGCTCTTGTGAAATTGCAACATTTCACTTTTTGTTACTATTCATTGTTTAACTTTTACTCAAATTTTAAACATAGTTATACAAAGAAAAATATAGTCAAGTGAGATCTTGTTGGAATCGTCTTTTCTTGTAGTTTTATAATATCAAATTTTTATAATTTTTACTTATACACAATTTAAGTTCTTAATCGTTAAAAATAAGCATTGAACTGCGTGTAGTGTGTGAATGTTGCAATTTCATAGAAACAGAGGAAGTAATATATACATGTGCCGCTGGAATGTATAAACATATAATCGCCTGTTTGTTTTGGCTTATTTTTCATTCTTTTGACTTTTGTTGTACCTAAAAGTCATTTTGAATTTTTTTAGCTGTTTGTTTTGACTTTTTTTTAAAGGAGAAACAAAAATTAAATCCACTTTTTCTCAAAATAAGTAGGGGTTACTTTTTAAAAAAAAGAGAAGTAATTTCAGGAATAAAAATACAAAAATATACCTATTTAAAAATGAAATAAAATATATTGTAAATATTATTACAATATTTATGTCTATTTTCACTACAAGAAAAACAGTTGTTCCCGACCGCATTATGCGGTAGGTAACCCCATGACACGGGTCGGCTGGAGTGCCTCCCGACCGCAGATGTCGGTCGGGAGTGAAATCGTCAATAACTTGGTCTCGACCGCAAGTTTGTCGTCGGCAATGTTCCCGACCACTCTGCCGACCGCATCCACGGTCGGTAGTAGTCGCCGACCGCAGCGCCGACTCGGTCTGCGGTCGGCAAAGGCGGGGTAAAAAAAATTAATTCTGTTGCTCCCGACCGCATTCCCGACCGCGTATGCGGTCGGGAACCCTGTAATAGGCCAAATGGCCTGTCTGTTTTTCTCCAATCCAACCTGTAAACAACAACAAAATTATACCCAACACTAACAGTAGAAAACATTTCCATCCAACCAAATCCACAATACCATAACACTAGAAATATCCCTCAAAACAACATAAAGAACAAGTAATCTAAAAAGAACATGTAATCTAAACATGTTCTTTTTAACAACACAAATAACAAGCTACATGTCCTCATACTCCGAACCACAACATAACTTAACAATTATCCATCCAAGAAAATCAACTTACATATGACAATATAAGTCAATAAAACTCTAACACAAACTCCAGAAGTCAATCCAAAATACAAATCACCCAACATCCATCTACAAATCCCAACCTCACTCAACATCCAATATCAAACAAGTCCAAATATGCAAACGTCCTCAATGTGCAGTAATATCACCTGCCATGCCAAAGCCACCCCCGAGATCATCATCATCACCATCGTCCGGAGAAGGAGGTCTGCGTCCTTTCAATCTCTCCACGTCCTCCTGAATCATCTGCTGCCTCTGGGACCATTCCTCCATAGTTGTCTTTAAAGCATCGAATTCGTCCCTTCTGACATTGTACATGCTTGACTCATCAGTGGTGTCATCCCCGTACATCTCCGGAATAGCCTTAGCAAGTGAACCTACATGTATAAGGTGTCAATATATGCAAATTTCAAAGATGATGAGGGTGAACGATTTAAATAAGGTCGATTGAGCGACATCTAGAAAAAAAAAAAGAAATGCACTCTTACCTAAACCATATATGGATTTGCGCCTATCACGCCCACCTGCTACATCGACGAAAAGTTGATTTGGATCAAATTCCACCTGAGTATCCGGATCTTAGGTTAATGTCTCCACAATAGCATTGTAATCCTCCTGTTTAGCATTAACAAACAATTTAGATACTATATACAAAACTTGTAGCAAGTTTTAAATGCATTTGAAAACTAATTCATAAGCAATATAATCATGCAGTCAAAACTTTCAAATACAATCAATATTTTACAGTAATGTGAGTTTCTATTATTGTACCTGGACCTCCTGATCCCGTGGAGTAATCCACTGCTCCTTCTCGTGCTTCCTTGTATGTGTGTGCTCGTGTAGTTCCGGATAGTACACGGTCCGGCCTTGTTCAGTTTCCTATGAAGTAAATATTTTTTTTGTTGTTGTTAACAAGTAATAAGTTATTTATATAAGTGTCTTATTTTTTTTGAAGTCAATATAGAAAGTCTATACCAGTGCATCGTGTGCAGCAAGATGTGTTCTGGAACCGGATGTGTGAGTGGGGAGGGCCGGCGCATTTTCATCACCCCGTTGCCGGTTCAATTTTCCTCTCGCTTGTTTCTTCTTGAAATCCTCTGAATCCCAAATTTCCTGCCATTGGCAGCAACTGCAACATCAGATGGCATTGGCCTTTTGTGCTTCCTAATATCCAGAGTATAGTCTTTGTACCCACAAGTTCATGAAACTTACAGTTCTCCAGTGCCGCATCATCACGCCAATACAACATACATCCTCTATCACGACAATCAATTTTCTCTACTGGTAATCCCAACCCCTCTAGAAGTTTCTTCGCCTCGTAGAAATTTTTCACCATTGAGTTTTGTTCTGGGAGTGTATCAATTATAAGTTGGCATAACGTATCAAAACATCTCTCCGATAGGTTATGTTCGGATTTAATGTTTAATAACCTGGCAACTGTTGACAATAATGTCATTTTCTCACAGCCAGGCCACAAATCCTTGTCAGCTGCTTCCAACATACGGTAGAACAGTTTCTCCTGGGGATTAGGCTCCTCATTCGCTGTAGGCTCATCATCATCCATACCACTCGATGTATCAGGAATACCAAACCCCATTCCATCACACACCATTTCTCGATAACGGTCTGACAAATCAGTTGTACCCGTTTGTATCCTATTTCTAGATGAACCCTCTACATCTGTATCATCGCGGTATGGACGGAAGGTGTGTGGTTCTCCGTGGCACACCCATCTTTCATAATTTGGGACAAATCCATCCCGATAAAGATGTCCTTGGATGTCCCGATCGGATAGGTAAAATCTATTCTTGCATTTTTTACACGGACACCTTATCTCTCCTTTTGCATTCTCGTCAGTATCTGGGTTTTCATGAGAAGCCCGTATGAAGAATTCAACTCCTGCTTTAAATTCGGGTGCAAGCAAGGTACCGCTAGGCAGGTACATCCAGTTTCTATCCATCTTTGCTAACTGTCACCTACAATTCCATAATTAGTTTATAATATTAATTTAAGAATTATATTTGGGTTTCAGAAGCCTTTACATTTCTATATTTGTAGGTGATTTATTTATGAATTTGAGTATAATTAACTTAATGCATTTGAAATTTGTATTTACAGCTTGTTACTATTCAAGTAATGTAAATTTTTTAAATCTTTATTATTATTCATTTTTTATTAAAAACATCACTGCCAATTTGAAATTAAATGTTTTTCTTTAAATATTAGTATTATAACTTAATCATGTTTGATTGTCACCAAGTGTGGCCATAATGGTTTTCTTTCAATACTTGTAGTTGTATGCAAATTTGGCCCATGGAGTTTTAACGTGTTGATGTTATATCCTCTAGGATTCATATACCTTTTCGATGACTTTATTACTTTTTATACAATTCAGTTATTCCAACAACAGTCAAAGTGGATGTTGATAATGTTTGATTGTCACAATGTGTGGCTTTCCTGGTTTTAACGTGTTGATGTTATACCCTCTAGGATTCATATTGGTTTTCTTTATTACCATTCTCAAATTTAATAATATTTGATTGTCACAATGTGTGGCTTTCCTGGTTTTCTTACACTACTTCTCACAATCCTCTCAACAAGAAAAGTAATACCAGAAAATGTACTCCTATATCAAAATCACATTTCTCACAATCATTTCAACAACAAAAGAAACAACAGAAAGATGTATACCAAGTTCATTCTTCACAATCCTTTCAACAGGAAAACCAACACAATTATGAGATTTCAAAACTAACAATTAACACAAAAATTCCAGTTTCATACTTCCCAAAATCACAAAACCACTATCCAGACCACAACCACCACAACCACCAATAACCCAAAATTTACCAAATGCTACTGTGAAGAATACAACCACTGTCAAGTACACAAGAATCCATTTTCAAATGCCCAAATAGCTGGAAAAATGTTTGAAGAACACAGAAATCCAATTTCAAATTCGAAATTCATTCTAACATGAAATTTGCAGAACCACATAAATCACATAAACACAACCACTTCCTTATAGTTTCAATTTCTGAATTTGCGGAACCACATTCTCAAAATAAATATATAAATTTGCAGATCCACATTCTTAAAATAGACAAAATCAGTAATCCAATTTGTCAAATTGCAACCTAATAGTGAAAATAAGGAAATGGAAATACCTGTGGATCGATTAAATGGGGCAGTGACGAGGTGGTCCGATGCTGCCGCTGCAGCGCACCCACCGGAGTATGCGAATGTCACCGGTGACGAGGTGGTCCGTCGGCAAGGGATGGGCGGCGGCGTGGGTGGTCCGATGCGCGCAGTGTGGGTTCGCAGGTGGCTCGCGGAATGGGGGGTGGCTCGAGTTCGATGCGGACACAAGGGAGGAGCTCGATGTGGGGTTGTCCGATGCGAGGAGGCTCGAAGGTGGTCGGGAATGGAAGGGGTCGGAAACGTTTGGGTGAATCGGGAGTAAAATCGAAGAGGGGAGGAGTATTTGCGTCGCCTGTAAAACTGAATTACAGCCCGTTGGGGAAGACATAAATCCCTAAGCTACCGACCGCAGGTGCGGTCGCGGATGCGGTCGGTAGCGTCGACCCGGAAGAAGTCGGTCGGCCACTGCGGTCGGGCACTGCAAATTTTCTTGTAGTGTTTAGTAATTTTGATATATCAAAACTCCTTTTACGTACAATTCATCCAAACATATTTCCATTGAAAAGCAACTTTCATAATCTATATATTATTAAAACCATTAGTGGTCAACCAAGTCAACATTTAATGTGGTGTCTCCATTCTAAATTTTCATTTTTCTTAGATTTTTGCATTTTTTATTAATTAAATTTAGATTTTATATTTGTTATTTATTTACTATTTATTTATGTCAAAATATTTATTGATTTGGATATGAAAATCCTCAATTTCCATTTTTAAAAATATATGAAATTTTCAATTTATATGTAATTCCCATAATTATCAATTTTACAAGATTTGAAATTTGAAATTTTGTATATTTGCATTTATTTATATTAGATTTTAATTTTTTTATTTATTTATATTAGATTTTTGCACTTTTTATTCCAACAATCTTTAGTTTTACACAATTTTCAGTTTTTAAAAGATATAAACTTTTTAACTTATATGGAATTCCTAAAATTTTTAGCTTGTAAAAGTTTCAAATTTCAAACTTGCATTTATTTATTTATTTATTTTAAATTTTTGCATTGCTTTATTATTTTAGATTTTTGCATTATTTATATATTTATTTTAGATTTTGCATTAAAAATAATGACTAAAATCTGAAAATTGATCATTCTGATGGCCTAAAAAAATTATTATCTCCAAAAATAATTCAAAAAAATTATAATTATTAAGAGAAACGTGAAAATTCATATTCTTTGAAAATTGGTTTAAAGTAAATTAATTATGTTCATAAAACATATTATAAATAAAAGAATCTGATGTAAAAAGAGTTATTGGGAGTGCGAATAGATCCATCAGTAAATAAAGGAAAATTTTATTTTTTTAATATATTTTTTAAAAATAATTCATTAATTTATATTTTAACAGATTTTTAATTAACGGAGTAACAAATATAAATATAGCTTTATTAGGAATGGAAAGGCTAATTGCTGCAAATTATATAAGTTTAAAAATTTTCTCTGGAATGCCGATACTGAATGAAGTTTTAACGTCGGAAGATAATCTATTGATACTAGAACAAACATATTATAATAAAGAAGAAATGAAGGCGGATCATGCTAAGTTATTATCTTTCTTGATTGATGAGCATAATAATATTTATAATAAAATAATGTCTGTAGTTGATAGTGATGATGTTTGATTTTTTCTTTACGTAGTGGAACTGATAAGACATTCATCAATAATTTATCTAGAAAACATTATATATAGCCCTTCGTGGAAGAGGTGACATGGTGCTGCCTGTAGCATCCAGTGGACTGCATATTCTAAATTTAGTATTCAACTAGATTGTGAGGAGAATTCTACCTGCAAAAAACTTACTCCATGAAATTATTTAACCTCTCTTCTCAATAAAACAAAACTCATTATTTGGTATGAAAATTCTTGATTGGTAAAATAATTATGAGCCTGTTTGAATTAACAAAATTCCCCATTTGATTTCAGAGGATAAAATTCCCATCTCACAGTTTGTTTTAATATGACTATTAGAAGAAGAAAAAAAAACTCAATGTCAATTTTTAAAGAAAGTTGGGCTCTATTTTCAAAACAAATTTCTACCCGTGTCAGTGATATGCGCAATATCTCGTGTCACTTTAAAGAAAGGATTTGAAGTATTACTAATATTTAATTAAGATGGATTAACTTAAGATACTACAAGAATATTGTTTACAATGAAAATTATATATGGCAGAAATATGCACAATGAATATTTCATATACGTGATGGTAATCGTAAAGCTGTTAGAGGTGGTAATCTAAGAATACATACCTCTTGGGTGGGAATGTGATTCCCACCCAAAACCCTCAACATTCCCACCTCGGTGGGAATGTGACATTCCTACGTAAAAGATGCCGACAAACCAAACGCGTGCATATAACATTCCCTATCAAGATTCCCACTGGGAATCTTGGATGCCCCCAAAACAAACGCCCCCTAAGAATGATTAACTCAACATAACACAAGAAATGTTTACCATGAAATTTATATATGACAAAAAGTTTGCAAAATTGATATTTGATGTAGGTGATGGTAAAACTGTTATTGATTTTGTAGATGTACAATTAGATGTGATATTTCCGGATGATTTTCTTATAAACTTTACGGGTGATCCTATAAAGACAATTTTTAGAGTACATATACAAATATAAACTGCACTACTTCTAATACAGACTTTTAAGGATTGTGTTATACTAACCCTTACCAATAAGATTTTCAACAATGAAATTTTCAGCAAATTGTGGGGGAATTTCTCATAATATGTTTAATACTTATATTTAAATTTTATTTTATTTTAATTTAAATTTCAAATTAAATAAAAATATTATTTTAATAATTATTTTTTTTTATTGATATGTTAAGTTTGTACCGGACAAGCCACATAAGCTAAAGAAGACGGTATAATATGATTTCTTTGTTTGTTTTAAAAATAGTTAAATTATATTATCATATACTCCTCTTTGGAATCTATATAAAATCATTATATATTTTTCATTACTCAAAATAAATTTATTATTAATTTATATAATATAAATATAAATATTATATAAATATATAAATATGCCCGTCGAGTCTCGACGAGTTACTTGCTAGTATACATTCAAACAATTATTTCAGTTGCTTTTGCTTTTGAATTCACCTTCTTTCTTTCATTCTCCTTTTTCTATTGACTTTTTTTTTTCAAAAGCCAAAACAAACGGGCCATATTTACTAATTTATCATTTCTACTATTACTCTAGAACATTGACATTTAAAATTGATCCACAGTAAATCAAATGAAAATTAATCCTCCACAGTGTCATGTGGAGTTTGACTTCAGTTGAGGCGAGCAGACCACCGGCACTAATGGCGGTGACATTTCCGTCTCAAGCTTTAAATTATAATGTATAATGTATTCAATTAGTCAAGTAATAAATTTATTGAGGGCGTTTGGCTAAGAGCTAATAAAGCTCAATGTTTAATCTACTCTATCAAAGAAATAAACATTTGATCGAGAAATTAAAGAGGAGGAAAGGGTATGTAAAAAGTTTATGGAGAGCAAGAAAAATGTGTTGGAAAAAGGGGGTTTTGAGCTCCTTTTTTGCGTAATGACGATATTTAATTTGGTTAATTAAATAGCGTATACGGATTCTACATTTCGCGTAGATTGTCGTAGTGCATTTATTTTCTCAAAACCGTGGTCGGGTGAGTGAGAAATAAGTGGTCAAAGTGGGTCATTGAATGCGGCTAGTTGAAACGCTTGTGTTTAAATGGTTGTTAAAGAGTGGGTAAAGGTAGCGCGTCCCACATTGCTTAAGCAGTGGGAGTTGAATTAGTTTATATTGTTCTGCGTGTTAGAATCAATTAAACTAATGCAGGTTGGTCAAGTGCGGGGGAAGCCCACACGCGCGCGCCCGTCCCGTCCCGTCCCGAGCCGAGCCGCGCCGCGCCGCCGCCCGCGCCCGTGAACTTGGACTTGGATCTTGGAAATTGGGCTTTGGGCCTGTCTAATTTTTTAGACAAAGTTTATTTGTCGGGCCCATGCCAAGTTGAAGCCCACTTTGATTTCAACAGTTGTTGAATACCATTTCAGCTGAAACAACTGTTGAAAACCATTTGAATTCGAGTTGAAACCGCCCCATCAATACTCGTCGGCGGTTTCGTCTCGTCCAACGCCTATAAATGGCAGCTGCGTTCGGCTTAGGAAGAGACTCCCTCTGTTCTTTGCCTTGTTCGCCGGTCGTCGGCGTTTGCGGTGCTGCTACGCCGAGGCATTCATCGTTTCACCTTTGGGGACGTTCTGCCGTTGCCGGAGCACTACCGGGGCATAAACGTCTTGCGGGAAGAGTTCCAAACTCGACTCGACGTTCATTTTGTATTGCTGTATCCGTCCATTTTTCTTACAAGCGCAAGACGTTTATAATGGACGGTTTCACTGTTGCCGCCACCGCCTCCGTTGACGTTTCATCCGCCGCTGCTGCCACCGCCTCCGTTCCCATGCCTGGCACTGTCCAGGCGTCCGCTGTCGTTACCCCAACCGCAGCGGTGCCGTCAATGCTGACCACACCCACTGTCGTTCCTCCACCCGTGACGCTGCCGCTGCCGTTGCCGCTGCCCACGGCAGACCCAAACGCCTCTATCGATCAATATTTCCTTGATCCAGCGACGGCCTTCCTGCCCCCGTCGCCGACGCCTAATACTGGCGGGTTTGTTTTGCCCAATTCTGGGCAGTTTATCTCTGGACATTCCTTTGGAACTGTTTCGTTCCAGCCCAACATTTCGGTTGGGGCGTCTTTACCTTTTTCTGGACAAACAGTCGGGGTTACACCCGCAGGACTTAATAATATGAACACCGGTTTGCAACCGGGCGGTGGGCCGCTGAACACTAGTTTGCCAACTTATGTTCAGTCGGAGCCGGCCTTTGTGCCGGGCGTTGGGTCGTCAACGGGTTCTGTCCCTATGGCGTTACCAAGGTCATTTGGAGTGGCCGAGAAGCCGTCAAAGTTTGACGGGCGTGATTTCAAGACGTGGCAGCAGAAAATGTTATTCTATCTGACCACTCTTGGTTTGGCCGGGTTTTTGAGGAGCAACCGGCCGTCCCTGTCTGAGATGGAGACCGATCCTCAGAAGCTCTTCGCCAAAGAACAATGGGTTCATGGTGATTTCATGTGTAAGAACTTCATTCTGAGTGCTCTCACGGATCCTTTGTACGCTGTGTACTCTTCTGTAAAAGGTGCAAAGGAACTGTGGATTCAGTTGGAACGGAAGTACAAAACGGAGGATGCTGGTACTAAAAAGCATGCCGTTTTCAAATATCTGGGTTTTCAGATGGTTGACGGGCATTCAGTGGTTGAACAAGTTCAAGAGTTTCAATTACTGATACATGGCGTTCACGCTGAGGGAATGCAATTGCCCGAAGCGTTTAACGCTGCGGTTGTGATCGAGAAGTTGCCTCCTTCGTGGAAAGACTTAAAAAACTACTTGATGCACAAGCAAAAGGAAATGTCCCTTGAAGATCTTGTTACACGGATCAGAATCGAGGAGGATAACCGCAAGGCCGTGTTAAGGAGCCATTCTATGGAGGCTAAGGCCGACTTGACTGAAACGGCCGGTAAACGCAAGCAGCCGCCCGCTGCGGGTAAAGGCAAAGCGGTTGCCGATGGCCAAAAGAGGAAGAAGTTCTCTGGGAATTGCTACAACTGTGGCAAGGTTGGGCATTTTGCACATCAGTGCCCGAAGCCGAAGAAGAAAAAGCCTGCCAAGCCTGCCGCTAACGTAGTACAGGCTGAACCTGAAGGTTGGGAAGACAACCTTTGTGCAGTGGTGTCTGAAGCTCTGCATGTTGATGATGCTAAAGGTTGGTTTGTTGATACCGGGGCTTCGTGTCATGTGGCTGCCAACAGGGAGTTCTTTACTTCATATCGGACTGTTGAAGGCAGAAAGCTGAATATGGGAAACCAAGCATCATCTGATGTGGTTGGCGTTGGGAATGTGGTACTGAGGCTGACTAGTGGCAAAAACTTGACTCTGAAGGATGTGATGCATGTCCCTGATATCCGGAAGAATTTGGTTTCTGGTTCGCTGCTAGTTAGTAGTGGTTTTAAACTTGTTTTTGAGTCTGATAAGTTTATCATGACTAAGTTTGGAAAATTCCTTGGTAGAGGCTATCTCACCAATGGTCTTTTCAAGTTTAATGTATTGGCTAAACGCCAAGTTGTTGAGCAAGCTTCTGGTAATAAAATTGAAGGTTCTTCTTACTTGCTTGAGTGTTTTAATTTATGGCATTGTAGACTTGAACATGCAAATAAAAATGCTATAAAGAGATTGGTAAATTTAAATTTACTTAAAGAAATGGAATTCAACGATAAAAACAAATGTGAAATTTGTGTTGAAGCGAAAATGACAAAACTTCCATTTCCAAGTGTTGAAAGAAATACTAAACCCCTGGATTTAATTCATACTGATGTATGTGATTTTAGATCTTTGCAAACTCGGGGTGGTAAAAAGTATTTTATTACTTTTATTGATGATAGCACTCGTTATTGATATCTTTATCTGTTGAGAAGCAAAGATGAAGCTATTGAAGCTTTTAAAAACTTCAAGCTTGAGGCTGAAACTCAATTGAATAGCCGTATTAAGGCTATTCGGAGTGATCGAGGAGGATAATACGTTGCTCCGTTTGCTGAATTGTGTGCCGAGTTCGGAATAATTCATCAAACTACAGCTCCATATTCACCGCAGTCCAATGGTGTTGCAGAACGTAAGAACCGTACGCTAAAGGATATGATGAATGCCTTATTGATCAGTTCAGGGTTACCCCAGAACTTGTGGGGGGAAGCTGTTTTAACAGCTAATTATATTTTAAATAAAATACCTCACAAAGGTAAGGAAGTAACGCCTTACGAGTTATGGAAATGTAGAAAACCTTCTTTCAAATACCTCAAAGTGTGGGGGTGCTTGGCTAAAGTTGAGGTGCCACCTCCTAAACAAGTTACAATCGGCCCCAAAACAGTTGACTGTATCTTTATAGGGTATGCCCTTAACAGTAGCGCGTATCGTTTCCTGGTACATAAGTCAGAAATATCTGGTATAAATGAAGGAACGATATTTGAATCAAGGAACGCTGTGTTCTTTGAAGACATATATCCTTACAAAGATAAAGTGGAACGTTCAAATAAAAGAACGTTTGATGAAGCTACGAGTTCTGATCAGCCGAAGCAAACTGACAAGGGAAGTATTTCTGCTGAACCAGTTGAACTTCGTCGTAGCCATAGGGCCAATGTGGCTAAAACTTTTGGTCCAGATTTCGTCACTTTTATGTTAGATAACGAGCCAAGAACTGTGAGTGAAGCTCTGGCTCGACCAGATGCTGCGTTATGGCAAGAAGCCATAAACAGTGAGTTAGAATCCATTATGCAGAATCGCACTTGGGTTCTTACTGATCTACCGAAAGGTTGTAAACCCTTAGGATGCCGTTGGGTCCTTAAAGGAAAGTATAAAGCCGATGGATCGATCGATAAATACAAGGCTCGCCTTGTAGTTCAGGGCTTTAGACAAAAGGAAGGAGATAATTATTTTGATACTTATTCTCCGGTGTCTAGAATCACCTCCATTCGAGTGTTTCTCTCGATTGCTGCACTTTACAATCTTGAGATACATCAAATGGATGTTAAGATTGCGTTCTTAAATGGTGATCTAGATGAAGAGATTTATATGAATCAACCAGAAGGCTTTGTTGTTCGAGGACAAGAGCATAAAGTCTGCAAACTGGTTAAATCTCTGTATGGTCTGAAACAAGCGCCTAAGCAGTGGCACTTGAAGTTTGATAATGTGATGTTGTCAAACGGGTTCAAGTATAATAAATGTGATAAATGCGTTTACTACAAGGGAACAACAGACAACTTTGTTATAGTTTGCTTGTATGTAGATGACATGTTGATCATGGGCAGTGACTTGAATATGATTAATCAGACCAAGAACATGTTAAAAAGGAATTTTGACATGAAAGACATGGGTGTAGCCGATGTCATATTAGGGATAAAAATCATAAGGCATCCCGAAGGGATCGTTCTTTCTCAGTCTCATTACATTGAGAAAGTGTTGAGGAAATTCAACGCTTATGATAGTCGTCCGGCAAAGACGCCTATGGATCCCAGTGATAAGTTGAGAGTGAACAGAGGTGAACCTGTTGCTCAAGAAGAGTATGCAAGAATCATTGGTAGTCTAATGTACTTGACTAATTGTACTCGCCCGGATCTTGCATATTCAGTTAACAAACTGAGTAGATATACTAGCAATCCAAGTCGTGAGCATTGGAAGGCTATTATGAGAATCTTGAGATATCTGAAATATACTCAGGAGTTGGGGTTACATTACACGAGATATCCTCCTGTTCTTGAAGGGTACTCTGATGCCGATTGGATATCAGAGAAAAGTGATTCATTGTCCACAAGTGGTTATGTATTCATGATTGCGGGAGGGGTTGTGTCTTGGAAGTCACAAAAACAAACGTGTATAGCCCGATCCACCATGGAATCTGAATTTATAGCTTTAGATAAAGCTGGTGAAGAAGCCGAATGGCTTCGAAATTTCCTCGAGGAAATTCCATGTTGGAAGAAACCTGTGCCAACAGTAATGATACACTGTGATAGTCAAGCAGCTATTGGCAGGGCACAAAATGAGATGTATAATGGTAAGTCGAGACATATCCGTCGTCGACATCATACCTTTAAGCAATTGATTTCTAGTGGGGTGATTTCTCTAACTTATGTGAAGTCTGGAGATAACCTAGCGGATCCGTTAACAAAAGCTGTCAACAGAGATCAATTTTGCAAATTGCGAGAGGGAATGGGGTTAAAACCCACACCTAAAGAATGATTACATTGGTAACCCAACCATGATGCGTGGAGATCCCACAAACTTGGTTCAAATGGACAACTAAGATGTATGATTTCAAATGTGAAAACACTTTTGAAGAATAATCTTCATCCTTTCCCTCAGAAGCAATGATGAAGTGTTTGATGCCTGTCTGTGGTAGAGGTTGAGTTTAATGACTCTTAATGATTCTGGAACTGTGTGTTCATGACAGGATACTTGATCGAATCACCTATATAAGTAGAAGTGTGGCCGCTTCAATAAAGACATATGAATTCAAAGGGGGTTTCCATGGCCTGGAATGGAACCAAACGTGAGAACGGACAAAGAGTATGAAAAGTTACTGATTCTTTATTATTGGTCTAGTATACGATGTGGGGGATAGTTCAAGAGTAAAATCACTACTCCGCCTGTATACTCGATAATATTGATACGGTTTAAGTTCAAAGCCAAAAACTACTTAAACCCGTGCAGTAACCTTTCTTTAAAGAAGGAGTCGGGGCATTTGCATTTGCATTGCATTCACTACTGCTGTTATTTCCACTCATGTGGGGGATTGTTGGAAAAAGGGGGTTTTGAGCTCCTTTTTTGCGTAATGACGATATTTAATTTGGTTAATTAAATAGCGTATACGAATTCTACATTTCGCGTAGATTGTCGTAGTGCATTTATTTTCTCAAAACCGTTGTCGGGTGAGTGAGAAATAAGTGGTCGAAGTGGGTCATTGAATGCGGCTAGTTGAAACGCTTGTGTTTAAATGGTTGTTAAAGAGTGGGTAAAGGTAGCGCGTCCCACATTGCTTAAGCAGTGGGAGTTGAATTAGTTTATATTGTTCTGCGCGTTAGAATCAATTAAACTAATGCAGGTTGGTCAAGTGCGGGGGAAGCCCACACGCGCGCGCCCGTCCCGTCCCGTCCCGTCCCGAGCCGAGCCGAGCCGCGCCGCGCCGTCGCCGTCGCCGTCGCCGTCGCCCGTGCCCGTGAACTTGGACTTGGACTTGGACTTGGATCTTGGTAATTGGGCTTTGGGTGGGCTTTGGGCCTATCTAATTTTTTTAGACAAAGTTTATTTGTCGGGCCCATGCCAAGTTGAAGCCCACTTTGATTTCAACAGTTGTTGAATACCATTTCAGCTGAAACAACTGTTGAAAACCATTTGAATTCGAGTTGAAACCGCCCCATCAATACTCGTCGGCGGTTTCGTCTCGTCCAACGCCTATAAATGGCAGCAGCGTTCGGCTTAGGAAGACACACCTTTCTGCATAATCTTCTCACATATCATCTTCTCTCGACTCCCTCTGTTCTTTGCCTTGTTCGCCGGTCGTCGGCGTTTGCGGTGCTGCTACGCCGAGGCATTCGTCATTTCACCTTTGGGGACGTTCTTCCGTTGCCGGAGCACTACCGGGGCATAAACGTCTTGCGGGAAGAGTTCCAAACTCGACTCGACGTTCATTTTGTATTGCTGTATCCGTCCATTTTTCTTACAAAATGCATATATCCTCGAATGAAATGTAGTAGTAGCATAATTAGTGCCCGTAAACAATTCGAGTAGATGTTTGAGATTGACGGTGGAATCAATGGTGAAGCATCTAATACTATGAGATGATACTGTAACAAAGAAATGCTCCCTCCGTCCCACAATAATGTTCCTATTTCATTTATGCACACAATACAATGCACTTTTTAAATGGTTAATATCTCAAAATATATACAAGTAGAAATTATGTAAAATATATATTCTAAAACTATACGATTAGACGAATCTAACAAGACCGAACTCGACTATTTTTTTCAAATATATAATTACAAGAATATCGAGTCAAAGTTGAACAATGAACAGTGTCAAAAAGTCAAATGGGAACATTATTGTGGGACGGATGGAGTACTAATTAGACATGCCATTTATCGGGAGCCGTTCCAGTGCAGAAGGAGCATATGCAAAATGATGCCCAAGCAAAATAAGTGATGCCCAAGCTATTATGATGTGATCCCCCACAAATTCAGTTTTTTAATACTCCGTCCCATTTAACTTGTCTTGTTTCACTTTTGCACACAATCCAATGCACTTTTTCAACCGTTAATATCTCAAAATATGTACAATGAAAAATTTTGCAAAATATATATTATAAAACTACATGATCATACGATTCTAACAAGACCCAACTCGACTATTTTTCTCTAAATATATAATTGTGATAAAGTTGAGTCAAAACTGAACAATGGACAGTGTAAAAAAGTCAAACAGGACAAGTGTGGTGGGACGGAGGGAGTAGATCATACCTTCCACGCACAAACCCTTCCCTCATCAGTTTTGGGAATCCCATCCTTCTCGCCATTCTTGTTCTGAAATTAGATTCAGAAGATTTTGAATCAGATTTAATTTTTGAATCAGATTTGATTTTTTGAATTAGATCTGATCTTGTGTAGAGTATTTCTTTCCCACCATGAATCAATTGGGGTTTCTAATCACTTTCTGAAAAAAATTAGGATTTCTAATCTGCGTTCTTTTTTTTTTTTTCCCAACAACGGAACCGAATCGTCTCGTCCGTCCACCAGGCCGCCATCGCTTCACCAGCGTCGCCGCCACCTCTATTGCACAGAGGCGCCGCTCGTTTCTCTCTCGCACTTCCATCCTTTCACCTGCTCCATCCCGTCGATCCTCCTTCAACTGGAACCCCTCCGTCACTCTCTTATTCGCAGGTCCGCCGGTGCCATCCATCATCCTTCATTGCGTTTCCAGCGCCGCCGTCACTTCCATCGCGGGTCGTCTTCCTTTCCCTTTCCACCGCTGCTGCACGCCGGGTTTGGTAAGTGACAACCTTTTCCCTTTCTCTGTTCTGTACATACTTTTGATATTGGGTATTTTCTGATTTTAGTTTTGCACTACTGTTTCTTGAGCTTGATTGGGCATTCTTTGATTTCATTTTTAATTGCTGAGTTCACATTGCAAAATTGAATTGAATTGTTGATGTCGAATTGGATTGCCTATGTTCAGAGGATTGGAGTTGATCGAAGGGTTTAGGGATTTTTTTTTTTTAATTTATGAGGAATCACCATACATAATTATTTTATGAAGCAAAAAACAGGTATTCTTATTTACCAGTTAAATGGAGCTTTAAATTTACTCATGAATTAAGTTTTTTTAAAATAAAATATATATAAAAGAAAGAAAAAGAAAAGGAAGAAGGAGGAGGGGAGCAAATTTTTTGAAATTTACTCATGAAGAAGGACGAGGTCAGTGACTTGCAATTTCTTTTTTTGGAAGAATTATATATTTTTTTTTTGGAAGAAAGGTCAGTGACTTGCAATTTCTTAAACCTACCAGGAGTATTAAAAATTTTTTAGTACTATTTGTTAAAAGCGGTTACATTTTTTATTTTTGATAAGTACTATTTTTTATTCAATTAATTAAGTTTAAATAAAAGGAGATACTTCATATAGCTGGATAAGTTAATTAATTTTTTAATTTCATGATTTTAAAATCAAGGGTTTAAATTATCACTGATTTATTATAGTATCAATGATTTTTTTTTAAAGAATTAAATCCTTTTTCAGTAGTAGGTGATGGTTCTCTTTTCAAGTTCTTAACCAAACTTTGCAACTTTTTACTGAAATTCATGGCCACAACATTGTACTTCTCTATATAATTTTCTCCTGAAGCAAAAATTCGTAGTTACAATCTTTAACTTACAATCCTTAACTATGAACATCATTTACAATGCTTTCATGGTTTTAACATTTTGATATGGGAATCATATGAGGGAAAAATAAATAGTACAACTTGAAAGACTAATATTCCATAATAGAAACAAATATGAAAATGCTGATTAGGTACAAAGCATTGCTCAAAATTCTGAGTAATTTCTATAATCCACACAAGATGGATATATATTATGATCCATTTTCTCTTTTAGTTTTATTTGTCAGTTTTGATTGGCGGGTGTCGCATGTTTGACTAGTAGGTGATGGCTCCTCAGTTCGCATGTGTTCCTAGGCGAGTTTATGAAGTCAATGTTCTGTTGCGTGCCATCCGGGAGGATGAAAGGTGGCGGTACATTAATCAGTCATGTTTTCGTGGTCTTCTTCGTATTGCCCCACAGTCTGTGCCCATTTCGACGACATTGCAGTTTCTTGAGGCGTGGGATGTTGATCGGCGCTGTTTCAAGCTATTGGATGGGAGGGCCTTAGAAATTACACATGACCATATAGCAGCTGTCTATGGACTCCCATGTGGCCCTAACACTAAACTAATTACTAAGAAGAATCTTGAGGAGGGTGCAGAGTATTGTGAGGGAATTCGTGAGCGGCTCCAGTTGTGTAGCAAAATGGAGGTGCATATTGAGTGGAAGCGGTTGACTGATCTACTGGTGGAACCAAATTGGGAGCAGAAGATGGACATCAGTGATTATTGGAGGCTTTATTGCGTGCTCTGTATTAGCGCTGTTCTTGCACCATTGCAAAACAACAAGGTGCGTTTGTGTTGGTTGGGGTTAGTGCAGTCGAGAGAGCAGGCTGCGACGTTCAATTGGGCAGCAATGATACAGGAACATATTGTTGGGAAGCTCTCTCCGCCGGTTGTGTCTGGAAAGGTGGTTCGTAAGCTTGGTAGTAGACCCGGGGGGAATTTTCATTGCATCACGGTGAAGTTTATTACATCTTATGTAATTTTGTATATTTGTTCAATATGACATTATTGAATTATAATATTTTTTTTTCCTTTGTTTTTAATGGTGTGCAACATATATTCCACGACTTCACAGAATGCAAGTCCGGTGGTTTTATTACATGTAGCCTCCGGAGGAGGTTGAAGCCATGGTATGTTGCTAAGTATGTGGGTGTTGCAGCTGCGTCCGGCTCTGAATTACCAGGGGAGACTGCCATTTTACGGGTGGATTCTATTATGCACCTGAACAGGTAAGTATGTGCAATGTGCTTCCATATGCTGTAATGTGTCGTCTGCATATAGATAAATGTTGATTGCGCTCATATATGTGATGTGAGATGAGGGTGGCAAAGGTGTCTATGGGGCTGTCCATGATGGGGGCACGGTGCATTTGATGTCCACATATAAAAAAGTGATATTTGCATTCATAAATATGATGTGTACCGAATATTTGATGATTATGTGGAAATTTAATTTATATCTCTTTCACTTTTGTCTGTACTAATTTTTGATGATTATGTGGAAATTTAATTTATTTCTTTTTCACTTTTGTCTGTACTAATTTTTGGTTAACTTTAAGTTAAAATATTCTGCTTATATTATTGTTATTTGTTGTCGAAGCTAAAATATGGCTTTCTAAGCTCTTCCTAGGTTTCCCTAATGCAACAAATGATGTTTGCATATAGAGAAGTGATGCTTGCTTTCACATATATGATGTGGAAATATATATGATTTTTCGTTTTCTTCTTGATTGTATTCATTTCTGTTTGTATTTAAATTAAAATTAAAATTTTATTTTATTTGATGATTATTTTTTAATTGTGGCTGATTTCTCTTAAATATGTCCACAGACCACCTCTAATGGCAATTTTTTTGTTTTTGCTAAAAAATATACGTTTTATACTGAACTACTTAAATAGAATAGTTTTGGAAAGTTATTTATGAGTTTTGCTACTAAAGCATTCGGCCTTTCTCGTATAACATTTTTAGAATGAATTTAAACTTAAAAGATGTTGGTCGGGGTGTATATGATGTTTGTATATAGAGAAGTGATATTCCCAATTTAAATGATATGTCTTGAATATTTGATGCTTAAGTGGAAACATAAATGATTTTTCTTTTTCGCTTTGATTGTATTAATATTTTTTGGGCTTTAAATTAAATTTTCCTGCTCCTACTAATGTTGTTAGTTTTCAGAGGTAATAGTTTACTATTGATGATCATATTTTTAATCGTGTCTAATTTATCTTAATTTATCTTAATTGTGTACTTCACACAGGATTTGTAATGGCATTATAGTGTTTTTAAAATATAGTATTTGTTTTGTGTTTGACTACTTGTAATTAAATAATATTGGAAAGTTCTTTCTGGTTTCCTACCACAGCATTCGGTCATCATATATACTTCCTCCGTCTCACTCTTTTAGTTACAATTCATTTTTTGACACTATTCACTGTTTAACTTTGATTCAAATTTTTATCATAGTTATGTAAGAAAAAATATAGTCAAGTGAGATCTTGTTAGATTCGTCTAATCTTATAGTTTTAGACAATCAACTTTTTATAACTTTTCATTAAACACAACTTAAGTTATTAACCATTAAATATGTGCATCGGCATGCGTGTTGGAAGGGTGTGTAACTATTACACTGAGACAGAGGAAGTAACATTTTAGATTGAATTAAAACGTAAAAGATGTTTCCGGCTATGGTTTATATGATGCATACACTCCTTAAAGTGATGCCCACGTTGGATAAAATGATGGGCAATGTGTCAGATTGGTGCGATGGTTCTGTACGTGGTATATATTGTAACCAATTCAATATTTAAATCCAGGATGACATTGCTGACGATGGTGCAGGAGGCCCATTGATGACGAGCCAGAGAGTTCAGTGTGAATTCGACAAGTCGGTGAGTTTCAACTTGTTCTTACAGTGCTCCACATTTTGTGTGATGTTGTTTACGAATAATAAGGTTTATACAACATCAATGTTTCAGAAGTATGATCTACCAGGGGTCATTGGTGTTCACCGGATGGATGGGCTACATCATGATACAAATGGTAACCGCGAGCAGATGATGTGTGGTATATAATTTTATTTTTTCACCCAATGTGTATCGAAATTATATATATAAATATATATACTTTCTTTTTCCAATAGGGTCCATTTGAAGATACCAAAGATATAAAGGAGTGGATGACTGTGAGGCATGTGTTTCTGGGAAGGAAATTGGATCAATTGAATGCAGAGGTGGCAGCGTGTAAGATAGAGTATAATGCGGTTGAGGTTGAGTTGTGGACATATTTTGTAGAAAATGAGTTAGGTGATGGATTGGGGGAGGGGGTCGAGCAGGCTGTTGGTGTCAATTCCGAGACTACGGCCAAGGGCATTAGCGGTGATGGTGTTATGGTTGTTGCTGGCCTTGATGTTCTATTGGAGGATGTGGTGGATGGGAATGGGATCAAGGGGGCTAAAAAAGAATCCAAAACCGTTATTGAGCCACCAGGAAACATTAAGAAGAGGCAGCACAGTGGCTTGCCACTTAAGCTTCAAACAATTTATTCCACACCTGTAACCCCAATTTTGGCTCAAGGATCGCAACCTACTTTCAATATTTTTTCGTCCCAAGAGAGTCCGCCCCATGTATGATTAATAACCTTGCATTTGTTGAATTTTCAACAGCTTCATTTAGTCGGTTTGTAATTATTTTGATGTTTTTTAGTTAGTTCGACGAGGTTGAATCCGATGATGATTTTGTCGAACCTCCTCCAAAATCTGCATCCGTTAAATTGAATAGGACCCACACGTTATCAAAGGCGGTGTTGTCCCCTTCATATGACAGCCCTAGAACGCTACAGAAATGGTGTTACATTGATGAAGAGGAGAGGGAGATTTTCAATTGGGTCTTTACGCGCGTATCGTCCTCCCCAAATGAGCCACGTATTTTTAGCTCGTGTTTTGGTCATTTTCTCTTTCTAATGTGGTGTGATTTCCCTTCTATGGACGTCCCTTTTGTAACACCCCGGTTTTTGGTCACCCAGGTCGGGGTGTCACCGCCACACCTCCCTAGCAAGACACGGTTTCTCCGAGCTCACTAAAGAGATGCAAGGCTATGGTTTTTCAGAATTTAAAATATTCAAACAGCCCATTCATATATAATTTAAAAATAAAAAATCGAAGTTGCAGCGGAAAATAATAATTACATACGTATAATGCAGCGGAATTTAAATATAGCCAACACGGCCAGAATACGGGTTAAACAGGCCCGTTCATGCAAGATCTAGTCTAACACAATAGTTCAAAATAATATATCTTCCCAAAGTTCCCATGTATGCATATGACGATGCATAATTTTCAACTCTGAAAGAAAAATGAAAAATAAATGGTTTGGTCAGCAAAAGCTTGCTGAGTAAGTTTTTTTTTTTGAGGTAAATGAAATTTTATTTCATCACTAACTACGGCCCAAACAGTGTACAAGCTTTCTTAGTTAGGGTACAATCACCAATCACACCACAATACTTAGCAAACTCAAAAGTATGACAAAACACCATACTGAGTAAGTTAACACGTACATGATTATGAGGTTTCAAAGCCTTTAATTAAATTTAAAGGAAACATGTGCATAATGTAATCTATTCATTTAATAATAAATTAATCGCATAATTTAAAAGTCATGGATTTCATAAGATCATAAATATAGCTTGCAAAGTAATTAAATAAATTGCCATAATTTAAAAACACAATTTAACACGGATTTAAGTTTGGAATTCTCGTAAACTTCTCGTTTCATATCTTTTAGAGATCACCATCGCTAGGGCTCTTATGTCCGCAGCCTTACGCCTGGGCTCTTATGTCCAGAAGTATCATGGTCGATCTTTTAATTAGAGTTAATCCGTCCGCTAGCCATACGATCAGTGTTTCGCTAGGGCTCTTACGTCAACCTAGACATACACTTGGGCTCTTATGTCCCAAGCCGCAGAGAACATTGACAGTATCCAGCTTAGTCATAACCCGCCATATTTTAATCTTCTCGTTTCGTGTATCTTATTTCAAAGAATTTCTACTCGTTTCAACCTTAAAGGCTAATTTCACCGTTTCAACAAGATTTCAAGATTTGACTCGGTCAACCACAGTTTACTATAAAATTCATTAAAATTGAGTTTAACTCCAAAAATTCTAAACTTTTACCACTTACCCAGAAACATCGAGATGAACAACTTTCATGTTTTAACTGTTTCAATCCGTGATACCGAAATAGGTCAAATACATCAATTTTCGTCATAATATTAATCTGTCCGAATTCGTGTACAGCAGTTCAAGATTTTCAAGATCTACCATAGCAAATCAACTCCAAACTTAATGAAATTTTACCAAGACCTTCTTAACACATTTATCTACAACTTTCATGTTCGGCCAAAGATCTAAATCGGTCTAGAACTAATGTCAAAAATGTGATCAAGATCGGACCTAAGTTCTGTCAAGAATTTCAAGATCCAAGTTTCAGCAGTTCGGTTTCGGGTGGATTTCAAATATCAAAACGTCTCTAAAAATTCTGAAAATTTTACAGTAGGTAGATATAAGCCTTAGAAACGTTTTTTGTGTTTTAAGTTTTTCCGTTCAAAGAAGTTTAAAGGTTCGTAAAAATTCGACAAAACTGTTGCGCCGGTAGAAAACGTATGTTGACAGATTTACGAAAGATTTGATGAAGCTTTTAGTTTTTTTACGTGTTTTAATCACTCCCAAAACCATGTAAGCGTTAAGTTACAAGAATTGGATTATCTGGCTCGTCGATTCGTAGGCGTGGCTTCCACGTTCACCGTTTGACTCCTAGATCCTCGCACGCGTCCAAATTCCGTCGTCTCTTCTTCCTTACCACCCGATCTACGCTTTGGTGTGTCAAAATCCGCCCGAGGTGGCTTCTTCTCTGTCGAGATCGTCCTCAACACCCACGAATTAGGTTTGTTTTTTTTCCTCTTCGTTCTCTTTTTTTTTCTCTCTTTTTGTTTTATTTTTTTATTTTTTTTGTATGTAGAAATTGTTGGAGTAACAAAATAGGAAGATGAGAAAGATTTAGCTTTAAAAAGGGATAAAGGGTCGGCACTTAGGGGTTGTTAGGATTTAAGGTTTGTCACTAATATTTGTTATTTGAAAGATACAATAATATACTATGTATTCTAACTTTTATATACTAAAGATAGACTAGATTTTGTTTTAACTACTAAGCAAATATCTCTATATTGTTGATATAGTTATTTATTTTATTTTATTTTATCTTATTTTATATATTGTACATAGAATTGATTTGAATAGCAAAATAGGTGAAGAAGATTAAATTTTGAAAGAGTAATGGACGTTAGATTTAGGGATTTAGAATCAAAGATTTATTCCAAATCTTTTCCTATCATATTGGGTTTGACAGTATACTAAAAATAGACTAAATATTGTTATAACTATCATGCATATATCTATATATATATATATTTTTTTATTATGTTAATTATTATTATTATTATTATTATTATTATTATTATTATTATTATTATTATTATCATGTATATATATTTATAAAGATAAAGTGTTAATTAATTACTATGCATCTAATAATTACACAAGTACTGAAATAGTTTAAATATTTATAAATAAATTAATTTAAAATATATCTAGAATAATATACGGTATTACAATTTTGACTTCACGGGTTCGTGATATTTAAATTACTTTTTAATCTTTGGAATTAAATTCCATTTCTCTTTTTATTTTTATTTTATTTATTTATTTATTTATTTATTTATGTGTTTATTTATTTATTTATGGGTGACTGATTTCACGGGTATTATAGTCTACCCTCCTTAAAAATCAACTTCGTCCTCGAAGTTGCCTTACTGATTTCACGAGTATTACAGTCTACCCTCCTTAAGAATTAACTTCGCCCTCGAAGTTGCGTTTTTAGCTTCTCTCGAGCTAAGAACTATGGTCCTTTGTTTATATTTGTTTTTTTTTCTTTATTTTTTTTATTTTGTGACTGAACTCAGAATTAAAATTTCCAAGCTGCCTACGTACCCTGTGAAGGGATCAAGCCATAACGTAGTTCAAAACAATTTGAATTTGTTTATTTTTTTATTTAGGATACATCTAATCGAGTCGAACTCCAAAAATGAATTATTACGGGGTATCACACCTTTATGGTTGTAGGTATTAATTTTTTGTAGGTGCTATAGTATTTGATGATGGTACTATATCACTGTACAAACGGGGACTATGAGCAAAATGCCCCAAATAGTGATGTTTGCAGTGTTTTTGTCGATGCATATTGCCAGGTTCTAAATTACTCCACATTCGAGCGCATTAATGTGAATGCCCATTCGGCTGATGCGGTCTTCATCTCTAAATTGTTGTCGTAAGCTGGTGTTTTTTTTAACCCTGTTGTGTGTTACAATCAATGATGCCATAGTTGCACATTCATGTGATAGTTGCATGTTTTGCATTTGTTTTGGTGATATTAAATCATACATGCCTTATCAGGCATTTGCTAGTGCTGAGGTTGGTGGTCAATATAAGCCTGGGAAAGATAGAGATGCAAAAGATATAGAAATGGTGGAGAGATGGAGGGGGGAGTTTGAGCAGCAACGTGCCTGCCAATCCATAGACTGCATGCCAAATTTGTAAGTGGAACATTCATTAATCATGTTTCTACAATTCATTTGTCATGCCTGCATGCATTTATGCTTACTCAATGATCTTCTTAAAATAAATTTTCAGTTTACAATAGTTTATCTGAAAGGCAATGCATATTTTACTGTTTTATTATTTTAAATTGATTTATGCTGCTGCTTACTATGTATTTTGTTAATTTGTAACTAGAGCATATACAAGTCACGCTTTTAAATTTTTTTATATTGGCTTTAATGATGTATGTACAATTGTAAATGATGGTTTTAATTACATAAATGCAACAGATCAGGTGGCACTATTGTAGATTTATTTAATTTCACTTATTATTGATTTCTATTAGTTATACATATAGGGGTTGTGCAGTGGACATATATATAAGTGATGGTTTAGGTGATTGCGCTAAACGTGTTGTTGTGATGGTCTGTTGTGATGGTCAGACATCCAAAAGTGATGGCAATGCATGTGAAATGATGGTTTTACTTACATAAATGATGTCTGCGTAATTTATATGTGATGTCATTTTCCATTTGTGGTGTGATCTAAGTTCTTCCATTTTTTTTTTTTTTTTTTTTTTTTTTTGCAGATAGTCTTCCCCTTTGTCCGGTCTGGGCATTGGGTACTATTCGTTCTAGATCAACACGACCAAAAACTTTGGTATTTCAATAGCCTAAATTACATGGGTGGTTGGGAGCAAGACAGGATTGTGTGGAAGCATTTGTTGCATTGTTTGAGGATGGTATCCGATCAATTTGGGTGGCCTGATTTCGATGCTGATTATGTCTGGCATAATAGATTTCATATTGAGCAACCTGATATGCACAAATGATGTTTTATATGATGTTTTTTCGTGGTCATGTCAAGCAGGATATGCTCGTGGAGATGGCAGACATTAGAATTATTGACATGCTCAGGAGAAAACTTACTTCTTTGGTCCCGACCGACAAGAGCAATTTGACCCTCCCAGATTTGAGAATTTTTGCTCGAGCTGTGCTCACAAACGAGGATGTTACCCAGCCTCTTATTGCTCCTTGTCGAGGTGGAATAAAACAAGTGGTGAGAAAGAGGGCTGGGCCATGCTGATAGTGGTGTACTGTTGGATCTTTGGTTTGGTTTTTATTTTTATTTTATTTTATTTATTTCCCCATGTTAATGCTAACTTGGTTTTAAGTTGATTCTTGGTGTTTTCTTTATGGACATCGTTCAAATTACGTATTATCTTATTTTGCGGGGAAGGTATCACTTATTTTGTGACTGCAAATTTTGGAAAGACTCATTTTGGTTGAGGTATAAGACGAAAAGGGCATTCAAACCCAGTGTTTTGTATATGGTCAGATATTTGATCTAAATTTATTATCCTGCATCATTATTGTCTCTTATTTGAAGTCTGAAATGGAGCAAGAATTACTTACAGGAATCTTGAGAAATGGAGGGTTGTTGGCCTCTCATCTCAATATCTGAATTCTGATTCTGACCAACCCATCAAAGTTCAAATCACCATACATGCATAGTACATACATACAATGTGGAACCAAACCAATTAATGATAGATAATAATATGATATAAACAAGATGTTGAAGATGGTTTTTACCTTCACTTGACAAAGGAATTAGGATTATCTTATTGGACAGATTAATATTATTCTATGAAAACAACAATGCAATGACAGGAAAACTCAAAAAGGAAGATGATGTAAGTTATCCTAACTCAGAAAGGTCACACAGAGGCCACCTATTTTCTGCATTCCAGACTTGAAACCTCCATTTTACATAAACTCAGGCTCGCTATGCCTCTTATTAGAGATCTTAATGTATTTACACTTTTATTAACACTTGTCCATAAGAGTTTGGTAATTGGGCGGTGGAACCAGAGAAGTATAGTAAAATGATAAGAACAACCTGTAGCATTCAAACAAATATAAACCATAACTGATTGATAAGGAAAAGAAAAAAAAACCAGCAAATCAGGCCCAACAAAATCGTCAAGGATGAGTCCTTTGAAAATAGCTTATTACTTTTAAAAAAAGCTTATTTTGACAGATAAAAAATTATTAATAGCACGTATAGCATATCGATCACACAAGAGAGCGTCAACATCACTCACACACATTCACACATCATTTTCCGGGCCACATTCATCAAACTAATTTCAGCCGCGTAGCCCCCGTCTTTTTTCTTCTCTCACTACTCGTGCAATGGGTACTCGCCACCGCCTTGGCCCTATTTTGCGTTCCTTTGGTCGTAGGGTGTAGCAAATTTCTTTAGTGCTTGTTGGGTTATGTGTGGCTCCGACATCATTGCATTTTTGCAAGTACTCATTTAGGACGGACACAAACCCATCATATGTCGTGCTGTCCTGAGTTAGCGTGGTGCTTGCAGTTGCCATTAAAGCGCACAGTGTTGTTGCATGTCGAGCAACGGTTGTCTTGCTTGATGGTTTGGGGGGTGGTAAAGACAGTGAGGACATCACTTTCGCCGTGACACTCCACCTTTTCAATATGTACATATCTGGAACCACATCAAATTCTGGTATTGTCCATGAGCCCAATATCTCCATGCTTCGAAGCGCATGTCTACAAAGTATGCCCCCATTCTCGAATTCGCAGCATGTGCATGAGATGCTCTTTTGTGATGTATTTAATATCAATGTCTGTGTTCTGATCATCGTCTTTTTCTTATTTTTGTTGTACACTTCAAAGGTATTTTTGCCAAGGAAGGTCGGGCCAGGTATTTCCCGGATTGAGAACTTCTTTGAACCATCGTACTCCTTGCAAAAAAATCATACACAGATGGGGTGTAGCACCGTGCGACGGATTTCACTAATGTACTGGTCATGTAACGTGCTGATAAGTTTCGATCCACCATCTTAAATTGCAACTCCGCTTCCTCAGCTCTTCTTGTATCTATTGCACATTCAAAATGGGTGAAGAATTGTAGTATATTGTGATCGACTTGTAGGTACATGCTCATGGACAAAATGAAATTCACCATTTTAGCATGCGTATACATCACATATACGAACACATACATCATTCCAGTAGATAATATCAAAAACCATAATAGTATCGAAAACCAATGCAACAAATTTATGAACCTCAAGTCCCAAACCTTGAACAGTCGGTTTCTGTTTACATTAATATTGACAATTACTCCCTCCGTTCCAAAATAGTAGTCTTTTTAGAGATGAAAAAGTGTTCCATAATAGTTGTCATTTTGGGTATTTCAATGTAAGTTTTCCAATATTACCCCTTTATTCCCCCAATAATATTCATTCTCTCTCCACCCAAATACATTTCTTGGTAAGTGATAGGGGTAGAAATGGAAGATTGTGTGGTAATAATTATGTTTCTTGGTTTGTGTAATATTTGCTAGAAAGACAACTAAAAAAGAACGGAGGGAGTAATTAGTAGTAGGAGACTATGAGTATATATTTACTTGTTCATGAAATTAAACTCTTCCAAGTATGAAAAATATTAGAAAAAAGTAGCATTGCCATGAATGAAAAAAAAAATAATTGTTGAGTGATTGGAGCACTACCGTAAGCACCAAACTCAATTACACAGCCAACAACATATATCATTTTTAATTTCTTATAATAATTGCCAAATAACATAGTAAATTTCATTAAAAAAAAAAAACTGGGTTCCATCATTTAAATAATCATTTCCTTTTTAATTTATTATTTCAACTGTAGTTCTGAAAAATAATATTAAAAATGAATTACTCCCTCCGTCCCGCGAAATGTGGCTACTTTCTTTTGGGTACGGTAATTTAGGTAGTGGAGTTTAGTAGTTAAAGTAGTGTAGCATTTTGTGTTTAAGATTCTAATGAATTTTGATACTGATTATTGTTTAACTTTGACTTAATATTATGTAATGATACAATTAGAGAAAAATATTCAAGTGTGATCTTGTTAGAATCGTCTAATCGTGTAGTTTCATAATATATATTTTATACAATTTTTATTTGTACCAACTTTGAAATATTAAGAATTAAAGAAATGCTATGGACTTTGTGTAGAAAAGTAAAAGTGCATTGGAATTTGTGCAGTATAGTAAAAGTGAACACTTTTAATGTGATGTAACACCCCGATTTTTGGTAACCCAGGTCGGGATGTCACCGCCACATCTCCCTAGTAAGACACGGTTTCTCCGAGCTTACTAAAGAGATGCAAGGCTAGGTATTGCAGTGTTTAAACATTTAAAGCATTCAAAATAGCCCATACAATATAATTCAAAAATAATAATAGCATAGCGCAGCGGAAATATTTAGTTTAGTACAGTATCGCAGCGGAAAATATAAAAAGGGCCGACATGGCCAAAACACGGGTTAAACAGGCATGTTCATAATATAGTCTAAGTACGAAATTTAAAAGCAAAATAAAAGTTCCCAAAATCCCATGCATGATTCGTGCTCACACATGCTCATTCCACATATTCTGTAAAGAAAGGAATAAAAATGGTTTTGATCAGCAAAATTGCTGAGTAAGTTAACACATGCATGATCGTAGGGTTTAAAAGCCATAACTTTAATAATTTAACAAAAGCATGATAATAACATAATATTTGATTTCATATAATCCATATCATATAGCACAATCTATCTCAGACTCTATTTAATAACACATATCACATGGTTCAAGATAATAGCCATAATTTAAATAAAGCATTTAAATAATTTAATTTGACATCAATATCATTTAATCTAGTTTAATTTAATTTAGAATCCCCATTACATTCCCGATTTGGTATTTCAAAGTTTCACGATAAAAATCGCGATGTCAACAAGTTTAGCCGGTAGCCCGGCGGCCGCAGCCGTATCAGCCATACCCAGTACCACTCCGGAGCCTCGGTAAACCCATACGGATATTCACGAGAGTGTAGGCTCTAAGTTTCGCCGTTTTGGCAATATCACATTTCAAGTATAGCGCGCGGGGTCACCATCGTCCATTACGGCACGAAGTGAATCGTTAGGGGGCACCCTGCAGAGCACTCACCCCTAATTTTAATTTATCAAGTTTGTAAGGGGATTTAGTTTTTAAAATCTGCCTTCCATTGTATTCAATTAGAAACAATATCTCAATTCGTCTCAACCCTAAAGGTTAATTCCATGTTTCAACAAGATTTCAAAATTTCGTTCGGTAAATCATAGTTTACTCCAAAATTCGTCTACAATCAGATTTAATTCCAAAAATTCCAAAATTTCATATCTGACTCGGAAACATCAAGATCTACAACTTTCGTGTTTTAACTTTTTCAATCCGAGATACCTAAGTAGGTCAAAATTGCCAATTTTCGCATAACAAGAAATCTGTCCGAGTTTAATACACCACAGATCAAAGATTTCAATTTCTACCATATCAATTCAACTCCAAATTCAATGAAATTTGACAGGGATCATCTTAAGGCATTTATCTACAACTTTCATGTTCAGCCAAAGATCTAAAACAGCCTAGATCCTATCTCAAAAACATGATCAAGATCATTCCTAAGTTCTGTCCCAGATTTCAAGAACTAGTTTCAAACAGTTCGGTTTCAACGGGTTTTCACATATCAAATCAACTCCAAAAATTCTCAAATTTTTACAGTAGCTAGGTCTAAGTCTTAGGAATGTTTTTCGTGTTTTAAGTTTTTCCGTTTGAGTTCGTTTTAAGGGTCGGAAAAATTCAACAATTCTGTTGCGCCGGTAGAAAACAAAAGTGGACAGATTTATGGTTCTTGTCGAATCTTTTAGGTTTCGAATGTTTTAAAATCTCCCAAAACCATGTAAGGTTAACTTACAGTGTCTATGAACGTCGGGAATGTCCAATTCGGAGGCGTGGCTTCCCGATCACCGTCTCTCCTCTCCGTTCGTCAGGTTCTACGATCTAAATTCGATACGGGGGTGTAGAAAGAAAAAGGAGATGATTAGGATTCGTTTTCGAATCGTTTATTGAATAGAGATTGGACCGAGACTTACCACGACTATGGAGATCTGTAGAGAACTCGTCCAACAGCGTTCGTCTTGGTTTCGTGCCTCCGACGACTCCGGATTTAGGGTTTCGAACGTATAGAATGTTTTAGGGTTTGGTAAACTTGTTCGGGGCTCCCAAGGGGCTTATTTATAGAATTCTCAATCCCTAGGGCGTCCACGGCCGACCTAAAGGTCTGGAGTCGAGAGATGTTCAACCGAAAGTCGAAAAATCCGCGTTCGGGTGAGAGATTCACGCAACGACCAAATCTGTGGGGTGGCGCGGTCGTGGCGCGCTGAAGCCCTTCCACCGCGCGGCCACCGCGCCGACTTCGCCTGGACTTCGGTCCGGGCGGGTCGTGCGATCCGTCGTGCGTTTCCGCCTCTCTTTCGGGTTTCTATCCCTCTATGCTTCCGAATTCCGATTTCCGGGGTACATTCGAGTTCTTACTTTCTCTCTAATTTTATTCTTAGTCTAGTTGGATGTTTTGGACTCGAATACTCGAGTTCATTAGTGTCGGGTTTTGGTGTACCCTTTATCCATCCTTTTGTTTAATTAAATTCCTTTAATTCCTTTTTAAGTAAAAGTCTCATTTCTCATTTCCTTATCTTTATTTATTTCTTTTATTTGCTGGATTTGTTTATTTACTTATAGTATTTATTTTATTTATTATTTATTTATTTAATTATTGTTTTATGTTATGTTGGAAAATTCTCGGGTATTACAGTCTACCCTCCTTAAGAATCAACTTCGTCCTCGAAGTTGTGTTTCGGCTTTTCTCGTCTCGTGCTAAGGTCTTGTGTTTGTTTTATTATGTTGTGACTGAACTTAATCAACTTCGTCCTCGAAGTTGTGTTTCGGCTTTTCTCGTCTCGTGCTAAGGTCTTGTGTTTGTTTTATTATGTTGTGACTGAACTTAGAATTAAACTTCTAAGCTGCCTACGTACCCGGTAAAGGGATCAAGCCATAACGTAGTTCAAAAGTTTACAAACATGCACGAAAAATTAGGGGGGTATGACATCCTCTCCCCCTTAAGATTGCAGTTATGTCCCCATAACTGTGTCGGAATCGGTTTGGAACAATGTTGGGTATCGTTCTCTCATGTCGGATTCTACTTCCCAAGTTGCCGTCTCACTTTCGTGGTTTGACCAAAGAACCTTGATCATTTTGATGGTTTTGTTCCTCGTTACTCGTTCCTTAGTATCGAGAATACGCACTGGGACTTCTTCGTAAGTCAAATCTTCATCGAGCTCAATTATCTCCGGTTGAAGTACATGGGTCGGGTCCGGCACATACTTCTTTAGTTGTGAGACATGGAAGACATTATGAACTCGGTCTAAGTGTGGCGGTAAAGCCAATCGGTAGGCTAGAGTTCCGACTTGTTCTAGAATCTCGTAAGGTCCTATGTATCGTGGACTTAACTTCCCTCGTTTGCCAAAGCGCATCACCCCCTTCATGGGTGATATCTTTAGCATGACCCTATCTCCCACTTGAAATTCTAGGTCTCGTCGTCTCACGTCGGCATAACTCTTTTGACGGTCTTGAGCGGCTTTCATCTTCCCTTGGATCACTTTGATTTGTTGAGCCATGTCTTCGATAAGTTGTGGTCCCACTACCACGGACTTATCGTTTTCTTCCCAGCTCAAAGGGCTTCGGCACTTTCGTCCATACAATGCCTCGAAAGGTGCCATGCCGATGCTAGCATGGTAGCTATTATTATAGGAAAACTCAATCAAGGGTAAATGAGATTCCCAATTTCCTTTGAATTCCAACACGCATGCTCTCAGCATGTCTTCTAATGTTTGGATTGTTCTCTCGGTTTGTCCATCCGTCATCGGGTGGAATGCGGTGCTCATTTTGATTTGAGTACCGAGAGCTTTTTGTAACTCCATCCAGAAATGAGAGACAAATCTACTGTATCTATCGGAAATGATATCATGTGGTACTCCATGTCGTCGTACCACATTATCAATGTAGGCTCGGGCCAATTGGTCCATAGTCCACGTGTCTTTCATTGGGATAAATATGGCTGTCTTCGTTAGCCTATCCACAATCACCCAAATCTTGTTCATGCCTTTGGGTGATCGGGGTAATCCCGAGATAAAGTCCATTGAGATGCTATCCCACTTCCAACTTGGAATCTCTAGTGGTTGCATCAATCCTAAGGGTTTATGTCGCACTGCCTTAACCTTTTGGCAGGTGAGACATCTCGCTACGAAATTTGCCACTTCCTTCTTCATTCCCGGCCACCAATAGATCTTCTTCAGATCTTTGTATAGCTTGTCACCTCCGGGATGTACGGAGTATGGCGTGTTGTGCCCTTCCTCCATCAACCTTCGCTTCAACTCGGCACATTTAAGAGGCACACACCATCTACCTTTAAAACGGATGCTTCCATCCTCGTAAACAGCAAATCCTATTGCCTTTCCTTCGGCAATATACTCTTTTATCTTCTCGAGTCTCGGATCGCCCGGTTGAGCGAGTCGAATCTCGTCCAATATTGGAGTTTCTACGACCATGGCATTGACCGTTTCTCTCACTGTGCCAGGATGCACAAGTTCTAACTCCAATCTTGCCAAATCCATGTACAATGCCGGCGGAATTACCAACGAGTTTGTCACGTGTTGGGTTTTCCGACTTAGGGCATCGGCTACCACATTCGCCTTCCCCTCGTGGTATGCTATCTCTAAATCGTAGTCTTTAATGAGTTCCAACCACCTTCGCTGTCTCAAATTCAACTCCTTCTGAGTGAATATATACTTCAAGCTCTTGTGGTCGGTGAACATTCGACACTTCCGCCCATAAAGATACTGTCTCCATATCTTTAGAGCGAAAACGACCGCTGCCAACTCCAGGTCATGTGTCGGATAATTTTCCTCGTGAGGTTTTAGTTGGCGTGATGCGTAGGCTACGACTCTCGAGTCTTGCATCAAGACACAACCTAAACCTTCCTTCGAAGCATCGCTATATACTTCGAAGTCACCATTCTCTGATGGTAATGTTAATACGGGTGTGGTTGTGAGTCGTTTCTTCAGCTCTTGAAACGCAGTCTCACACGCTTCGGTCCACTCGTATTTTGCTCCTTTCTTCAGTAGCTGGGTCAAAGGACGTGCAATCCTTGAAAAGTCCTTTACAAATCGTCTATAGTATCCGGCTAATCCAAGGAAACTCCTTATTTCCGTTGGACTTTTCGGAGTTGCCCATTCAGTTACGACAGAGACTTTTGCCGGATCCACTGATACTCCATCAGCAGATCCTATGTGTCCGAGGAATGCCACTTCTTTCAGCCAGAAGTCACATTTCGACAGCTTGCCGTATAGCTGATTTCTTCGCAAGATTTCCAACACTTGATGTAAGTGTTTCGCATGCTCCTCCTCGCTCTTCGAGTAGATCAGGATGTCGTCAATGAACACTACGACGCACTGATCTAACAATTCTCGGAACACGTTGTTCATGAGATTCATGAACATGGCCGGAGCATTTGTTAACCCGAAGGATAACACTGTGAACTCGTAATGGCCATATCGTGTTCGAAACGCCGTCTTTGGAATGTCCTTCTCGGCAATCCTCAATTGATGATACCCAGATCGCAAATCGATCTTCGAGAATACTGAAGCTCCCTTCAGTTGATCAAACAGATCCTCTATTCTCGGTAGGGGGTATTTATTCTTAATGGTCACTTGGTTTAGTCCTCGGTAATCTATGCAAAGGCGTAGTCCTCCGTCTTTCTTCTTGACAAATAAAACCGGTGCTCCCCAAGGGGACGTACTCGGTCTTATGTAACCTTTTCCCAATAGCTCCTCGAGTTGTTCTTTTAACTCCTTCATTTCCAGTGGTGCCATCCGGTACGGAGCTTTCGAGACAGGCTCTGTCCCCGGAATGAGATCTATCGTGAATTCGAGATCTCTCTCAGGTGGCATGCCCGGAACGTCTTCAGGGAACACGTCCGGGTATTCTCTTACCACTGGTATGCTATCAACCTTGTTCTCTTCCGCCTCAAGGTTGTGCACATAGCACGCATATAGTTCATACCCCTTACGCATCAAGTTACTTAGTTTAAGTGCACTAACGATTTTGTTACTTTTCTTAGGGGGCTGAGAGTAAAAGATAACTCTCTTTCCCCTACTTTTTGACAAGGTGATCTTTTGCTTTTGGCATTCGATCACCGCTTTATACTGGGATAGCCAATCCATCCCCAGTATGATGTCAAAGTCTCTTAAGTTAAATTCCACCAAGTTCGCGAAGAATTCTACGTTCTTTATCACTATAGGAATTCCGTTATATCGTTTAGAGCAAGACACTACTTCTCCAGAAGGCAATTGAATTCCTAAGCTAATTCTCTCGCACTTAGGTAGATCTAACTCAGGCACTATCCTTGATGCAATAATTGAGCAACTAGCTCCGGAATCAAATAAAATTCTAAGGGGTGTATTCAAAACGTGAAATGTTCCTGCCATCACTTCTCCTTGCGCAGGCACGTCCGCTTGGTTCACCACGTTCAGCCTCCCCATAGGGCGTCCCTGATTGCCCTGCTGATTCGCATTCGGCTGCTGATTTTGTTGCTGGTTTTGATTCTGTGGGGGCGGAGGTCGTTGGTTCTGGTTCTGGTTTTGCGGCCTATTTTGAGGGGGTCTGTACCCTTGGTTATTCCCGTTTCGCCCGTTTTGGTTCTGAGGCTGTTCTTGCCCCGCGACCAAATCGTCCCTCTTCGTTATGTTCTCGAGCCTAGTTCGACATTCCCGTCGAACGTTCGACCGCATCGGTAACAAGCGCCTTGTTGCGGGCATCCCCTTGCCAGATGTGGTCGTCCACATCGCGGGCAAGGCGGGGTACCGGATTTTCTTGATTGAACCTCCTTCCCGTGTTGTTTTGTTGGGGCCTATTCGACCCTCTGCGCTGCTCGTTCCTTCCAGTGTTGTTCTCGTTTCTTGAGTCTCGGCTTCTCTTGTCCTGAGGACCCCTGCTGGACTCCCCACTCACCCTTCTTTTCAGCTGCTGCACGCGTGCTACCGCTACAGCGCGATCGTATACGGCTTGCAAATCGGGGTAGTGTACCCCCGCGATCACTTCGCGCACAGACAGGTTCAGTCCCATCTCGAACTTCTGTGCCTTTTCCGCATCAGTAGGCACTAGCCTTGGTGCGAACCTCACCAGCTCCTTGAAGCGTGTGTAGTATTCTTGCACCGTTTGGCTCCCTTGCTTCAGTGACAGGAATTCTTCGTACATGGCAGCTTTGGTACTCAAGGGATAGAATCGATCCCTGAGTAGTTCCATCATCTCCATCCACGAGTAAGGCTCGTCATCTTCAGTTAGTTTGGCTTGCGTTGCTTGCCACCAGTCATCAGCTTCGCCTCCCAAGTAGTATGAAGCGACATGTACCCTTTCTCCTTCCGGACATTTGACCGCTCCTAGCAGCTTGTCAAAAGTCCGGATCCATTCCTCCAGTTTAGCTGGATCCTCCTCACCAGCATAGTGGGGCGGCTGGTAGGGATTCACCATCGCTAGGTAGTTAGGGCGAGCTTGGGGCGGAGGTACCGCCGCAGCTTGACCCTGGTTGACTTGCGCGTTTCCGAGCGCAATCAACACTTCCTCTATCGTCCTAAGATGATCGCCCACATTGTTCGGTGCGGGGGCGTCCTGCGCACCTTGGGGTTGTTCCATCTCAGGTTGAATCGGTTCAGTGACGTTTGGTAGTGTTTCAGTAGGTATCTCAGTGGTGGTTTGGGGAGTGGTTTGAGTTCTTCCTCTTCCTCTTTATCTGGGTGCCATTCTGGTACAAATAGGATAGTTTAGGACTGATGGATTTAGCATATAGTCTAAGCAATTTCTATGAATGTATATGTGTGCAGTAATTTAGCACGTGGTGCTTTGTTCGAGTTAAGAAGCATCGTCTGTTTTGGGGTTTCATTTTATTTTGTTTTGTTTTGTTTTGTTTTGATTTTTTTTTTTAAAAAAATAAATCGGCATTTTATTTTCTCAAAAGAAATTTTAGTACAAAAGTAGAAATATTTTTCTAGCAAAACAATGTCTAACAGTAGAATCTCTAGTGCCTCATGACGTCTCTCGGCGGGGTAGCAGGATCTTCCTCTGGATCTTCCTCCTCCGAACTCGGCGGTAGTAGGTCGTCAAAGATAGTGTTTAAGTCTTGCCCATGGGCATCGATGTATTCCTTTAGTATTAAGTTTTGTGTAGTGAGGGTTTGGACTTGGCGCTCGAGTTGGTTTATGCGGTGATGATCCGCCTCTCTCAAGTTGCCCATGTGATGTAAATTGGCCTCCAACTGAGCCATACGGTACTTCATTTGCTCTAGGGTTTGGTGGGAATCGAGATGAACGCTCATCATCCTGACCATCAACTGCATCATGTCCTGACTAGCCATCTAGCGCAAGCAAGAGATCTACGTTAATATTCGCCAAGATTCTAAGTTCAATTCGCCAAGATTCTAAGTTCGAGTTTCCAAGATTCTAAGTTCAAGTTTCGCCAAGATGCTAAGTTCAAGTTTCGCAAAGATTCTAAGTTCGAGTTTCGCAAAGATTCTAAGTTCATGGCAGAGATGCAACATGCATATGCAAATGATATTTTCCCCCCAATAATAATTTAATGCACCATATATATATTTCCCATGGGTTTTAAAATAAAATTTCTCCATGGAAATAAAAGTTTAAAAATTTAAAATAATAGTCAAAATATTAATAGTAGCTTAAAAATAATAATGGTTTAAAAAAAAATAATAGTTTAAAAATAATAGTGGTTTAAATAATAGTTTAAAAATAGCCGGGCTCTGATACCAACTTGTAACACCCCGGTTTTTGGTAACCCAGGTCGGGATGTCACCGCCACATCTCCCTAGTAAGACACGGTTTCTCCGAGCTTACTAAAGAGATGCAAGGCTAGGTATTGCAGTGTTTAAACATTTAAAGCATTCAAAATAGCCCATACAATATAATTCAAAAATAATAATAGCATAGCGCAGCGGAAATATTTAGTTTAGTACAGTATCACAGCGGAAAATATAAAAAGGGCCGACATGGCCAAAACACGGGTTAAACAGGCCCGTTCATAATATAGTCTAAGTACGAAATTTAAAAGCAAAATAAAAGTTCCCAAAATCCCATGCATGATTCGTGCTCACACATGTTCATTCCACATATTCTGTAAAGAAAGGAATAAAAATGGTTTTGATCAGCAAAATTGCTGAGTAAGTTAACACATGCATGATCGTAGGGTTTAAAAGCCATAACTTTAATAATTTAACAAAAGCATGATAATAACATAATATTTGATTTCATATAATCCATATCATATAGCACAATCTATCTCAGGCTCTATATAATAACACATATCACATGGTTCAAGATATTAGCCATAATTTAAATAAAGCATTTAAATAATTTAATTTGACATCAATATCATTTAATCTAGTTTAATTTAATTTAGAATCCCCATTACATTCCCGATTTGGTATTTCAAAGTTTCACGATAAAAATCGCGATGTCAACAAGTTTAGCCGGTAGCCCGGCGGCCGCAGCCGTATCAGCCATACCCAGTACCACTCCGGAGCCTCGGGAAACCCATACGGATATTCACGAGAGTGTAGGCTCTAAGTTTCGCCGTTTTGGCAATATCACATTTCAAGTATAGCGCGCGGGGTCACCATCGTCCATTACGGCACGAAGTGAATCGTTAGGGGGCACCCTGCAGAGCACTCACCCCTAATTTTAATTTATCAAGTTTGTAAGGGGATTTAGTTTTTAAAATCTGCCTTCCATTGTATTCAATTAGAAACAATATCTCAATTCGTCTCAACCCTAAAGGTTAATTCCATGTTTCAACAAGATTTCAAAATTTCGTTCGGTAAATCACAGTTTACTCCAAAATTCGTCTACAATCAGATTTAATTCCAAAAATTCCAAAATTTCATATCTGACTCGGAAACATCAAGATCTACAACTTTCGTGTTTTAACTTTTTCAATCCGAGATACCTAAGTAGGTCAAAATTGCCAATTTTCGCATAACAAGAAATCTGTCCGAGTTTAATACACCACAGATCAAAGATTTCAATTTCTACCATATCAATTCAACTCCAAATTCAATGAAATTTGACAGGGATCATCTTAAGGCATTTATCTACAACTTTCATGTTCGGCCAAAGATCTAAAACAGCCTAGATCCTATCTCAAAAACATGATCAAGATCATTCCTAAGTTCTGTCCCAGATTTCAAGAACTAGTTTCAAACAATTCGGAGGCGTGGCTTCCCGATCACCGTCTCTCCTCTCCGTTCGTCAGGTTCTACGATCTAGATTCGATACGGGGGTGTAGAAAGAAAAAGGAGATGATTAGGATTCGTTTTCGAATCGTTTATTGAATAGAGATTGGACCGAGACTTACCACGACTATGGAGATCTGTAGAGAACTCGTCCAACAGCGTACGTCTTGGTTTCGTGCCTCCGACGACTCCGGAGTTAGGGTTTCGAACGTATAGAATGTTTTAGGGTTTGGTAAACTTGTTCGGGGCTCCCAAGGGGCTTATTTATAGAATTCTCAATCCCTAGGGCGTCCACGGCCGACCTAAAGGTCTGGAGTCGAGAGATGTTCAACCGAAAGTCGAAAAATCCGCGTTCGGGTGAGAGATTCACGCAACGACCAAATCTGTGGGGTGGCGCGGTCGTGGCGCGCTGAAGCCCTTCCACCGCGCGGCCATCGCGCCGACTTCGCCTGGACTTCGGTCCGGGCGGGTCGTGCGATCCGTCGTGCGTTTTCGCCTCTCTTTCGGGTTTCTATCCCTCTATGCTTCCGAATTCCGATTTCCGGGGTACATTCGGGTTCTTACTTTCTCTCTAATTTTATTCTTAGTCTAGTTGGATGTTTTGGACTCGAATACTCGAGTTCATTAGTGTCGGGTTTTGGTGTACCCTTTATCCATCCTTTTGTTTAATTAAATTCCTTTAATTCCTTTTTAAGTAAAAGTCTCATTTCTCATTTCCTTATCTTTATTTATTTCTTTTATTTGCTGGATTTGTTTATTTACTTATAGTATTTATTTTATTTATTATTTATTTATTTAATTATTGTTTTATGTTATGTTGGAAAATTCTCGGGTATTACATGTGATCTGAGAATAATTAAAATTCTAATCAAATTTATATTATTTTAATTTATCTAAAAATGGAAAGTGGCCAAATTTCGTGGGACACCCCAAAAAGGAATAGTTGCCAAATTTCGTGGGACGGAGGGTGTACATTCTAACATACAATTAATTAACTATACTAAATCTAATAATAATAATAATAATAATAATAATAATAATAATAATAATAATAATAATAATAATAATAATAATAATAATAATAATAATAATACCAATATCTCCTACAGTGCTAGCCCAATTCTCAAATTCCATTACAATTCTCAAATATAATAAAAAGACACATATTTCAGTGAAATAAAATATCGGTACCTCTTTATTGTCGCATTAGTTGATTCGCAAATCTGCATCGTCCGCATACCGGCAGTGAAATGCTTTCGTCTCCATGCAACAGACCATTGATTCCGGAGGGTGAGTATACCATCGAGCCATCGGTGCGAACCACCATCAAAACATTCATCCAGCATGTTTGCCCATGTTGTGGTGAATTCTTCCTCGTTCCGCACCTTATAGATGAGTATGTGGAAATATTTCGTAAACCTGTGTAAAATTTTTGTATGGTGGTTTATGGGTATGTTGTATACACGACAATAAAATGAAAATAACCTGACCAACTCAAATATGCAACCACCTTGATGTGTACTTTACACTTAGATTCTTTTTCGCATTTTCTAGTATGTGCCACGTGCACAGACAATGGTATGTTTGTGGCAACATATTCCTGATTGCAGCTGCCATTGCTGGATCTTGGTCCGTCATTATGGTTTTTGGGGCCACTTCTACGACGTGCAAAGAATGTAAAACTGTGCCAATAATTTACTTTTTCATTCAAAACAAAATATATCATGTTTGTACATATTATTCATGCATTTTAGGAATGAAGTTATCAACCAGGTGGAGCTTGCCTGTGCCTCATCAATCAACAATGCAGCCCCAAACACACAACATTTCCTGTGATGGTTAAAACCCACGAATGTCACTGCATAATCCATGAAGTTGCAAGTGATGGCATGAAAACATAAAATGATGTACCATGCATGATAGTGATGTTAGAATATATCTGCATAATTTACAGTCTTACCTAGTGGGTGGGCTTTTTGTTCATGTTAAAGGTCATGTCTAAAGCCACAGCATGACCGAAAGCCCCATAATGCATCCTCATTAGTGTGTCTGCCCATAAAATGCTATTTATTGATTTTCTTCGTCTATTTGTAAATCGTAGTAAAACCCGGTTTCGGCAACACCTTTATCCTTAAAATATTGGATCATCGCACGTGCATCACCTTTCTGAAGCATGGCTCTCCTATTCCTATTCAACACATTTTTTAGATCACTCTTCAGAAAACATACATTCTCTGAACCCCCGGCCATCACCCTCATCAAATCATATGTTTCTTTCAATGTCAATCCTGCTTTGTCAACAAGCTCAGCAATTATGGTGTGTTGTTCGTCGACTTTTCTATTAGATTTCAAGATGTGACGCGTTATCTCATCCTGCAATTGGTGGGTGTGTTCGTCATAGAACCGGTCGGCAATGTACACCCTTTCAGCCAAATCGTACATGTCAAATTACATAGATAAGCTTAATTGCAGTGCTGCTATTAGCTTTGTTAATTGTAGGGAGGAATACCAAACGGATGAATCTCTTTTATTTAACTAACATCAATCATGGGCTCAGTGAACTCAAACTCATCTATGCAATGGACCTACTTATTGTTGCTGCTGTTTAACTCTACCTAGTGCCTAACATATTTTTTTTTCATAAAACTGGGTTCAACCCTACAAACATCCTCACTAGAAGAACTTGAGAAGTCTTCTTCCTCAAGGATGGATTGCTGAACTAAAGGTAGAAGATCGAGGCAGTACCACTATCACAAAAATGTGAAACTCACACAAGCATAGAATAGAAAAAAAATAATAATAAAATAAAATGCAAAATCACACAAAACACCTAATGGCAAACATATAATCAACCAAAATAATTATTTTATATAAAAATGAAAATTTTACTTATCCCTACATTCTAAAAACTATTGATTACATATGCATTACATCATAGCATTAATTTAAGATAAAACATGTGGCCATAATATAAAACTAATCAGAAAAAGAATTTCTTTCCAATGCAAAATCTAATTTTTCATTACTTTATTTAACAAATAAAAGACAATACCCCTACTTCGTTCTACCCAATAAATTTTACCAACACTAATCCACTGCTGTCACTTTTAATTTGTAAGACATCACTATTTAAGGCACGAACATCATACCCTGACACCAAAGCATATTGAAATAAGGATTATGCAAGATCTGTACCTGAAATGGATCATCGCTTTGCATCCGACCCTAGTTTCGTGCAACATTCTCACATCGTTCCTTGATGATTCACCCTGGAAGGCTGGATTGTTTGGGTCTTGATTTAGGGGGTTCAATTTGCTATTTTGACGAAACCCTTGTTTGTTACAACAATACTCCATGTATCTAATGAGTGTTTTGTCATTCCCCACAGTTTTCTCGTAACGTATTCGGAAAGAAAACCCTCGTATATGTACAAAATTGCGGTATGCCTGATGTGCCTCGTAAACAGTTTTGAATTTCACATATTCAAATTGTTTTATATCTGCGAAAAAGAGTTTAAAATAACAAAACATCTCTTCAGCCATTTTCACATAATTGCAAATAAAATTAAATTCCAGAAACTGTTATTGAGGAACCATAGGGATATTTCAAATCGTGTTATTGTATATTGAAACTCAAGTCCATACTTGTGAAAATGGGGTTGATAAGAAATCCTAATCCTGTTGATGGAGCGGAGTTCTCTGGCATCATTTTCGGCGTCTCTTGAATAGAGCCATCTCTGCTTTGTGACACCGAAGTATCTGCTACACTATCATCCCAACCACATTCAATGGCAGGCAATACATTTAAATCAATGAGTTTCGGGATGGAAACTCCGTTGTCTGCCATCTTCACGCCGAGGAATTTAAAGGGTTGTGCAAGTTTTTGCAGATTTTGCCAAATAAGATGTGTGCGGTTTTTTTTTTTTTTAATATATATATAAATATTACTGGTTCCAGATTTAGGGAATTAATTTAGGGATTATACGATCATATTCAGGATTTGATATCTTCACGAAGAGAAAGGGCAGTTATACAAGCATAATTTTAGGGATATGATTAATACTATATTTAGGAGGATTTTAAATAATACAAACACTTCAAGTCTTCCACCATTTTTACAACAAGAGAGATCATGTTGCACATGCAGATTTTTAGAATTCTGCATAGTATCTTAATTGCGTGAGTGGTGCGCCTGGTTCCTTGTCCGAATTACCATAGGATAGGAGGACGACATGGGAGGGGATGAATCTAACGAGCAACCTGTTCGGGTACACATGGGTAACGTTTTTCAATAATTTTAAATTTATTTATACAAATAAAGCTATAAGTTGTCAAAACAAAAATTCAAATATTTTGTGGGTGCTGGATGATGGGGGGGGGGGGGGGGGGTAGTAATATGTGATGTGATATGCACGAGAAATGATGATTGCGATAGCATAAGTGATGTGTATGAACATTGTGTGTTAGGCTGGATGGTGTCTGATGGATAGGGGTATTATGTGTTGAACATTTCCTTGTAATTAATGCTCTTATATGCAAAATGTTGGTATAGTGTTTTCGATGAAGTTATGTTCGAATGATGGTTCATGAGCTTTATATGTTGGAGGCGTTCTTTTGTATGGTGTGTATGTGTGCTACTGTATATACAAGACAGTTTCAATTTCATTAGCAGTTGAGAGCGTGAAGTGGATGCATCGTTTCTGTAATTTTTTTGAATCCTCAATGTGGATGCAAATGTGGTTACTATAGGTTGTTTAAGGTATGATTTACTGATTATTTAAGGTGTTTGTTATATTAAAGAGCATGAATATAGGGATTAGATTTTTCCCCAATTTGGTGGAGATTTGAGGCGGATATACAGTAAAGGCATCATTTCTTGTGACATCCTCATCATTCTGCACATGCATAAATAAACAAGATCTGCACGCTAACTGAACTGACAATTTCCCAACACTCTTGGTCCGTAGTCAATAGGATGTAGCAATGACAGATTCCCATGAAGCACGCGTCGGTGCTATTTTGGACTTCATTAATTAATTAAGAGGGTGTTTGGATTGGCTTTTGGTAAGGTGCTTTTGGCTTTTGCTTCTGCCAAAAGCACTTTTGGTGGAAAATAAACGTTTGGTTTGGCTTTTCAAAAAAAGCAGAAGCACCTCGAAAAGCTGCAAAAGTGATTTTGGGAGAAGCAGCCCAGGGGGTGCTTCTCCAAAAAGCAGAAGCCAAAAGCACTTCGTAAATTGTGCAAAGACTAAATACCCTCATTACTTAATATAAATTATACTATAAATATATCCTATTATCATATTAATTAGCATGTCCTTTTTGGTAATTTACACATTTAAAAAGCACTTTTTACTTTTACACATCCAAACACACTTTTGGAAAAAAGCTGCTTTTCAAACATTCCATCCAAACACAAAAGTTACCTGCTTCTGCTTTTGGCTTTCACTTCTGCTTCTGCTTTTGGCTTCTGCTTTTTTCAAAAGCCAATCCAAACGGGCCTAATTAGAGTGCTCTCCCCTTGTGTTGTTTTTTTGACAAGTACGATTTGTACGGTTCTAAAGAATGGAATAAAGGGCGTTCATTTGACATTATATTGGGCTGACAATGTTTGCATCATTACACCTTGGTAGCGTCGGCGACCTTTCGTCATATCAAGATTTATACAGTATTTATTTCTTAATTTTGCAATAATTATACTTCTAATGACGTTGAATTAACACTGTTTTTCGTTTGACTCCGTTTCTTTATAAGTTCATCACTTCTACATGCAATCGAATATATATTTTCAATGATTAATCTATCAAATTATATAAAAGTAAAAGTTATAAAAGTTTAATATTCTAAAATTATGTGATTACATGAATTTGACATCATTTCATTTGACTATATTTTATATTATATAATTGTGTTAAAAATTGAATCAAAATTACTAAATGAATACCAACTATGCAAATAGTAAAGATATAAAAAAAATTGAGGGAGTATAAAGTGTGAGAATTATTGAAATATCCAATAAGAAAACAAGAATATTCTTATAATTTTTTTTTTTTTTTTTTTTTTTTTTTTTTTTTTTATCTCCATCGATAGGATTGCACATATTGAATCAAGAGATTGTGGCTTGAAGAGGGGCTTGGGAGACATGGGCCCGTCTCTGGAGGATTTCTTCACCATTTGGGTATTCACTTTAGATTTTGTTTTGTCAGGAAGGAAGTAGATGTGGATGCGCTAGGAGATTTTTTTTTTCCAGACGCTAGTTATCGTCTTCGCTTTCCTATATATATGGTCTGGACTTCCGTATTTTGGTCTTCCTTTTTTTTTTCCCTCTAACTTCGGCTTCACCAAAAAAATAGCCAAAAGTTTGAGTACTAATATATTGAGTAAAATAAGGTGAATTTGAAAACTTATCCAAAGGAAGGTTAATAAGAAGGGTATGATTAGGGTAGTTCCAATTATTTGGAAGTACATCAAGACAATGAATCTACACCATTAAAATTAATTCAATGATTGTAATATAAAAGGGTATAATTGTCAAAATAATTATAATCATATATTTAGTAAGATGTTTATTAAAATCCCTTCTTAAATTTTAATAATTTATGTCCTTAAATAGATATTAACAAATATGCAATATATCCATTCCAATTTAGAACAAGAAAAATAGCTTTAACGAATAGATAATTTCAATATGTCATATAAAATATTTTTTTTTGGTGAACATTGCCTCACCGGCGGCTAAAAAAATGGAAAATAAAGAAAATAAAAAACAAAAAGAAAATAATTCAAAAACAAGAACGAACATCGACAGTTACATAACCAACTATCGCCTTAGAACGCCATTCCCTGACAAGTCTTCATGCAAAAACTGGAGGATCTCATTCGGAGGATAAGCCCAAGTGGTGAAGAAGGCGTCTCCCCACTAGCCCGCCTCGCCAACACATCTACCACTCTATTACCTTCTCGAAACACATGCCGAAAACGACACTCCTGAAACTTGCTGCTACTATCCCTGATAGCTTTGATAAGAGGCCACAATCTATTATGTCATATAAAACATAACATTACGTAGGTCGCTGAAATGAATATTATCAATTCGGTGAAATGCATATTATCAAGTCGCTGAAAAATATTATAGTATGTCATTGAAATATACTATCTCTATCGCTGAAATACACTATGCATGTTGATGAAATATACTATGACCATCACTGAAATACACAATGTATGTCGCTGAAATATATTATGCCCGTCGCTGCATGCTGAAATAAACACAGCCCCGTCGTTGAAAAATACTTGTACGTGTCGCTGAAAATAGTATGGTCTGGTCGCTGAATTGCCTTTCTAATGTCTTGCCCAGAGAAAGATACTGCATGCTTGTAAGTTGTAGATAACAACAAAGCTTCTAGATGACATGAAAGTGTAACAGTAGTCTGTCAAGTCACGAGTCAAATGTCCCAAATGATGGCACAGCTAAAAGACATGACAACGCAGGGTAGAAGTATAAAATTATAGATCAAATTACTAATTTACCCTAGGCCATCCAACAAATCCACACCATTAAATCAAAGTTAGATCAATAATTACAAATTATTGGCAGTACATCAAGAATGACCATCCTCCGCACCCTAATAGATTTGTAATAAGAAAGTTGATTCATATCTTGGTTAAGAAGCAAAATAAAGAAGAAGAAAAAGAATATAAGGTGGAAAAAGGGTGGTTGTTTGATCGTATCTCCTCCATAAATGAAATTTGGACAGGATTGGCAGGTTACCTATTAAACCTTTTAATTTTACAATATGATCATCCCATTAATAATTTCCCCATGCATGTTTGGCTAGAAAGTCCCATAATAAGGCTGTCCATCACGTTTAATACCTTAGGGGATGTACTCGCTTCGTTTCTAAAAAGATAAAACATTTGCATAGTTGTTACTATTTATTGAGTAACTTTGATTCAATTTTTTAATATAATATATAAGATATAATATAGTCAAGTGAGATCCTGTTGGATTCGTCTGATCGCGTTAGAATATCAAATTTTTATAATTTTTATTTTTATACAATTTGAGATATTAAGCATTAAAAATATGTATTGAACTGCGTAGAATGCAGGAATATTACAGTTTAAAAAAAAACAGAGGGAGCATATTTTAATTTTTACTTTGATACATTGTTAACAAAAGTTTGTACATGTCATACTAAATTTCAATATGTTTCTAAAGATATTTCATCACATGCAAAGTCGACGCCCATGAGCGGAATCGAGGCCATACAATTCAGTTGGGTATGCGGTGACTCATATAGATAGTAGTGTGTCACAACTCACGAGTTGGATGGTGAAAGTGAAGTATAGGAATAAATGATTCTTTGTTAATGTTTTGTGACAAAGTTAGAATAATAAAGTGTTTATGTTGTCTTGGATAGCACATCCCTCCGTGGGTCTTGATGATATTTCTTGACTTGAGATATGTGAAACATGTTACAACCTCCCGATAATTCTTTTTGTAAGGCCAATCTATCTGTAATTTCAAAGGGTACAATGTATGTCGGGCTCAACTTGCCACGCTTACCAAATCACATCACGCCCTTCATTGGAGACAAGTTGGGAAGAATCTTATCTCCTACGTTATATTCCCTAGTTTATCGATGCTTGCCAGCGTATCTTCTATCGATCTTGCGCCGCCTTTATCCGTTGTTGGACTTTTTTTTTTTCTTTTTTTCGCTTAACAGCCTATAACCTATACATGTAGAAAATGGACGGTCGGAGCCCATGCCACATTAATTACAAAGGGACAACGGGGAGGGATGGGGGCCCGGGTGGGAAATCGAACCTCCAACCTATAAGTTAAGAGTCGAGGGACTTGACTATTAGGCCAAGCCATCATCCCTTGTTATTGGACCATTTTTTATTATTTTTCTCGATTCCTCTAGAATTTGAGATCCATTCTTTATTAGCTCAACCTTCTTGAACAAGCATAGTGAGATCCATTCTTTATTAGCTCACACGCAAAGGCATGCACAAGAACTCTGTGACACCAAAGCATATATTGCGCGAGATAGAATCAAAGAACCAAAGCTAGTTAATAGTTATGGAATGAGCAAAGAAACATCTGCAACACACTTGCAACATGGAAAGACGCGATAGATGAGGGTTGGAGTTGTGAGTGAGATCAGTTATGCAGTTTTTGAAGATCTTCACGTCGGTTATTTCTTCTTATCTCTCATCCATAAATAACACCCTAATCTCATATTGAAGGGATGTTAGGTTGTTTGTTAACTTAGACATACTCAATACACTCAAGATCACAAAGTTTCCAGCTTTCATAGGTAGGTTAGAGTAGGGTCTCATACTTGTAATTTCTTTATGTTCGCATTGTTTTGCATTTTTGATTCCTTGTAATTGATAGATTTAGATGTAGATTAAATTTGTTTGGTTGGACTAGATTCATTAATGTATGTCATACACCTTGGAATATATCTCATCCCATGGATCTCTAGGTTTAATAGACAAATCCAAGGAGCAAATCCGAGCAATTCCTCTCTCATTTTCCATGAAATTTTAATCCGAATTCTTCCAAATTAATCTATCCCCAGGTGTATCATTTCCCTTGCTTTAATATCTTTGTTAATTTGAAGCTTTTGGTAGATATGCATAAATTAATTTGAATTTGTTATGTTCGAATAAAGGGTTATTTTGGTCACATGTCTTTAGTATGATCATTAATTTAATTTTCATCCTTGGAATCTGTTTGCTTTACTAGATTTTCAATTAGGGTTATATGTTGTTGTTATGTAGTTGTCACAGTGACTCATGAGGCAAGCTGGCTATGGAGAAAGGACAAGATATGATACTGACGTGGAAAAGTTTGTTATAATAGATTTGAATTTTTTGTGCAGATGCTCGTTGTCTCTCTGTATTGAAACAATTATCAACAATGAGTGTTGTGCAACTCGAAAGTACAAGAGGACAGTGATGTGGCCACTACCTCTAATAGACTTTGTAGGGTTTTGGAAGGCTCTAGAATGGGTATAAAAGATTGGTATTCATCTCTAATCCATACAGGACATTGCGTTTGGTTTTCATAGAGATAAAATAGAGAGAAAATAGAAAGAAAACATAGCATTGAGAGCATTCCAAAGGATTCAAGAGGTTGTAAAAGAAAGAACACCATGAATCCTCCATTCTAATGTCTGCAGAAGGCTCAAACAACTAATATGCACTGGGTATTATTTTTGTTGTTTGATTCCTGATTTCATTTGGGGATTTGGTCTAATGCTTATGGTTAAATCTGTTTATCATTTGTAAACACAAGAATAGATCTTACATGGGGGTTGTTTTACCTTGTGTTTGATAGAGATTTAAGTAGTTAGGAACCACAAACACCATTTCCATACCTTCATAGTGAATTGGAGTGTTCAGTAGTTGTTTAGACAAACCAGGAACTAACAAATGATCTTTAAGTTAGGGGTAGTGATTAGAGAGTTCATTAGTGAATAGGGTATTCGGGAAATGGGTTGAAGAACCTTGCAACATGTTTGTTGGTATTCTAGTGAAAGCCTGGCTTGGCGGCCCTCGATGTAGATAAGTTGATCGAACTGGATGAACAAACCTTTGGTGTTCTTTGTTTTAAATTCTGCACTCTGTTCTGTTTGTCTTCTGATTGTTGATTGATTGTTTGGATAATGCTCTGACAAAGTATTCGTATTGGTTTATTATCGGAAAACAACATACTCTGTTGTAGTGTTGGTTTCTTGGCCATCTTTGTTGTTTTTGGGGACCGTCAATTAGTATCAAGAGTAATACCCGATAAATTTAGTTATAATATTTTCCTGAGAACATAAAAAAAAAACCATAAAGTCTCACCTGAAGCAATCCGGTTAATACTGTTCCCATTCTCATTGCTTGAAGGAGTTAAAGATTGGTACAAATCACTACAAGAATGCTAGAGATGTACGTATGAAGAGTTAGTTAAGAAATTTTTGTTAAAATACTTTCCCGATTTTATATAATGGATTTGCTAATTGAGTCACTTTCAAGAATGATGGAAAAGAAGTTGTAATCAAAGCCTCGTCTGTGATAGTTGTTAGAGAGGATCGAGCCTTCTTACACAGGTAGTATATGAAAAGAAAAATGAGAATGAAAAGAAAAATGAATAAAACAAAAGTGAGAGAAGAGAGAAAAACAAGAGATGAGTGAAGAGAAGAGTTGAGAATAAGAACACGAGTGAATCAAAATGTGAATTGAATGAGATTCGAAGAGAGGGTTTCTTTGTGAGTATGAAAAAAAAAAGAGTGTTGGAGAGAAAGATGGATACTGTTGTTTATTACTTACACCTCAGTTTTGGTTAAGTATTGATGTTAGCCCTGATCTTCCATTTGAGTTAGTGTCTACTCCGCAGGACTACAGAATGTCTTTCTAGAGGAAGTGTCAGGAGGACTACCACCCATCCAGGGAATAGAGCACCAAATCGATCTCATCCTAGGAGCACCATTGCCCAACCGGCTTGCCTACCGAACCAATCCAGAGGAGACAAAGAAAATTCAAATGCAAGTGGAGGAATTGCTCGCCAAAGGATTTGTAAAGGAGTCTTTAAGCCTTTGCTCAGTTCCTGTCCTATTAGTTTAGAAGAAAGATGGTGGTTGGAGAATCTCTGTAGATTGAAGGGCCATAAAAGCTATAACTGTTAAATACTACCATCCCATCCCCAGTTTAGATGATATGCTAGATGAACAACATAGAGCTTAAATTTTCTCTAAAATAGATCTTCGTAGTGGCTATCATTAAATTAGGATGAGACAAGGGGATGAGGGAAAAATTGCCTTCAAAACTAAGCTAGGGTTGTACGAGTGGGAAGTGATGCACTTTATTCTTACAAATGTACCTAGTAAGTTTATCATGTTGATGAACCACATCCTTAGGCCTTGCATAGAAATTTTTTGTGGTATAATGATGATATACTCATTTATACCAAACAATAGAAGAGCATGCTAAACATTTTTCTATCATACTTGATGCCTTGAGAAATGAGAAGTTATATGCTAACGAGAAGAAAGACACTTTTGATGTATTATCATAAAAGTTTTTTGGGATACTTTATGATAGGTGAGGGACTTAGAGTTGATGAAGGCAAGGTCAAAGTGGTTCAAGAATGGTCAACCCCCATCACGGTCAAAGAATTTCGAAGTTTCTTGGGGTTAGTAGGTTCTAGCGATGGTTCATCAAGGATTTTAGCACATTGGTTGTTCCTTTGACTACCTTGCTTAAAAAGGATGACAAGTTTGAGTAGAAGGACAAAACTCAACAAGCTTTTTTGATAAATTAAAGTTTCTTCTTACACATGCTCCTATATTAAATTACCTGATTTTAACTTAGTTTTAAAATTGAATGTGATGCTTCAAGTATTGGAATTGAAGATGTACTGATGCAAGGGAAGCGACATGTGGCGTACTTTAGTGAGAAACTCTAAGGAGCTGCTTTGAGCTATCCGATCTATGATAAAAAATTCTCCACCTTAGTAAGAGCTTTACATACTTGGCAACACTATCTAAGGCCTAAAGAATTCATTATTCATACGTATCATGAGTCTCTTAAGTATGAAAGGTTAAACTAACATTAGTAAGAGACATATAAAATAGAGTTCTTTTGTTGAGACTTTTTCCTACATCATTAAGTACAATAAAGGGAAAGAGAATGCGGCAGCTGATGCCTTATCTAGGAGATACTCTAAACTTATCATATCAAATTTTCAAGTATTAGGATTTTCTCAGTCAAATCTCTATATGTGGATTATAAGGATTTTAAAGAAGTGTCTGAAAATCGTCAAAAGCATTGATTAAAAGATTTTTATTTGCATGATGGCCTTTTATTTACGAGTGATAGATTGGGCATTTCTTGTGGTTTTATGTGTGATGTATTACTGATGGAACTTCATAAAGGAGGTTTAGCGTGACACTTTGTTGTCACCAAAACACTAGGTGTTTTGCAGAAAAAGTTCTAGTTGCCGGGGATGCGCTCATATGTTGAGAAACACATTGGGAGATGTTTGGTGTGCAAGAGGGCCAAGGCCACATTGAAGCCTCATCGGTTGTACACACCACTACTGGTGCCCGAAAGCCCATGGAAGGACCTTCCCATGGATTTTGCAGTGGGGCTTCCCAAAACAATGAGAGGTAAAAATTAAATTTTTATATTTGTTGACCGTTCTAGCAAAATGACATATTTCATACCCTGCACTAAAACAACTAATGTTGTGCATAACTAATCTATTCTTTAGTGAGGTAGTAAAATTGCATGGGATTCCTAATATTATAGTGTCTTATAGCAATACCAAATTCTTGAGTCATTTTAGGAGGTCATTTTGGTCTATATTTAGGACCAAGTTGATGTTTTCAACTTCATGTCATCCTCCTCAAAGGAATGGACAAAGTGAGGTTGTGAATAAAATACTTGGAACTTTGCTAAGGACAATGTTGAAAAAGAATTTGCTTGCTCGGGAGGATTTTAATTCCACACATTGAATCTTCATATAACCGTAGCTTACAACGTTCTAAAAATATGTCTCCCTTTGAAATTATATATGGTTATAATTTTCAATCCCCAACCGACTTGTTACCATTATCAAGCAATGAGCATTCTAAATAAATTTCAGGGATATATCCGAAAAGGTAAAGAAGATGCATTTGGAGGTCAAGGCTCATTTGGAGAAGATGGCCAAAGTCTATGAGAAGCAAAAGAATCGAGGGAGGAAGCAGGTGGTGTTCCAACTGATGCACCCTGTTAAACCACATTTAAATGAGCTTAAATTATGCTAAAAGATGTCTAAATCGCATGCATGTTACCCTAGTTTAATGCTTTTTAGGTTATATTTCATGTGATTTGTAAATACTAATAATCATGGTTAAATTAAGCTTATTTGAGCTCAATTTGCTATGTTTTATGCTTTATAATAAGACTTTGGCAAATGTAATACATTGCAATGATGTTTCAGGGATTAAAATGAAGAAAGGAAGATGTTTGGAGGACAAAGAATAGCAAATTCGGATTTTTCAACACTGGACTATGCCCAGAATGCGCTGCATTGGCATGGCGGTGCCCAAAAGCACTGTGGAGCGCCACATCAGGCGCCGCATCAACACTTAGGAAAATTTCGGATGGAAAAGGCTTCAGAATGCGCCGCACGTGCTTGGCGGCGCCGAAATTGACCTCCAGGCGCCACTTTAGGCGCCGCAATCAGAAATCGTGGAAAATCGTCAGGATGCGCCGACTCTCCTTGGTGGCGCCTGAGAAGGGGTTCCAGCGCCACATTCCGCGCCACAGTCGCGGTTGAGCAGTTTTCTAACCTCCCGAACTCGGTTTTAAACACGGTTTTGCTTCGTTCTTCACCATTCTAGACTGCGAAAATACATTAGAAACAGTCTATAAACATATTCTAATGGGAGAAGAAGGCCAGAAACACAAAATCATGCCGGAGGGATGCTTCAAGAACGCTGTTCTGGGCGTGTTCTTCCTATTATGGGTGTTGCCTTTTTTTTTCTTGCTTTGTAGTGTTATTAATTTGCCTCTAAATGTAATCTACAATTATGTTTCAAATTTGTAGACGGATTTCTGTAATGTTCGTGTTAGGAGTGATCTAGAACGGGAGTTCAGAATCACTTTTGAAGTATGAACTTATCTTTTATGGAAGTAATTTAATGATCGATGTTTTTATTGAAATCTGGAATTATGAATAAATGTTAGAATCTGTCTAATATGTTTTGAGCGCCATTCTGTATCAATTGCAGAAGTGAAATGTCATATTTTGATGTTAATCTGCTTTTGATCGACCAATCTGTGATTAGGAGTAATCAATCTGATATCTGTGGCATAAACTTTAAATGATCGATTAGACTGGATTAATCTGCAATGATGTTAGAATCTGAATTAGGATTATGTGTTAGTTGCCTACAATTTGATCGACATTCTGTGTTTTTCTAAATCTGCAATTCACATTATTAATCTGCTAAAAGCCTGAGTTGATCGATCAATTTGTATTTTCTATTTTTAGTAATCTGGCAATAATCCTAATCTGTCGGCATCTCAAAATTAGTAATATAATCCATTTTACCATGTTTCAGCAATATTTTACCATAATTGTTAGATTATTTACACTATTCTGCATATTTAAATGTTAGAATCAAATTCTGTGATTTCTGCTTTCCTGAATCGGGAGATAAAAAGTAGAATTAATATTTTAGAACCGGAATTGGGAATAAATTACATTAAAAATAGGTTCTAGCATGTGCACAATGATTTGGGAAATGAAATGTGCCTTTTAATTGCTATAGGAAAATTTGTATGCTTGGGAAAGACTCAAATTTAGGCATAGAATAATGATTGCAGAATGTTAGATAATTTAATCAACTTCCATGAAGTCCGTTTAAGCATAATTTGAACTTTAGAAGATTACTATATTTTTAATCTTTATAAAATAATTAAATTTTAAGAAATTGATCCTTTTAGACTTTGGAAAATGCTAAATCAATATGCAATGTCTATTTTATATAAAGATAGCAATATTTATAATATTACAAGCATTTCCCATTTATATTTTTATTAATTAAAATTTTAACTTGCTTTATTATTAAATTTAATGTCACTGTTTTTAATTTAATCAACTCTAGAATTAAACAAACTCTTTTAAAATATATAAAATATATTTAATAAACTTAAGAATAATTAAAATATTCTCCAGAATGAAATAATATTCTGAATTCCCTGTGGACCGACCTGGTAATCACCAGTATTTATTACTTGATGACAACTATCACTCATCAAGTTTTTGGCGCCGTTGCCGGGGATATTGTTGTGAATTTTTAATTGTTTTTAGTTTATTAATTAAATCTACTTAAGTTAAATATTAATTTAACTGTTACTTATTTTATTTTATTTTTATTTAATAATTGCAGTGCGAAGCAAACAGGCAGAAATAGCTTATGATCCTGAAATTGAGTGTACTCTTAGAGCTATTAGATTAGGAAAACGTAGGAGACCAGCTCAGTTGGAAATACTAATTAATTCATCATCTGATGAAGAAGACTATCCTCCAACGACTGGAGTTCTGACATTTCAAACTAATCAATTAGGTACTCAATTCAATAGGTTAAACATGGCAGAAAATAATGAAAATAATCAGGGTAATAATGGAGGTAACGGTGGTGATGTGGAACACGATGATCAAGCTGAAATGACCATTGAAGAACACTTACAAGGAACTAGTGGAAATCTGCTTAATAGAACTCCAAGGCCAGATGTAGATGCTTTAAGCTTTACCCTTCAGCCGACACTAATCACAATGGTTCAAGCTAATCAATATAATGGATCTCCTGTTAATGATGCAGTAGAACACATAAGAAACTTCCTGGATTATTGTGACACAGTGAAAATAAATGGTGTTACCAGTGATGAAATCAAGTTAAGATTGTTCTCATTTTCACTGAGGGATAAAGCTAAAACCTGGTATAATTCACTTCAATTAAGGGATGTTACTACTTGGGATAAAATGCTAGAAGCCTTCTTAGAAAGTTCTTCCCACCATCTAAGGTTTTAGAATTGTAAGAGAAGATCAAAGAATTCGTGCAAGATGAGGGTGAAACTTTACTTGATGCATGGGATAGATATAACACCTTACTGGCTAGATGACCAAATCATGGCTTCGAAGATTGGCAGCAGATGCACTTCTTTTATAATGGGTTGATTGATCATTGGAGGAACTTGTTGGATGCAGCAGCTGGTGATTCTTTTCTAGCCATAGGACCCTCTAGAGCTAAGGAAATCATTGAGAAAAAGATATCTAACATGAAAAAATTTCCTGGTAAGAAAAATGCTAGAAATAAATCAAAAGCTGAGTTATATGAGGTAGAAAAGACAGTTGCTATTGATTCTAAGTTGGATGCTTTGATGAGGGGGGTTTCTTCGCTTAAGAAGGGTCAAAATAAAGTTGTGAGATGCGGTATTTGTCATGGACCTCATGAATCATCAGCTTGTCACTTGCTCGATCAAGGACTTCAAGAGACTATGCAGTGTGAGGGGACTGAGGAGCAAGTCGAAGATGTGAATTACATGGGAAATAGGCAGCAAAATTTCAACCAAAACCGTCATCAAAATCAAAACTTCTATCCAAATCAAAATTCTCAATTTCAACAAAACACTTACCCACAAAATAATCGTCCATCTTACCCTCAAAACCAAAATCAAAATCAAAACTTTCAAAACCAAAACCAGAATCAGAATCAAAACTTCAATCAAAACAGAAATGTAACACCCGAGGAAAAACAAATTCAAATTGTTTTGAACTACGTCATGACTTGATCCCTTCACAGGGTACGTAGGCAGCTTAGAACTAATTTCTAAGTTCAGTCACGAAATAAATCACAAAATACATCACGAATTAGATCACAAGGACGATAGGAGATGTTGGAAACAATTTAGACTAGGCTAAGTAGGACCCGGAAATGTTGCGAGCGGTAAGCCGGACTCGTAACAAGATTAAGGAGAAGATTCCGCAACGAAGACGACCCAGGGAATCGAGCTAACACGTAGAAAACCGATAGGGGAAAGCGAGGGAAGACCCGACGGAACACGCGGACCGCCGAACCGGCCGGTCCGGCCGGCCCGCGCTGCCCGCGCGCCGCAGCGCGGCCACCGCGCGGCCAAGGGCGTCGCGCCCCCAGGGAAGGTCACGCGTGCTCCGCGCGCACAAAGGCCTATGTGCGCGCCACCAGCGCGCCAGAGGTGCAGGAGGTGTAAACTTTCCTTCCATGGCGATTTTCTTGCCAAAAATCCGACCTCCATCAATGGCAAGTCGATCACAACAATGGGGAAGGGCATAAGATCAGATTTGGGGCACCCCTCCCCCTCACTCTCAGAAAACCTAACCCTAAACACCTCCAAAACTCCTCTCCAAGTCGAAACCTCTCCGAACTCACTTTCCGGCAAGAATTCCGGCGACGGCAAGGCGAAAGGAACCAAGCCCTGCCCTCTAGACTCTTGGTAAGCTATTGTACAAAGTTTCAATTCGTCCATAAGTCTCAGAAACTCGAATTCTAACACTATTTCCTTACTACGATTCTCCGTCGGAAAACGAACAAAAAGCGATCGGAGAAGTTGGCCGTTCGTCGTGACCCTAGGACGTCCGGAAACCCGATCCAGCGACCCTATCATCATCCTAAGTAAGTTAAAACCTTACTCACAAATTTTCGTGGTTGTTTGTTGTTTAAATCTCGAGATATAGACTTGTAACAAAAATCGGTTTTCAAAAACCCTATTTTCGTCCAATTTTAAAGACTCGCCAAAAACTCGACCTTCGGGAATTCAAACCGAAAACTTTTCAACATAAAAGTTGTTCCTAACACCTTTATCTATCTTGTGGCCAAATTTCAGCCGTTGACATTAAGTTTTGCTATCCCAATTTTTGCCGTGAACTTTCTGCATCGAACCGAACAATTTAATTCTGTGACAGATTCCTTCATTCAACTTGATGCATGTTTTTCACCCATTTTTCGAATGATTTAACTTTGCATTTCTAAACAAAAGTTGTAGATAATTGTGTCTACATTATGCCTACAAAATTTCACGAATTTTGGTGTTCATTTGATATGTCAAACGGCCAAGTTTTTAGAACTGTTTTGAATTCGTTTTAAGGGCCATGAGCATGCAGTGAGTTGCACTCGATTTTTGAGTACCAAGAATTCATTATTTCCAAAAACTTAAAACATGAAAGTTGTTCCTTAATGTGTCGTGTAGTTACTGTAAAAATTTCACATCGATTGGTTTTGAAATGAATTTTTAATCGGCGTTGCACGAACCTGTGACGAAAACAGTTTTCAAGACATAAATTATTCTTTGCAATAAACTCAAATTTCAACTCACTTCGGAACCTTATTTCCAAAAACTTAAAACATGAAAGTTGTTTGTGTGTGTGTTTTTGAATTACTGTAAAAATTTCAGAATTTTTGGAGAAAAGACGAATTTTAAATTAAGAAAGGCGTAAACTGCCTCGAATAGGATTTTTCGAACTTGAGGAAACTCGAACTATGAAAACGCGATATCGACCCTTTGATAACTTTGAAATACGAACTTTCGAAAAATCCCGTTCACTAGGCTGAGCCGATCTTCATACTATCATTATCTTTGAGACTGCCTCGTTAGTGGTCTCCTTACTATCTGAGATTGCCTCGTTAGTGATCTCGCGCGCTGTATTTGTGGATCGCCTCGTTAGTGGTCCTGCTATCTTTTTGGATCGCCTCGTTAGTGGTCCTACTATCTTTGAGACTGCCTCGTTAGTGGTCTCCCATTGTTTGGACTGCCTCGTTAGTGGTCCTATGTTGAGATTGCCTCGTTAGTGATCTCCCGGTATGGTGTCCTCTTCTTAGTTTACGGGATGAAAAGTAAAAGACTCGTGTGAGTGTTTCATTATGCTTAAATCGTAATTATCCTGTCTTTAATTATGTATTTAAAATTTATGCATCTTAAATTATGCTTTAAATTACGCTTTTAAAATTAAGTTCTTTAATCATGTTTTTCCGCTGTTGATAAATCATGTGTTTTTAAATTCTCGTACGGTAAGCGAAATCTTTAGTTTAAACACTTGTAACCCCTTTAATTTGTAGTTAGGGATTAACTTACTCAGTATATTTTTATACTGACAACCGTTGTCATTTTTCTTTTACTGAGTATGTCGAGTGACGCATACGCATGCACTTGGGGGGAATTATTTATGAACATTTTCGCTTTCTGCATCATAGTACTGTTTTTACCGGGTCTGTTAAACTCGAGGATTTGGCCATGTTGGCCGTGATTTACTTTCCGCTGCATTTACTCTATTTACTTTTCGCGCATGATGATTACTACTATCGTATTAAGTATTATAAATTTCCGGACTATATCTTGAAATGTTTTAAATCTTTTACATACCCACAAGCCTTGCATTTCCTTAGCGAGCTCGGGAAGCCGTGTCTTGCTAGGGGGATGCGGCGGTGACACCTCGGCCTGGGTTATCAAATCCGGGGTGTTACAAGTTGGTATCAGAGCCCGGAAAATTTTTAAAGCTACTACTATTATTTTAAACCAATATTTTTAAGCCCAAGTGTTATTTCTTTTAAAATTATTTATTTGACTACTAGTAATATTTTAGCCCAAAAATCTATAATCCTTTTTACATAGTCCAAATCTTAGCCCAAGAAATATTAAATTTTGGCCCACTATAGAGGCCCAACCTTTAGCAATTTATTTTAAACTAAATTTTATGGGGAAGGGACTTGCACTTGCATGCTGCATATAGATTTAAATATATGCATATCTTAACTTTGCCTGAAAAACGTCTAACTCTAACCTACCTTGTTAACAATAGATGGCTTCCCCAAACGTGAACATGATCAACCTACTAATGAGGTTGATTGAAGCATACCTCGAATCTCCTCAAAACGTGAACAACTTCAGACTAAGGGTAGAGCAAATGGAAGCTAACTTGGGCCACCTAACTAATCTGGGCCAAGCAGGACACCAAGATATAACCCAACTCCAAGTCCAAATCAACGAACTCCAGACCCGCGAGACTGAGCTTCGGACCCAGATTGACGACGTAGAGACCCAAGCAGGGGTCTTGGGACATCAACTGCATCACCTGAAGGATGATCTGCTTCCACCTGCCCCACTCAACCCAGGAACTCCTCCTGTCACTAGCCTCGTTATTGACCCTGTCGCTGTCCCTGCAGCCGTCCAAACCCCAGTTGCATTCGTTGATCCTGCTCCTGTTGCTGGGCCCAGTTGGCCAGCCAGCCCAGTGTTCCATGGGCCCCTTGGCACGGGCACCATCGAGGAATCAAGTGATGAGGATGACCCCATGGAGGACCCGACCACCTACCCTTCGCAGGATTAGAGATTTTTGATGCATTATTCCCATTGTTCTCCTTTTCTATTTTCCCAAACTATTTTCAGGATCTTTGCTACTTGTCGCTTGTATCGAAACAAAAACTTCTACTGGGCAATAAAGTCACAAACACTTATTTTATACACCATCTTTATATCTTAACAAAGCGCCGACAAACAAACAACGCATCTATTTCTGCATAACAAAACGACAAGTACCTCAGACCCTAAAACCCTAAACGACTGAACGAATAAATGCAAATACTGACCAACTCCTGATAAGCACCTTACAATTCAGCAAGACTTTTTTTTCCCACTTTATCGAATCTCCCTGAACCTTACACCTTCCTCGGTTGTAACAGGATGGCGCCTCGAGGACGACCAAGGCCCTTCCCTGCCACCCCCAACACCCACGGCACGCCGGGACAACCCAATGAGCAGGCACCTGACGCGGAGATGCCAAACCCGGCAGGACCAATGCCTAACCCTGCGGAAGGGCGATTGAGAAATATGGAAGAATTACTAATTGCACTGGGTAATGCTTACGTTAACCAGGGGGGAGCTGCCGCGGCGCCACCACCGGAAGCGAGGATCAACTACTTGGCCGCGGTGAACCCCTACCGGCCTCCTTACTACGTCGGGGAGGAAGACCCCGCTAAGCTGGAAGAATGGTTGAGAACCTTCGACAAATTGCTAAAGGCGGTGAGATGCCCGGAGGGGGAGAAGGTCCACGTGGCCTCGTACTATCTGGGTGGCGAGGCCGACGACTGGTGGCAGGCTACCCAAGGGAAGCTGGCAGAGGATGATGAACCTTACTCGTGGAACGAGTTCATGGAGTTACTCCGGGAGCGCTTCTACCCGATGAGTACTAAGGCAGCACTGTACGAGGAGTTCTCATCCCTGAAGCAGGGAGAGAAATCTGTTCAAGAATACTATGCACGGTTTAAGGAATTGGTGAGATTTGCGCCCAGGATGGTACCTACTGACGGGGAGAAGGCGCAAAAGTTCGAAATGGGATTGAACTTGTCGATTCGAGAGGTGATCACTGGAGTTAACTACCCGGACCTGCAATCTGTCTACGATCGTGCAGTAGCAGTAGCACGAGTGCAACAGCTAAAGAGGAAGGCTGCTGGGGAATCTAGCCGAGGGGCGCAAGGCCCAGACAAGAGGAACAGGGATAACCGGACAAGCAACACTACTGGCGGGGACAACTTTCGGCGAGGGCCGAACGGGAATGCTCAGAACAACAATGGTCGGAATGTCAACCAAGGAGGACGAGTGCCGCCGTGCCCACGATGTGGCAGGCCGCACCTGGTAAGAAGGTGTCCTCAGATGGGCGAGTGCTTCCGGTGCGGCCGAATTGGCCATCGGAGGGAGGAATGTCGAACCCGACTCGAGAACATCACGAAAAGAGAAGACTTGGTCATTGGACCTAACGAGCCGTTCAACCAGGGAGGTAGGAATGGCAACAATCAAGGATATCGACCTCCTCCGAATCCGAACCAACGCCCTCCGAACCAGCAGCAAAATGCAAACCCAAATCAAAACCAGCCAGCCAATCAAGGGAGGCCGATGGGGAGGTTGAACGTGATCAACCAGGCTGACATACCCGCGCAGGGTGACGTGATGGCAGGTACTTTCCATGTCCTAAGTACTCCACTTAGAGTCTTATTTGATTCCGGAGCCAGTTGCTCGATTGTATCTTCGAGAGTCGTAACTGAACTAGATCTACCTAAGTGCGAGATAATTAGCTTAGGCATCCAACTGCCCTCTGGAGAAGTAATAGCATGCTCTAAACGCTACAATGGAATACCTATAGTGATAAAGAACGTAGAGTTTTTCGCAAACTTGGTAGAGTTCAACGTCAAGGACTTTGACGTCATACTAGGAATGGATTGGCTAACCCGGTATAAGGCCGTGATCGAATGCCAAAAGCAAAAGATCACGCTGTCAAAAAGTAGGGGGAAAAGAGTCATCTTCTACTCTTAACCCCCTAAGAAATCTAACAAGTTAATCAACGTCCTAGAGTTAGGTAGCCTAATGCGTAAGGGCCACGCGCTATACGCATGCTACGTTCACAACCTCGAGGATGAAGGGGTAAAGATAGACAACATTCCGGTGGTGAGAGAGTACCCGGATGTGTTCCCAGAGGACGTTCCTGGCATGCCCCCTGAGAGGGATCTCGAGTTCACCATAGATCTTATCCCGGGAACGGAACCTGTATCAAAGGCTCCTTACCGCATGGCACCGCCGGAGATGAAGGAGCTAAAGAAACAGCTCGAAGAATTGCTGGAAAAGGGATATATCCGACCGAGTACGTCTCCATGGGGAGCACCGGTCTTATTCGTCAAAAAGAAGGATGGGAGTCTGAGACTGTGTATTGACTATAGGGGACTTAATCAAGTCACTATCAAGAACAAGTATCCGTTGCCCAGAATCGAGGATCCGTTTGACCAGCTGAAGGGAGCTACTGTGTTCTCCAAGATCGACCTGCGATCGGGATATCATCAGCTGCGAATTGCTGAGAAGGACATCCCGAAGACAGCGTTCAGGACTCGCTACGGACACTACGAATTCACAGTACTGTCATTCGGACTGACGAATGCCCCGGCGATGTTCATGAACCTCATGAACAACGTGTTCCGAGGACTGTTAGATCAATGCGTAGTGGTATTCATAGACGACATCTTGGTCTACTCAAGGGACGAGGAAGAACATTCCGAGCACTTACATAAAGTGCTGAGGATCCTCCGAGAAAATCAGCTATATGGGAAGTTGTCCAAATGCGACTTCTGGCTGAGGGAGGTAACATTCCTTGGGCATATCGTATCCGCCAGAGGAGTGGCGGTAGACCCGGCAAAAATCTCGGCTGTAACCGAGTGGGTACCCCCGAAGAGCCCAACGGAGATAAGAAGCTTTCTCGGACTGGCGGGCTACTACAGGCGATTTGTCCAAGACTTCTCCAAAATCGCCCGCCCATTGACCCAACTGCTGAAGAAGGGGGTGAAGTATGACTGGACTGGCGAGTGTGAAGCCGCATTCCAGGAGCTGAAGAAACGACTTACCACGGCGCCGGTGTTGGTGTTACCATCAGAGGATGGAGACTTCGAGGTGTATAGCGACGCCTCGAGAGAAGGACTGGGATGCGTACTGATGCAGAATCAAAAGGTCATAGCGTACGCATCACGACAGCTGAAACCGCACGAGCAAAACTACCCGACGCACGACCTGGAACTGGCCGCGGTCGTGTTCGCCCTGAAAATCTGGAGACACTATCTCTATGGGCGGAAGTGTCGGATGTTTACCGACCATAAGAGCCTCAAGTACATATTCACGCAAAGAGAGCTGAACTTGAGGCAGAGGAGATGGTTGGAATTGATCAAAGATTACGACCTAGAAGTCGCGTATCACGAGGGCAAGGCCAACGTCGTGGCCGACGCCTTGAGTCGGAAGGCGCAACACGTCACGAACTCACTGGTGATACCGGCCGAATTGTACAGAGATTTGGCGAAACTAAGCCTGGAACTGGTGCAGCCTGGTACGGTAACCGAGGTCGTCAACGCGATGGTAGTAAGCCCTACCGTATTCGAAGAGATACGACTCGCCCAGTCGAGTGACGAACAGATGGAGGAAATAAGGAGAAGCATTGCCGAAGGAAAGGCAGTAGATTTCCAGATTCACGAGGACGGGAGCATCCGCTTCAGGGGAAGATGGTGTATACCGCGGGAGTCCGCAAATCTGAAGAAGAAGGTGATGGAGGAAGGCCATAGCACCCCCTACTCGGTCCACCCCGGAGGGGATAAGCTATACAAGGACTTGAAGAAAAATTATTGGTGGCCGAACATGAAGAGAGAGGTGGCCGAATTCGTGGCAAGGTGCCTTACCTGCCAGAAGATCAAGGCAGTACGGCAAAAGCCCTTAGGATTAATGCAACCATTGGAGATCCCAAGCTGGAAGTGGGATAGCATCTCCATGGATTTTGTTTCAGGGTTGCCACGTTCGCCAAAAGGAATGAATAAGATCTGGGTGATCGTGGATAGGTTAACGAAGGCCGCCATTTTCATCCCGATGAAGGACACTTGGACAATGGACCAACTAGCAAGAGCATACGTAGACAATGTGGTACGCCGGCACGGGGTGCCGCATGACATCATCTCGGATAGGGATAGCAGATTCGTCTCCCAGTTTTGGACCAAGCTGCAAGAAGCTCTGGGGAGGCAGATAAAGATGAGTACGGCGTTCCACCCTATGACGGATGGACAGACGGAGCGAACTATACAGACGCTGGAGGACATGTTGAGGGCTTGTGTGTTGGAATTCAAGGGAAGTTGGGAGCATCACTTACCCTTGATCGAGTTCTCCTATAACAACAGTTATCATGCGAGCATCGGCATGGCGCCCTTCGAAGCTCTGTACGGACGAAGATGCCGGAGCCCATTGAGTTGGGAAGAGAACGATCGAATAATGACGGTAGGGCCACAACTGGTGGAGGACATGGCTCAGCAAGTTAAGGTTATCCAGGGGAAGATGAGAGCCGCTCAGGACCGGCAAAAGAGTTATGCGGACGTGAGACGGCAGGACTTGGAATTTCAAGTCGGTGACAAGGTCATGCTGAAAGTCTCGCCAATGAAGGGCGTAATGCGCTTTGGCAAGCAAGGGAAACTGAGCCCACGATACATAGGGCCATATGAGATCCTAGAGAGAGTGGGGAATCTGGCGTACCGGCTGGCGCTGCCGCCTCAACTAGCACGCGTCCATAACGTGTTTCACGTTTCCCAGCTAAAGAAGTATGTGCCCGACACGTCGCATGTACTCCAACCGGACGTAATCGAATTGGATGATGACTTGACCTATGAAGAAACCCCGGTGCAAATACTCGACTACAAGGAAAGGGTGACAATGAATAAAACTGTAAAGATGGTCAAGGTCCTGTGGTCCAACCACGAGACGGAGACGGCAACCTGGGAATTGGAAGCCGACATGAGGCAACGTTACCCTACCCTCTTCCAAGACGACCCGACCACAGTTATGGGGACATAACTGTATTCTTAAGGGGGGGAGGATGTAACACCCGAGGAAAAACAAATTCAAATTGTTTTGAACTACGTCATGACTTGATCCCTTCACAGGGTACGTAGGCAGCTTAGAACTAATTTCTAAGTTCAGTCACGAAATAAATCACAAAATACATCACGAATTAGATCACAAGGACGATAGGAGATGTTGGAAACAATTTAGACTAGGCTAAGTAGGACCCGGAAATGTTGCGAGCGGTAAGCCGGACTCGTAACAAGATTAAGGAGAAGATTCCGCAACGAAGACGACCCAGGGAATCGAGCTAACACGTAGAAAACCGATAGGGGAAAGCGAGGGAAGACCCGACGGAACACGCGGACCGCCGAACCGGCCGGTCCGGCCGGCCCGCGCTGCCCGCGCGCCGCCGCGCGGCCACCGCGCGGCCAAGGGCGTCGCGCCCCCAGGGAAGGTCACGTGTGCTCCGCGCGCACAAAGGCCTATGTGCGCGCCACCAGCGCGCCAGAGGTGCAGGAGGTGTAAACTTTCCTTCCATGGCGATTTTCTTGCCAAAAATCCGACCTCCATCAATGGCAAGTCGATCACAACAATGGGGAAGGGCATAAGATCAGATTTGGGGCGCCCCTCCCCCTCACTCTCAGAAAACCTAACCCTAAACACCTCCAAAACTCCTCTCCAAGTCGAAACCTCTCCGAACTCACTTTCCGGCAAGAATTCCGGCGACGGCAAGGCGAAAGGAACCAAGCCCTGCCCTCTAGACTCTTGGTAAGCTATTGTACAAAGTTTCAATTCGTCCATAAGTCTCAGAAACTCGAATTCTAACACTATTTCCTTACTACGATTCTCCGTCGGAAAACGAACAAAAAGCGATCGGAGAAGTTGGCCGTTCGTCGTGACCCTAGGACGTCTGGAAACCCGATCCAGTGACCCTATCATCATCCTAAGTAAGTTAAAACCTTACTCACAAATTTTCGTGGTTGTTTGTTGTTTAAATCTCGAGATATAGGCTTGTAACAAAAATCGGTTTTCAAAAACCCTATTTTCGTCCAATTTTAAAGACTCGCCAAAAACTCGACCTTCGGGAATTCAAACCGAAAACTTTTCAACATAAAAGTTGTTCCTAACACCTTTATCTATCTTGTGGCCAAATTTCAGCCGTTGACATTAAGTTTTGCTATCCCAATTTTCGTCGTGAACTTTCTGCATTGAACCGAACAATTTAATTCTGTGACAGATTCCTTCATTCAACTTGATGCATGTTTTTCACCCATTTTTCGAATGATTTAACTTTGCATTTCTAAACAAAAGTTGTAGATAATTGTGTCTAGATTATGCCTACAAAATTTCACGAATTTTGGTGTTCATTTGATATGTCAAACGGCCAAGTTTTTAGAACTGTTTTGAATTCGTTTTAAGGGCCATGAGCATGCAGTGAGTTGCACTCGATTTTTGAGTACCAAGAATTCATTATTTCCAAAAACTTAAAACATGAAAGTTGTTCCTTAATGTGTCGTGTAGTTACTGTAAAAATTTCACATCGATTGGTTTTGAAATGAATTTTTAATCGGCGTTGCACGAACCTGTGACGAAAACAGTTTTCAAGACATAAATTATTCTTTGCAATAAACTCAAATTTCAACTCACTTCGGAACCTTATTTCCAAAAACTTAAAACATGAAAGTTGTTTGTGTGTGTGTTTTTGAATTACTGTAAAAATTTCAGAATTTTTGGAGAAAAGACGAATTTTAAATTAAGAAAGGCGTAAACTGCCTCGAATAGGATTTTTCGAACTTGAGGAAACTCGAACTATGAAAACGCGATATCGACCCTTTGATAACTTTGAAATACGAACTTTCGAAAAATCCCGTTCACTAGGCTGAGCCGATCTTCATACTATCATTATCTTTGAGACTGCCTCGTTAGTGGTCTCCTTACTATCTGAGATTGCCTCGTTAGTGATCTCGCGCGCTGTATTTGTGGATCGCCTCGTTAGTGGTCCTGCTATCTTTTTGGATCGCCTTGTTAGTGGTCCTACTATCTTTGAGACTGCCTCGTTAGTGGTCTCCCATTGTTTGGACTGCCTCGTTAGTGGTCCTATGTTGAGATTGCCTCGTTAGTGATCTCTCGGTATGGTGTCCTCTTCTTAGTTTACGGGATGAAAAGTAAAAGACTCGTGTGAGTGTTTCATTATGCTTAAATCGTAATTATCCTGTCTTTAATTATGTATTTAAAATTTATGCATCTTAAATTATGCTTTAAATTACGCTTTTAAAATTAAGTTCTTTAATCATGTTTTTCCGCTGTTGATAAATCATGTGTTTTTAAATTCTCGTACGGTAAGCGAAATCTTTAGTTTAAACACTTGTAACCCCTTTTATTTGTAGTTAGGGATTAACTTACTCAGTATATTTTTATACTGACAACCGTTGTCATTTTTCTTTTACAGAGTATGTCGAGTGACGCATACGCATGCACTTGGGGGGAATTATTTATGAACATTTTCGCTTTCTGCATCATAGTACTGTTTTTACCGGGTCTGTTAAACCCGAGGATTTGGCCATGTTGGCCGTGATTTACTTTCCGCTGCATTTACTCTATTTACTTTTCGCGCATGATGATTACTACTATCGTATTAAGTATTATAAATTTCCGGACTATATCTTGAAATGTTTTAAATCTTTTACATACCCACAAGCCTTGCATTTCCTTAGCGAGCTCGGGAAGCCGTGTCTTGCTAGGGGGATGCGGCGGTGACACCTCGGCCTGGGTTATCAAATCCGGGGTGTTACAAGAAATCAAAATCAATCCTTTTACCCTAACCAATAGCCTAGGAATTTCCAACCTCAACAACAGCTGCAACAAAATCAAGGAGGAGATGAGGTTAATTTAAAAGAATTAATGGATACAATTGTGTCTCAACAACAAACAATTCAACAAATGCAAGCCTCAATGAGAAATCTAGAAGTTCAAGTTGGTCAAATTGCTAGGGATACTTCAAATAGACAACAGGGAACACTACCAAGTATGCCTGATCCAGATCCAAAGGAACAGTGTAAAGCTATCACTTTAAGGAACAAAAAGGAATTACCAAATCCTTACCTTGCCTTAGATGACCCAGAGGTTTCAGCGAATACTGTAGACGATCAGAGTGAGGATGCAGAGGAAGAAAGTCTGCAGAAAAACACTGATAAACCTAAGGAGAGTGGGAGACGTAGTTTTGATAAGGATAAGGATAAGGGAAACTCTACTGTCCCAACCAAGTCATATCAGCCGCCTATTCCATACCCACAACGTCTTAAAAAGGGAAAAGATGACAAAGATTTTGCTAAATTTTTAGAAGTGTTTAAAAATTTAAGAATTGACATTCCTTTTTCTGATGCTTAGCACAAATGCCCATTTATGCTAAGTTTTTAAAAGAAATTCTATCAAAAAAGAGGAGTGTAGATGATGAAGAGAAAGTGACACTGACAGGGGAGTGTAGTGTAATCTTACAAAGAAGGCAACCTATTAAACAAAAAGATCCAGGGAGTTACACTATTCCGTGCATTATAGGCACTAAAGAATTTAATAAAGCTTTGTGTGATCTTGGGTCTAGTATTAATCTGATGCCTTTACATGTCTTTGGAGAGCTTGGAGTAGGAGTTGTAAAGCCTACTAGGATGCAATTACAGCTTGCTGATAGATCTATTAGGACTCCTTTAGGCATTGTAGAAGACGTTCCTGTTCAAATTGAGAGCTTCATTTTCCCTGTTGATTTTGTTGTCCTTAATATGGAAAAAGATATAGATATTTCTCTGATTTTAGGTAGACCATTTCTGCAAACTGGTAGGGCTATGATTGATATGGATGATGGTAAAATTACACTTAAAGTAGGTAATGAACAAGTGTCGTTTGACATTTCTAAGACAACTAAAACACAACACGCTAGTTCTGATACCTACCGTGTAATAGAGTGACAGCTATCTATCAAGAGGATGAGGTGATTGAGAGAGAGTTCTTTGCTAGACATGATCCCTATAGGAAATTTGAGCAGTTAGAGGAGAGTTGTGAGGACTTAGCTGAAAGTAAGTGTGAGGAAGGATCACCGTTGCAAGTAGCATGTGCAATAGAAGAGTCTAAGTTAGTCCCATCTGTTGAAAAGCCACCTGTACTGACTTTGAAAGAGCTGCCATCACATTTGAGGTATGTTTTTCTTGATAAGAATGATACTTTACCTGTTATTGCAAGTAATAAATTAAATGATGATCAATTAAATGCATCAACCAAAGTGTTGAGTAAGCATGTTAGAGCAATAGGTTGGACAATAGCAGACATCAAAGGACTGAGTCCAGCACTGTGTACACATCGGATTTACATGGAGGAGGATGACAAGCCAGTGAGACAGCCCCAAAGGAGACTGAATCCCCATTTACAAGAAGTTGTAAGGGCAGAGGTGATTAAACTACTCGATGCAGGTATTATCTATCCTATTTCTGATAGTCAGTGGGTGAGTCCAGTTCAAGTAGTGCCTAAAAAGGGAGGTATGACTGTTGTTAGAAATGAAAATGGTGAATTAGTACCTACTAAACCTACTAATGGATGGCGCGTTTGCATTGATTATAGGAGATTGAATGATAAGACTAGGAAGGATCATTTCCCACTGCCTTTTATTGATCAAATGTTAGAGCGTTTAGCTGGTCATGCATTTTATTGCTTTTTAGATGGCTATTCTGGGTATAATCAAGTTCCAATTGCACCTGAGGATCAAGATAAAACTACATTTACATGCCCCTATGGTACGTTTGCATATAGGAGAATGCCATTTGGTTTGTGTAATGCACCAGCTACATTTCAGAGATGCATGATGTCTATATTTTTTGATTTAATTGAGACATGCATTGATGTATTTATGGATGATTTTTCTGTGTTTGGGTCTGACTTGAAAAATATTTAATTAATCTTGAAAAAGTATTAATTAGATGTGAAGAGTCAAATTTAGTTCTTAATTGGGAAAAATGTCATTTTATGGTTAATGAAGGCATTGTCTTAGGACATAGAATTTCTAAAAATGACATTGAAGTTGATAGGGCTAAAGTAGAAGTGATTGCTAAAATTCCACCTCCTAATAATCTTAAAACTTTGAGAAGTTTTCTGGGACATGCTGGGTTTTATAGAAGATTTATAAAGGATTTTTCTAAGATTGCACTACCTTTGTTTAAACTGCTATGTAAAGATGTTGAATTTGATTTTACCGATGAGTGTGTTGAGGCGTTCAATAGGATCAAGGAACCATCGGTAACTGCACCAATTATTCAGCCACCTGACTGGAGTTTACCATTTGAGATCATGAGTGATGCAAGTGACTTTGCCGTTGGAGCAGTGTTGGGTCAACGAAAGGATAAGAAATTACATGTTATTTATTATGCTAGTCAGGCTTTAAATTCTGCACAACGAAATTATGCTACCACTGAAAAAGAATTATTATCTGTTGTGTATGCATGTGAAAAATTTAGACCCTATTTGATTGGCTCTAAAACTGTAGTTTACACTGATCATGCTGCTATTAAATATTTATTTACAAAGAAAGATGCAAAACCTCAGTTAATTCGATGGGTGTTACTATTACAGGAGTTTAACTTAGATATCAGAGATAGAAAAGGTGATGAAAATCCTGTAGCTGATCATCTATCTAGATTGGAACATGAAAAGGGGGAAGGAAAATTAATAAACGATGCATTTCCTGATGAAAATTTGTATTTAATAAATAATACTTCCTCTGATCCATGGTTTGCTGATTTTGTAAATTATTTAGCATGTGGTGTGATTCCTGATCATTTAAAATGGCATAGTCAAAAGCAAAAGTTCAAAACTGATGCTAAGTATTTTATTTGGATGAGCCTTATCTGTTTAGACTGTGTGCAGATCAAATTATAAGGAGATGCATCCCTGATGAGGATATTGAGAAAGTTTTAAAGGCATGCCACGAAGGACTTGGAGGAGGACATGTTGGACCTAATAGGACAACTCACAAGTTACTTGAAGGTGGTTTATATTGGCCTAATATTTATCGTTATGTTAGATCATTTGTGCAATAATGTGATGTATGTCAAAAGGCTGGTAATATCACTAAAAGAGATGAAATGCCTTTAAAATGAATTATGCCTGTTGAGTTGTTTGATTTGTGGAGGATTGATTTTATGGGTCCATTTCCACCGTCTAATGGTAAATTATATATTCTACTTGCTGTAGAATATGTGTCAAAATGGGTAGAAGCTGAAGCATGTGCTTTGAATGATGCTAAACAAGTAATTAAATTTTTGAAAAAGAAAATCTTTACTCGTTTTGGTGTGCCTAAAGCAATCATTAGTGATGGTGGGTCTCATTTTGTTAATAAGGTTGTTAATAAATTGCTATCTAGATTTCATGTCCATCATAGGATAACAATACTCTATCATCCCCAAGCCAATGGTCAGGTATAAGTCACTAATCGGGAGATTAAAAAGATTTTGGAAGCAACTGTAGGAAAATCTAGAAAAGATTGACTTTTAAGTTAGATGAAGCATTATGGGCTTATAAGACAGCTTTTAAAACACCTATAGGTATGACCCCTTTTAAATTGGTTTATGGTAAAACCCGTCACTTGCCTTTTGAACTTGAGTTTAAATCATTATGGGCTATGAAGAAGTTGAATTTTGAATTTAAAGAAGCTCAAGATAAGGAAGGTTGATCTTAATGAGTTAGAAGAAATTAGACGTCAGGCTTATGAGAATGCTCTAATTTATAAAGAAAGGACAAAACTCTATCATGATAAATTGCGTAGGCCTAAGATGTTTGAAGCTGGACAGTTAGTGCTTTTATATAATTCTAAATTTAAAGTGTTTCCTGGTAAATTAAAGACAAAATGGTCAGGGCCGTTTAATATTGTTAAGGTGCTAGACAATGGTGCAGTTGTACTAAAAGCTGAAGATGAAAGGGAATTCACTGTGAATGGTCAAAGACTTAAACATTATTTTGGAGATGAAGTGAAATTCATCGAACAAATTAATGTTGAGCCTTTAGTTATTTAAATCTGCTTATTAAGATAGATGCATTGCATTATGAATAATATATAAGTTCTTATTTTATTAATTAAGAATTATAAAAAAAATCAATAAAAATCATAAAATGGAATAAAGACAAAAATTTTAAGATTTTATTATTTACATGCTTTATGTTTTCTTTGCTTTGTTACTTATGTCATATGTTAGTTTTAATGATATTTTAAGTTTAACTATGCTATTTTGAATTTCATGTTATTTTAATTGCATGTGTAGAATAAACTGAGTAAGACATCAACAATAAATTAGAATAGTAGCAAATGGATTGGTACAATGGAATAAAGTAGCAAAATATTGAGGAATGATATAATTATGTGTGTTTGGTGATTGAGTTTAAATGTGTAAGTTGACTCGGTGAAGATATTGAAGAGGGAATTTCATATGGAAGATTATGTTTACTTGAGGAGAACAATTACCCGGGAAGATTTAGAGAGGTTGTATACGCTAAATCTGACCTGTTAATTTTAGGGAGCGAATCGAACATCATGCTAACTAGATTTGAGATGAAATTCGAGCTGAGCATGTGAGCACCATCTTGGCGCCATAGGGGCTCGAAAGTGCGGCTCAGGCGCCACACCTTCTTGGTGGCGCCTAAAATCAAGCTCAGACATCACATTATGCGCCATTTTCGGTCGTGGGAATTTTTCACTCAGGCCAGGCGCCAGGCGCCGCACCTTCTTTGCGGCGCCTAAATCACCTCCATAGCGCCACTACAGGCGCCAATCTCGGATTTAAAAATGGACCAAGTCAGTTCTTGCGCCACACGGACTGTGCGGCGCCCAAAATAGCTCTCCACCGCCATCATGCACCACTCTCGGACTTAGACGCATCTTCGATCAGATCAGGCGCCGCAACACCTGTGCGGCGCCGAAATCGGCCTCGGAGCGCCAAATCGCCGCTCGACCCGCGGGTCAACAGACCCAGACCCGGTCAAAAATGGGATTTTAATCCCAAATTCTCCCTTTTCTTCCATTGTGTTCGACCGAGCTTCCTCCTCCTCTCTTCCCAATCCACCGAGCGCCACTCTCCGCCACTACGCGCCACTCCGGTAAAATTCTTCCTATTTTTTTGATTTTATACATCAATTCTCATCTACATTGCTCAAATTCTCAGTCTCAAACCCTAATCTTTCCTTTGTTCAATCAATCTAGGGTTCTTCAACCCTAGTTCATCCTTGTTGGGGATTCCTCTCCAAAGTATTCCAAAGCTTCAATTTAGGTAAGAATGGCTATCCTAATTCAGTTATTAGCATATTCTAGTGATTTGGAGTGCATTAGCTTTGGTATTTGAGTTGTTACTCAAATTTTGGGTTTTGTTAGAATGTGGGATTAAACTTGGTTTCATAGTGTTAATCTTAGCTTGAAGATGAACAAGATGTTATAGAATTTGGATTGAATGCACATTTTGAAGTTTTTGGGATTACATTTGAAAATTGGATTTTTATGATTTATTAAATCTGAAAATTTTAATTAAAATAATTAAAATGACATATTTGATCTCTTAAATTGATATGAACATTTTTAATATACTATTTTAATCCTATCTAGAATTTAGATTGCATACAGCTTTAAAATCCCTTATTCTTCATAATGTGAGTCAAAAGGAAAAATTTTGATAAAAACTCTTTTATACAATATTTTTAGCTAAAATAGGGCAACCTTTCATTTAAATAAATTGAAATGAGTTTAAATATTAATTTAAACCATTTAGGATGAGATAGTTCATTATTTTAGGTTATGTTATATTTTAAAATCTGAAAATTAAATAAAGAAAGTTTTTATTGAAAAAGTGTTTCTAATGATTTTAGGTTCTAAAAATGGGTATTCTACATCATCTAAAAGGTTTAGAACTTAGAATTTTAAATATATAACATTTTGATCATTAAGTAACTTAAAATCCCACATTCTAGGTTGATGTATATGTTTGCTTTATATCTAACACTTAAGTTAAACCTTTGGTTTAAAATTAAGTGTAACACCCCGGTTTTTGGTCACCCAGGTCGGGATGTCACCGCCACACCTCCCTAGTAAGACACGGTTTCTCCGAGCTTACTAAAGAGATGCAAGGTTAGGTATTGCAATATTTAAAATATTTAAAATCATTCAAGTAGCCCATTCAATATAAAATTCAAAATAAATATTATAATGCAGCGGAATAATAGTATCTAAGTATAAGTATTGCAGCGGAAAATGTAAATAGGGCCAACATGGCCAAAACACGGGTTAAACAGGCCCGTTTATACTATAGTCTAATGCAAGAATTTGAAATAATAAGTTTCCCAAAATATTTCCCCCATGCATATACATGCTCATGCTCATTCCACATACTCTGTAAAGAAAAAGGAAATAAATGGTTTGGTCAGCACAACTTACTGAGTAAGTTAATACAGACATGATCGTCGGGTTTCAAAACCATTAATTAATATTTAAATAAAAGCATGATAATAAATCATAAATAATTCAATTTAATTATCTAACCAATTTGCATAATTAATTCATGGCACTAATCAATAATACATTTAGCATAATTTAAATAAAAGCCATATTTAATTTAAATAAAGCATTTAACAATTTAAATGACAAAAAATAATATTTTTAACTATCCCCATTACACCCAAGATTTAGTATTTCAAGTATTTCACGATTACATCGCAATCTCGTCAAGTTTAGCCGGTAGTCCGGCGGCCGCAACCATATCTGTCATACCCAGTACCACTCCGGAGCCTCGGGAAACCCATATGGATATTCATGAGAGTGTAGGCCATATATCTCATGCCGTTTTGGCAACATATTTCAAAATTTCGCGCGGGTCACCATCGTCTATAAAGGCACGAAGTGAATCGTTAGGAGGGCACCCTGCAGAGCACTCACCCCCTAATTTTAAATGATCAAGTTTGTAAGGGGATTTCCTAAATTCTGATTTCATGTGTTTATTTCAAAAGACTTTTCAACTTGTTTAAACCGTAAAGGCTAATTTCACCGTTTCAACAAGATTTCAAGTTTTGACTCGGTCAACCACAGTTTACTTCAAAATTCATTAAAAATCGGTTTTATGTCCAAAAATTTTGAAATTTGACCAGTGACTCGAAAACACAGAGATGAACAAGTTTCGTGTTTAAACTTTTTCGATCCGAGATACGGAAGTAAGTGAAAAACGTCAATTTTTAACAGGATGATATTCTGTCCGAAAATTGCAACACCAGTTTCACGATTTCCAGATCTACCATAGCAAACTAATTCTAAATTTGATGATATTTTACAGGGAGATACTTAAGACATATATCTACAACTTTCATGTTCGAATAAAGTTCTGAATCGGCTTAGAACTATCGTCAAAACGTCTACAAGTTCGGACCTATGTTCTGTCAAGATTTCAAGATCCAAATTCAAAATAGTTCGGTTTGGGGTCGATTTCAGATAACAAAACTTAAATAAAAATTATGAAATTCTTACAGTAGCTAGATCTACGTCTTAGGAACGTTTTTTGTGTTTTAAGTTTTCTCGTTTGAACAAGTTTAAGGGTTCGGAAAAATCATGCAAAAACGCTGCGCCGTTAAAGATTTCGTTTTGACAGATTTTACGTTCTTGGTTTAAATCTTTAGATTGAGTGTATTTTAAATTCTCCCAAAACCATAGTAAGATTAACTTACAGATCTTTGGTCGTCTGGGTTCGTCGATTTGGAGGCGTGGCTTCTAGTCCACCGTTTATCTCCTCGGTTCGTCGGGTCCTTCGTTCTAGATCCGATTTGGGGTGTCGAAAGGAAAAAGATTAAGTTAGGATTCATTTTCAAATCATGATTGTAAAGGAACGAACGGATCAGAACTTACCACAACGTTAGAGGTCTTCCGATTTTTCGTCCACGACTGCCTTCGCCTTGATTTTGTGCCTCCGACGACTCCGGAATTAGGGTTTTGTGTGTAGAGAGAATTCGTAGGGTTTTGAAAAGTGTTCGGGATTGACAAAAGGGGTTACTTATAGATAGACACGACCTGGGGATGTCCAAGGTCGGCCTTAGTGAGTCTTGAGCCGAAAGGAATACAATCGAAGTCGGAAAATCCGGATTCGGGCGAGTAAATCTCGCAACGGGCGAATCTGTCCATTGGCGCGGGGTCGGCGCACCGTCTGTGGAAACACCGCACGGCCACCGCGCAGCCCACCCCTGGACTTCGGTCCGGGCGGGTCGTGCGATCCGTCGGGCATTTCCTCCTCTCTTTCGGACTTCTATCCCCCTATGTTCTCGGATTCGGATTTTCGGGATATTTTCGGGCTCCTATTTTCTATCTAAATTTTTACTCGGGTCTAGATTTAATATTGGCATCGAATTCTCGAGTCCATTTGTGTCGGGTACACTTGTACAATTTATTTGATTAATTTATCTTTGATTAGTGTCGGATTTAATTCCTTCTTAAATTAAATTTCATTTTTCATTTCCTTGTCTATGTATCATGTTTATTCATTTATTATATTTATTTATTATAACTGTTATGTTTATTGTTTATTTATTTATTTAATTTATTTATTTATTCTCGGGTATTACAGTCTACCCTCCTTAAGAATCAACTTCGTCCTCGAAGTTGTGTTTCGGCTTTTCTCGTATTAAGAATGAATCCTTTTGTTTGTTTTATTATTTTGTGACTGAACTTAGAATTAAAACTTCTAAGCTGCCTACGTACCCTGTGAAGGGATCAAGCCATAATGTAGTTCAAAACAATTTGAATTTGTTTAGGTTACAAAAATGTACGGAAAATGCTCGTTGTGACATCCTCTCCCCCTTAAGATCGCAGTTATGTCCCCATAACTGTATCGGTGTCAGTTTGGAACAGTGTCGGATAGCGTTCCCTCATGTCCGATTCTAACTCCCATGTTGCTGTCTCGCTTTCATGGTTTGACCAAAGAACCTTGACCATCTTGACAGTTTTATTCCTCGTTACTCGCTCCTTAACGTCTAGAATGCGCACTGGGACTTCTTCATAAGTCAGATCTTCATCGAGTTCGATTACTTCCGGTTGAAGTACATGTGTCGGGTCTGGCACATATTTCTTTAGTTGTGAGACATGGAAGACATTATGAACTCGATCTAACTGTGGCGGTAAAGCCAGTTGGTAGGCCAAATTTTCGACTCGTTCTAGAATCTCGTAGGGTCCTATGTATCGAGGACTCAACTTTCCTCGTTTGCCAAAGCGCATCACCCCCTTCATGGGTGATATCTTTAGCATGACCCTATCTCCCACTTGAAATTCTAGGTCTCGTCATCTCACGTCAGCATAACCCTTCTGACGGTCTTGAGCAGCTTTCATTTTCCCTTGAATCACCTTTATCTGTTGAGCCATTTCTTCGACAAGTTGTGGTCCCACTATCACAGACTTATCGCTTTCTTCCCAGATCAACGGGCTTCGGCACTTTCGTCCAGACAACGCCTCGAACGGTGCCATGCCAATGCTAGCATGGTAGCTATTGTTGTAGGAAAACTCAATTAAGGGTAAATGAGCTTCCCAATTTCCCTTAAACTCCAACAAACATGGTCTCAGCATGTCTTCTAGTGTTTGGATCGTCCTCTCGGTTTGTCCATCCGTCATTCGGTGGAATGAGGTGCTCATTTTGATTTGAGTACCGAGGGCTTTTTGTAACTCCGTCCAAAAATGAGAGACAAATCTAATGTCTCTGTCAGAGATGATGTCATGTGGTACTCCATGTCGTCGTACCACATTATCAATGTAGGCTCGGGCCAATTGGTCCATAGTCCACGTGTCCTTCATCGGGATAAATATGGCCGTCTTCGTTAGCCTATCCACAATCATCCAAATCTTGTTCATACCTTTAGGTGATCGGGGTAATCCCGAGACAAAGTCCATCGAGATGCTATCCCACTTCCAACTTGGAATCTCTAGTGGTTGCATCAGTCCTAATGGTTTATGTCTCACTGCCTTAACCCTTTGGTAGGTGAGGCATTTCGCCACGAAGTCTGCCACTTCCTTTTTCATTCCCGGCCACCAGTAGATCTTCTTCAGGTCCTTATAAAGTTTGTCACCTCCGGGATGCACTGAATATGGTGTATTGTGACCTTCATTCATCAACCTTTGTTTCAGCTCGACACACTTTTGAGGCACACACCATCTCCCTTTGAAGCGAATGCTTCCATCCTCATGGATAGAAAATCCTATTGCCTTACCCTCGGCAATATACTCCTTTATCCTCTCCAGCTTCACGTCGCCCGGTTGAGCGAGTCGAATTTCGTCCAATATTGGAGTTTCTACGATCATCGCATTGATCGTGTCACTAACTGTGCCCGGATGCACAAGTTCTAAATCCTATCTTGCCAAATCCATATACAATGCCGGTGGAATTACCAACGAGTTTGTTACGTGTTAGGTTTTCCGGCTTAGGGCATCGGCTACCACATTTGCCTTCCCCTCATGGTAGGATATCTCCAAATCATAATCTTTAATAAGTTCCAACCACCTTCGCTGTCTCAAATTCAACTCCTTCTGAGTGAATATATATTTCAAGCTCTTGTGGTCGGTGAACATTCGACACTTTCGCCCATAAAGATAATGTCTCCATATCTTTAGAGCGAAAACGACCGCTGCCAACTCCAGGTCGTGTGTCGGATAATTTTCCTTGTGAGGTTTCAGTTGGCGTGATGCATATGCAACGACCCTCGAGTCTTGCATCAAGACACAATCTAAACCTTCCTTCGAAGCATCGCTGTAAACTTCGAAGTCACCATTCTCTGATGGTCGTGTCAATACAGGTGTGGTTGTGAGTCGTTTCTTCAGCTCTTGAAATGCAATCTCACACGCCTCTGTCCACACGTATTTTACTCCCTTCTTCAGTAGCTTGGTCAAAGGTCGTGCGATTTTCGAAAAATCCTTCACGAACCGTCTATAGTACCCAGCTAATCCAAGGAAACTTCTTATCTCAGTTGGGCTCTTTGGCGCTGCCCATTCTGTCACGGCAGAAACTTTTGCCGGATCCACTGAAACTCCATCAGCGGATACTATGTGTCCAAGAAATGCTACTTCCTTTAACCAGAAATCGCATTTGGACAACTTGCCGTATAGCTGATTCTTTCGTAAGGTCCCTAACACTTGGTGCAAGTGCTGGGCATGCTCCTCCTCGCTTTTCGAATAGATCAGGATGTCATCAATGAACACCACTACACACTGATCTAACAGTTCTCGAAATACATTGTTCATGAGGTTCATGAACATTGCTGGAGCATTTGTTAACCCAAAGGATAACACTGTGAACTCGTAGGGGCCATATCGAGTTCGAAACGCCGTCTTTGGGATGTCTTTCTCGGCGATTCTCAACTGGTGATACCCAGATCGTAAGTCGATCTTCGAGAATACTGAAGCTCCCTTCAGTTGATCAATTAGATCCTCAATTCTCGGCAGAGGGTACTTATTCTTGATGGTCACTTGGTTCAACCCCCGATAGTCTATGCAAAGACGTAATCCTCCGTCTTTCTTCTTAACAAATAAAACTGGTGCTCCCCATAGGGAAGTACTCGGTCTTATGTATCCTTTCTACAGTAACTCCTCGAGTTGTTCCTTTAACTCCTTCATTTCCAGTGGTGCCATCCGGTACGGAGCTTTTGAGACAGGCTCGGTTCCCGGAATGAGATCTATCGTGAATTCAAGATCTCGCTCAGTTGGCATGCCCGGGATGTCTTCAGGAAACACATCCGGGTATTCTCTTATCACTGGTATGCTGTCAACCTTGTTCTCTTCCACCTCAAGGTTGTGCACGTAGCACGCATATAGCTCATATCCCTTACGCATCAAGTTACTTAGTTTGAGGGCACTAACGATTTTGTTGCTCCTCTTAGGGCGCTGTGAGTAAAAGATAACTCTCTTTCCCCTACTTTTCGACAGGGTGATCTTTTGTTTCTAGCATTCGATCACCACTTTATATTGGGACAACCAGTCCATCCCCAGTATAATGTCAAAGTCCATTAAGTTAAATTCTACTAAGTTTGCGAAGAATTCTACGTTCTTGATCACTATAGGAATTTCGTTATATCGTTTAGAGCAAGCTACTACGTCTCCTGAAGGCAATTGAATTCCTAAGCTAATTATCTCGCACTTAGGTAGATCTAACTCAGGCACTATTCTTGATGCTACGATTGAGCTACTAGCTCCAGAATCAAATAAGACTCTCAGGGGTGTATTCAAGACATGAAATGTACCTGCCATCACTTCTCCTTGTGCAGGCACATCCGCTTGATTAACCACGTTAAGTCTTCCCATAGGGCGTCCTTGATTGCCTTGCTGATTCGGATTCGGTTGCTGATCTTGCTGTTGATTTTGATTCTGAGGTGGTTGAGGACGTCGGTTCTGATTCTGATTCGGCTGCCTAAACTGATTTTGAGGGGGTCTATACCCCTGATTGTTGTCGTTCTGTCCGTTTTAATTTTGAGGTTGTCCCTGCCCCGTGACCAAGTCTTCCCTTTTCGTTATGTTTTCAATCCTTGTTCGGCACTCCCGACGTATGTGGCCCATGCGTCCACACCGAAAGCATGTCCCCTGTTGAGGGCATCCCCTCGCTAGATGGGGTCGTCCACACCTCGGGCAAGGTGGTACCGGTTCTTCTTGGTTAAACCTCCTTCCATTATTGGTTTGCTGTGGCCTATTCGACCCTCTTCGCTGCTCATTCCTTCCCGTGTTGTTCTCGGCTCTTGGGTCCCGGTTCTCTTGTCTTGGGGACCCCGGCTGGACTCCCCACTTACTCTCCTTTTCAGTTGCTGTACTCGCGCCACTGCCACAGCGCGATCGTACACTGCCTGCAAATTAGGGTAGTGCACCCCTGCGATCACCTCGCGTACTGCCAGGTTCAGTCCCATCTCGAACTTTTGAGCTTTCTCCGCATCCGTGGGTTCTAATCTTGGTGCGAACCACATCAACTCCTTGAATCGAGTGTAGTATTCTTGCACGGTATGGCTTCCTTGTCTCAGTGACATAAACTCTTCGTACATCGCTGCTTTAGTACTCAAGTGATAAAATCTATCCCTGAGTAGCTCCATCATTTCCGCCCAAGAGTAGGGCTCGTCATCTTCAGTCAGTTTTGCTTGAGTCGCCTACCACCAGTCGTCCGCTTCGCCTCCCAAGTAGTACAAAGCGACGTGCACTCTTTCTCCTTCCGGACACTTGACCGCGCCCAGCTGTAACACCCCGGTTTTTTTGTCACCCAGGTCGGGATGTCACCGCCACATCCCCCTAGTAAGACACGGTTTCTCCGAGCTTACTAAAGAGATGCAAGGCTAGGTATTGCAGTATTTAAAAGTATTTAAATCATTCAAGATAGCCCATTCAATATAATTGGAAAATAATAATAGTATAGCGCAGCGGAAATAATTGGTTTAGTACAGTATCGCAGCGGAAAATATAAATAGGGCCGACATGGCCAAAACACGGGTTAAACAGGCCCGTTCATAATATAGTCTAAAGTATGAATTTAAAAGCAAAATAATGTTTCCCAAAATCCCATGCATGAAACGTGCTCACACATGCTCATTCCACATATTCTGTAAGAAAAGGAATAAAAACGGTTTTGGTCAGCAAACTTGCTGAGTAAGTTAACACATGCATGATCGTAGGGTTTAAAAGCCATTAATTTAATAAATAATCCAAAAGCATGATAATAACATGATATTTCATTTAATCTAATCAACTGTTCAATAGCATAATTTATTTCAGGGCTCTATTTAATAACACATATCGCATGGTTTAGAATAATAGCCATAAGTTAAAGAAAGCATTTAAATAATTTACTTGGACAACAACATAATTTAATCTAATTTAGTTTAATTTAAAATCCCCATTACATCCCCGATTTGGTATCTCAAGTTTCACGATAGTATCGCGATGTCAACAAGTTTAGCCGGTAGCCCGGCGGCCGCAACCGTATCAGCCATACCCAGTACCACTCCGGAGCCTCGGGAAACCCATACGGATATTCACGAGAGTGTAGGCTCTATATTTCGCCGTTTTGGCAATATCACATTTCAAGTATAGCGCGCGGGGTCACCATCGTCCATTACAGCACGAAGTGAATCGTTAGGGGGCACCCTGCAGAGCACTCACCCCTAATTTTAATTTATCAAGTTTGTAAGGGGATTTAATTTTTTAAAATCTGACTTCAATTGTATGTATTTAAAAATAATATCTCAACTCGTTTCAACCCTAAAGGTTAATTCCATGTTTCAACAAGATTTCAAGATTTTATTTCCGGTAAACCACAGTTTACTCTAAAATTCATCTAAAATCAGATTTAATTCCAAAAATTCCAAACTTTCATCTCTGACTCCGAAACATCAAGATCTACAACTTTCGTGTTTTAACGTTTTCAATCCGAGATACCTAAGTAGGTCAAAATCACCAATTTTCGCAGAAGAGCAAATCTGTCCGAGTTTAATGTGTCACAGTTTAAAGATTTCGATTTCTATCATACCAATTCAACTCCAAATTTAATAAAATTTGACAGATATCATCTTAAGACAATTATCTACAACTTTTATGTTCGGCCAAAGATCTAAAACAGTCTAGATCCTATGTCAAAATCGTGATCAAGATCATTCCTAAGTTCTGTTCAAGATTTCAAGATCTAGATTCCAACAGTTCGGTTTCGGTGGATTTTCACATATCAAATCAACTCCAAAAATTATCAAAAATTTACAGTAGCTAGATCCAAGTCTTAGGAACGTTTTTCGTGTTTTAAGTTTTTCCATTTGAGTTCGTTTAACGGTTCGGAAAAATTCATCAAATCTGTTGCGCCGGTAGAAAGTTTAGATGGACAGATTTTCGGTTTCTTGTTAATCTTTTAGTTTTGAATGTTTTAATTCATCCCAAAACCATGTAAGAGTTAACTTACCGAGTTTATGAACGTCTGGGAGCGTCTATTTGAAGGCGTGGCTTCCAGTCCACCGTTTCTCCTCTCCGTTCGTCGGGTTCTACGATCTAGATCCAATACGGGGTGTTGAAAGAAAAAGGAGATGATTAGGATTCGTTTTCGAATCGTTTATTGAATAGAGATTGGATCGAGACTTACCACGACTATAGAGATCTGAGAAAATTCGTCCAACAGCGTTCGTCTTGGTTTCGTGCCTCCGACGACTCCGGATTTAGGGTTTCGAATGTATAGAATGTTGTAGGGTTTTGTAAACTTGTTCGGGGCTCCCAAGGGGTTTATTTATAGATTTCCCAAGTCCTAGGGCGTAACATCTGACCTAAAGGTCTTGGGTCGAGAGATGTTCAACCGAAAGTCGAAAAATCCGCGTTCGGGCGAGAGATTCACGCAACGGGCAAATCTGTCGTGTGGCGCGGTCGTGGCGCGCTTTTCCCCCTTCAGCGCGCGGCCACCGCGCGACACTCGCCTGGACTTCGGTCCGGGCGGGTCGTGCGATCCGTCGTGCTTTTCCGCCTCTTCGGGTTTCTATCCCTCTATGCTCCCGAATTCCGATTTCCGGGGTATCTTCGGGTTTCTACTTTCTCTCTAAATTTTCACTCGGGTCTAATTGGATGTTTTGGTCTTGAATACTCGAGTTCATTAGTGTCGGGTTTTGGTGTACAATTTATTTACCTTTAATAATTCTTTTCATCTAATTAAATTCCTTTTTAAGTTAAAATCCCATTTCTCATTTCCTTATCTTTATTTATTTATTTATTTGCTGGATTCATTTATTTATTTATGGTGTTTATTTTATTTATTATTTGTTTATTTAATTATTGTTTTAATTTATGATGGAAAATTCACGGGTATTACACCAGCAGCTTGTCAAAGGTCCGGATCCATTCTTCTAGTTTGGCTGGATCCTCCTCACCAGCATAGTGGGGTGGCTGGTAGGGATTCACCATTGCCAGGTAGTTGGGGCGAGCTTGGGGCGGAGGTACCGCCGCAGCTTGGTCCTGATTGACTTGCGCATTCCATAGCGCAATCAAGACCTCCTCCATCGTCCGAAGACGATCGCCCACATTTTTCGGTGCGGGGGCATCCTGCGCACCTTGGGGTTGCTCTCCTATAGGTTGAGCAGGTTCGGTGTCATTTGGTGGCACTTCAGTAGTAGTTTGGGGAGCAGGTTGGGTTCTTGATCTACCTCGTGGTGCCATTCTGTTACAAACGGTGTAAATTAGAACGTAATATATTGTCTAGGCAAGTTACTATGAATGTGCTTGTACATAATGCTTGATTGGACTTAAAAGTAACGCAAGGTTTTGTTTTATTTTTTTTAATGAATAAATCTTATATTTTATTCCTTTAAAGAAGCTTTTAATACAAGTAGGAGGATGTACAAAAATAGCAACGTTTGCTGAGCAAAAATAGTATCTACTATAAATAGAATCCCTAGCGTCTCAAGACGTCCTCGGTGGGGTAGCAGGATCCTCCTCCGGGTCTTCGTCCTCCGAACTTGGCGGCAGTAGGTCGTCAAAGACGGTGTTCAAGTCCTGTCCATGAGTATCGACGTGTTCCTTCAGTATTAGGTTTTGCGTAGTGAGGGTTTGGACTTGGCGTTCGAGTTGGTTTGTGCGGTGGTGGTCCGCCTCTCTTAAGTTGCCCATGTGGTGCAGATTTGCCTCCAATTGAGCCATACGATGTTTCATTTGTTCTATGGTTTGTTGGGAGTCAAAGTGATTGTTCATCATTTTGATCATCAAGTTCATCATATCTTGACTAGCCATCTAGCGCAAGCAAAAGATCTAAGTTAGAATGTATCACGCTTCTAGGTTCTCTAAGTTTAGGCAATGCAGTATGCACATGCAAATGATATTTCCCCCCCAAAAATAATTCATGCACTATATATATATATATATATATATATATATATTTTCCATGGGTTTTTTAAAAATAAAAATTTAATCCATGGAATTAATGCTTTAAAATTTCAAAATAGTATTTAAAATCCTTGGACCTCTTTATTGGGTCAAAAATAATTATAATTTGGGCTCAAAAATAATTTGGGCTTAAAATCCTTGGACCTCTTTAAAATCCTTGGACCTCTTTAAAACCATTCAAGTAGCCCATTCAATATAAAATTCAAAATAAATATTATAATGCAGCGGAATAATAGTATCTAAGTATAAGTATTGCAGCGGAAAATGTAAATAGGGCCAACATGGCCAAAACACGGGTTAAACAGGCCCATTTATACTATAGTCTAATGCAAGAATTTGAAATAATAAGTTTCCCAAAATATTTCCCCCATGCATATACGTGCTCATGCTCATTCCACATACTTTGTAAAGAAAAAGGAAATAAATGTTTTGGTCAGCACAACTTGCTGAGTAAGTTAATACAGACATGATCGTGGGGTTTCAAAGCCATTAACTAATATTTAAATAAAAGCATGATAATAAATCATAAATAATTCAATTTAATTATCTAACCAATTTGCATAATTAATTCATGGCACTAATCAATAATATATTTAGCATAATTTAAATAAAAGCTATAATTAATTTAAATAAAGCATTTAACAATTTAAATGACAACAAATAATATTTTTAACTATCCCCATTACACCCAAGATTTAGTATTTCATGTATTCACGATTGCATCGCAATCTCGTCAAGTTTAGCCGGTAGTCCGGCGGCCGCAGCCGTATCTGCCATACCCAGTACCACTCCGGAGCCTCGGGAAACCCATATGGATATTCACGAGAGTGTAGGCTATATATCTCATGCCGTTTTTGCAACATATCTCAAAATTTTGCGCGGGTCACCATCGTCCATAAAGGCACGAAGTGAATCGTTAGGAGGACACCCTGCAGAGCACTCACCCTCTAATTTTAAATGATCAAGTTTGTAAGGGGATTTCCTAAATTCTGATTTCATGTGTTTATTTCAAAAGACTTTTCAACTTGTTTAAACCTTAAAGGCTAATTTCACCGTTTCAACAAGATTTCAAGATTTGACTCGGTCAACCACAATTTACTTCAAAATTCATTAAAAATCGGTTTTAATTCGAAAATTTCTGAAATTTGACCAGTGACTCGAAAACACAGAGATGAACAAGTTTTGTGTTTTAAGTTTTTCGATCCGAGATATGGAAGTAAGTGAAAAACGTCAATTTTTAACAAGATGATATTCTGTCCGAAAATTGCAACACTAGTTTCAAGATTTCCAGATCTACCATAGCAAACTAATTCCAAATTTGATGAAATTTTATAGGGAGATACGTAAGACATATATCTACAACTTTTATGTTCGACTAAAGTTCTGAATCGGACTAGAACTATCGTCAAAACGTCTACAAGTTCGGACCTATGTTCTGTCAAGATTTCAAGATCCAAATTCAAAACAGTTCGGTTTGGGGTCGATTTCAGATATCAAAACTTAACGAAAAATTATGAAAATTTTATAGTAGCTAGATCTACGTCTTAGGAACGTTTTTCATATTTTAATTTTCTCGTTTGAACAGGTTTAAGGGTTCGAAAAAATCATGCAAAAACGCTGCGCCGTTAAAGATTTCGTTTTGACAGATTATACGTTCTTGGTTTAAATCTTTAGATTGAGTGTATTTTAAATCCTTCCAAAACCATAGTAAGATTAACTTACAGATCTTTGGTTGTCCAGGTTCGTCGATTCGGAGGCGTGGCTTCCAGTCCACCGTTTATCTCCTCGGTTCGTCGGGTCCTTCGTTCTAGATCCGATTCGGGGTGTCGAAAGAAAAACGATTAAGTTAGGATTCATTTTCGTATCAAGATTGTAAAGGAACGAACGGATCAGAACTTATCATAACGTTAGAGGTCTTCCGATTTTCGTCCACGACTGCCTTCGCCTTGGTTTCGTGCCTCCGACGACTCCGGAATTAGGGTTTTGTGTGTAGAGAGAATTCGTAGGGTTTTGAAAAGTGTTCAGAATTGACAAAAGGGGTTTCTTATAGATAGACACGACCTGGGGACGTCCAAGGTCGGCCTTGGTGAATCTTGAGCCGAAAGGAATACAACCGAAGTCGGAAAATCCGGATTTGGGCGAGTAAATCTCGCAACGGGTGAATCTGTCCATTGGCGCGGGGTCGGCGCGCTGTCTGTGGAAACACCGTGCGGCCACCGCGAGTCCAGGGTCCGGGCGGGTCGTGCAATCCGTCGGGCACTTCCTCCTCTCTTTCGAACTTCTATCCCCCTATGTTCTCGGATTCGAATTTCCGGGATATTTTCGGGCTCCTATTTTCTATCTAAATTTTCACTCGGGTCTAGATTTAATATTGGCCTCGAATTCTCGAGTCCATTTGTGTCGGGTACACTTGTACAATTTATTTGATTAATTTATCTTTGATTAGTGTCGGATTTAATTCCTTCTTAAATTAAATTTCATTTCTCATTTTTTTGTCTATGTATCATGTTTATTCATTTATTATATTTATTCATCATAACAGTTATGTTTATTGTTTATTTATTTATTTAATTTATTTATTTTGTTTATTTATTTATTTATTTATTCTCGGGTATTACATTTAGTGTGAGGATGGGAGGCAATGCATATATGTGATACTAACCCATGATTTTTGTATAACCAGGTACTGGAATAATGTATAATCCTCCAAACCTTCCTAAGAAATTGGGTTATAGGTATATACCAATGCCCGAGGAAAGGATGAGGATTTATGATCCTCAATCACCAGATAGCATTCCTATTCCTGATGAACATGTATTTGATCATCGCAGACTCCGTACTAAAAATCTGAGGCAGATGGATCCACCACAGGGTTCAGGAGGTGGCTCCAAGTCCAAGGGACTTCTTTCCTACTTCAGAAAGAGTAAGTCCAAGAGTGCTTCGTCGAGGCATACTGCTGCACCCACTGATGACCAGCAGGAGGTCACTCAGCCCATCCAGCCTGAGACATCAGACCATTCCCAGGCACCCTCTAGAGCTTCTAGGGGGAAGGCACCTGCTACTAGTTCTACTTCCTCTCGTCCTAGGAGGGGGAGATCTGCTGCAGTAGCCATACAGGAGCCTGTTCCTGAGGCCGTGGGTGATGAAGAATATGAGGTTGAGGTTGAGCAAGAGGAGCAGGAGGAGCAGCCAGCACGGGGGAGGCAGAAGAGGTATGATCCCAAAACCTATGTGCCTGATTTACAGTATGTCAAGGAGGGCATCTTTGATGCCACAGTATTCAGGACTGCTAGGGCCTATGATCTGTACAAGAGATTCCATAAGAAGAGGATTATTCCTGATAGAGGTTTTTCTAAGAGGGATTTGCAACAACCCCTGTTGAGAGATGCCATTCAGTCTCGAGGCTGGGAGAGATTTGTGAGGCATACGCCGGGCTCGTTTTCGTGGGAGTTGACTAGGCTATTCTTAGCCAATGCTGAGGAGGAGGATTCATGGATATTTGGAGTCACTATTCCTATCACTCATCAGCACATTAATCAGGTGTTTGGAGTAGTCGATGTGCCATATGGCAGAGACTTCTGGGAGCCAGTGATGAGAGCCGACGACAAGGAAGATAACAAAAGGATGGTTTTGATGTCTATGTTTGAGGGGCAGGAGGATATTCTGACTTATGGTGGTGATCCGAGCAAATTGGATGGACCTAAGATGGATGCTCTTTTGTACCAGCTTCTGATGTTGTTTAGGTCCAAGATGAGTCCCTCTACTCATACCTCGGGGCCATCTACTTTGGACTTGTATGTACCGTACTGCATTAAGATGGGAAGCCCAGTCAACATTGGAGAGCTGATATCCTTGGCGCTTAGACAGACACCTGGGCTGTCAAAGAGGTCAGCCCTCATGTTCCCTAGCTTGATTTGGCTTCTGTGTGCCAAAGCAGGGGTGAACATGGATCAGTTTGAGAGAGACTGGGAGATGAGGCCACATATTCCCTTCAACAAGAATTTCAAGTTTCCTGGCATGAGATAACCCGAGGTGGTAGAGGTAGAGGTCGTGGTAGGAGTCAGTCACAGCAGTCCCAGCAATATCAGGGAGAGCCCGAGTGGGCTAGGACGTTGCTGATGAACCAACAGACCATGATGACCAACCAGCAGAATTGGATGAACACCATGAATGAGCAGATGAGGTTGGTAGCTCAGAGGCATCACCATTTGATTGATCAGATAGCGAAGAATGCACGAGCTCCGGCCTACCACGCTGCTCGACTAGAGTATTTCATGTCCCAGAGTTTAGGACAGAGATATGTCGCTCCTCAGACACCTTCTGAGGATGATGAGGACGATGTGGGGTCAGGTGATGGTGATGAGGATAGTGATGATGATGATGATGCAGCTGGGGGTGGATCTGAGGGAGTAGGAGACAACGAGGATGATGAAGATGATGATTCCGAGTGAGTGATGAGAGATATAGATAGACTTTGATCTTGATAGATATGATGTATTAGTAAGCCTATGTATATGTTTTTGGTGGTGGATGTCAGTTTGCTACTGATGCGGTGCATTCTGGGAAGATTTCAACTTTTTTTTTTTTTTATATTTTATTTTTATTTTTATTTTCTTTTTATTTTCTTTTTTTTCTAAATCTGAATCTTGGCACATATCACATTAAATATTCCTTATTTTCAAAAATAATGCTTCCGAACATCGCTCTTCATCATTTAAATGCCTGAAACAACATTGCAATGCATTAGGTTTGCCAAAGTCTTATTAAAAACACATAAAAACATGGTAAATTTAACCTCAATAAGCCAAATCTAACCATGATCACTTGAAAAATAAAAACACATGAAATACACCTAAAAGTGAAATGAATTAAGGTAAAATGCAACCATTTTGGACATATTTTGATACAATTCAAGCTTGTATAAGTGTGGTTTCACAGGGTGCATCAACATCCTCACACTTAAATATTGCTCGTCCCTTGAGCAATGAAGTCAATTAACACATCAACATGCCAATCAAGATAATAAAGATGAAGTCACTATAGTTCTGCCAAATCATAGATTTCAACAACGCAATGAGCTAAAAGGGTTCAAAAGTTTAATGTGCTAGAACAAGGTAAATTGTCATGCATCAGTTGTCAAAACCAGATATCCAAAACACGTACAATACAAAAAGCAGATTAATCACACATAACAACTCGAAATGGGAGATGGGATAATGTAAATATGCTTTTCTATTCCCGTCTTCAAATATGCTCAATTAATGACTCGGTTTCACAATTATTCTAGACACTTTGGCTGAGTTGTAGACGGTTGAATTCCAAAAGCTACTCATGTCTAAGAATACGTGCCAGTCATATAGCCAAGAGTTTATAAATATTCTGTTTAATACCCCTTTATTCAGCATTTTCTTTTTTTGATCTTGCATTTTCTATATTTTTTTTCTTTTTCTTTCTTTTTGCAAGATATAATTACTGTTTTTCTTCATTTCATTTTGTGTTTTTTTTTTTAAAAAAAAATAGGGGTTTTACTCTGACTTTATTGTAATTAAGCATTTAAGGAGACATGGAACGAGCATATTCATATATAAATAATGATAACTCTCCACATGACAAGTAAACCAGTCTAATTAATCAAAAAGCTTTCGGCAAAGTAAATAGAATTGTCACCCATGTTCGAACAACTAGCATGACAATTTAACAAAGTCTAGGACTTTAAACTGAGAATCATAATGCTCATTAAGTTGTGAAATCGGATCTAAGCAGAACAGTTAGACTTATTCAGATTTCTCTTAAGATTGACTGTGATGTGGTAATTCAAATAATAGCACACTGTGAAAACACAATTTAATCTAACATATTCAACATATCCAACCTAAAGCATTTACCATATTTATTCTAAACATAAAGAAATATTAAAAACATAACTAAGCTCTTACAAATTTATTCCATTCAAATCAGTAAACATAAAACATGAAAAGATCACACCTGGAATGTTTAGGACTCTGAATTTCACTTCATCATCACGGCTGTCATCTTGCTCCTATGTTGGCATATCCTGCTTCTAATATGTACATATATATGGCGATCACTCAAACAAATGACAATCATTAGTGCACACAGTGAATTTCAAATTAAGTAGACCAATTAAATTCCATCCATAATTCAGATTTTAATATTTAATTTCAGAATTTTAATGTTAAAGTTCTGATTTTTAATATTAAGCAATTTTCATCAATTAAATAAATATGGACAGATTTGATAGATAATAAATTTCAGAATTCACCAAAAGCAAAACATCATAAGTTCTATAGCAGAATTTACATCAAAATGCCAACAACTATAGCAAAATATACCTTCATTCTTTATGATAACTCAACCCTGTATGATGTATTAAATAAATGGTTCATACATTGAATAACTAAATGGATCTGTTGATGAAGAATTTTGGGAATGTGATCATAATAAAAACTCCTCCATCCTCACACTTAAATTGAACTACCAGTTTAGTTTAAGTGCATAATGGAAGATTTAAAATATGGGATTAAAACTTTTTAATTTCAAAAATAAGACTATATCATGCATTTAAAAAGTTAGACTGAATTAGATCATACTTTTTTAAATAGATAAATATTTTCAGCTTTTTTCTTTAATATGATCTATACATCATAATTTATTGATTTTAATGCCTGCATTGTGTAAAATCATAAAGATTCGACACTTCAACAACATTAATCCCGCTTCTTCATCAATTATCATGGTTATTTGCTTTCCTGTTATCAAATCAACAGCTCACAACATTGCAGTTTAACATGATTCAAGTAAGAGCTATTTTATTAGAATTAAAAACATGCATAAACATAACTTAAACATAAATATAAACTTAACCACATGCTTACCATATTCACTATAAATAAAACACCTAATTAGTGCATAGCAGAGCAAACCAATATTCATAGCAAAACCATCCAACTAAGTAACAAAGGTATTTCTTATACATTATTTGTGGAACCTGGTTACACAAAAACTTCAGGTTAGTGTTAAATATATGCATTGCTCCCCATCCTCACACTTAAGTTTAAACCAAAAGTTTAACTTAAGTGCATTGTATAAAGCAAGCATATATCAACCTAGAATGTGGGATTTAAACAACTAAATGACCAATATATTTTATTTTAAAAGCTATAAGTTCTAAGTCTCTTACAAATTTAAGAAAATCACTTTCTAGAACTTAAAACTTATTATTAAAAAGAACACATTTTCAAGTTATAAAAAAAACTTCCTTTTTGTTAAAAATTTTAGATTTAATGCTTAAAGCTAACCAAATTAGCAAACTAGTTCTTATTAATGATTCGAAATAATGAACAAGAACTTTTAGTTTATTATTTTAAATAACATAAGTTTGCCTTTTTAGTTAAAAATTCATAGGATGAGTTTTTATAATAAAAATATTTCTTTTTCATAAATTAGAAAAACATGAAATTTCAAGCTTTAATATTACCAAAATTTATTAATGTAGATTAAAACAACATGGTTAACAATATTCATAGATCAACTTAAAAGATAAAACATGTTATTTTAACCCATTTTTATAAGAAAATTTCAGATTTCAGATACTGTAATACCATTATCCAAAGAGCTGTAATCTGAAATTTTACCGAACACTCTATAAATTTTAGCATAGGGCTTGAAAATATGTTCTAACACTCATATTGTTCATTTTAAACAAGGATTTATACACTTAAACCAATTTTAATCCCACATTCAACATAACCCAAAATTTAATTAACAACACAAATACTAATAATAACACATACCAAATCACAAAATTGGACGAATTATTGAACTAGGATAGCTATTCTTACCCCAAATTGAATACATTTCAGCTTCTACTTTTACCACATAACATGCACTACTTAATTATTAAATTAGAAATATGGTGGACATATTTTATTAACAAAATTAAAAACATAACAAATAAGCATAACGTGACATAAAATGAAAATAAAAACAAACATAAACCATAAATATGATCATAAAGACAAACAAAAATAGATGATTATTATTATTATTATTTTATTATTTTATTATTTTTATTTTATTATTATTATTATTTTTAAACTGTGGTGGACAGGAAATTGAGGATGATGACTGCGGTTGTGAGATTCAATAGAGAGGACTGTGAAAGAGAGAACATGAGGGAGATGACTATTTTATTTTATTATTATTATTATTATTATTATTATTATTATTATTATTATTATTATTATTATTATTATTTATTTTTAAGTTTTACATTAAATGGGTAGGTTTTTAAGCCCAATTAGAAGATCTATGATTAAATTTGAGCTAATTGGAGATATATTAGAATGGACTTTTGTAAAAATTCAAGTTTGGCACAAACCCAACGATTCCATTTAATACTACATATGGTGCTCAATATGAATGAAACCCAAAATGCCTTGTTTGTGCTAATTTCGGTGCTTAACTGAGTTTTTGAAAACCATTTACGAAGACTGGCATCTAAATTCAGTTTTGTGCAAATTTTGTAGCAAAAATACATTGTGTGATTTGTTTAAATGAAACCTAATATTGCATCAATATTCCTATTCATCCGTTTAGTAAAACTACCCTAATTAGTTCTAATCATCCCCTATAAATATCTATGAAATTCTGTTCGTTTTCGTCAACCCCTCTATCAATTTATTTCAGTCTTTCTCCTATTCTACTTAAATCACCACAAAAATTCTTCCAGTTATTGATCACTCTAATTCTTAAGAGTCACTCCAAAATTACATATAATGAAAATCATGTAAGAATCATTTTTATATATTTTTTTTAACAAGAACCATTTTTTTTAATTGTAAAATAAAGCATATAAACTAAAATTAAAGAAAATCAAACATATTAAGCAACAGATTTAAAAAAAACTATTACTAAGCATGCAACGGCAGTATATGAATTCCATTTCCTAATTAGCTTCCAAAGACAAATGCACCATTTTCTAACTTAAAGCTCTAAATGGTGGGTGCACTTCCATGATCCTGTCATTCACAAGTTATAAGGTCAAATTCCACACATTTATACAACAATTTAAATAAGGGCAATACAATCATAAGAAAATTATTGATTAACATTCTAATATATCAGCATTCCCTCAAAAAAAAACTCATTAAAGTTGTAATGTTGTCAAGAGGTGGAATTTAATCTCAAATTTTAGTTCTAGCATCCATTCTCAACACTTGATGTAATGCAATTAATTAAAATTCATCTAATTTATTAAGAAATACGTACCTCAAGTGTGTTGGTAATACCTTTAAATAAAGTGTAGGTGGCTTTTCAATCGAGGCTATCCACTTGAAATCCTCAATCATATATGCTGCATACAACTCGCCGCCATCCTCACACTTGTTCTCTTGCAAATCTTCCTCTTTGTTTGATGAGAACTCAATATTCTATCAACTTTCAGGATCACACACTGATTTAGCTTGATTCCCTTGCACAACATAGAATAGCAAAAAGTTATAACAATATTTAAAAAGTAGAAATAATATAAATATATTTAAATGAACTTAAAACAACATAATTTTCACAAAAATTCCCCGGCAACGGCGCCAAAAACTTGATGCGGTGCATTCTGGGAAGATTTCAACTTTTTTTTTTATATTTTATTTTTATTTTTATTTTCTTTTTATTTTCTTTTTTTTCTTTTTTTTTTCTTTTTTTTTTCTAAATCTGAATCTTGGCACATATCACATTAAATATTCCTTATTTTAAAAAATAATGCTTCCGAACATCGCTCTTCATCATTTAAATGCCTGAAACAACATTGCAATGCATTAGGTTTGCCAAAGTCTTATTAAAAACACATAAAAACATGGTAAATTTAACCTCAATAAGCCAAATCTAACCATGATCACTTGAAAAATAAAAACACATGAAATACACCTAAAAGTGAAATGAATTAAGGTAAAATGCAACCATTTTGGACATATTTTGATACAATTCAAGCTTGTATAAGTGTGGTTTCACAGGGTGCATCAGCTACATTCTAGCTGATTTCATTTTCTATTGTACTTGCTCGAACTCTATTCCTACTATTATGATATTCTAGATATGTCTTTTATGTTATTCAAGTCATTTTGATCATATGAAGCGTTAGATAGTTGTCATTTGATTTATAAGGTTCTTAGTTGCTTTTGATTTCAATAAAGTAGCTCTTACCAATAGCATGTTAGATTGTGTTGTTTTGAGATGATGAATAGATCAATGAAGTTTGTTTGGACATGATTAAGGAGTAGAAAAAGTAAGACTGGTGTTGTTGATTGATATGGAGATGTTGGACATCATAGGGACGAACTTAGGAAAAACACAGTCTGTTCGGATTTGGCACAGAATGTGCCACACAGTGTGTGTGGTTTGTGGCGCCTAAAAGTGCTCTGGATCGCCACATTTGGCGCCGCAAAATTGATTATTTTCTAAGCTTCCTTCAGGATGCGCCATACTTACTGTGTGGCGCCTAAAATTGCTTTCCAGCGCCACACTGGCGCCTTGAACACTTAGAAAAGTTTCCTTGTTTACCTGGAGGCGCCGCATACACTGTGCGACGCCCAAATATGCTCTCCAGCGCCACTTTCAGCTCCGCGGATTTAATTTTTCTACAGAATGCGCCGCATGCACTATACGGCGCCTAAATCAGCTCCTGAGCGCCACATCCGGCGCCAGAGACGCGAATTTTTGAAAAATCCGCTAGTCCAAAAGATTCAAATCATATCTAATCGATTTTTGAAGTCCAAAACAGCATTCTACTGACTCTAAATCATATATTTGGTGTATAATTAGGCTTAGATTAAATCAATCACTCCATATCCCAACAAAATCAAATTTTCACCCTCTTTAAAAGAGGAAGACCGATCGGTCATAATCCCATCTTCCCAATTAGTCCAAATTCTCTACTATCAGTTTAATTAGCTTCCTAACATCAATTCCTTCTTTCTAAACTCTGCCATCATGAGACCAAAGAGAAAAATAACCCAGAGAAACAATGTTGGAAAGAAACAGAAAGCCAAGGAGCCTCTTCCATCACAACCACTAGTTATTAGGGAACCTAATCCGGAACCGGCGGCTGTAAATAATGAATATGAGTTCGTGGATAAATTATTGGTTGCTGATTCTGTGGATGGAGAGGAAGTTTCATTATATTCTGCTCAACAGGAAGAGGATGATTTACAACAGGATGAAGATGACGCTGAATCTCCAGAAAAAGTTTCACCAGAGGAACCGAACATCCAAGTGGTTCTACGACAAAGAGGAAAGTCATAATAGGAAGGATGATACACCTCCCTTGCAAGAATTAACTGGAGACATCTTTAATCCGGCGATCTTTATAAGTCAACAGGCTTATTCTTACTATCAAGGAATGAGTGAAAAGTGGATAATCCAAGATAAAGGCTTTATTGAAGATCATATGGAGCGGGTTTTGGTTCATGAAGTTTGCTGAGCATCCGGATGGAGTGTATTCGTGGGAGCTTACTAGGCAGTTTCTGGCCAATGCCCACTATGGACACTTCACTTCATGGATTCAGGGAGTGCCCATACCTTATGATCCGGACACAATTAACCGACTTTATGGTACTGTGGATGTCTCTTGCCCGGCTACAAGGAAGAATGCCTTTTATGATCCTGTGTATGCTGAAGAAGGAGGAAAGGAGCTAGAAAAGAAGATTTTAAAAGAGATGTTTGGAAAGCAAAAGAAAGTTGCCTACATAGAGGGTACAAATAATGAGATGATTGTTGCTACTTTGATGGATGCCCCATTGTATCAGATTTACTTGCTTTATAAGCATAGGATATATCCTACTTCACACACTTCTTAGCCTGGTGTAGAAGAGCTGTATTTTGTGTACTGTGTGAAGAATGGGTTGCCTGTTGAAGAGGTGGTACTTAATAGGATGACTTATGAGATTCATCAGCTTAGGTCCGAGATGAAGAAGAAAGAGGATAGTACACAGACACAGCTTACACTACCAGACTTGAGCACTTCATGTCTGAAAGTGTAGGTGATCGATATGTTCCTCCTAATGATCCAAGCTCTAAAGATGGTGATGATGATACTAGTGGAGCTGAAGTAGCTGATTCGGAAGGATCTCTAGAGATCTAGATATTTAGATAGATAGAAATGATTTCTTTTTGCTTAATTAAATTAGAATTGGCATTTTCATGTTGCTTTTTGCTTAGACTTACGGTATTTTGCTTTTGGTGAATTAATAAATTTAAATGTTTTATTTAAATCTGTCCATATTTATTAATTTGATGCAAATGGTTAATTAAGATTAAAAATCTGAACTAAAAATAAAAATAATTTAAATTAATAATACATAAATTTAATATAGTATCTATTTATACAATAATAATAATAAATATATAATAATATTTAAAATCAGAAATTTAATATTAAAAATCTGGTATTAAATAAATTATGGATGGAATTAATTATTTGTTTTAAAAATTCACCATGTGCACTAATGATTGTCTTTTGTATGAGTGAATACCATATAAATATATTAAGAAGCAGGATATGCCACAAAGAAGCAAGAGACATCCCTGATGATGAAGTGAAATTTTAAAGCCTCAATACTCCAGGTGTGATCTTTTCATGTTTTATGTTTATCAATCTGCATGGGGTATGTTGGTAAGAGCTTAATTATGTTTTAATATTTTTATATGCTTTGAATAAAATGGTACATGCACAATAATGGATATGTTAATTATATTAGATTTAAACTGTGTTTTTCCAGGGATGCTATTATTTAGAGATTAACACATCATTGCCAATCTGGAGAAAATCAAAATAAGTCTAAATGTTCTGCTTAAATCCGATTTTACAACTTAATGAGTATTATGATTCTTAGTTTAAAGCCCTAGACTTTGTTAAATTGTCATGTTAGTTGTTCGAACTTTGGTGATAATTCTATTTACCTTGCAGAAAGCTTCTTGATTAATTAGACTAGTTTACTTGTTATGTGGAGAGTTATCATTATTTATATATGAATATGTTCGTTCTAAGTCTTCTTAAATGCTTAGTTATACATAAAGTCAGAGTAAAACCCCTATTTATGAAAAAAAAGAGAGAAAAATATTAAATCTTTCAAGAAGAAAAGAACAAAAAAATATAGAAAATGCAAGATTTAAAAAAACAAAAAAACAAAAAAAATCTGAAATAAAGGGGTATTAAACAGAAATTTGTAAACTCTTGACTATATGACTGTCACGTATTCTAAGACATGAGTAGATTTTGGAATTCAACCGTCTACAACTCAGCCAAAGTGTCTGGAATAATTGTGAAACCGAGTCATTAATTGAGCATATTTGAAGACTGGGATAGAAAAGCATATTTACATTATTCACTCTCCCATTTCGAGTTACTATATGTGATTAATCTGTTTTCTGTATTGTAAGTGCTTTGGATACGTGGTTTTGACAATTGATGCATGACAATTTACCTCGTTCTAGCACATTAAACTTTGAACCCTTTTCGACTCATTGCGTTGTTGAAATCTTTGATTTAGCAGAAGTATAAAGACTTTATCTTTATTATCTTGATTGGCTTGTTGATGTGTTAATTGATCTCATTGCTCAAGGGACGAGCAATATTTAAGTGTGAAGATGTTGATGCACCCTGTGAAACCACATTTAAATGAGCTTAAATTGTGCTAAAATATGTCTAAATCGCATGCATGTTACCCTAGTTTAATGCTTTTTAGGTTATATTTCATGTGATTTGTAAATACTAATAAATGGTTAAATTAAGCTTATTTGAGCTCAATTTGCTATGTTTTATGCGTTATAATAAGACTTTGGCAAATCTAATACATTGCAATGATGTTTCAGGGATTAAAATGAAGAAAGGAAGATGTTCGGAGGACAAAGAATAGCAAATTCGGATTTTTCAACACTAGACAGTGCCCAGAATGCGCCGCATTGTCTTGGCAGCGCCCAAAAGCACTGTGGAGCGCCACATCAGGCGGCGCATCAACACTTAGGAAAATTTCGGATGGAAAAGGCTTCAGAATGCGCCGCACGTGCTTGGCGGCGCCGAAATTGACCTCCAGGCGCCACTTTAGGCGCCGCAATCAGAAATCGTGGAAAATCGTCAGGATGCACCGACTCTCCTTGGTGGCGCTGAGAAGGGGTTTCAGCGCCACATTCCGCGCCACAGTCGCGGTTGAGCAGTTTTCTAACCTCCCGAACTCGGTTTTAAACACCGTTTTGCTTCGTTCTTCACCATTCCAGACTGCGAAATACCTTAGAAACATTCTATAAACATATTCTAATGGGAGAAGAAGGCCAGAAACACAAAATCATGCCGGAGGGATGCTTCAAGAACGCTGTTCTGGGCGTGTTCTTTCTATTCTAGTGTTGCGTTTATTTTTCTTGCTTTGTAGTGTTATTAATTTGCCTCTAAATGTAATCTGCAGTTATGTTTCAAATTTGTAGACGGATTTCTGTAATGTTCGTGTTAGGAGTGATCTAGAACGGGAGTTCAGAATCACTTTTGAAGTATGAACTTATCTTTTATGGAAGTAATTTAATGATTGATGTTTTATTGAAATCTGGAATTATGAATAAATGTTAGAATCTGTCTAATCTGTTTTGAGCACCATTCTGTATCAATTGCAGAAGTGAAATGTCATATTTTGATGTTAATCTGCTTTTGATCGACCAATCTGTGGAGTAATCAATCTGATATCCATGGCTTAAAATTTAAATGATCGATTAGACTGGATTAATCTGCAATGATGTTAGAATCTGAATTAGGATTATGTGTTAGTTGCCTACAATTTGATCGACATTCTGTGTTTTTCTAAATCTGCAATTCACATTATTAATCTGCTAAAAGCCTGAGTTGAACGATCAATCTATATTTTCTATTTTTAGTAATCTGGCAATAATCCTAATCTGTCGGCATCTCAAAATTAGTAATATAATCCATTTTACCATGTTTCAGCAATATTTTACCATAATTATTAGATTATTTACACTATTCTGCATATTTAAATGTTAGAAACCAATTCTGTGATTTCTGCTTTGCTAAATCGGGAGATAAAAAGTAGAATTAATATTTTAGTACCGGAATTGGGAATAAATTACATTAAAAATAGGTTCTAGCATGTGCACAATGATTTGGGAAATGAAATGTGCCTTTTAATTGCTATATGAAAATTTGTATGCTAGGGAAAGACTCAAATTTAGGCATAGAATAATGATTGAGGAATGTTAGATAATTTAATCAACTTCCATGAAGTCCGTTTAAGCATAATTTGAACTTTAGAAGATTACTATATTTTTAATCTTTATAAAATGATTAAATTTTAATAAATTGATCTTTTTAGACATTGGAAAATGCTAAATCAATATGCAATTTCTATTTTATATTAAGATAACAATATTTAAAATATTACAAGCATCTCCCGTTTATATTTTTATTAATTAAAATTTTAACTTGCTTTATTATTAAATTTAATGTCACTATTTTTAATTTAATCAACTCTAGAATTAAACATACTCTTTTAAAAAATATAAAATATATTTAATAAACTTAAGAACAATTAAAATATTCTCCAGAATGAAATAATATTCTGAATTCCCTGTGGACCGACCTGGTAATCACCAGTATTTATTACTTGATGACAACCATCCGCTTGTGGTAAAATATGAGTAGTGAAAATCACTCATCACCAACCTGGAGATTGGGTGTGGCTACACCTTGGTAAAGAGAGGTTTCCAAGTCAAAGTAAATCTAAATTCCAACCTTGAAGAGATGGCCGATATCAAGTGTTGGAAAGAATCTATGACAATGTCTATCGCCTCGACCTACCTCGTGAGTATGATGTTCATGCAACTTCCAATATTGTTGATTTATGCCCTTTTGATATATGCAATGAGGAGATAGTAAAGGAAGTGGAGCAAAAAGGCCATGAAGAAACCAAAGACAAGAGTGACAAGGAGCCAATTGTGATACCGATTGGACTAATTTCCCAGAGTCGACGTCGTAAGTTACAAAATGCTTTGAATTCCTTAATTCAAACTTGGATTTCTTATCTTGGTGACAGAGAAATTATTGGTGACCTTGTTGGAAAGCCGAGTTTGGTACGTTATTTGTAGGAGTTGAAAATGAAGATCAAGAAATTGCAAACTACAACCTCTTGGTCTTAAAGGAGAAGTGGCTTGGGGGTGAGAAAATTTCATGATTTTAATGGTCTACATGAGTCACCTATAAGGGTAAGATCTAGTGATATTGAAGACCTTGAGGTAAGGAAATTATTTCTGAAAAATGAATGAGGAAAATATGAAAATTTGTTATGTGATGAGCATCTGAATATTTCTGAAATTGCTGAGCATAGGTGGAATTTTAGCGACATTGCCTTGGAATTCCAGCTTTTGGTTTTAAAGTTGGAGAGTTATGCATGTATGACAATAAAATCTGGAAATTGTCATGAAAAGGGACATTGAATGCTATATTTGGAAATAAATATCTTAATCATAATGTTCTAAATGAGTTTTTCAGCATTTTTGGTTCATTTTTGTAAGAAAATTGGCTCCGGGGAGATATCAAAATTGATTTTCATGGAAATTTTTGTCAATGGGTTGTATGAATAGCTCCCCTTGAATTTTTATGATTGCCTTGACTTGGAATTTCTGAATTTGAAGCTTATGTGCCAAGATTATGCATGTTTAAGTGAAAAGGAAGGAATGGATAAGAATCATGCACACATGAAGTACATTCTATGCCATGTGAATGTGAATGATTTTAACATGATTCAAATCATAATTATGGACCTTGGGCTTGTTTGCACAAGTTTAAGAAACATTTAAATTAAGTTTCATATATCAAGCTTTGAAACTTATTGCAAATTTTTCCTTTTATGTAGGTTGGTGGGACAACCAACTTCTAAAGGAGGACCATATTAAAAGATCTTAAAGATGATATCAACAAAGAATCTACGGCTACATCATGCACAACGGCGCCTCATTTGCAGTCCTGGTGCCCCCCGGCACATCCCCACTGAAAGCCCTTGAACAAGTTCTTGCCCAAGCACCACCCCACTAGCGGCACCCAAAACTTCTCCCAAGCGCCAATTGGCGCCCCAAATTTTACTTGGCCAAAAATTCTGCCAAAAATCACGGTATGAGGCGTCACTACATGCAATGGATCCCTAAATGTTGCCCAAGCACCATCTGGCTCCGAAAATGCACCTGAAGCCCATTTTGCTTGGATCCAACCTTTTTCAAGTGAGATCTGACCCTTCTTTATCTTATAAGTACTATTTCCCTTTCTTCCCCACAAATTTCATGAAATTCCATATGATTTTTACTAGATGAAGACTTGAGGATCATTATGTTAGGAAAATCCTCATTTTCTACCTTCTCATTTCAATGTAATTGCATTTCTAGCATCTAGGGTTAAATAATTGGGATGATGTCTATAAACACTATTCTATCTTTATTATTCAAAGTTCAACTTTCTTCTTGTTCATCTTTTTAGGGTATCAAGAACTTCTCATTTTTGAGAATCAATGGTGCTTGATTTTCACACCAAAATCGGGTATATTCACATTGAATTTGTGAAAGGCGTGTCTTACTCAATTGATTGTAAGTTTTCTTCTTTACTTTTTTTCTTTTTTCCGGTAAAACTGATTGTAAGTTTTTGATTGAGTTTGTATGCTCATTTCTGCATTTTTGGTTTAGTTCTTGGAAACTTGATCCATAATCAAGTTAACTTGATCAAAACCATCATCTCATTGAACCCAACTAGCCATATCCATTGCTATTGCATATTTGCTTGTTCGTTGAATGCCTTTGTTGCATACATCAATGTAGTTTCTGCTCATCTACACAAGCTGAGTATCGTGCTCTGTCCTCGACTACATGTGAGATTGTTTGGTTACGTTGGTTACTTGCTAATATGGGTGTTCATCTTCATCGCCCTACACCATTGTATGGTGATTCTCAAAGTGCTATTCAAATTTCACGCAACTCTTTATTATCACACCAAGCATATTGAGACTGATTGTCATGTCACCCGGTGTCAACTCCAGAATGGCACATATGCCTTGTCTTTTGTCCATTCTTCTCTCCAGAATGCAAATTTGTTCACAAAAGTGCAACCCACATCCCGGTTCTGTTTTTTTTTTTTTTTTCTTTCCTGTATGACAAACTCTCAATGCTTCTCACTGCACCATCGTGAGTTTGCGGGGGATTTAGGAAATAATATTGCTATATTGTATTATATTTCACGATATGTCTTTCTATATATTGTCTTGTATATACAATATATATTTGGTTTTCTATCGTTATATAAGTATTATTTCCGTTTTTCAATTCCATATCTCTCATATTATCATACTATCAGGGTGCATATTATCAATCTCAAATTTGAAATAATTGCAGTATATGAAGTATAACATTTAAATAATTTTAATATTAAGATATATTATAATCATAAAATTAATTAAGAATAATATAGAAATAACTTGCAATCTCGCTTGCGAGCATTTTAAAATAAAATATCAAGTCAAGCTCGAGTTGAGCTTTTGACAAATCTGCTTGCGAGCTACTTGGCTTGCCCCTCATTTTACAATGCAATGCAATTTCCTAAACCCTAGGGCCGGAGATTGATGGAAAAGGCAGCCCTTAGCCCCTCTCCCACCCTCTAGCCTACCTACTCGTGTTCGTAGCTCGACTGGAGGATTACCTGTATTTGAGAAGATGTTTAAGGGTTATGATATTTAAACCTAGTACAGAAGACAAACAGGGTGGCATGGAATCCAGAACGAGAGCACTGATGATCCCTGCATTTCCCGAAGGACCGGTGTACCAGAAACGTTCCAGAAGGTTCACAGGGAGAATTACTGAGTTGCTGACCCCGAATTTTGAAGATGAGCTGCTGAAAGCCAAAACCGGGAAGATGGGTTTAGAACTGCTGATTCAAAGTGAAGAAGACCCCGGACCCAATCAACTGGATCCGGAAGCCCACAATTGATCGGAAGCAGCAGGATGTCGATCGCGGGAAATTGGCCGGAATCCCCACTTGAACAGCCACAGGAAACAGAATATTTTAGTTTCTAGTAATTTGTAATTCAACTAGTGCATGCATGCACAAGACAATTAAACAAGAAGGAGAGAGAAAACACCAAGTGGACCCCACAGGATTGAAGAGAAGAAACAAGTTACGTCGCGAACCTCGACTTACGTCGCAATCCTACTCTCGTGACATAACCAGGACGAGAGACTGACGCTGATACGTCGCAAGCCTACGTCGCGATCGTCCCCAACTTACGTCGCAAGCCTTGTTTCACGACGTAAGGATCACGACGTAGCCTCGGACCATGACACGACCCCCGCTGGAGACACCTTACGTCGAAAGCCATGCTTCACGATGTAAAGGTGATCACGACGTCAGTTTTGCAACGTCAGTTTAGGGTTTTCCCTTGTTTATTTAATTCTAGTGTAGGGTTGTTTATTTCTTTGTATTTCGGGTAGACTATATATATGGCCTCCCAAACATTACCTTGACACCTTTGAATGATATAAACAATTTGAGTGTTTTCTCTTTGGTATAAAAACCCGAGAGCATTTGAAGGTCAAAACCATGAATCCATCCATGTTGATGCATTCCTTTCGGGCTTGAGGTGTGCTCGATCGTATTGACACCATTAAGATCAACGGTAGAGGGATTAGGTGGCACAATCGGTGCAATCGAGTCCAATATTGTGTTTTCCGAATTGGTAACCTCATTCTATCATTTTATTTTTATTTTGGTTGTCTCTTAAAATTGTATCCAGTCCGATCCATGGCATCTTTTTTGTATCAGAGCCTAGATTGGATCGATTTTCCATTCCACTTCATGTTTTAAAATCCAAAAACCCAAAAATATTGTTGTTCTTATTTTTTTGTTGTTCGGCCGAGACTCATTTTGTCCATTTAGGGTATCTTATGCTAGTAGTTTGTTTAAGCTTCTCGCATATTTGGGATCCTTACTCGAATAGCTTTCTAACCGTACCAACGACCCAAAATTTCACCAAGTTTTTCATAATCTTCACCATGGCCGAGACTTGGTTCTTGTTCTAGGTTAGGGTTTTGTTGTTTAATCTTGTGTGTGATTGTAGCATTCGGATGTTATTGTTGGTTTTAAGTGTTAATCGATATTATATGTTGCAAAATATCCATGTTGAGAGCATCCGAGAGTTTTGGGATTTTTTGGGTTATGCATGAATGTTTTTTAATCCTCATAATTGTTCTTGAATGTTCTTGTTTGATCCGAATTGGGGTTGGGTTTGAGTGTTATTTTGTTTTGTTTGGGAACAAACATACGTCAGGTAGTGCATGCTTTTTGGAATTTTAATTAGGGGTGTACCAGGCTGCCAAAGTTGTTGGGAACAAACAATAGGTCGCTTTCAGGAGAAAAGGACAAGAAAATTCAAGTTTACGTCGTGAGCCTCACCTCACCTCACGTCGCGAACCCAGGTCCATGACGTAATCTTGCTTAGCGACATAAAGTCCAGCAAAGGCAAACACGTTGCGATCCACAAGCTACGTTGCGAAACCAGTCTCACGACATACTCCAGTTTCACGACGTACACGCATAGTGAAGCCCTCAGACCAATTACGTCGCAACCCAGTCTCATGACGTCAGTCCAGTCTCACGATGTTTGTTCGAGCCTGAAGCATTACACTCACGTCGCAATGAAACTTTTGACAATTTCCGCACGAGTATTTTTGAAAGATTATAACCCCGGTTAAATTTTTTATTCAATGAAATCAATTATGAAGATGAAGTTGGGATTAGGGATATGTTTATAGGTTGACACTTTTTATTACTCATGTGGGAAACTTTGATTTTAATTGGCTCTGCATGCTCCCCGTCAACGGCCATGAAACTTTTGACAATCTCCCACTATATGAGTATTTTCTAAAATATCAAGTTAGAATTTATTAAATGAAAAGAGTTATGATTTATGGACGGGGTTTAAGGATATATTAAGGTTGTCACGTTTTCATTACTCGTGTTCAGAAACTGTGGCCCGAAAGCACACGGTGTCAAAAATTACAGTAATTTATAGTAAGACCGGATCGTTCACTGGAGGATGTGCGATAGAAGCAGGGCCCACGTCTTTTACTAAGATTTTCCACTCAGTTACTCGTTTCAGGTTTTGCATTGGTTTTTAACACTACTTGACATAATTTAAACTAGACTATGAAAGCAATAAAAGTTACACTACAAAGCATAATAAAGTTAATCTAGAAAGCAATTAAATTTATTCTAAGAAAGCAATAAGATTTATGCTAAGAAAGCGGATGAAATTATTCTACGAAAGCAGATTTAAAAGGTGACAGAAGGGACATGAAGGAAATAATAAAGATTGGACAAGATTCAGATGAAACACAATTAAACTTCCATTTTTGTTTCACGGATCTTTGTTTGGGATAATTCATCAGTTAGCTAACTCTCATGCTTTCTAGACTATATTCCCTTTAGCAGACATGTACTTACTGTCTGAATTTACATGCTCTTAAGACCTCAATTTCTAAGATACCACAGATTAATGACTCCCTCTGCCGAGATATGTCATTTCTCCCTAGTGGATAAGCAACACCTAACACATCATTAATTGACATGCCAAGTACTCCCATCATCCCCCTTGTCACACCCAATAGTCTAGAAAAAATTCCGAACTAATCCACGACTCTTAAACCTTACAACCGGCGGCCAACCTCTATGAAAGCATTTTAAAGAAAGCGGTAAAGAAAGCAGTAAAGAAAGCATTTAAAAACCTATCACTCGAAAGCCTCAAAAGCTATCTCATTCTGTTAGCATAAAAGAGCCCCTGGTTTCGTTGACCAGATGCAGATTTAGAACTTACCAAATATCAGTAAGCCACAGGGCTTATAACATCCGGTTAGTTATGAGACACATACTGGGTGGAGCAGATCTGTGGAGATCTATTCCGGATGTACTCACTCAAGACTCAATGCTAGGCGTTGGTGGAAGAAGATAGTAGTTGAAAGAATACTCAACCCTACCTTATAAATTAACCAAGGCCTACATGCTGTTCCTCTAGTATTATTTATCCCATCTCATCCGAATCCAAGTGGACACGGATTCAATGCAATACCGAATATAAGATTTCCAACACACAGTTGAAAAATCATTCCCTACACAGGTACTAGACTCTCAATTAAAAACACAGATCCTTTCAGTCTAGATGAGACCTAATCGCTGACTCTGCTTCTAGTTCCCAAAATCAACCCCCAGTAGAAGATGAATTAGTCATGACTGTGAAATTATCCCTTACTTAGATCCGGATTTTATAAAGTGATTTTTGTGGAAATTTATTATGCAGCATCTGATTTAAATCAAGACTTCTATGTCCAAGGAGAAGGATCCCCAAAATAAATGTGACCACACTTGCTACATAATAATAGCATGCATACATGTATATGAGAAGTAAAATAAAATACCCCAAAATATATGGTGGGATTAGACAGAATTTGATACACAAAGATGGAATAGCCTTGAGATAGGAAGAATTGGCTAAAAGAGTGCCAGAAATAACTGGGGTTATCTGGACTGCAAACATCTGCCGTCCAGTTCCCAATTATCCAGATGGAATGGTTTTTAGACAGTAAGAAACCCTTAATGACAGTGATCGCTACCATCAAGAGTCCTACTATCCACGAGAGAGTAAAAACCCACATGTTTTCTTACTACAGTACTATTATAACAATGTTGATCGACACTGTTTAACATTACTGTGGCTCAAAATTCAGGTTGAAATTAAGATAAAGAGAAGAAAACTGTATCTAACTAGGAATTGGCTGAGTGGCTAATCGTTATCCCCGTGAAGGGACCTTTTTGCCGTAGCTTCCACCAATCACTAACCAGACCATGCAAAATAACGAATAATAATTAATACATAGAAGACGAGTTAATCGTTGTCCCGGTGAAGGGACCTTTTTGCCAACATTGATCTGTGATATCTCTTATTACCCGTTCATACACACAATTAATGAGAAAAGATGAAATTAAAAGAATGTTTTTGGGTATTGTGTAAGTATCAATTACACAATAATATAGACTCTAATGGGTTGATGTGTGCAATGGATAAAATTAAATGCAATGGGCCTAAGCCCAATACATCCATGCAACTTACACAACTCAGGAAGATAAAATATTTTTGGAGTTTTAAAATAGGGAGGGGAGGTCAATTCGGTCTAATGTAATATAAACCGAATTGCCTATGCATGAGAAATGAACTGTTGTCTTACCCAATTAATCAATATTTAGGTTGGGAAATAACATCATCTAATTCGGTTTGTCAAGCAATTCGGTATAGACCGAATTGGACAAACCGAATTGATGGGTATTATCCCCTTACTCAAATTTGGCTAATGCATTTGCTTCAAAAGGAGTGTTTAATTCGATTTACCAGGATAATTCGGTATAGACCGAATTGGCAAACCGAATTGGTTTAATAAGGAAAATAATCTAAGGCATGAAGAGATGATAATGCATACAATGAAGTTTCCAAGTCAATTCGGTCTATGTGTGCAATTCGGTATAGACCGAATTTTCGGTATAGACCGAATTGCATAGATCGAATTGCATGGGAACTTCATGAGGCTGTGAACACAACATTTTTTATCATGCAATTCGATCTTCATGGGCAATTCGGTGTAGACCGAATTGCCTTAGACCGAATTGCATGGCATTTTCACATGTGTAATTTTTATGTTTACAAATATCACTGCGGTTTCTAAGTTGATATGGTTTATGATAGATGGGAGTGATCCCATCACTCATTTCACATCAATGTCATCTCGCAGCCATACTTGTAAATATTTTGTGGTTATCCATAATCATGCATGTTCAGTGGATAATAGCATGGAGTAAACCCTAAGCTACAAACAAATAATTCATAGATTAAATAACCTAAAACAACTATAATTCTAAGAACATCATGCATAAAAGAATAAGAACACTTAAATTATCTAAGGTAACATAAACAAGACATCTAAGCAAGGAAATTAAAATAAAGCTTGTAAACCTATTTATAAGAAGCCTTAAATTATGTAAACACCTAAGAACACTTATTTGTGCTCTAAGGCATAAAAACACACCAAAAATCCACTTAACATGCATTTATTAAGAATGAAAGCCAACTAGAAACATATTAAATGTAACCTAGTTGGGACAAACATTCCTTCTACCATATTTATTGCCAAGGAAAGCATTTAAAGAGTGTGAAACACATGAACCAAAATCCATTTCTGGAAATTTTCATTGCATTAAACACTTGAAAACAAAGTAAATAACCCAAAACCATCATTAGATTGAAGGTTGGGTTCATTCTAACTACAAAGCATATTAAAAATATGGAAAATGGCTACTCTAAGTGGTAGTAACAGCTTTACAAATTAAACTAACATCAAAGCAACAAAAACTAATCTAAAATGCATAAAAATAATCTAACTAATCTACCTACCTAACCCTTAAGGGGTGAAGAACTTGGTACCCCTTGTCCTCTCAAAGAATTAGGGTTGGAACTGCGTTCTGTGTTCTGAGATATCTTCAGTGTTGGTGAGAACTGGCTTTTATACTTGTTCTTCAAAACCTTAGGCCCATCAGAGCCCATTAGCAATGGCATGCTTTTTCCACGTGCTCCTCAGCTTCATCTGGGTGTATTTTGAGCTTAATTCGGTCTCCACATGCAATTCGGTATAGACCGAATTGGTGGACATCGAATTGCTTGAAGTCTTTCTTTCTTGATCTTTGGCTGGGATGTGGTCTTCATTGTCAATTCGGTATAGTGTAGACCGAATTGATTGTGTCGAATTGCTCATGGTCTCCTGCTTGGCTTTCTTGTCTTGAATCAATTCAGTCTATGCGATCAATTCGGTGTAAACCGAATTGCATAGACCGAATTAGGTATCTTGTTTCTCCTCTCAACATTTGGTCTATTGTTCTTCTTTATTCTTCAGCAATTCGGTCTATATGGGCAATTCGGTGTAGACCGAATTGCCTAGACCGAATTGGCTTTCAACACTTAGCCAAAAATTTCATTTTTGTGGATTTTTCAATCTTTTTCCCATCTTTTGATTTTTGTGGGCTATTTTATTCTTTTGCCCATCTTTTAATTCCTTTTTCTTTTATTTTTCCTTTTTTTTCATGTTTTTGGATTTTTCTAACACAAATGCAATTAAAATTGCATATTTTTGTGTTTTTCATTATCAGCTTATTGTTTTTACAAACTCGCATTAATTTGTCGAATTCAACTGCTTTCTTATTAAAATAAGATGGGAATGCGATCAAAATATCCGTCTCAGACACGGAAATGGATTGAAATAATGGACAATTTTGGCCATTATCAACATCCTCACATTTAATACTGATCGTCCCCGAGCAGTCAGAGTCAATGCTCCTAAGAGCAAGGACTCTGCACATTCAATCCATTTGCGTGGCTTCAAAAATTTTATTCTTGTTGTATTGAGATAAGATAATCAAAATTACAAGTATTAAACTCTCTTGATTGCAGTGTTTAATGAAATGATATTTTTCACTTGAGTCGGTATACAAATCAATCATTATTGTTAATTCTTCTTGAATATATATATAGAACATCTCATTGGTTTAATTCTTGAATTGAAGCATGACATGAACATTAATCAATCAAAACAGAGCCTCACATATAGTAGAACGGAAATTTCACTCTCTCTCAAATTGGATTTTGGACAATACGCTCATAATCAAATTCAATTAAATTCTCCCATAAGCTTGCAATTAGACCAACTCGCCACCTACTCATTTCCTCAAATCGAGATCCCGAGGTCTTATTAAGGGTTATAACGGGGCATACGGTTGTAACATCGGTATGGTAGGGAATTATTGGGCTAAAAAGTGGCACGAATCCATTCCACCATAACTTGGCATGTTTTTATTTAAAATTTATGATCATCAATACTTTCCTTTCTTTTTGTTTTTCTTTTCTGTTGCATGACATTAGACTATGTCTAATTTGCTTTGTCAATTGCATTTTTTTTTGTTGAATGGATCTCAACATTTTTCTCTTTTTCTTTTTCTTTTCTTTTCTTCTTTCTCTTTTTTTGAATCGGTTTTTGAATGCCGATTGATGTTTTCTTTTTGATGATCATATATTATAATGCATTGGTAGAATAGATTCGTGTACACTTGGGTTTGATTTTCTTGGTCTTTTTATATGGTTAGGAAAATATAGTGGTTCCAAAAAAAATTAGGCTTAAAGGCTCAAAGTGGTTAATCCTAAAGGGAAAATATTTTTGGGTTTGGATTTCAAAGAAGGCTAAAAATTTGTGTTTTTCTAAGTGCCTCGATCATATGCTCAATTTTGGGAATATGACATGGTCTTGAATCGGTCCCAATTGCAAGTTCTAGTTTCCTTTAATCGAATTGATTTTCACACAATCAAAGAAATGATGAGTAAAAATGACTCGGCTCAGATCTCACATGGTATGGTTTGATCATGTCATACATTTATTCTTGAACTTTAACCTTTTAAAAATTCTTTGCAATTTATTCAATCAAATTCTCAACATGAAAGTTTATTTTTCTTTTCAAGTGATCATATCATTAGATTTTTATAGCTCAAAACCTCAAGAATTTATATCAGGCATATTTTTAATTATTTTATCCCAATTTAATAGTTTGAAAATTTCATCATTAGCCTAAATTCAACATGTGAATTTAGGTGACAAATTTATACTTGTTTTATGCCGGTTATTTAATTGAAAGCAGTAAAAAGACACTGTGAACATGCGAGCATGTTACAGCTTTGGTTTTTTGGCATGGCAGTTGCTTATTCATCTTGGACTGCCACACATTTTTTCAAAATATTTTTGAGAACTCAAAGCGAAATTCTCTTTGTGGAAAGCGATAAATACATCAATTACAATAGATTTCCAACAGTCTGATCGACAGTTTACTGAGTGGATGGAAAATCTAATGTATGATGTTTACATTGAAGCTCATACATATTTGATCATTGAAAACTCAATCTCTTCTTTTCCAATCACTGAGGGGGAGGTTTGGCATCATCTCTCGGTGGGGAAGGGAGCTTTCTGATAACGGCCTTCATTATTTCAGCTTGATTGAAGAACATCGCTTTCATCAACTCCCTACTTTTCTCCTCGCTCTCCAGCCTTTCCTTGTGCAGTCTCTCCTCTCGTTCAGCTGCTTTTCTTGAGAGCTCTTCTTCTTTTTCGAGCGCTTTTCTTTTGAAATCTTCTTCTCGTTCGAGCATCATCAGTCTGAACTGTTCCTCCTTCTGTGATTGCTTTTCCTGGTTGGAACCGATGGCGTCGGCAAGCGATTTGACACTCTGCATCATCGATTCTCCCATTTGGTTTACTAACAACAGAGTTTGAGAATCAGCTGGAAACTGAGATATATCTTGGCTTCTGCGAGGGAGTTGGACTGGGCGTTTTCTTGGTTGGCTCGGACTGGAGACATCAGTTTGAGGGTGACTTGGAGTTGGTGCCTCATCAATATGATGTTCTTCTGCAGCAGGTTCTGTGGAGGGAACTCCAGCTTCTTCTGTTGAAGGTACCGCTTAAGTACGAGCCTTCTTTTTGCGTGATTGGCACTTGGCTAGCTTCCTCGGAGTGCATCTAGACTGGGCATCTGATTCCTCTGGCATGGCATACACAACTGGATCAGATACCCGAGTCTTTGGAAGTGGGATAGGGGGATTCGTTTGAATGAGATCGCTCCCTTGGAAGACTGATAGATCTACTCCTTGAGCTTCACAGATCCTCATGATGAGGTTGGGATAACAGAGAGCAGCTGCCCTGCCGGAGCTCCTTGTGGTCATAACATAGAAAATATGCTCTCCCACATTGATCTTCAACCCGTGCCAAATCTTAGCAAAACCCTTCACAATTCGTCCAGATGTCTCATGTGCGTGAGGGTTTGGCCTAATTTTTGACATGTAGAAGCCATATGAGGGTTGGAACTCCAGCTTCAGGTGCCCTGACTTGAAATAGAATTCTCCGGTGTAGCTCTAGGCAGTGAGGGATCTTGTGATGTTGTCGTAATATGACCTCTCTGCTGCCTTACACACTCCTTTTTCGAAAATCTCAGCTGCTGAGACTTCTGAATTCCAGTTGGGTGTGCCAAGGAAGTTGTTCAGATATTCTCTAGATACGTTGATGTCAACTCCTCGCACCCAACTTTTCTTCTGCGCCACGTTCAAATTGCAGTAGAATTCCCGAGTCAGTTCTGCTATCCCAGGTTCGCCATGGTGCGTAAGGAATTCAGTCCATCCATGTTGTCCTTGTAAATAAGTTATCATGGGGTGATTGACCATTTCTGGACTGAATCCTTTGTCGGGTATGAACATGTCGGCCAGTGCCATATAGCGCCCCGCATTCTGCTCGCTCCCATTGAACCTTCTCATTTTATCCGCATCATCCTTGATGGGAAATCTCTTGTACTTTTTGGTGGACACCCCCAGTCGGCCCTTTGAGGTGGAGGTTATCCAATAACCAGCAGGTCGAACTGTTCCTGTTGATTCTTGGGTTCCTCCTGAACCTGCTTGATTCCAATCGGAATTCGAGCTTCCCTCAGGTTCCTCCTGCTGCTCGCCTTCAAATTGATGTTCAGTTTCAGCTTGTGCATCTGCTTGCAGCTCTCCCTCAAATGTTCCCTGTTCAAACATGTTACAAGGGGTTTCATGAAATACAGAATTGAATACAACATTGGGAAAGAAGGGATCAACAAAAAGCTGATATTCTTTTTGTGGTACCTCCACTTCGCTCCCTTTGTTTAATTCTTCGACTCCTTGTTCTGTCATTTCATCTCCCTGACCTTGCAATGTCAATATCACCTTGGAGGATTTGTTGGTAGGTCTTGTCTTTGAAGAGGTCTTCCATGGTTTCCAATTCTGCCTGCTTGTTATCCCTGCTGCTCTCATTTCTTAGCATTTCTTGCACTGCGGGTTGAGGTTGGGCAGCAGTGGCGACCATTGTTTGTGCAGCAATCTGATTGAAATCACTCCTAAGCTCAGCAATTTTTCTCATTGTATTTTCCATTTTTTCATTCCCTTGCTGCACAATCTCCTCAATTTCCTTTGTTGGCATCAGCCCTTCAACAATTTTGTCCACTCTGCTCTCAACTCCACTTCTTCGGGCACTTATCTCCTTCTGCTACTTCTCTTTATCTTTCGCCCATTCATCCGGCTCAGCTTTTACTTTATTTAATAGGCACGATGTTGGCTTCACTGATTATTTGACAATCATCGTCCCCAACATCGGCCTCCTTGGTGGTCTCAGTCTTCTCTCGCTTTTCCATTTCAGCCTGCAATTTTTCAGCAGCTATCCTATTCTCTTCCTCTTCCCGGGCTTTTCTTACGTTTTCTTGCATTTCTGCCTCTTTCTTTTTCTCCTCCTCATTCTTCCTCATCATTTCATCCCACTATCTTCTTCTTTGGGCTCTCTCATCCTCCCTTTTCTGCCTCCATTCTTCCTTCTCTTTTTCCATTTCAGCCTCTGCTTCCTCTTTCTTCCGCCTTTCTCTTTCAGCTTGTCGTGCCTCATACTCAGCAATCCTTTGTTCTTCAGCCCGTTCAGCATCTGCGAGCCTTTGTTCTTTCTCAGCAATTTCAGCGTCTGCTTTCTCTTGAGCTTTCTTTGCCATTTCAGCATCAAATTTTTCTTTGGCCAGACGCCTCTGCTCCTCTTTTGATAATTCAACTACATGCCATTTGCCCTTATCCTTTGGCTCTGTAGGCTTACCATAGTATTTTGGCACAGGTGGAAGTATTCTAGGTTGGCTGGAAGGCTTCGGTTCTTGGATCTTGATTTGTGGCTCAGCTGGCCGTCCAGCTTTTTCTTTTTCAGCCAGCTTTATCAATTTCCTCTTTTTCTTTGGCGGCTCTGACTCGGTTTCAGTTGGATGACACTCCGATTCGATTGACTGGTGGGATTCAAGTGTTGGGTCCACATAATCATCGATCATTTTATCATCTTCTTCGGTCCACAGCCCCAATTCCGGACCTTTAATCTTCAGATATTTCTTGATAAAATTTGGTTCGGTCATTGCTTTTAGCTGGGCAGTCCATTTGTCTCTAATATGTCTGCCCAACACCCCTTGGAATCCCACATCATATCTCAATCGCCCTCTTCTATTTTCCTGGCAGTATTTCAGGGCTTCCCTATCCATTTCCTGCAAAAGATTGAAGAATCTTTGTTTCATATCAGCGTAGAGGGTGTCCATTATATCTGCCTCCTTCTCCTTCAGATTGGACAGGTCTCGGACCGGTGGAACATTCAAGTATTCCAGGCATTTATAGTCATCCATCAGCTTTATCTGCTTTTTCCGTCTGCCCATCCTTGTCCAGTCCCTGTTCCGGATCATTGTGGTGCATTCGGCTCTGACGAGTGCAAAATTTGGCATCCCATCCATCGCGGCTTCTCTGGGCACAACCGCTGGGAATCTTTTTGGCAAAATTGTCGGGATAATCTCCTTATTTCCCGGGGGAATCACCACTCCTGGGTTTAGCATGGGGACTCGGATGTCCTTCTTCCAACTCTACCATGCTTTCATGTACTCGCCCCACAGTGCCCTTATTGCCTTTGTCTTTTCAATAATCGAGTCCAGCTTTGGGGTGTGGTTAGCTGCTCCATAACTCAGCACGGGCTTGAGGGATTCCCAAAAATTGTATGCCATTTCAGTATGGCGTGCCTTGGCGTGCTTTGTGAGCCACAATTGCTCTTCCGGTCCGCAGACAGTCCCATTGTCAAATAACTCTTTCTTGTACATGAATGGGAAAGCGTCTGTCATGGAGAATATCCCAGATACCGCCACTTGTTGTGCTGGAGGAATTTTTCTGGCATAGTACCTCTTGGTCTCTTCTGTGATGGCTGGTTGAATAGGGATCGGCTCAAAGGCTGCCACTTTCTTGTCTCCGAATTTCTGTTCGAGCAATCTATTCCACCGGCCTTTCTGCTCAATCATCCTCCAGACCATCCTTTCGTAGTGTACTTCGGGAGAGAATCTCTGATCAAAGGTGGCGTGTGTGAACTCATTATCCCAGAAATTCATAACATGCTTGCAAAAATCTCTTTCAAGTCCCATAACCTTGTGATTTCTGTCCTCTTCTGGGATGTCTCTCCACCAGTGTTCTTTCATCTCGAATCTCCATTCGATCTGGTGATCCATCTTTAACTTGAACTCGGCTGCCAAAGCTCGCCTATTCTCGTCCATTTCCCTTTTCATTCGTTCGATCTCTAGAAAGGCAAGATCTGGAGTTGTCTTTGGAAGCCCCATTATGGAATCCTTAATGATATATTGGTCCCTGAAGAAGAAGAGATGAGAATATTGTTGAAAAAAAAAATTTAATAGAATAAGATTAAAGTTAAAAATCAACATCCTCACATTTTGAGCCTTGCTCTAAATGTGAGTTACTTGGTTTCACTTGCTTTTATTGAGGCAGAAGATAAGTACTACTAACATTATTGAACATAACTAATTACAAGGGAAGAAAAGAATAATAAGATTCTTGGACCCTTATAATTTTTCTTAAACTAAAGATAGTCTATGGATTTTTTTAAATGGTCAAGAGACCAAAAGATGGAACTTTATAGGTTATTGAGCACACAAAAGAAAATTTTGATTTTTAATCACTATAAAAGTGATTTAGAATGAATGCAATGGGATGAGGAAAATTTAATGATGAAGAAAGAATGCACATGATGGATGATGCAATTATGAGCATGAGCAGTGGACTGGAAAAATAAAAATAAAGATAAACTAACACACACAAACACACAAAGATTATTTTTAGATTTTAATAAAGTGTTGACTTTTTATTTAATAAAATCGGGGATGTGAGTGGTCCCCATTTGAATTTTTGTGTGGATAACGGGTGATGAAAAGTGAGCAAAATTACTACACTTTGTTGACTCCCCACATATCCCACATGTGCAAGTCAAACACTTAATGAAACAAAATAAAGAATCCTACCAACTTTTGTCTCTTTCATACATAAATGCCAAACTAACAGTATTTGAGAACACATGTCAGGAAAAATTTTGGCATGGTTTCGTTTGTAACCCATGTTTCCATGTTTATTACAAACATCAACTTTTCAGTTGAGTTTGCAAAGTGTAGTACACAGGTACCCACAAAACATGTATTAGACAAAGTTTCCACAACTCAGTAGCATGCAAACAAAATTAAACACACAAACAGTCCATTATGCCAAGAATTTTCAAGAATTCATACTTCATCAACAATGAACATTGATTTAATCACAATCATCATGCTTATTCAATCAACATCATGAAACATCTAATTATCAAAGTAACACAGTGGTTAATAGAAAATACCCCAGCGTTTTACCTAATTTCACAGATTTTAGAGCATAATCACAGACAACAAAGTTTATACACAGACACCAACAATGGAAATGACAACAATATTTACACATTGGACAAAAGCATAATTTTGTAGGCTTTTGAAACCTAATTTTTCAAAATAACATCATCCCTAAAACATAGTAAGCTCTAACAGTTGACAATGGAGGTTCGAACAAGACGGCAGGAAAAGCCCTAGTTCTACCCTTGCTGTTCTAGCCTATTCCGATCATGCCCACTACATTCCGACCATATTCCGACCATCTCCGACTCAAAAACAGGTCTTACTCTCCTTCCCCACCCCCGATTTCACAAAACCCGTGAAAATATAAAAACTGAAATCGCGAGAATGGGGTGCGAACTCAAAAACAGAGGCTTACCCTTTGCTCCCACTTGGATTAGAAGATGAAGACGCCATTTTTAAGGCTTTGGGAGTAATCGGACGGAGTAAAACTTCGGACTGGATGACTGGTTCCGCGAGGAAGAAAGTGTTCGCGAAAGGGGGGTTCGGGGATTTTTCTAAGTATGAAAGTGGGAATGAGAGGGAAGAAGGGGAAAAGAGTATATAAAGGGTTGTGGGACAGGGATCAATTCGGTCTAATGGAGACCGAACCATCAATTCGGTCTAGACCGAATTGATGAGATCCCCAATTGTTTGTGAGGGATTCGGTCTCCAGGCCAATTCGATATAGACCGAATTGGCTTGTAGACCGAATCTGGAGAAAATCACAAACAACTCATTTCAATTCGGCATTTAAAATCAATTCGGTGTAGACCGAATTGACATAAGACAGAATTGGAGAGAGTATACCGAATTGGACACTTAGAAGGATGAAGAGTGCTTTTGTGAGGCAATTCGGTCTATTCTATACCGAATTGCCTTGTAGACCGAATTGGTCACTTGCAAAAATGAGACAGAATAAAATAGTGCCTTTTGTAAATCAATTCGGTCTTTCAAAACCAATTCGGTATAGGCTGAATTGCTTAGACCGAATTGCTTACTTAGCAAAGTTAACACCAAATGTGTGCCTTGGGGAATCAATTCGATCTCTTCGATCAATTCGGTCTAAACCGAATTGGCTTGGAGATCGAATTTGGAGAAAATACCAAGGCAATACTTAACAGAATTTTTGAAATTTTCCCAGTCTTTAACATTTTCTAAAATTATGCATTTTCTAAAAATCTAAAATACTGAGCATGCTTATTTACGCACAATGATTATTCTAAATATTTATTGCTTGCATAAATTAGGTTGGATTAACACTGCTATTTTGTGGATTTATTCCGGACTTTAAATTTCTCTAATTTCCGGAATTAATTTCCATTAATTGCTATATTAACCCAACCAGGAACCTGGTTTCTGAAGCTTTATTTTTCTTTTTCTTGATCCTGCAAGGCAAACATAGGAAAAATTATTAGATTTTTCTCCAAATATCAACATCCTCACATTTAGAGTTTTAGTACTCTAAATGTTTAGTTGATGTTTGGATACTTATTGCTCAAGATAATGAATATGCTATGTAGTGAATAATTAGTTATATATATTATTTTATTGAGCATAGGCCGGCTCTGATATCATTTGAACTTCTTTTTCGGGATCGAACTGTCCGAGGTACTCCTTCAATCTCTGTCCGTTCACCACCATCTCTCCCTTATCAGTACGAATCCTGACAGCTCCACTTTCAAACACGTGCACCACTTCGTATGGCCCTTCCCATCTGGATCTAAGCTTTCCAGGGAACAACTTCAACTTAGTATTGAACAATAAGACATTTTGACCAACATAGAAGTGTTTAGATTTAATACGACGATCATGTAACTTCTGGGTCCGCTCTTTATAAATCCTTGAGCTTTCATAAGCTTGCGCACGTATTTCCTCAATTTCATTGAGGTCCAACTTGCGTTTGCCCTGAGCAACTCTTGGATCAAAATTAAGTGTTTTCACGGCCCAGTAAGCCTTATACTCTAGTTCTACGGGCAAGTGACAGGCTTTTTCGAAGACAAGCCTATAAGGGGACATCCCAATGGGAGTCTTAAATGCAGTGCGGTATGCCCATAGTGCATCATTGAGCTTACGTGACCAATCTTTACGGGTTATCCCCACAGTAGCCTCGAGTATATGTTTGATTTCGCGGTTTGATACCTCGACCTGACCACTAGTTTGGGGATGATAAGGCGTGCCTATCTTGTGGAGAATCTCAGTTTTGCTCATAAGAGCTGCAAAAGCTTTGTTAACAAAATGGGTTCCTCCATCAGATATGATTACCCCTAGGTACACCAAACCTATTGAAAATGTTATTTTTCAAGAATTTGATGACTTGGTGACCATCATTGGTTGGCAGTGCAACCGCCTCAACCCACTTGGACACGTAATCGACAGCTACCAAGATGTAATAATTACCATCAGATGTTGGGAATGGTCCCATGAAGTCAATACCCCATACATCGAAAATCTCAAGAGTGAGAATTCATTTTTGAGGCATTTCATCCCTCTTGGAGATATTCCCTAGTCTTTGGCATCTGGCGCAGGCCTTAACAAACGCCTTGCAATCCTCATAAATGGTAGGCCAATAGAAACCACACTCGAGCACTTTATGAGCTGTTCGAGTGGGGCCATGGTGACCTCCATATTCCGATCCATGGCATCTTTTAGCGATCTGATAAGCCTCGTGCTCAGTTACACATCGTCTAATAATCGAATCTGCACAATGCTTGAAGAGATAAGGATCTTCCCAGAAGTAGTTGACTACGTCTCGGTTGAACCTTGCTTTATGACCCTTGTGCTGGAATGGTGGGGTTATTCCACATGCTCAAAAGTTAGCAATGTCGGAAAACCATGGACAAGCTTGATTATGAAGGTGCAAAGCAAACAGTTGCTCATCCGGAAAATTTTCATTTACGGCTATCTCATTTTTATCATTTTCTATTCGAGACAAATGGTCAGCAGCACCATTGTCTTCGCCCTTTCTATCTTTTATTATGATATCGAATTCCTGCAACAGAAGTACCCACTTGATTAATCGAGGTTTGGCATCTTGTTTGCTGAACAAGTATCTCAGTGCAGAGTGATCTGTGTACACTATGGTTTTCGTACCAATGAGGTACTGTCTGAATTTATCAAATGCGAAAACCACAGCATACATCTCTTTTTCAGTGGTGGTGTAGTTGATTTGAGCTTCATTCAGGGCGTGACTTGCGTAATGAATTACACAATGTTTCCCTTCCTTATGTTGCCCAAGAACTGCACCTACGGCGAGATCACTTGCATCGCACATTACCTCGAAAGGCATTGACTAATCGGGTGGTTGCACTATCGGAGCAGAAATTAACATCTTTTTGAGCGTGTCAAAAGCTTGAACACACGCTTCATTTATTACGAAGGAATTTTCTTTACAAAGTGAAACTTTTGATAATTTCCTACACGAGTATTTTATAAAATATCAAGTTTGAATTTATTAAATGAAAAGAGTTATGATTTATGGAAGGGGTTTAATGATATATTTCACTTTTTATTACTCATGTGGGAAACTCTTATTTCAAATGGCGCTGTGAAACTCCTCGGCATGAAACTTTTGACAATTTCATGCCATGAAGATCCTTGCCATGAAACTTTTGACAAGTTCCCACTATATGAGTATTTTCTGAAAGTTAATAATCCTGGTTTTCAATTTTATTTAATGAAACCAATTTATGAAGATGGAGTTGGGATTAGGGATATATTTATAGGTTGTCAAGTTTTTATTACTCGTGTTAAGAAACTGTGCCCCCGAAAGCGCACGGTGTCAAAAATTGCAGTAATTTATAGTAAGACCGGATCGTTCACTGGAGGATGTGCGATAGAAGCAGGGCCCACGTCGTTTACTAAGATTTTCCACTCGGTTACTCGATTCAAGTTTTGCAATGGTTTCTAACAACTACTTGACAATAATTTAAACTAGACTATGAAAGCAATAAAATTATTCTACAAAGCACAATAAAATTAGTCTAAAAAGCAATTGAATTTGTTCTAAGAAAGCAATGAAATTACACTAAGAAAGCGGATAAAATTATTCTACGAAAGCAAATTTAAAATGTGACAGAAGGGACAGGGAGAAAATAATAAAGATTGGACAAGATTCAGATGAGACACAATTAAACTTCCATTTTTGTTACACAGATCTTTGGTTGGGATAATTCATCAGTCAGCTAACTCTCATGCTTCCTAGACTATGTTCCATTTAACAGACAGGTACTTACAGTAAAGAATTTACATGCTCTTAAGACCTTAACCTCTAAGATACCACAGATATGCAACTGCCCCCGCGCAGAGGTATGTTATTTATCCATGGTGGATAAGCAACACCTAACACATCATTAATTGACATGCCAAGTACTCCTATCATCCCCATTGTCACACCCAAAGTCCAAATTAATTCCCGAACTAATCCATAACTCTTAAACCTTACAACAGGCGGTCAACCTCTAATTCTCCCGAGTGACCTCTATGAAAGCGTTTTAAAGAAAGCAGTAAGGAAAGCAATAAAGAAAGCACTTAAAAACCTATCACTCGGAAGTCTTAAAAATCATCTCATTCCGTTAGTATAAAAGAGCCCCTGGTCTTGGTGACCAGATGCAGATTTAGAACTTCCCAGATATCAGTAAGCCACAGGGCTTATAACATCCGGTTAGTTATGAGTTACAAACATGAGTGGAACAGACCTACGAAGATCTATTCCGAATGTACTCACTCAAAACTCAATTTTAGGCTTTGGCGGGAGAAGATAGTAGTTGAAAGAATACTCAACCCTACCTTAGAAATTAACCAAGGCCTATATGTTGTTCCTCTAATATTATTTATCACATCTTATCTGAATCCAAGTGGACACTGATTCAGTGCAATATTTAATAGAAGATTTCCAACACACAGCAATTTTGAGAAACCAATAGATATTTGAAAATCATTCCCTAAACAGGTACTAAACTCTCAATTAAAACACAGATCCTCTCAGTCTAGGTGAGACCTAATCGTTGACTCTGCCTCTAAGTTCCCAAATCAACCCCACTAGAATATGAATTAGTCATAACTGTGAAATTATCCCTTACTCAGATCCGGATTTTATAAAGTGATTTTTGTGGAAATTTATTGTGCAACATTTGATTTAAATCAAGACTTTTATGTCCAAGGAGAAGGATCTCCAAAATATTATAGACCACAATATCTTCATAATAATATCATGCATACATGTATATGAGAAGTAAAATAAATTACCCCAAAATATAAGGTGGGGTTAGACAGAATTTTATACACAAAGATGGATTAGCCTGAGGTAAGAAGAAATTGGCTAAAGAGACTGCCAGAAATAATTGGGGTTATCCGGACCGCAAACATCTGCTATCCGGTTCCCAAGTATTCCAGATGGAATGATTCTTAGACAGTGGAATGCCTTAAGTGACAGTTGCCGCCGTCATCTTAGACTTCCTTATCAGTGAATTTGGATGAAAACCCACATGTTCTATTACTGCAATAATTATTAGATAACATTGGCATATATCGTCTAACATTACTACAGCTCTAGATTCAGGTTTGAAATTAAGATAAAGAAAAGAAAGTTGTATCTTGTTTGGAGTTGGCTGAGTGACTAATCGTTATCCCTGTGAAGGGACCTTTTCGCCGTAGCTTCCACCAACCACTAATCAGATCATGCAAAATAACGAGTAATAAGTAACACACAGAAGACGAGCTAATCGTTATCCCGGTGAAGGGACCTTTTCGCCAACATTGATCTGTGATGTTCCTCATTACCCATTCATACACACAATAAACAAAAAAGATGAAATTAACAAAATATTTTTGGCATTATGTGAGTATTAATCACACAATAGTTTAGGCACTAATGAGTTGAGATGTGTAATGGATAAAATTAGATGTAATGGGCCTAAGCCCAATACACCCATGCAACTTACACAACTCAGGAAGATAAAATGTTTTTGGAGTTTTAAAATAGAAGGAAGAAAGCCATTCGGTCTACTAGGTGAGGTGCAAATTAGACCGAATTGAGGATGCATGAGGGATGAAGTAATACCTTACCCAATCAATCCTTGTAAAGACATGAAACATCAGCTAATTCGAATTGTCGAAGCAATTCGATCTAAACCAAATTGGACAATTCGAATTGATGAAGTCATTCCCTCACTCAAATTTGGCTAAGGCATTTACCCCAAAATGAGGGTAATTCGAATTGCCAAGTTAATTCGGTCTAGACCGAATTGGCAGTTCGAATTGGTAAGAGACAGAAAATAAACTAAGGCATGAGGGGATGCATAGCAAAAAATATGGTGAACAAGGTCAATTTGGTCTATGGGAGTAATTCGGTCTAAACCGAATTCGCACAGACCGAATTGCCTGTACACCATATGAGAGCAATTTTTTGCAATGTAATTCGGTCTCATGGGCAATTCGGTCTCATGGGCAATTTTTTGCTATGTAATTCGGTCTCATGGGCAATTTTTTTGCTATGAGACCGAATTGCCTAGATCGAATTGTATATAGATTTTTAAATAAGGCATTCAACAAATATTTTTGCCATGCAATTCCATTCTCATGGGCAATTCGGTTTAGACCGAATTGCCTCAAATCGAATTGCATGTCATTTTCCACATAAGTGTATTTTTGTGCTCACAGGTATAGGTTCGGTTTACACTGTGTGGTCTATGATGGATTAGATTTACCTAATCCTTCATTTCACATCAATGTCACCTCACAGCCACACTAGTGAGCATTTTAAGGAAAATAGCATACTAGGATACGTGTCTAGCAGGCATTTGGCATGAATCAAACCCTATTTCTACAAACAAGACATCAAAGATTAAAACATACTAAGAAAATAAGAACTACATGCATACAAATAAGAACACTTACATTATCTAAGGCAACAATAAACTAAAATAAAGAGAAGAAAAACAACAGCATAAGACATTACATAAATTCTAACAACCTTAAAAGTTTCTAAAAACTAAGAACACTTATTTGAAGCTCTAAGGTATAAAAACAAACCGAAACCCACTAAACATGCATTTATTGAGAATGTAACTCAACTAGGATATAATAAATGTAACCTAGTTGAAACAAACAAACATTCTAATATTTATTGCTAAGGAAAGCATTAAATGAGTGCCAAAGACATGAAATAAAAACCCATTTCTGGATCTTTTCTTGTATTAGCACTTGAAAGCAAATAAATAACCCTAAAACCATCATTAACTTGAAGGTAGGGTTTATTCTAACTACAAAGCATTTAAAGTGTATGGAAATGGCTACACTAAAGGTAGTAACAAGCTTCTACAAAAATAAACTAAGATCAAAGCATTAAAACTAAACTTACAAGCTTGAAAATAAACTAACTAAACTAAACTACCTACCTAACCCTTAAGGGGTGGAGAACACCTTCTGCTCCTTCTTTTTGTCTCCCAGCAAAATGTCAAAGTGTGTAAGCGTTAGAATCCTTTCTTGTGTTGAGGAAGATCAGCTTTTATACTTCTTCTCGAAACCCTAGGCCCATCAGGGCCCATCAACAGTGCCATGCATTTCTCACGTGCTCACAGCTTCAATTGGATGCAATTTTGAATGTAATTCGGTCTCCTCAAGCAATTCGGTTTAGGTCGAATTGGTGCAATTCGAATTGCATGAGGTCTTCCTTCTTGATCTTGAGCATGAATGTGGTATTCATTCATCAATTCGGTCTATGTGTAGACCGAATTGGCCTTTTCGAATTGATGATGGCTCCTGCTTGGCTTCCTTGCTTTGAGGAAATTCGGTCTATACAATCAATTCGGTTTAGGTCGAATTCCATAGATTGAATTCCTTCTTTTCTTTTCTGCTCAGGGTCTTCTTCTTTCCATAGTGCAATTCGGTCTGGGGGTCAATTCGGTTTAGACCGAATTGCCACAGAACGAATTGGTTGCTCTGCTTCTCTTCTTCAACACTTGTCTCTTTTTCTTCTTTTTCTCTTCAACAATTCGGTCTAATGAGCAATTCGGTTTAGGTCGAATTGCGTATAGACCGAATTGATCTTCAACACTTAACCAAAATTTCAGTTTGTGGGATTTTCATTCTTTTTCCCATCTTTTTTATTTTTGTGGGCTATTTTATTCTTTTGCCCATCTTTTCATTCCTTTTTCTTTTATTTTTCCTTTTTTCATGTTTTTTGATTTTTCTAACACAAATACAATTGAAATTGCATATTTTTGTGTCTTTCATTACCAGCTTATTTTTCTTACAAACTTGCATTAATCTGTCGAATTCAAATGCTTTCTTATTGAAATGAGATGGGAATACGATCAAAATGTCCGTCTCAGACACAGAAATGGATTGGAAATAATGGACAATTTTGGCCATTATCAACATCCTCACATTTAATACTGATCGTCCCCGAGCAGTCAGAGTCAATGCTCCTAAGAGCATGGACTCTGCACATTCAATCCATTTGCGTGGCTTCAAAAATTTCATTCTTTTATATTGGGATAAGACAATCAAAATCACAAGTATAAACTCTCTTGATTGCAGTGTTTAATGAAATGATATTTCTCACTTGAATAGGTATACAAATCAATCATTATTGTTAATTCTTCTTGAATATATGTATAGAAAATTTCATTGGTTTAATTTTAGAATTCAAGTATGATATGAACATTATTCAATCAAAGCAGAGCCTCATATATAATGGAAACGGAAATTTCACTCACTCTCAAATTGGCTTTTAGACAATAATCTCATAATCGAATTCAAATAAATTCTCCCATAAGCTTGCAATTAGACCAACTCGCCACCCACTCATTTCTTCAAATCGAGATCCCGATGTCTTATTTAAGGTTATAACGGGGCATACGGTTGTAACATTTGGTAAGGAATGATATTATTGGGCTAAAAAGTGACATGAATCCATTCCACCATGACTTGGCATATTTTTATTTAAAAATTTATGATCATCAACAATTCTTTCTTTCTTTTGTTTTTCCTTTCTATTGCATGACATTAGACTATGTCTAATTTGTTTTGTCAATTGCACTTTATTTCTGTTGAATGAATCTCAACATTTTTCTCTTTTTCTTTTTCTTTTCTTTTCTTCTCTCTCTTTTTTTTTTTTTGAGATCGGTTTATGGATATCGATTGATGTTTTTGATGATCATAAACTATAATGCCTTGATGGATTTGGTTCGTGTACACTTGGGTTTGATTTTCTTGGTCTTTTTATAAAGTTGGGAATAATATAGTGGCCTCAACGAAAAATTAGGCTTATAGGCTCAGAGTGGTTACTCCTAAACGGAAAATATTTTTGGGTTTGGATTTCAAACGAAGGCCAAAAATTTGGGTTTTTCTAGGTGCCTCGATCATATGCTCGATTTCGGGAATATGGCATGGTTTTGAATCGGTCCCAATTGCAAGTTCTAGTGTCCTTTAATCGAATTGATTTTCACACAACCAAAGAAATGATGAGTAAAAGTGACTCGGCTCAGATCTCACATGGTATGGTTTGATCATGTCATACATTTATTCTTAAATTTAGCCTTTGAAAAATTCTTGCATTTTATTCAATCAAATTCTCAACATGAAAATTTTGTTTTTCTTTCAAGTGATCATATCATTGGATTTTTATAGCTCAAAACCTCAAGAATTTATATCATGCATATTTTTAATTGTTTTATCCCAATTTAATAGTTTGAAAATTTCATTCTTAGCCTAAATTCAACATGTGAATTTAGGTGACAGATTTATGCTTGTTTTATGCCGGTTATTTAATTGAAAGCAGTAAAGAGATACTGTGAACATGCAAGCATGTTACAGCTTTGTTTTTGGCGTGACAGTCACTTATTCATCTTGGACTATCACACATCTTTTTCAAAATATTTTTGAGAACTCAAGACGAAATTCTCTTTGTGAAAAGCGGTAAATACATCAGTTACAATAGATTTTCACAGTATGAAAGAAAGTGCACGGAGTGAATGGAAAATCTAATGCATGATGTTTACATTGAAGCTCACATGAATGTGAACGTGTTAGCTCAATCCTTCTTCTCCGAATGCTGCTTGGAGGGTCCGGTGTCATCTCTTGGAGGTGAGGGTAGCTTCCTGAGTATGGTCTGCATCATGTCAGTTTGCTTGGTGAACATCATTTCGAACATTTTTCTTGTCTTTTCTTCGCTCTCAAGTCTTTCCTGATGCTGCCTTGCCTCTCGTTCAGCCTGTCTTTTCTCTCGTTCAGCCGCTTCCCTTTTGAACTCTTCTTCTCTCTCAAGCATTCTCAGCCTGAACTCTTCCTCTTTCTGCATTTGCTTCTCTTGAGTCGAAACGATGACATTGGCCAAGGATTTGACACTCTGCATCATTGACTCTCCCATTCTGCTCACTGCTTCCAGAGTTTGAGAATCAGCTGGATATTGAGACACATTTTGGCTTTTGCGAGAGGGTCGGACTGGGTGTCTTCTTGATTGGCTCGGGGTGGAGGCATCAGTTTCAGGATTGACTTGGAGTGGGAGCATCACCTAGAGGGTGTTCCTCTGCAGCAAGTTCAATTGAGGGGACTCCAGCTTCTTCTGTTGAAGGCACCGCTTCAGTACGGGCCTTCTTCTTGCGTGATTGGCGCGTAGCTGGTTGCCCTGGAGTGTATATGGATTGGGCATCTGATTCCTCTGGCATCGCATACACCACTGGATCAGTTACCCGCGTTTTTGGAACTGGAATTGGACGACTCATGTCAATGAGATCGCTCCCTGTGAAAGCGGATAGATCTACTCCTTGGGCTTCGCAGATTCTTCTGATGAGGTTTGGATAGCAGAGAGCCGCTGCCCTGCCGGAGGTCCTTGAAGTCATGACGTGAAAAATATGCTCCCCCACGTTGATCTTCAGTCCATGCCATAGCTTAGCGAAACCCTTCAGCATCCGACCAGATGTCTCATGTGCGTGAGGGTTGGGCCTAATTTTCGACATGTAAAAATCATATGAGGGTTGGAACTCCAGCTTGAGGTGCTTTGTTTTGAAAGAGAATTCGCCAGTGTAGCTCTCGGCAGTGAGGGATCTTGTGATGTTGTCGTAATATGGCCTCTCAACTGCCTTGCATGCTCCCTTCTCGAAACGCTCAGCTGTCGGGAATTCTGATCCCCAGTTGGGTGTATTGAGGAATCTGTTCAGGTACTCTCCAGATATGTCTACATCAATTCCACGCACCCAACTCTTCCTTTGGGCGACGTTGATTTTACAGTAGAATTCCCGAACAAGCTCTGCTATCCCAGGTTCAGCATGGTGCGTAAGGAATTCAGTCCATCCATGGTTTTGTTGTAGAAAGACCAGCATGGGATGATTTACCATCTCTGGACTGAATCCTTTATCGGGTACGAATAACTCGCCCAACGCCATATAACGCCCCGCATTCTGCTCGTTCCCGTTGAACCTCCTCATTATGTCTGCATCATCCTTAATGGGGAACCTTTTGCATTTCTTTGTGGATACTCCTAATCGACCCTTTGAGGTAGAAGTCACCCAATACCCAGCGGATCGGACTGACCCCGTTGATTCTTGGGTTTCCTGAGGGTGCGGCTGCTCCCAATCCGAGTCCGATTTCTCCTGTGCCAGTTCATGTTGTTCACCCTCTACTTGATGCTTTGTTTCGGCTTGCGTATCTGCCCGCGACTCTCCTTCAAGTTGTTGTTCATATTACGCTTGCTCGCCTCCTTGAGATATTCCATGTTCATACGAATTACAAGGAAATTCATGAAGTACAGCTTTGAGAAAATCACCGAGAAAGAAGGGATCAACAACATGTTGATATTCTTTTTGAGATACCTCCTCGTCCCTCCCTTTGTTTAATTCTCCAAGTTGTTCTATCATATTATTTCCTTGATCTCCAGTAATATCAAAATCCCCTTGGAGGATTTGTTGGTAAGTCTTGTCTTTGAACAGGTCATCAATGATTTCCAATTCAACTTGCTCGTTACCCCTACCGCTCTCATCTCTTAGCGTTTCTTGCACTGTGGGTTGAGGTTCAACAGAAGTGTCAGTTGGATTTTCCTCAGTGACCTGCCCCAGTTCTTCCATCAGTTCGGCACCTCTTTTCAGCACATCTCCAATTATTTCACCGCTCTGGTGTACCATTTCCTCTATCTCTTCTGTGGGTTTTAACCCTTCAGCAATCTTGTCCATTTTCTCCTCAATGCCACTCTTTCTAGCAGCTATCTTCTTCTGATGCTGCTTTTGATCCTTAGCCCATTCAGCCGGTTCTGCTTTTACTTTAATAGGCACGATGTTGGTTCCGCGGATTATTTGGCAATCATCGTCCCCAACATCGGCCTCGCTTGCAGCCTCGTTCCTCTTCTTCTTCTCTAGCTCGGCTTGAAATTTCTCAGCAGCTTTCATGTTCTCTTCCTCTTCCCGGGCTTTTCTTACGTTCTCCTCCATTTCAGCTTTCTTGGCCTCTTCCTCAGCCTTCTTGGCCATCTCTTCCTTCCATAATCTGTTTTTCTCGGCCCTCTCTGCTTCTCGTTGCTGCCTCCATTCTTCTGTTTCTTTAGCCATTTCTGCATCGGCCTTCTCCTTCTCCCGCCTCGACTCCTATCTGCCACATCTTTACGATTGTGGTCTCCTGTTCACATCTCTTGTAGATTATTGGGAGATCTGTAACACCCCGGATTTGATAACCCAGGCCGGGATGCCACCGCCACACCTCCCTAGCAAGACATGGATTTTTTTTTTCAGAATTTAAAACATTCAAACAGCCCATTGTAATATAACTTAAAATTAATAATATCAAAGTTACAGCGGAGAATAATATTTTAATACATGTATTGCAGCGGAAGTTAAATATAGGGCCGACATGGCCAAAACACGGGTTAAACAGGCCCGTTCATGCAAGTCGTAACTAAATGCAGGGATTTAAAATAGAGATTTCCCCCAAATGTTCCCATGTATGCATATGATGATGCATAATCCTCATACTCTGAAAGAAAAGGGGAAAAACGGTTTGGGTCAGCAAAACGTGCTGAGTAAGTTAACACCTAGCATGATTTAGGGGTTTCAAAGCCTTTAATTAAATTCAATAAAAACATGCTTGTAGCTAATACACAATTTAAGTTAATCATCCACTAAAAAATAAATGACATAATTTAAAACAAGGATTTCCACGTGATCATAATTCAACTTACATGGTAAGATAATTTGCAAGGCATAATTTAAACAAAGGAAATATTCAAGTCTCTAAATTTCCAAATTATTTCAGAATTTGATATTTCAATGATTTCACTCTTTCACTTTTGTTCGATATGATCTAATATAATTTGTTCTCGGTGAAATGGACACGCAAGAATTTAAACGCATCCTAGGGAATCGAACCCGTAGGAATCAACACACGTCCTGGGGAATCGAACCCGCAGGAAAACAAACGATCGCCCTTGGGGAATCGAACCCGCAAGAACTCAAATACATCCTAGGGAATTGAACCCATAGGAATCATCACACACCCTGGGGAATCGAACCCGCAGGGAAACAAACGATCGCCCTTGGGGAATCAAACCCGCAAGAACTCAAATACATCCTAGGGAATTGAACCCATAGGAATCAACACACATCCTGGGGAATCGAATCCGCAGGGTAAGAACACATTTCGCAAGTTTTCACAAGTTTCTCAAAATATAACTTACACAAGTCGCTGTCTTACTCCATAATTATTTAAAAATTCATTTTAAGTGCGAAAATTCTGAAATTTCACCGGTAACTTGAAAACACAGAGACGAACAAGTTTCGTGTTTTACGTTTCTCGATCCGGGTTAAGGAAATGAGTCAAAAATTAAGTCTTTTACATAAGTAGCATGCTGTCAGGTTTCAGATTCGACACCGTTCAAAGATTCGACTTTTAAACATATCAAATGGACTCCAAAAATTCTGAAATTTTATATGCACATATGAGACATAATTATCTACAACTTTCATTTAGATTGCAAGGATCAAGTCGGACTCGAAAATATAGAAACAGGCTCATCAAGTTCGGACATCAACACCTTCAGATTTCCAAAAAGGTTTTTCAAGGCAGTTTGTGTTCGGATCGTTTTGGGATAGCAAACATTGATGAAAATGGCTAAAATTTTTACACAACATAGATTAATGTGTTAGGATCAAAAGTCTAGTTTTGAGTTTTTCGGTTTGAATTCTTGAAGTAGGGGTTTTGGTCCGATTTCAAATCTGTCACAGTTTCAAGTTCGACTTTTAGGGCAGGTTTGTTGGACGCCAATTTCGGATATCAAAACACAATGAAAAATTATGAAAATTTTACACAAACTATATCTACGTCTTAGGAACATTTTTTATGTTTTGAGTGTTTCCGTTTGAGCGGTTTTAAGGGTTCGAAAAATTTGCACCAAATCGCTGCGCCGGGGGTTTTTCGTGTTGACAGATTTTTGAGTTTCTAAATCTCTATGTTTGGTTGCATTTTAAGTCACCCAAAACCAAGTAAGCATTAACTTACAGTGGGGATGATGTCTAGGACATTTTCGGATTGATCGCGGCACCCACGCTTGCTATGAACACGTCCCAATTACTCCGTCTCCTTTCCGTTGGCCCCGAAACGAAATCGAAAGTAAAAATCTAGGGTTAGATCGGTTTTTTGGACTCGTAAACTTGAACGAAAACCTATGGACAACTTACCACAATCTGGAACACTAGAGATGTTGCTCTCCACGCCTTCTTCGTCGATTTTGGTCGCCGGAAAGTGATCGGAAAGTCGTCGGATCGGGTATGGATGAACAAGGGAGAAGTTTTGAGAGTTTGGGAGGAATTGGGGGCTGCCACTTCGAAAATTAGGGTTAGTAATGAGTGTCCAATCCCCTCCACCCGTCCATATACTCCTTCCCTCGACCGGGATTGAGTTTCCATCGTCGGGGGTCGAAAATATGGCAAGAAGATCGTCGGAACGCGTTGTTGCCGTATTTCTGGGGGGGTCACGCGGTCATGGTGCGCTCATAGCTAAACGCCGCACGGCCAGCGCGCGGCCTCTGCCTGGACCTCGGTCCGGGCGGGTCCGTGCGATCCGATCGGGCCTTTTCTCATCTCTTTCGGACTTCTGTGCTCCTACGTTTTCGGGCTCGATTTTTCGGGTCATTCTCGGATTATAAATTCTTATCTTAAATTTATCTCGTCTCGAATTAATTCCATATTCGAAATCTTGAGTCCGTTGCGTTTGGATTCGTCGGCTTCTAATTCGTCGTCTTTTGACTCCCGTGCAACAATTTATCTAATTAAATTATTTCCGACTTCACGGGTTACTGGAATTAAAAATTCTTTTCTTTCATGAATTTAATTCCAATTCTTTTGACTCGATTCATGGAATATCTTCGGGCTTCCTTTCCCTCTTTTATTCCATTTTGAATTTTTGAATCTATCGGCGTTTCATTTCCGAGCAATAATTTATTATGATAAATTATCTTCTTCTTCTCAGAGATATTTTGACCTTGATTGGATTAAGAAATATATTTTATTCCTTTGGACGCTGACAAAAATCCCGGGTATTACAGTCTACCCCCTTAAGAATCAACTTCGTCCCCGAAGTTGGGTGTTAGCTTCTCGCGAGCTTGGAACTAAGGTCCTTTCTATTTCATGCTATTGTTTGATTGCGTGATTGTATCAGTATGTGTTGTTGTTGTTGATATTGTTTGTATTACATTTTATTATATAGTTTGACTGAACCCAGAATTGAAATTTCCAAGTTGCCTACGTACCCGGTGAAGGGATAAGTCATTACGTAGTTCAAAACAGTTTGATTGCGTGATTGTATCATTATGCGTTGTTGTTATTGATATTGTTTGTATTATTTTATTATATAGTTTGACTGAACCCAGAATTGAAATTTCCAAGTTGCCTACGTACACGGTGAAGGGATCAAGTCATTACGTAGTTCAAAACAGTTTGAATTTGTATATTTGAAATACAAAATATTTGGAATAGAATATTCGGGTCGTTACATCCTCCCCCCCTTAAGATTACAGTTATGTCCCCATAATTGCCTATGTATTATTCACAAACAGGTCCGGGTATCGTCGCCCATGATCCTTCCTTATTGAGCTGGCAAGTCAGCTTGATCGATGTCGTTCAATCACCCTATGGCCCTTCCTTGATTTCCTTGTTGAGGGTTTACCGGATCTAGCCTCTTCTCAATCACCCCTTCACGAACATCGCATTCTCTAATCATGTGGTCTTCCCCACCACATCTATAACAAGTCCCGCGTCTTGGGCATTCGCGCACTAGATGGGCTTGGTGGCACTGCGGGCAACGTGGTATGGTTGTACGACGTAAGCCGTTTCTCCCATAATTGAAACCTTTATTCTTATTCTCCTTAAAATTGCCATTACTAATGTTTCGATTCTTTTTCTCAAACTCTTGCGAGTCCTTTCTCGACTCCCCATTTTCTTTACGCTTCAGTTGCTGGACTCGATCAATTGCTACAGCTCGATCGTAAACCGTCTGCAGGTTTGTGAATTGTCCTACTGCAAGTATCTCCCGGATACTAAGGTTCAGACCCATCTCGAATTTCTGAGCCTTGTCAGAGTCAGTTGGTACTATCCTTGTAGCAAATCGCACCAATTCCTTGAATTTGGTGTAGTACTCTTGTACTGTTTGCGCACCTTGTCTGAGGTTGATAAACTCCTCGTATTTCGCAGTCTTGGTGCTCAGTGGGTAGAATCTTTCCCTCAGGGCTTCCTTAAGTTCTTCCCAGGTGTAGGCTTCTTCGTCTTCCTCTGAATTCGTTCGAAGGTTTTGCCACCACTCATCGGCTTCGCCCCCTAAGTAGTAGGTCGCTATGTGTATCTTCTCCTCATCGGGGCATTTTATAGCATTCAAGAGCTTATCAAAGGTACGGATCCAACCTTCCAACTTGGCCGGATCCTCTTGGCCGTCATAATGGGGTGGGTTGTAGAGGTTTACCAATGCCAAGTAGTTGACTTGGGCTACTGGCAGGGGTACTGCTGCTTGTGCTCTATGCACCTCAGCATTTCCTAATGCTACAAGGACTTCCTCCATAGTCCTTAGACGTTCTTCCATGTTGTTGGGTACAGGAGGCACTCGTTCTCCTAGGTTCTGAGGAGTCTCATTGTTGTTGGCCAGGTTGGGGAGGTTAGCGGCAGTGCCGTTTGGACTTACCTTCCTCGGCTTTCCCCTAGGTGCCATTTTCTGTTATTAAGCACGCGAAGATGAGTTTCTAAGTGATCAAGATCTAGGACTACGGCAAAGTTAGTCTTTAGCAAGCACTCCTAAGTCAAAGTCATGTCGAATACTAATTTAAGAGTGTTTTCTTAGAGTCGATGATTCACATAAAAAAAAGAGTTAGTGCAATTATGTACGTATGCATATGCGATCCCCCCAATAAAAATTTAATTTATGCATGCATTTATTTATCCATGGGTTTTAATAATAAATTTATTCCATGGATAGATTTTAAAGAATGAGGGTAAAAGGTTTGGGCCACTATATTGGGCCAAAAGAAATAAATTATTTGGGCTTAAGTAAAAACAAGGGTATTGGGCCAAAATAATTGGGCTTAACATGATAATTAAATATTGGGCCAAAAATAATTAATCTTTGGGCTTAAAATGTTACACTACGTAAGTAAAAATTTTTGGGCTCAAAATAGTACTAGTAGTTTTTTTAAAAAAAAAATAATAATAAATTTAAAAATAATACTTGGTTTAAAATAATGGTTTAAAAATAATAATAGTAACTTTAAAATATTCCGGGCTCTTTAAAATAATAGTTATAAAATATTCCGGGCTCTGATACCACTCTGTAACACCCCGGATTTGATAACCCAGGCCGGGATGCCACCGCCACACCTCCCTAGCAAGACACGGTTTCTCCGAGCTTGCTAAAGAGATGCAAGGCTATGGTTTTTTTTTCAGAATTTAAAACATTCAAACAGCCCATTGTAATATAACTTAAAATTAATAATATCAAAGTTGCAGCGGAGAATAATATTTTAATACATGTATTCCAGCGGAATTTAAATATAGGGCCGACATGGCCAAAACACGGGTTAAACAGGCCCGTTCATGCAAGTCGTAACTAAATGCAGGGATTTAAAATAGAGATTTCCCCCAAATGTTCCCATGTATGCATATGATGATGCATAATCCTCATACTCTGAAAGAAAAGGGGAAAAACGGTTTGGGTCAGCAAAACGTGCTGAGTAAGTTAACATCTAGCATGATTTAGGAGTTTCAAAGCCTTTAATTAAATTTAATAAAAACATGCTTGTAGGTAATACACAATTTAAGTTAATCATCCACTAATAAATAAATGACATAATTTAAAACAAGGATTTCCACATGATCATAATTCAACTTACATGATAAGATAATTTGCAAGGCATAATTTAAACAAAGGAAATATTCAAGTCTCTAAATTTCCTCATGATTTCAGGATTTGATATTTCAAGGATTTCACTCTTTCACTTTTGTTCGATATGATCTAATATAATTTGTTCTCGGTGAAATGGACACACAAGAATTTAAACGCATCATAGGGAATCGAACCCGTAGGAATCAACACACGTCCTGGGGAATCGAACACGCAGGAAAACAAACGATCGCCCTTGGGGAATCGAACCCGCAAGAACTCAAATACATCCTAGGGAATTGAACCCATAGGAATCAACACACATCCTGGGGAATCGAACCCGCAGGGTAAGAACACATTTTGCAAGTTTTCACAAGTTTCTCAAAATATAACTTACACAAGTCACTGTCTTACTCCATAATTATTTAAAAATTCATTTTAAGTCCGAAAATTTTGAAATTTCACCGGTAACTCGAAAACACAGAGACGAATAAGTTTCGTGTTTACGTTTCTCGATCTGGGATAAGGAAACGAGTCAAAAATCAAGTCTTTCACATAAGTAGCATGCTGTCAGGTTTCAGATTCGACACCGTTCAAAGATTCGACTTTATAACATATCAAATGGACTCCAAAAATTCTGAAATTTTATATTCACATACTAGACATAATTATCTACAACTTTCATTTAGATTGCAAGGATCAAGTCGGACTCGAAAATATAGAAACAGACTCATCAAGTTCGGACATCAACACCTTCAGATTTCCAAAAAGGTTTTTCAAGGCAGTTTGTGTTCGGATCGTTTTGGGATTGCAAAAGTTGATGAAAATGGCTGAAATTTTTACACAACATAGATTAATGTGTTAGGATCAAAAGTCTAGTTTTGAGTTTTCTGGTTTGAATTCTTGAAGTAGGGGTTTTGGTCCGATTTCAAATCTGTCACAGTTTCAAGTTTGACTTTTAGGGCAGGTTCGTTGGAGGCCAATTTCGGATATCAAAACACAATGGAAAATTATGAAAATTTTACACAAACTAGATCTACGTCTTAGAAACGTTTTTTATGTTTTGAGTTTTTCCGTTTGAGCAGCTTTAAGGGTTCGAAAAATCCGCACCAAATCGCTGCGCCGGGGGTTTTCGTGTTGACAGATTTTTGAGTTTCTAAATCTCTATGTTTGGTTGCATTTTAAGTCACCCAAAACCAAGTAAGCATTAACTTACAGTGGGGATGATGTCTAGGACATTTTTGGATTGATCGCGGCGCCCACGCTTGCTACGAACACGTCCCAATTACTCCGTCTCCTTTCCATTGGACCCGAAACGAAATCGAAAGTAAAAATCTAGGGTTAGATCGGATTTTTGGACTCGTAAACTTAAACAAAAACCTATGGACAACTTATCACAATCTGGAACACTAGAGATGTTGCTCTCCACGCCTTCGTCGATTTTCGTCGCCGGAAAGTGATCGGAAAGTCGTCGGATCGGTTTTGGATGAACAAGGGAGAAGTTTTGAGAGTTTGGGAGGAATTGGGGGCTGCCACTTCGAAAATTAGGGTTAGTTATGAGTGTCAAATCTCCTCAACCCGTCCATATAACTCCTTCCCTCGACCGGGATTGAGTTTCCATCGTCGGGGGTCGAAAATATGGCAAGAAGATCGTCAGAACGCGTTGTTGCCGTATTTCTGGGGGGGGTCACGCGGTCATGGCGCGCTCATAGGTTAAACACCGCATGGCCAGCGCGCGGCCTCTGCCTGGACCTCGGTCCGGGCGGGTCCGTGCGATCCGATCGGGCCTTTTCTCATCTCTTTCGGACTTCTGTGCTCCTACGTTTTCGGGCTCGGTTTTTCGGGTCATTCTCGGATTATAAATTCTTATCTTAAATTTATCTCGGCTCGAATTAATCCCGTATTCGAAATCTTGAGTCCGTTGCGTTTGGATTCGTCGGCTTCTAATTCTTCGTCTTTTGACTCCCGTGCAACAATTTATCTAATTAAATTATTTCCGACTTCACGGGTTCCTGTAATTAAAAATTCTTTTCTTTCTTGAATTTAATTCCAATTCTTTTGACTCGATTCATGGAATGTCTTCGGGCTTCCTTTCCCTCTTTTATTCCATTTTGAATTTTTGAATCTATCGGCGTTTTATTTCCGAGCAATAATTTATTGTGATAAATTATCTTCTTCTTCTCAGAGATATTTCGACCTTGATTGGATTAAGACATATATTTTATTCTTTTGGACGCCGACAAAAATCCCGGGTATTACAAGATCACTTGCTGCCCTGAACTTCTTGCATACCTCTTTGACAGCGAAAACCTTTTTGATGTCATCCTCCCCTATACGGGAGAGGATTTCTCCTAGAAGTTCTACTGGCAGGTCCAGTAGTTCGATCCTTTCCTGTTCTAGAGCTGGATCCTGAAAGATGATGTCCCTACGAAAAGAGAGGTTGAAACTATTTTTAACAAATTTTTGATAAAAATATTCAAGTTGAAAAATCAACATCCTCACATTTTGAGCTATGCTCTAAATGTGAGTTAATTGGTTTTACTTGAATTTATTGAATTATTCTACATATTAAAGGACAGGAGGTTAGATTATCGATTCTAACAATTATTGCAACTACAAGGTGAGAAAATACGGGAAATAAGGGTCTTGGACCCTTACAATTTTTTCTTAGACTAAAAATAGTCTAAAGATTTTTGAATGGTCAAAGGACCAAAAGAAGGGATTTTTATAGGCTATTGAGCCTACAAAAGAAAAGTGTATATTTTTTATCACTTTAAAAGTGATCAAAAGCATATGAAATGGGAAGATGGATATTTAATAATGAAAAATCAATACACATGTAGAGTTATGCAATTACTAGCACAAGATGATGGACTAAGGAAAATAGAAATGAGAAATAAGCACACACATGCAAAAAGGCTATTTTTGGATTTTATGGAAAGTGTTGACTTGTTTATTTAACAAAGTTGAGGGTGTGAGTGGTCCCCCATTTGGATTTTTGTTTTGGGAAATGGGTATTAATGAGTGAGCAAGGTTGCTACACTTGTTTATTCCCCACATATCCCAATAATAAACATGTCAAACACTTAAATAAAAACAAAATTCTATCAACTTTAGTCTTTTTAAACATAAATGCCATGCCAATAGTGTTTGAAAAACACTTGTCAGGAAAAATTTTGGCATGGTTTCGTCTGTAATACCATGTTTCCAGTGTATACAAACATCAACTTTTCAGTTGAGTTTGCAAGTGGTGGTAAACAGGTACCCACAGAAGCATTTATTAATAGGGTTTCACTATACATTAACATGCAAACACAAAACAACATACAAGAATAGTCCATTCACACCAGTATCACGCAAAATTTGCAAACAAATCATGCTTCAAAATTCAGATTAGGCAACATCATCAACATGCATATTCAATCAACATCAACAGGTATCCAATAAACAAAATAACACAGTGGTTTAAAGGGAAAATAACCCACTGTGTTTACTTCATTTCCACATTTTCAAAGAACAAACAAACAACACAGTATATGCATAAACAAAAATAATGGCAACAAATATTCATAATATAGACAAAGATCAGATTTTTATGGGTTTTGAAACCCAAATTTTTAAAAACAAGTACCCCTTACACCATAGAGAACTCAAAAATATCAACAATGGCAGTTCGAACCAAAGCACGAAAAAGCCCTAGTTCGCACTACTCTGTTCTACCCTATTCCGATCATACCCAACCCATTCCGACCACTTTCCGACCATGCCCAACACGAAAACAGTCCTCATTCCCCTCCCCATTACTGATTTCGCAAAAATGAAAAAAAACGAAAACTGAAATCGCAAGAATGACAGTGCGAAATCAAAAACAGGACACTTACCCGACACTCCCAGTAGGATTAGATGAAGAAGACACCATTTTAGAAAGCTTTGGAAGGATTAGAACGGGGTAAGGCACTGGTTCGAGCTCTGGTTTCGCGAGGAAGAAGGGTTCGCGAATGGAGGGAATCGGGGAATGTTCTAAGTGTGGGAGAGTGAAATGAGGGAAAAGAGGGGGAAAAGAAAATATAAAGGGTGAGGGATATGGGGTAATTCGGTCTATTGGAGACCGAACCATCAATTCAGTCTAGACCGAATTGATGTGGTCTTCAATTGCTTGTGAGAGATTCGGTCTCTTAGGCCAATTCGGTCTAGACCGAATTGGCATGGAGACCGAATTGAGGGGAAAAATAAACAAACAAGCAACTTACTGCAATGCGGTCTTTTGAAGTCAATTCGGTCTAGACCGAATTGATCTAGAGACCGAATTGCAGTAAGAAGACCGAATTGGGTACTCAGGAAAAATAATGGGGGTTGCTCTTGTGAGGCAATTCGGTCTATATGGGCAATTCGGTGTAAACCGAATTGCCTTATAGATCGAATTGATCACTTGCAAAAATAAGACTGATGCAGTACCTTTTGTAGATCAATTCGGTCTATTCAAAATCAATTCGGTATAGACCGAATTGCTATAGACCGAATTGCTACTTGGCCAAATTTACGCAAGGATGGAGCATGTCTTGGGAGATCAATTCGGTCTCTTAGGCCAATTCGGTCTAGTTTGTAGACCGAATTGGTAAAAATTACCAAGGCAACACCTCCGATGCGATCTGTTTCAAATAATTCGATTTATACCGAATTGATTTGAAATACGGAATAGATCGCATTCAACACTTAGAAAATTTTTTGAAATTTTTCAATTTTTACCATTTTCTGAAATTATGCATTTTCTTAGAAATTATCATACTGAATACACATATTTAAGCAGAAATATTACTCTATAATAAATTGCTTGCATAAGTTAGGTTGGATTAACACCCTTATTTTATGGATTTATTCCGGATTTTAAATTTCTCTAAATTCCGAAATTAATTTCCATTAAATTTAGTGTCAATCCAACCGGGAACCTGGTTTTTGAAGCTTTATCTTTCTTTTTGTTGGTTCCTTCAATTCCTGCAAGGCAAACATAAGAAAATTATTAAATTTTTTCCAAATATCGACATCTTCACATTTAGAGTCTTAGTACTCTAAATGTTTAGTTGATTTTTGGATACTTATTGTCCGAGAAAAATAAATATGTTAAGCAATAAATAATTATATAAGTATATATATTTCTATTGAGCATAGGCCGGCTTTGATATCGTTTGAACTTCTTTTTCGGGGTCGAACTGTCCGAGGTACTCCTTCAGTCTCTGTCCATTCACCACCAGCTCTCCCTTGTCAGTTCGAATCCGGACAGCTCCACTTTCAAACACGTGCACCACTTCGTATGGCCCTTCCCATCTGGATCTAAGCTTTTCGGGGAACAGCTTCAACCTAGAATTGAATAACAAAACATTTTGGCCAACATGGAAGTGTTTATACTTTATACGACGATCGTGTGACTTCTGGGTCCGCTCTTTGTAAATCCTCGAGCTTTCATAAGCTTGCGCATGTATTTCCTCAATTTCGTTGAGGTCCAGCTTGCGCTTACTCTGAGCGACTCGTGGATCAAAATTAAGCATTTTTACGGCCCAGTAAGCCTTATGCTCTAGTTCTACGGGCAAATGACAGGCTTTTCCAAAGACAAACCTGTATGGGGACATCCCGATGGGAGTCTTGAATGCAGTGCGGTATGCCCATAAAGCATCATTGAGCTTACGTGACCAGTCTTTGCGGGTTATCCCCACAGTGGCCTCAAGTATATGTTTGATTTCGCGGTTGGATACCTCGACTTGGCCACTGGTTTGGGGATGATAAGGCGTGCCAATCTTGTGGAGAATCCCACTTTTGCTCATAAGATTTGCAAAAGCTTTGTTAACAAAGTGGGTTCCTCCATTAGATATGATTACTCTAGGTACACCAAATCTATTGAAAATGTTATTTTTCAAAAATTTGATGACTTGGTGACCATCGTTGGTTGGCAGCGCAACCGCCTCGACCCACTTGGACACGTAATCGACAGCTACCAAGATGTAATGATTCCCATCAGATGTCGGGAATGGTCCCATGAAGTCAATACCCCATACATCAAAAATCTCAAGGATGAGAATTCCTTTTTGAGGCATTTCATCCCTCTTGGAGATATTCCCTAATCTTTGGCATCTGTCGCAAGCCTTAACAAACGCCCTGCAATCCTCGTAAATGGTAGGCCAATAGAAACCACACTCAAGCACCTTGTGAGCTGTTCGAGTGGGGCCATGGTGACCTCCATATTCTGATTCATGAAATTTTTTAGCGATTTGATAAGCCTCGTGCTCAGTTACACATCGTCTAATAATCGAATCTGCACAATGCTTAAAGAGATAAGGATCTTCCCAGAAGTAGTCAACTACATCTCAGTTGAACCTTGCCTTTTGTTTCTTCTGCTGGAATGGTGGGGTTATTCCACATGCTAAAAAGTTAGCAATGTCGGAAAACCAAGGACAAGCTTGATCATGAAGGTGCAAGGCAAACAGTTGCTCATCCGGAAAATTTTCATTGACAGCTATCTCATTTTTATCATTTTCTATTCGAGACAAATGGTCAGCAGCACCATTGTCCCTGCCTTTTCTATCTTTTATTATGATGTCGAATTCTTGCAACAAAAGTACCCACCTGATTAATCGAGGTTTGACATATTGTTTGCTGAACAAGTATCTCAGTGCAGAGTGATCGGTGTATACTATGGTTTTTGTACCAATGAGGTATTCTCTGAATTTATCAAACGCGAAAACCACAACATACATCTCTTTCTCCGTGGTGGTGTAATTGACTTGGGCTTCAGTCAGGGCATGACTTGCGTAATGAATCACGCAGTGCCTCCCTTCCTTATGTTGCCCAATAACTGCACCCACCGCGAGATCACTTGCATCGGACATTACCTCGAAAGGTATTGACCAATCGGGTGGTTGCACTATTGGAGCAGAAATCAACATCTTCTTGAGCGTGTCAAAGGCTTGAACACACGCTTCATTTATTAAGAAAGAATTTTCTTTACAAAGCAAATTAGTGAGTGGCTTGGCAATTTTAGAAAAATCTTTAATGAATCTCCGGTAAAAACCGGCATGCCCTAAGAAGCTCCTAACTGCTTTTATTGAGTTTGGCAATGGAAGGTTGGATATGACTGAGACTTTGGCCCTATCGACTTCGATGCCTGCGCGCGAGATGCGGTGATCCAACACTATTCATTCGGTGACCATGAAATGGCACTTCTCCCAGTTCAAAACTAGGTTAGTGTCCTCGCATCTTTTTAAAATTTTTGCAAGATTTGTCAAACATTCATCAAAAGTATCTCCATACACAGAGAAGTCATCGATGAAAACTTCAATGCATTTTTCGATAAATTCTGAGAAGATAGACATCATGCATCGCTGAAAGGGGGCAGGTGCATTGCAAAGTCCAAAAGGCATGCGCCTGTACGCAAAAGTTCCATATGGGCACGTGAAAGTGGTCTTATCATGATCTTCACTAGCTATTACAATTTGATTGTAACCAGGGTACCCATCCAAAAAGCAGTAATACTCCCTCCCAGCCAACCTCTCCAGCATCTGATCAATGAACGGCAAGGGAAAGTGATCCTTCCGCGTAGCGGTGTTAAGCTTCTGGTAGTCGATGCAAACTCTCCAACCGGTCACTGGACGTGTCGCCACTTCTTCTCCTTGCTCATTAGTCGTTATGCACATCCCCCCACGCTTGGGTACTACCTGCACTGGGCTAACCCATTTGCTGTCAGATATAGGATAGATGATACCAGCATCTAAGAGCTTGATAACTTCTTTCCTTACCACTTCTTGCATGTGGGGGTTCAGACGCCTTTGTGGTTGCCTAGAGGGCTTGTACTCCTCTTCCATTAAAATTCTGTGCATGCAAACAGAGGGGCTTATTCCTTTTATATCAGAAATGGTCCATCCAATTGCATGTACATATTTCTTTAGAATGTCTACCAGAGCTTTTTCTTGTTCTTGTGTCTGCTTGGCTGACACAATTACCGGTAATCTTTTATGTTCAGCGAGAAAAACGTACTTAAGATGATCCGGAAGAATTTTAAGTTCAAACTCTGGCGGACATTCAAAGGAAGGCAGTAATTTGCGAGAAATGTTTGGGGGTGAAAGATCAGATTTACCTTCAGGACCCTGTGTCAGTACAAGGTCCGCTTCCTCTTCCGTGGTGCTCTCCTCCTCCTCCGGAGTGAATTCAACACCGTCGAATTCTTCAAGATCCCCAGTGATAGGGTCTTCGAAGTGGACAGCGTTACAGCTTCTTTGTTGCTCGGCACCTTCAGGCGTCAGTACCTGTTTTGAAACTTTGTCCATCATCACAGTCATAGAGTCTATGCTCTCATCCTCACACCTACTTTCTATTACATCAAACATGGAACAAGATCCCTCATTCGGGAACTTCTGCAGCTGCTCCATGTCAAAGGAAATTTCTCTATTGTCGACCCTCAATGTGACTCTTCCAGATGTAGCATCAATCAATGCACCGCCAGTGGCCAGAAACGGGCGTCCCAGGATAAGTGGCATTTCAGAGTCCTCTTCAATCTCAAGGATGATGAAGTCAACCGGGAAAAGAACTTGGCCGGTTTTGACTACCACATCCTTGAGGATTCCTACGGGTTTGGTGATTGATCTGTCTGCCAGTTGCAGTTTCATCTTGACCGGTTCAATCTCTCCGAGCCTTAGGCGAATTGTCATGGCTAGAGGCATCACGTTGATGCTGGATCCTAGATCACATAACCCCATGCTCACTTTGGCCTTTCCAATCTGTACTGGTAACATGCAACATCCAGGGTCCTCTTTCTTTTCGGGCAGTTTCCTCTGAACTATGGCACTGCATGTGCTGTTGAGAATAATCACCTCCTCCTGCTCTACCTGCCTTTTCCCTGAAATCAATTGTTTCAAGAACTTAGCATAGGTGGGCATTTCTGAAATCATTTCCATGAGAGGAATGGTTATCTCTACAGACTTTAACCGTTCTAGAAATCTCTTGAATTTAAGGTCATGTTCCTTATTTTTAGGACGTGCGGGGTATGGCACCCTTGGCATGTACTTATTATTATCAATTTTTGGTGGTAAAGAGAAGGAGGTTGTACCTTCACCCATACCCTTTTCAGCTTCAATTGCAGCTTCAGCCTGCGGATTAGCTGCATCTGATTTGTCCTTTACCAGTTCAACACTTTCATCTCCTTCAATCTTTTCCTTTTCTTTTTCCACCTCCAATGAAACCTTTACTTTCATAGCTTTCTTCTTCGCAGATCCAACGTTTCCTTTCAGAGTCTTGCCTCCCCGCAATGTGATTACTTTGCATTGCGGGTTGGCTTCGGTACTGCTTGGAAGTGTTCCCTTCCCCCTGTTCTGCAATTCCTTAGCCAACTGGGTGACTTGCGTCTCCACATTTTTGATTGATGACTGCAACTGCCGGTTTATCTCCCTTTGATTGGAAATAAACCCGGTCATCAGATTCTCCAGGCGGGATGGTGGCTTTTGGTTGTATTGCTGATTCTGGTCAGGTTGGGCTTGGAAGTTTTGCAAATTCTGGCCTTGGTTTTGGTTGGGCCTCTGTTGGATATGGGGTTGAAAGTTCTGATTCTGATTCTGGAAGTTCTGTACTCTCTGCTGAACGAATCCTTGGTTCTGAGGTCTGAAGTTCTGCTGAGGATTTTGGTTTGCAAACTGGTTAGGCTGATTTGGCTGTGTCAACAAATGCGCATTGAGTGCATTGTTGTTGGAATAGGAGAGGTTGGGGTGGCGATTCTGGTAGTTCCCTGCGTAATTGCAACTTTCGGTAGCTAATTTTTGGCATGTGTCAGTTGGATGTGGTCCCTGACATAGCCCGCAAATTGCTCCCGATTGTTGTGTTTGCACTTGGCTAGATGAGGCTCCTGCCTGAGAAGTACCTGCTCCCTTTCCTTTCTCCTGTCCTAGCTGTATCGCAGCTACCTGTTCCTGCAATTTTTTGAAATCTATTTTTCCCTCACTCACAACAAAAACTTTTCTAGGAGGGTCCACTTTCTTGTCATTACTGTTCAATATAGATCTATTGAAAGACATTGTCTCAATCTTTTCCCAGGCTTGGTCCATGGGCAAATGGAGTAAATGTCGTCCGCCTGCAGCGTCCAACATCGTCCTCCATGGATAGGTGAGCCCTCCATAGAATTTCCTCAGTTGCTCCCATGGTTGATATCCGTGCTAGGGGCATCGCCTCAAGAGGCTGGAGAACCTCTCCTTTGCGTCATACAATGACTCGTCCGGCTTCATCTTGAACTCTCCAATCTTGGCTCATCCTTCCTCTATCTTAGATTCAGGAAAATACTTCAACAGAAAACTCCTCACCAAATCTGCCCAGTGCTCCTCTGATTTATAGGCAATGATTTATACCAATCCCTGGCACCACTAAACAAAGAAAAGGGAAACAACATCAGTCTTATAGCATCAGGTGAGACTCCCTGATTTTTTATTGTATCGCAGAGCTCCAGGAAGGTTTGGAGATGATCATGGGGATCCTCATGATTTGCACCGCAGAATTGATTATTTTGCACCAAATTAATGAGTGCCGATTTGAGCTCAAAATTGCGTGCAGAAAATTGTGCTCTCCCAGGCCTATCCAGATAAGGCTCCACAATGGGCTGCATAAAATCAGCTGCTACCTGCTGCTGTTGATTTCCTTGCTCTACTTGGTTTTGATACTGCTGGTGGTAATTGGGATTATGTTGGAATAGATTTTCAGGATCATGAGGGTTGTTCTGAAACAGGTCTTGATTGAAGGCTTGATTGTGGTATTGCTGGTTTGGTATATTTTGGTTTTGTTGGTTATATTGGTTAGGGGGTGGTGGTGGTTGTTGGTGGAATTGTTGATATTGTTGCTGATTTGGATTAGGTAGATTTTCCTCCTCGTTGACACGATTCGGGTGTTCTACCATACCCCCATCAGCTCCATTACCAGGGTTATTGGGTGGTTGGTCTATTGGTAAGATCGGGGGAATGTCCTCGTTCTCTGCCATATCAGATATTTCACTGCTTGTAGTTTCGGGTAAGGTACGAATCCTTGCTTCTTGCTCTTTCCTTCGTCTGGCTTGCGCCATGAAACTTTTGACAATTTCCTACACGAGTATTTTATAAAATATCAAGTTTGAATTTATTAAATGAAAAGAGTTATGATTTATGGAAGGGGTTTAAGGATATATTTCAGTTTTTATTACTCATGTGGGAAACTCTGATTTCAAATGGCGTTGTGAAACTCCCCGGCATGAAACTTTTGACAATTTCCTACCATGAAGATCCTTGCCATGAAACTTTTGACAAGTTCCCACTATATGAGTATTTTCTGAAAGTTAATATTCTTGGTTTTCAATTTTATTTAATGAAACCAATTTATGAAGATGGAGTTGGGATTAGGGATATATTTATATGTTGTCATGTTTTTATTACTCGTGTTAAGAAACTGTGCCCCCGAAAGCGCACGGTGTCAAAAATTGCACTAATTTACAGTAAGACCGGATCGTTCACTGGAGGATGTGCGATAGAAGCAGGGCTCACGTCGTTTACTAAGATTTTCCACTCGGTTACTCGATTCAAGTTTTGCAATGGATTCTAACAACTACTTGACAATAATTTAAACTAGACTATGAAAGCAATAAAATTATTCTACAAAGCACAATAAAATTAGTCTAAAAAGCAATTAAATTTGTTCTAAGAAAGCAATGAAATTACACTAAGAAAGCGGATAAAATTATTCTACGAAAGCAAATTTAAAATGTGACAGAAGGGACAGGGAGAAAATAATAAAGATTGGACAAGATTCAGATGAGATACAATTAAACTTCCATTTTTGTTACACAGATCCTTGGTTGGGATAATTCATCAGTCAGCTAACTCTCATGCTTTCTAGACTATGTTCCCTTTAACAGACAGATACTTACAGTCAGAATTTACATGCTCTTAAGACCTCAACCTCTAAGATACCACAGATATGCAACTGCCCCCACGCAGAGGTATGTTATTTATCCATGGTGGATAAGCAACACCTAACACATCATTAATTGACATGCCAAGTACTCCTATCATCCCCCTTGTCACACCCAAAGTCCAAATTAATTCCCGAACTAATCCATAACTATTAAACCTTACAACCGGCGGCCAACCTCTAATTCTCCCGAGTGACCTCTATGAAAGCATTTTAAAGAAAGCATTAAGGAAAGCAATAAAGAAAGCACTTAAAAACCTATCACTCGGAAGTCTTAAAAATCATCTCATTCCGTTAGTATAAAAGAGCCCCTGGTCTTGGTGACCAGATGCAGATTTAGAACTTCCCAGATATCAGTAAGCCACAGGGCTTATAACATCCGGTTAGTTATGAGTTACAAACATGAGTGTAACAGACCTATGAAGATCTATTCCGAACGTACTCACTCAAAACTCAATTTTAGGCTTTGGCGGGAGAAGATAGTAGTTGAAAGAATACTCAACCCTACCTTAGAAATTAACCAAGGCCTATATGATGTTCCTCTAATATTATTTATCACATCTTATCTGAATCCAAGTGGACACTGATTCAATGCAATATTTAATAGAAGATTTCCAACACACAACAACTTTGAGAAACCAATAGATATTTGAAAATCATTCCCTAAACAGGTACTAAACTCTCAATTAAAACACAGATCCTTTCAGTCTAGGTGAGACCTAATCGTTGACTCTGCTTCTAAGTTCTCAAAATCAACCCCCAGTAGAATATGAATTAGTCATAACTGTGAAATTATCCCTTACTCAGATCCGGATTTTATAAAGTGATTTTTGTGGAAATTTATTGTGCAACATTTGATTTAAATCAAGACTTCTATGTCCAAGGAGAAGGATCTCCAAAATATTATAGACCACAGTATCTTCATAATAATATCATGCATACATGTATATGAGAAGTAAAATAAATTACCCCAAAATATAAGGTGGGGTTAGACAGAATCTGATACACAAAGATGGATTAGCTTGAGGTAAGAAGAAATTGGCTAAAGAGACTGCCAGAAATAATTGGGGTTATCCGGACCGCAAACATCTGCTATCCGGTTCCCAAGTATTCCATATGGAATGATTCTTAGACAGTGGAATGCCTTAAGTGACAGTTGCCGCCGTCATCTTAGACTTCCTTATCTGTGAATTTGGATGAAAACCCACATGTTCTATTATTGCAATAATTATTAGATAACATTGGCATATATCGTTTAACATTACTACAGCTCTAGATTCAGGTGTGAAATTAAGATAAAGAAAAGAAAGTTGTATCTAGTTAGGAGTTGGCTGAGTGACTAATCGTTATCCTTTTGAAGGGACCTTTTCGCCGTAGCTTCCACCAACCACTAATCAGATCATGCAAAATAACGAGTAATAAGTAACACACAGAAGACGAGCTAATCGTTATCCCGGTGAAGGGACCTTTTCGCCAACATTGATCTGTGATGTTCCTCATTACCCATTCATACACACAATAAACAAAAAAGATGAAATTAACAAAATATTTTTGGTATTGTATGAGTATTAATCACACAATAGTTTAGACACTAATGAGTTGAGATGTGTAATGGATAAAATATGGGCCTAAGCCCAATACACCCATGCAACTTACACAACTCAGGAAGATAAAATGTTTTTGGAGTTTTAAAATAGAAGGAAGAAAGCAATTCGGTCTACTAGGTGAGGTGCAAATTAGACCGAATTGAGGATGCATGAGGGATGAAGTAATACCTTACCCAATGAATCCTTGTAAAGACATGAAACATCAGCTAATTCGAATTGTCGAAGCAATTCGGTCTAAACCGAGTTGGACAATTCGAATTGATGAAGTCATTCCCTCACTCAAATTTGGCTAAGGCATTTACCCCAAAATGAGGGTAATTCGAATTGCCAAGTTAATTCTGTCTAGACCGAATTGGCAGTTCGAATTGGTAAGAGACAGAAAATAAACTAAGGCATGAGGGGATGTAATGCATATAATATGGTGAACAAGGTCAATTTGGTCTATTGGAGTAATTCGGTCTAAACCGAATTCGCACAGACCGAATTGCTTGTACACCATATGAGAGCAATTTTTGCTATGTAATTCGGTCTCATGGGCAATTCGGTCTAACCGAATTAGACCGAATTGCCTAGACCGAATTGCATATAGATTTTTAAATAAGGCATTCAACAAATATTTTTACCATGCAATTCCATTCTCATGGGCAATTCGGTTTAGTCTTTAGACTAAACCGAATTGCCTCAAATCGAATTGCATGTCATTTTCCACATAAGTGTATTTTTTGTGCTCACAAGTACAGGTTCGGTTTACACTGTGTGGTCTATGATGGATGAGATTTACCTAATCATTCATTTCACATCAATGTCACCTCACAGCCACACTAGTGAGCATTTTAAGGAAAATAGCATAGTAGGATACGTGTCTAGCAGGCATTTGGCGTGAATCAAACCCTATTTCTACAAACAAGACATCAAAGATTAAAGAACCTAACATACTAAGAAAATAAGAACTACATGCATACAAACACTTACATTATCTAAGGCAACAATAAACTAAAATAAAGAGTAGAAAAACAGCAGCATAAGACATTAAATAAATTCTAACAACCTTAAAAGTCTCTAAAACCTAAGAACACTTATTTGAAGCTCTAAGGTATAAAAACAAACCGAAAACCCACTAAACATGCATTTATTGAGAATGTAAGTCAACTAGGACATAATAAATGTAACCTAGTTGAAACAAACAAACATTCTAATATTTATTGCTAAGGAAAGCATTAAATGAGTGCCAAAGACATGAAATAAAAACCCATTTCTGGATTTTTTCTTGTATTAGCACTTGAAAGCAAATAAATAACCCTAAAACCATCATTAACTTGAAGGTAGGGTTTATTCTAACTACAAAGCATTTAAAGTGTATGGAAATGGCTACACTAAAGGTAGTAACAAGCTTCTACAAAAATAAACTAAGATCAAAGCATTAAAACTAAACTTACAAGCTTGAAAATAAACTAACTAAACTAAACTACCTACGTAATCCTTAAGGGGTGGAGAACACCTTCTGCTCCTTCTTTTTGTCTCCCAGCAAAATGTCAAAGTGTGTAAGCGTTAGAATCCTTTCTTGTGTTGAGGAAGATCAGCTTTTATACTTCTTCTCGAAACCCTAGGCCCATCAGGGCCCATCAACAGTGCCATGCATTTCTCACGTGCTCACAGCTTCAATTGGATGCAATTTTGAATGTAATTCGGTCTCCTTAAGCAATTCGGTTTAGGTCGAATTGGTGCAATTCGAATTGCATGAGGTCTTCCTTCTTGATCTTGAGCATGAATGTGGTATTCATTCATCAATTCGGTCTATGTGTAGACCGAATTGGCCTTTTCGAATTGATGATGGCTCCTGCTTGGCTTCCTTGCTTTGAGGAAATTCGGTCTATGCAATCAATTCGGTTTAGGTCGAATTGCATAGATTGAATTCCTTCTTTTCTTTTCTGCTCAGGGTCTTCTTCTTTCCATAGTGTAATTCGGTCTAGGGGTCAATTGGTTTAGACAGAATTGCCACAGACCGAATTGGTTGCTCTACTTCTCTTCTTCAACACTTGTCTCTTTTTCTTCTTTTTCTCTTCAACAATTCGGTCTAATGAGCAATTCGGTTTAGGTCGAATTGCGTATAGACCGAATTGATCTTCAACACTTAACCAAAATTTCAGTTTGTGGGATTTTCATTCTTTTTCCCATCTTTTTGATTTTTGTGGGCTATTTTATTCTTTTGCCCATCTTTTCATTCCTTTTTCTTTTCTTTTTCCTTTTTTCATGTTTTTGGATTTTTCTAACAAAAATACAATTAAAATTGCATATTTTTGTGTCCTTCATTACCAGCTTATTTTTCTTACAAACTTGCATTAATCTGTCGAATTCAACTGCTTTCTTATTGAAATAAGATGGGAATATGATCAAAATGTCCGCCTCAGACACGGAAATGGATTGGAAATAATGGACAATTTTGGCCATTATCACAAAGCAAGTTAGTGAGCGGCTTGGCAATTTTAGAAAAGTCTTTAATAAATATCCGGTAAAAACCGGCATGCCCTAACTGCTTTTATTGAATTGGGTAATGGAAGATTGGAGATGACTGAGACCTTGGCTCTGTCGACTTCGATGCCTGCGCGTGATGCGGTGACCCAACACAATTCCTTCGGTGACCATGAAATGACACTTTTTCCAGTTCAAAACTAGGTTAGAGTCCTCGCATCTTTTTAAAATTTTTGAGAGATTAGTCAAACATCCATCAAAAGTATCTCCATATACAGAGAAGTCATCCATGAAAACTTCAATGCATTTTTCGATAAATTCGGAGAATATAGACATCATGCATCGCTGAAAAGTTGCAGGCGCATTGCAAAGGCCAAAAGGCATGCGCCTGTACGCAAAAGTTCCATACGGGCAAGTGAAAGTAATTTTATCATGATCTTCACTAGATATTACAATCTGATTATAGACCGAATAACCGTCCAAAAAACAGTAGTACTCACTCCCGGCCAACCTTTCGAGCATTTGATCAATGAACGGCAAGGGGAAGTGATCCTTCCGCGTAGCGGTATTGAGCTTCCGGTAGTTGATGCAAACTCTCCAACCGATCACTGGCCTTGTTGCCACTTCTTCTCCTTGTTCGTTAGTAGTTATGCACATCCCCCCACGCTTCGGTACTACCTGCACTGGGCTAACCCATTTGCTGTCAGATATAGGATAGATGATACCAGCATCTAAGAGCTTGATAACTTCTTTCCTTACCACTTCTTGCATTTTGGGGTTCAAACGCCTTTGGGGTTGCCTTGAAGGCTTGTACTCCTCTTCCATTAAAATTCTGTGCATGCAAACAGAGGGGTTTATTCCTTTTATATCAGAAATGGTCCATCCAATTGTATGTACATATTTCTTGAGAATATCTACCAGAGCTTTTTCTTGTTCTTGTGTCAGCTTAGCTGACACAATTACCGGTAACTTTTTAGGTTCAGCGAGAAAAGCGTACTTAAGATTATCCGGAAGTATTTTAAGTTCAAGCTCTGGCGGACATTCAACGGAAGGCAGTAAGTTGCGAGAAACGGATGGGAGTGAAAGATCAGATTTACCTTCAGGACCCTGTGTCAGTACAGGGTCCACTTCCTCGTCCATGGTGCTCTCCTCCTCCTCCGGAGTGAATTCAACACCGTCGAATTCTTCAAGGTCCCCAGTTATAGGGTCCTCAAATTGCACGGCGTTGCAGCTTGGCTCGGCACCAGCAGGCATCAGTACCTGCTTTGAAACTTTGTCTGACATCACAGTCATAGAGTTTATGTTCTCATCCTCACTCCTACCATCTATTACATCAAATTCGGAACAAGTTTCCTCAGATGGAAACTTCTGCAGTTCGCCCATGTTGAAGTTCAGCTCTTCTTCTCCGACACGGAGCTTGATTTGGCTTGATTGAGTGTCTATCAGTGCACCGCCTGTTGAGAGAAAGGGGCGGCCTAAGATCAGCGGCATTTCGCAGTCCTCCTCAATGTCAAGAATGATGAAGTCGACAGGGAAGAGAATCCCTCCCGTCTTTACGATCACGTCCTTCAGAATTCCGACTGGGTGGGTAATTGACCGGTCCGCCAGTTGCAGTTTCATTGTGACTGGTTCAATTACTCCCAATTGAAGACGTTTTGCCATGGCGAGTGGCATAATGTTGATTCTGGATCCCAAATCGCACAACCCTTTTCCAACATTGGTTTTCCCAATGTGGACTGGCAGTGTAATACAGCCTGGGTCTTCCATCTCTCCGGTAACACTCTTTGGATTATGGCACTGCAGCTGCTGTTTAAAACCACCACTTCATCCTGCTCAAATTTCCTTCTCCCTTTTAAGAAATTTAGCATAGACGGGCATTTCCGAAATCATTTCGACCGGGGGAATAGTGATCTCAACAGCTTTCAATCTTTCTAAAAACTTTTTAAATTTTTCATCTTGTTCCTTATTTTTAAGACGTGCAGGGTATGGCACCCTTGGCATGTACTTATTATTATCAATTTTTGGTTGTACCTTCACCCGTACCCTTATCAGCTTCAACTGCAGCTTCAGTCTGCGAAATAGCTGCATCTGATTTGTCCTTTGCCAGTTCAACACTTTCATCTCCTTCAATCTTCTCCTTTTCCTTTTCAACCTCCACTGAATCCTTTCCCTTTACAGCCTTCTTCTTTCCGGACCCAACATTCCCCTTCAGAGTCTTACCTCCCCGTAATGTGATTGCTTTACATTGCGGGTTGGTCTTAGTACTGCTCGGTAATGTTCCTTTCCCCCTGTTTTGCAGTTCTTTCGCCAGCTGCGAGACTTGTGTTTCCACATTCTTAATCGATGACTGCAGTTGCTGGTTTATCTCCCTTTGATTAGAAATAAACTCGGTCATCATGTTCTCCAGATGAGATGGTGGCTTTTGATTGAACTGTTGGTTCTGATCAAGTTGGGCTTGGAAATTCTAAAAGTTTTGGCCTTGATTTTGGTTTGGTCTTTGTTGGATAAGTGGCTGGAAATTCTGGTTGTGATTCTGGAAGTTCTGTACTCTCTGTTGAACGAACCCTTGATTCTATGGCCGGAAGTTTTGTTGTTGGTTTTGGTGGGCAAACTGGGTAGGCTGGTTTGGCTGCGATAACAAATGCGCATTGAGTGCATTGTTATTTGAGTATGATAGGTTGGGGTGGCGGTTCTGGTAGTTTCCGGCATAGTTACAGCTTTCGGTAGCTATCTGTTGGCATGTATCAGTTGGATGTGGTCCCTGACACAGCCCGCAAACAGCTTCCGATTGCTGTGGTTGTGCTTGGCTTGAAGAAGCTCCTCCCTGTACAGTACCTTTTCCTTTATCCTGACCCAGCTGAATCGCAGCTACTTGTTCCTGTAATTTTTCAAAGTCTGTTTTACCCTCACTTACAGCAAAAACGTTTCTAGATGAGTCAACCTTTCTTTCATCAGTGTTTAGCACATATCTGTTGACAGACATGGTTTCAATCTTTGCCCAGGCTTGGTCCATGGGCAAGTGGAGTAAGTGCCTTCCTCCAGCGGCATCTAACATCATTCGACATGAATGGGTGAGTCTTCCGTAGAATTTTCGCAACTGTTCCCATGGTTGATATCCATGTTGGGGGCATCTCCTCAAAAGGTTGAAGAACCTCTCTTTGGCATCATAGAGTGACTCATCCGGTTTCATTTTGAATTCTCCAATTTTTGCTCGTCCTTCCTCCACTTTTGATTCAGGGAAGTACTTCAACAGAAAGCTCCTCACCAGATCTGCCCATGTGCTTCTCTGATTGATAGGCAACGACTTGTACCAATCCCTGGCTCCACTAAACAGTGAGAAAGGAAACAACATTAGTCTTATAGCATCAGGGGACACCCCCTGATTTTTGATCGTATCACAAAGCTCCAGGAAAGTTTGGAGATGATCATGAGGGTCCTCAAGATTTGCACCGCAAAACTGATTATTCTGCACCAAATTAATTAGTGCAGGTTTCAGTTCGAAGTTGCGTGCGGCAAATTGTGCTCTCCCGGGCCTGTTCAGATAAGGCTCCACAATAGGCTGCATAAAGTCAGCTGCTGCCTGCTGCTGCTGATTTCCTTGTTCTGCTTGATCTTGGTATTGCTGATGATAATTGGGATTCTGTTGGAACATGTTGTCTGGCTCTTGAGGGTTGTTCTGAAATTGATCTTGATTGAACGGTTGATTCTGGTATTGCTGGTTTGGTATATTTTGGTTTTGGTTTTGGTTATATTGGTTTAGAGGTGGTGGCGGTGAAACTTTTGACGAGCTCCGCCGACACGAGTAATTTTTTGAAAATTCCTTTACTGATTTATTGCTTAAGGAGGAAACTGTGATTTCAAATGGTGCCTCAAGAATCCCCGGTGACGGCCATGAAACTTTTGCACTCAAGCCAAGTTTCATTTTGCTGCTGGGGGGTTGAAGAACCGTCTAAATACAATTTCCAAGTTCGGATTTATTAAATGAAAAGAGTTATGATTGGGGGAAGGGGTTTAAGGATATATTAAGATTTCCTTTTTTATTACTCCTGTGGGGTTCAAACGGCGCTGTGGTCCTCTCAGCCATGAAACTTTTGACAAATATCACGGTGCAACAGGAATGGACCTTCAGTCTGTCACCCTGAAAGTCCCTGATATCTGCACCATGATGCTTCTCTAAATTTCATGTCAAAGAGATACCTGCCATGAAATTCTTGAACATCTTCCCACTGTAAGAGTATCTGCCCAAAATGTTGTTTTTATTTACTCGTGTCACGAAACTGTGCTCCCGAAAGCGCACGGGTCAAAAATTGCAGTAATTTATAGTAAGTACCGGATCGTTCACTGGAGGATGTGCGATGGAAGCAGGACCCACGTCGTTTACTAAGATTTTCCACTCGGTTACTCGTTTCAAGTTTTGCAAGGATTTCTAACAACTACTTGACATAAATTAAATCCAGATCATGAAAGCAGTAAAAATTATTCTACAAAGCATGGTAAACTAGATCGAGGAAAGCAATTAAATCTACACTAAGAAAGCGATATAAAATTATGCTACACTATCTAGAAAGCAGATTTAAATATGACAGAAGGGACAGGGAGGAAATAATAAAGATTGGACAAGATTCAGATGAAACACAATTAAACTTCCAATTTTTTTTATACACAGATCTTAGCTTGGGATAATCCTCCAGTTAGCTAACTCTCATGCTCTCTATACCATGTTCCCTTTAACACACAGGTACTTACAGTAAGAGTTTACATGCTCTTAAGACATCAATTTCTAAGATACCATAAACTCTTAACTCCCTTTGCAATGCCTTGCAAAAGTATGTTAATCATTTACGGTGGACGAGCAACACCTGTCAAATCATTAGTTGACATGCCAAGTACTGCTATCAATCCCCCATGTCACATCCAAAGTTTCAAATAAAGCCCCAAACCATTCCATAACTCTCAAACCTTTTAACAGATGGACAGCCCCTAATTATTCCGAGTGACCTCTATGAAAGCATTTAAAAGGAAAGCAGTAAAGAAAGCTGTAAAGAAAGCATTTAAATCTATCACTCGGAAGCATTAAAAACGTCTCTTTCCGTTAGTATAAAAGAGCCCCTGGTCTTGGTGACCAGATGCAGATCAAGAACCCCCGAGATATCAATAAGCCACAGGGCTTGCAACATCTGGGTGGTTATGAGATACAAACTAAATGAAACAGATCCATAAATGAACCTATTCCGGATGTACTCACTCAAGACTCAATTCTAGACTTTGGCAGAAGAAGATAGTAGTCGAAGGAATACTCGACCTTACCTTATAAATTCACCAAGGCCTATATGTTGTTCCTCTAGTATTATTTATCACATCTCATCCACACCCAAGTGGATATTGACTTAATGCGATATCTAATATCAGATTTCCAACACACAGCAATTTTGAGAAGCAAATGAGTATTTGAAAATCATTCCCTAGACAGGTACTAAACTCTCAATTAAAACACAGATCCTTTCAGTCTAGGTGAGACCTAATCGCTGACTCTGCTTCTAAGCTCTCAAAATCAACCCCTAGTAGAATGTGAATTAGTCATAACTGTCAAATTTATCCCTTACTCAGATCCGGATTTTATAAAGGAATTTTTGTTGGAAGTTTATTATACAACATCTGATTTGAATCAAGACTTCTGTGTCCAAGGGGAAGGATCCCCAAAATAATGATAAGACCAGAACATCTACATAATAGTATCATGCATACAGGTATATGAAAAGGAAAATAAAATACCCCAAAATATATGGTGGGGTTAGACAGAATGCGATACACAACGATGGATTAGCCTGAGATGAGAAGAAATCGGCTAAAAAGGATGCCAGAGATAGTTGGGATTTTCCGGACTGCAAACATCTGCTGTCCGGTTCCCAATTATCCCAGATGACTGAATTTAGACAGAAAGAATTCCAAACGACGGTGACCGCCGTCATTCAGTTTTCTTTTGTCTGTGAGTGAAAGAAATAACCCACATATTTCTTGATGTAATATTTCTCAACTGATGTTGGTCGACATCAGTTGATACTATTGCAACTTGAATTCAGGTTGAGAAATTAAGATAAGGAAAATTAAAACTGTATCTGATTAGGAATTGGCTGAGTGACTAATCGAAACTCTTAGTGAAGAGAACGCTCGCCGAAGCTTCCACCAACCACTAACCAGATCATGCAAAATAACAGATAATGATTGACACACAGAAGACGGGTTAGTCGATATCCCTATGAAGGGACCTTTCACCAACATTAATCTGTGGTGTTTCTCATTATCCGTTCATACACACAATGAAAGAGAAAAACATAAAAGTAAGAAAAATATTTTTGGTATTGTGTGGGTGTTAAGCACACAATAAGTGGACACTAAAAGGGCTGAAATGTGTAATGGATAAAGTTAGGTGAAATGGGCCTAGGCCCAATACACCCATGCAACTTACACAAATCATGAAAGAAAATATTTTTGGAGTTTTCAAAATAGAAGGGATAGTTCAATTCGAATTATTTGGGGAAATTCGAATTGAGAATACATGAAGGATGAAGTATTACTTACTCAATTGATCATTGCTAGAATTTGGAGCATCATCTAATTCGAATTATTGGCCAATTCGAATTAATTCGAATTGGATAACTCGAATTGGCGAAGTCCCTTTCATGCTCACATTGACTAAGGCATTTACCTCAAAGGGAGGGTGAGTTCGAATTATTCTAGCAATTCGAATTAATTCGAATTGCAACAATTCGAACTGGTAAAGGGTGGAAAATAAACTAAGGCATGAATGGGTGGCAATGGATACAATATGGTTTTCAACCCAATTCGAATTGTTGAGCAAGTTCGAATTAATTCGAACTTGATAATTCGAATTGGTTGGAAACCACATGAAGAGAATAATTTGGCTATGCAATTCGAATTTCTCTTAGCAATTCGAATTAATTCGAATTGCCTCAATTCGAATCACATATTTTCAGACAACAACAATTTTTGTTCTCACAAGTATGGGTTAGGTGAACACTGTACTGTAATGATGGGTTTAGATTTGCTAAATCCTTCATCTCACATCAGTGTCATTTCACAGCCACCCTGGTGAGATTTTCAAGAAATAAACGAATACATGTCTAGTGGGTATTGGCCAGATTCAAACCCTATTTCTACAAACAAGAAATCAGAGATCAAAGAGCCTAAAACATCTAGTTATCTAAGAACTACATGAGTAAACTCAGAACACTCAAGTTATCTAAGGTAGCATAAAATGAGATTAAGACAAGAAGAAATAAAACTTAAATATAGATTAACACAGATATTAAAAACATCTAAAACTTAAGAGCACTTATTTGAAGCTCTAAGGCACTAAATCAAGCCAAAAACCCATCAAACATGCATTTATTAAGTTTGAATGTCAACTAGGACATAATAAATGTAACCTAGTTGAAACAAACAAACACTAAGCATTTATTTCTAGGGAAAGCATTAAAGAGTGCCAAAACAAATGGATAAAACCATTTCTGGAAATTTTCCTTGTATTGACACTTGAAAGCAAAATAAGAACCCAAAACCATCATTAGCTTGAAGGTAGGGTTTATTCTAACTAGAAAGCATGTAAACATATGGAAAATGGCTACTCTAAAGGTTACACAAACTGCTTCTACACTAAACTAAGATCAAATCATGTAAAAGTTACATTACTTGCAAGAAAAATAAACTAAACTAATCTAAACTACCTACCTAACCCTTAAGGGGTGTGGAACCTCCTGCTGTTCTTTTTGTCCCAAGCTGCCTTTTGGTTAAAAATTCTTGATCCCCTGATTCTGTTGTGGAAGGTCTGCTTTTATAGATAATCTTCAAAACCCTAGGCCCACCAATGTTGTGCTCAGCTTTCTTTGGATGAGTTGTTGAGTGAAGTTCGAATTATCTCAACCAATTCGAATTAATTCGAATTGTGAGATCTCTTCCTTAAGCTGAAGTTGTAGCCTTCAGTAGTCAATTCGAATTGTTTGTGCCAATTCGAATTAATTCGAATTGGACAATTCGAATTGTATCTTTTCTCGAACTGGGTAAGGGTTTCTGCTTGGCTTCCTTGCACTTGTTGGCAATTCGAATTGTTTGTGCCAATTCGAATTAATTCGAATTGGACAGTTCGAATTGCATCTTCTTCTTGCCTTTGGGTTTCTTCTCTCTTCATTCCCTAATTCGAATTAATTCGAACTTGAACAATTCGAATTAGGCTTCTTCATCCCTTCCAACACTTAACCAATTCTTTGCTCTCTTTAGCAATTCGAATTGTTGTGCAATTCGAATTAATTCGAATTGCTCACAATTCGAATTATGCTTCAACACTTAACCAAATTTCAGTTGTGGGATTTTCAATCTTTTTCCCATCTTTTTGGATTTTTGTGGGCTCTATTATTCTTTTGCCCATCTTTTCATTCCTCTTTCTTATCTTTTTCCTTTTTTCATGTTTTTGGATTTTTCTAACACAAATACAATTAAAATTGCATATTTTATGTCTTTTTGTTACCGGCTCGATGTTTTTACAAACTCGCATTAATCGGTCAAATTCAACTGCTTTCTTATTGAAATAAGATGGAATCACGATCAAAATGTCCGTCTTAGACACGGAAATGGATTGGAAATAATGGACAATTTTGGCCATTATCAACATCCTCACATTTAATACTGATCGTCCCCGAGCAGTCAGAGTCAGTGCTCCTAGGAGCTTGGACTCTGCATATTCAATCCATTTGCGTGGCCTCAGAAATTTCATTCTTTTTATATTGGGATAAGACAATCAAAATTACAAGTATTAAACTCTCTTGGTTGCAGTGTTTAATGGAATGATACTTCTCACTTGAGTGAACACACAAGTCAATCATTATTGTTAATTCTTCTTGAATATGTGTTTAGAAAATCACATTGGCTTAATTCTTGAATTTAGGCATGACATGAATCATTAATCAATCAAAGCAGAGCCTCACGTATAGTAGAATCGGAAAGTTCACTCACTCTCAAGATTTGCTTTTATCATTAACGCTCAAGATCAAATTCAATTAAATTCTCCCATAAGCTTGCAACTGGACCAACTCGCCACCGGCTCATTTCCTTAAATCGAGATCCCGAGGTCTTATTCAAGGTTGTAACGGGGCATACGGTTGTAACATTTGGTAGGAAAAGGAATTATTGGGTTAAAAAGTGACATGACACCATTCCACCATAACTTGGCATTTTGCAGAATCTATGATCATCATCATTTCTATTTTTCTTTTGTTTTTCTTTTTCCATTGCATGACATTAGACTTTGTCTAATTTGCTTTGTCATTTGCAATTTATTCTTGTTGAATAGGTCTCAACTTCTTCTCTACTTTTTTTTTTTTTGAATCGGTTTATAGCATACCGATTGATACATAATTGATGATTAAAGATTACAATGCCTTGATGGGATGGCTCATGTACACTTGGGTTTGATTTTCTTGGTCTTTTTGTAAGGCTAGGAGTAATATAGTGGCTTCAAAGAAAAATTAGGTTAAAAGGCTCAGATTGGTTAATCCTAAAGGGAAAATGTTTTTGGGTTTGGAATTCAAACGAAAACCAAAATTTTGGGTTTTTCTAAGTGCCTCGATCATTTGCTCGATTTCGGGAATATGGCATGATCTTGAATCGGTCCCAATTGCAAGTTCTAGTGCCCTTTAATCGAATTGATTCACACAATCAAAGAAGTATTGAGTAAAAATGACTCGGCTCAGATCTCACAAGGGACGGTTTGATCATGTCATACATTTATTCTCAAATTTAACCTTTGAAAAATTCTTACAACTTATTCAATCAAATTCTCAACATGAAAGTTTGTTAGTCTTTCAAGTGATCATATCATTGGATTTTATAGCTCAAAACTTCAAGAATTTATGTCATGCATATTTTTAATTGTTTTATCCCAATTTAATAGCCTGAAAATTTCATCATCAGCCTAAATTCAACATGTGAATTTAGGTGACAGATTTATGCTTGTTTTATGCCGGTTTGTTTAATTGAAAGCAGTAAAAAGAGACACTGTGAGCATGCAAGCATGTCACAGCTCGTTTTTGGCGTGACAGTCACTTATTCATCTTGGACTGTCACACATCTTTTTCAAATAATGGAGAACTCAAGATGAAATTCTCTTGTGGAAAGCAATAAATGTACGACTGCCCAAAATACGTCGTACACCCATCATAACAGATAATTCTAAGGTTCGTTTTACAGTACACGACCTTAATTACAACCAGATATAAATACAGACAAAGCTGTACACTTGAATGGGTTAGCATCACAGATCAGTCAAAAGATTACCCCAACCATAGTCCCAGTCAGTCCAGTCAAAAGTGAACCTTTACAGATTCAGTCCTTCTTCAGCATCTCTCCCCTCTATCCTTGGAAGAAAATTCTGCTCCAATGGACGAAGTTTGTTAGGCTGCAGGGCAAACAGTAATCTCCCTCGTCATCCTGATTCTCTAGCACTTTTTGGCAGTAGACTCTGGGTCCTTGGTCAGTGAACAGATCAGGAGTCTCCAGGCTTTCCATCAACCATGCAAAGACGCGATTGCCCACATATGCCATGATTGATTCGTCTGTCACCATCTTGTCGATCATCGCTATTCCTTGCTGGACCTGTTCATTGTCCAGCTTGCTGAGCAGCATAAATCCTCGGACAAAGATTGAGGCCTTGTGGTTGTCCTCAATCCCTTCCTTTAGCAGCTCACAAGCCAGAGTCTCGTTTCCTGCTCCGAATGCCTGCAGGGCTGGGATGAGTTTCAGGTTATAGTTGCCAGCTTCTTCGCATTTGGCCATGAGTGCCTCCTTTTGCGGTTCCAACCTCTGCTCCCACATCTTGACGATGGTGGTTTCCAGTTCACACCTTCTGTAGACGATGGGAAGATCAGCTGCGTCCCTTAGCTTGGTGCACACTCCTCTGACCCTCCACACTTTCTTGATGCAATCCTCTCCGATGCGGGAGAGGATTTCTCCTAGGAGCTCTACTGGCAGATCCAGTAGTTGAGTTTCTTCCTCGTGATCTTCGTTTGGTGCTAGGGGGATGATGTCTCTGAAAAGACATGGAGAGATGATTAGGTCTGAGACTCTCAGCTTAATACCTTCAGCCACTTCGAAATACAGTTCACTTTCTAACACCTGTCTCACTTGAGGCACACTATGAAAGTCCAAGGGGTTAGATTATCAAATCTACTCTTATTATACAAAAATAAGGAAAGCAAGAGAGAGAGAGAAGGATCCTGAATCCTTAAAATTTTTCTTAGATTATAAATAGTCTAAGATGTTTTTGGGTGGTCAAAGGACCAAAAAGAGAAAATTCCGTAGGTTGTTGAGCCTACGAAGGAATTTGATTTTTATCACTTAAAAAGTGATTTAAATCATGTGAGGTGGGAAAGATAAGAGACTAACGATGACAATCGAATGTAAGTGATAGACTATGCAATTACTAGTATGTATAATGGACCGTGACCAAAGATAAGAAATAGACATGCATACATACAAAAGGCGATTTTTGGATTTTTATGAAAAGGTGTTGACTTGTTTATTTAATGAAATTGGGGGTGTGAGTGGTCCCCCATTTGGATTTTGTTTTGGAAAGTGGGTTTTTAAGGAATAAAACAAAACTTTCCTTATAAGTATTTCCCACTTGTTCCAAGTTGACAAAGATCAAACACTTAAGCAAAGAGAACAATCTATCATTTTGTCTTTTTACACATAAATGCCATGCCAAAAGTGTTGGAAAAATTTTGGCATGGTTTCGTCTGTACCATGTGTCCCGGATGTGCAAAAATCAACTTCTAGAGTTGAGTTTGCGAAATGTGGGCAACATGTACCCGACTAAAGCATTTATTACCAAAATATTTATATAATATTATACATGCAAACACTAACAGAAACGAGAAAAGTTGCTCCATCTATACTACTGTAATGTACTAATGTCACCAACAAAACTCATGCCTTAAAAACATGAATTTTTGCAGATATTATCAATATGCATTCTCAGTCATCATCACCAATTATCTATTGAAAAACAACACAGTGGCTGAACAAAGCATGACCACCGTGTTAACCCTATTCACAGATTACCAAAATCACAAAGCAGATAACACAAGTATACCTAGAGATATAAATGGAACAACAATACTGCAGTAAGAACAAAAATCAAATTTTTAAGGGTTGTGAGACCCTCATTTTCAAAATAAGAACATCTCCTTTACCACAGACAACTTCGAACCCTTAAATGGCAGTTTTATCAAAAAGATCCTCAAACCCTAGGTTCTGCCTAGTCGGTTTCTACCCCATTCCTGAACAAACCCAACACACTCCGACCACTTTCCGACTCTTCCCGTCATGAGTAACAAAAGCATTCCCCTTCCCACCCTCGATTTCGCACGGAAGATGAAAAGACAAAACTGTAAACTTGAAACCGAGCGCGAAAACGAAACAGAGATACTTACCCCCGACTCCCACTAGGGTTTGACGACGACGAAGCCATTTCTGAGTGATTTGGCCGGAGGAAAGCTTGAAAAGAGTGACTGGTTTCGCGAGGAAGAAGGGTTCGCGAGAGAGAAAACACGGGTGTTTTGGAAATGTGAAAAGTGAAAGTGATGGAAGTGGGGGGAAACACGGATATATAAAGGATTTTGGAAGGGGAGTTCGAATTATTGCATCAATTCGAATTAATTCGAATTGATGCTATCTGTGAGAGATGCGAGTTATTCAGGCCAATTCGAATTAATTCGAATTGGCTTGAAAAACAGAGAAACCAAGCAAGTTCGAATTATTGAGATCAATTCGAATTAATTCGAATTGACTCACAATTCGAACTTGAGAATGTGGGCAAAACTTGCACAAGGCTGAAATGAGCTAATTCGAATTATTCAGGCAATTCGAATTAATTCGAATTGCTAGAATAACTCGAATTGCTCACTTGCTAAGGAAAATGCCTTGTGCCTGCTAATTCGAATTAGTTAGGCAATTCGAATTAATTCGAATTGCCTTATAATTCGAATTGCACTACTTGGCCTAAATAAAATCCGAAAATTTGTTTGCCTTGGTTGCCAATTCGAATTTTCATGGCAATTCGAATTAATTCGAATTGCTAGAATAACTCGAATTAACAAATCCGAGAGTGAAAAATTCCAAGGCAAAATGTCTTATGTGGTATGTTCCAAGCAATTCGAATTAATTCGAATTTTCTTGAAATGAGAAGTATACCACATTCAAGACTTAGGAAAATTTTTTGGTTTTCCAAAAAATTATATGAACTCAAAAGCTAACATATCTACATCGAATGAGAATCTAAAACCTATTGCTTGCATAAATTAGGTTGGGTTAACAATTTTATTTTATGAATGTATTCTGGATTTTAGATTTCTCTAAATTCCAAAATCAACCTCCATTAAATATAATGTTACCCCAACCGGGAACCTGGTTTTTTGGAAGCTTCATCTTTCTTTTTGTTGGTTCCTCGAATTCCTGCAAAACAATTATGAGAAGGTATTAGGTTTTCTCCAAATATCAACATCCTCACATTTAGAGTCTTAGTACTCTAAATGTTCACTTGATTTTTGGATACTTTGTCCCAATAAAAAGTAAATGAAGAAAATAATAAATAAGTAAGAAGGTATATGTATAATATTTATTGAACATAAGCCGGTTCTGATGTCATCTGAGCTTCTTTTTCGGGGTCGAACTGCCCAAGATACTCCTTCAGTCTGTGTCCATTCACCACCAGCTCTCCCTTGTCAGTTCGGATCCTGACAGCTCCACTCTCAAACACGTGCATCACTTCATATGGCCCTTCCCATCTGGATTTAAGCTTTCCGGGGAATAGCTTCAACCTAGAATTGAATAACAAGACCTTCTGGCCAACATAGAAGTGTTTAGATTTAATACGACGATCGTGCAACTTCTGGGTCCGCTCTTTATAAATCCTCGAGCTTTCATAAGCTTGCGCACGTATTTCCTCAATTTCATTGAGGTCCAACTTGCGCTTACTCTGAGCAACTCGGGAGTCAAAATTGAGCATTCGTACGGCCCAGTAAGCCTTATGCTCTAGTTCTACGGGCAAATGACAGGCTTTTCCGAAGATGAGTCTGTAAGGAGACATCCCAATGGGAGTCTTGAATGCAGTGCGGTATGCCCATAAAGCATCATTGAGCTTACGTGACCAATCTTTGCGAGTTGTCCCCACAGTGGCCTCGAGTATATGTTTGATTTCGCGGTTAGAGACCTCGACTTGACCACTGGTTTGGGGATGATAAGGCGTGCCGATCTTGTGGAGAATCCCATTTTTGCTCATGAGATTTGCAAATGCTTTATTAACAAAATGGGTTCCTCCATCTGATATGATCACCCTGGGTACACCAAATCTATTGAAAATGTTATTTTTCAAAAATTTGACGACCTGGTTGCCATCATTGGTTGGCAGTGCAACAGCCTCAACCCACTTGGAAACGTAATCGACAGCTACCAAGATGTAATGGTTCCCATCAGATGTCGGAAATGGTCCCATGAAGTCAATACCCCATACATCGAAAATCTCGAGAGTGAGAATTCCTTGTTGAGGCATCTCATCCCTCTTGGAGATATTCCCTAGTCTTTGGCATCTGTCGCAAGCTTTAACAAACGCTTTGCAATCCTCGTAAATGGTGGGCCAATAAAAACCGCACTCGAGTACCTTATGAGCTGTTCGAGTGGGGCCATGGTGACCTCCATATTCCGATTCATGGCATTTCTTAGCGATTTGATAAGCCTCGTGCTCAGTTACACATCGTCTAATAATCGAATCTGCACAATGCTTGAAGAGGTAAGGGTCTTCCCAGAAGTAGTTAACTACATCTCGGTTGAACCTCGCTTTGTGGCCTCTGCTTTGAAATGGTGGGGTTATTCCGCATGCTAAAAAGTTAGCAATATCGGAAAACCACGGGCAAGCTTGATCATGAAGATGCAAGGCGAACAATTGCTCGTCCGGAAAATTCTCATTTACGGCTAGCTCATTTTTATCATTTTCTAGTCGAGACAAATGGTCAGCAGCACCATTGTCTCTGCCTTTTCTATCTTTTATTATAATGTTAAATTCTTGCAACAAAAGTACCCACCTGATTAATCGAGGTTTGGCGTCTTGTTTGCTAAAAAAGTATCTCAGTGCAGAGTGATCTGTGTACACTGTGGTTTTTGTACCAATAAGATATTGTCTGAATTTGTCAAACGCAAAAACCACAGCATACATCTCCTTCTCCGTGGTGGTGTAGTTAATTTGGGCCTCATTCAGGGCATGACTTGCGCAATGAATTACACAATGCTTCCCTTCCTTATGTTGCCCAAGAACTGCACCCACGGCGAGATCACTTGCATCACACATTACCTCGAAGGGCATTGACCAATCGGGTGGTTGCACTATTGGAGCGGAAATCAACATTTCTTTGAACGTGTCAAAGGCTTGAACACATGCTTCATTTATTACAAAAGGATTTTCTTTACAAAGCAAGTTAGTGAGCGGCTTGGCAATTTTAGAAAAGTCTTTTATGAATCTCCGGTAGAAACCGGCATGCCCTAAGAAACTCCTAACTGCTTTTATTGAATTAGGCAATGGAAGGTTTGAGATGACGGAAACCTTAGCTCTGTCGACTTCGATACCTGCGCGCGAGATGCGGTGACCCAACACTATTCCTTCGGTGACCATGAAATGGCACTTCTCCCAGTTCAACACTAGGTTGGTGTCCTCACATCTTTTCAAAATTTGTGCAAGATTAGTCAAGCATTCATCAAAAGTATCTCCATACACAGAGAAGTCGTCCATGAAAACTTCAATGCATTTTTCGATAAATTCTGAGAAAATTGACATCATGCATCTTTGAAATGTGGCAGGCGCATTACAAAGTCCAAAAGGCATGCGCCTGTATGCAAAAGTTCCATATGGGCACGTGAATGTGGTCTTGTCGTGATCCTCACTAGCTATTACAATCTGATTATAGCCAGAGTACCCATCCAAAAAGCAGTAGTACTCCCTTCCGGCCAACCTCTCCAGCATCTGATCAATGAATGGCAAGGGGAAATGGTCCTTCCTGGTAGCGGTATTAAGCTTCCGGTAGTCGATGCAAACTCTCCAACCGGTCACTGGACGCGTCGCCACTTCTTCTCCTTGCTCGTTAGTCATTACACAAATCCCCCCACGTTTAGGTACGACCTGCACTGGGCTAACCCATTTGCTATCAGAGATAGGATAGATGATACCAGCATCTAAGAGCTTGATAACTTCTTTCCTTACCACTTCCTGCATATGGGGATTCAGACGCCTTTGTGGTTGCCTTGAGGGCTTATACTCCTCTTCCATTAAAATTATGTGCATGCAAACAGAGGGGCTTATTCCTTTTATACCAGAAATGGTCCATCCGATTGCGTGTACATATTTCTTTAGAATGTCTACCAGAGCTTTTTCTTGTTCTTGTGTCAGCTTGGCTGACACAATCACCGGTAATCTTTTATGTTCAGCGAGAAAAACGTACTTAAGATGATCCGGAAGTGTTTTAAGTTCAAGCTCTGGTGGGCATTCAACGGAAGGCAGCAATTTGCGAGAAATGGGTGGGAGAGAGAGATCAGATTTACCTTCAGGATCCTGTGTCAGTACAGGATCCATTTCTTCCTCAGCAATGCTTTCCTCTTCCTCCGGGATGAACTCAACTCCATCGAATTCTTCAAGGTCCCCAGAGATAGGATCCTTGAAGTGGACAGCGTTGCAGCTCCTTGGTTGTTCTGCACCTTCAGGCTTCAGTACCTGTTTTGAAACTTTGCTCGGCTCATCAGTCACAGAGTCTATGCTCTCATCCTCACTCCTACTATCTATTACATCAAAAATGGAACAAGATCCCTCAGACGGGAACTTCTGCAGCTTTTCCATGTTGAAATCCAATTCTTCTTCTCCGACTCGGAGCTTGATTTGATTTGATCGAGCGTCTATAAGTGCACCGCCGGTTGAGAGAAAGGGGCGGCCTAAGATCAGTGGCATTTCGTAATCCTCTTCTATATCCAAAATAATGAAGTCGACGGGGAAGAGAGTCCCTCCCGTCTTGACAATTACGTCCTTCAGGATTCCGATTGGATGGGTAATTGATCGGTCTGCCAGCTGTAATTCATTGTGACCGGTTCAATTGTCCCCAAGTGAAGACGTTTTGCCATGGCGAGTGGCATAACATTGATGCTTGAGCCCAAGTCGCACAACCCTTTTCCAACATTAGTTTTCCCGATGTGGATCGGCAGTGTAATGCATCCTAGATCTTCCTTCTTCTCCGGTAGCACTCTTTGGATAATGGCACTGCAGCTACTGTTCAAAATCACTACTTCCTCCTGCTCAGCTTTTCTCCTCCCTTCAACCCTACCCTTTTCAGCTCCCTTTGCAGCTTCAACCTGCGGAATAGCTGTCTCTGGTTTGTCCTTGTCCAGTCCAATACCATCTCCTCCTTCGATCCTTTCACTTCCTTTTTCACCCTCCACTAGATCCTTTTCCTCCTCGGCCGTCTCCTTTCCATGTCCAACAATTCCTTTTAGGGTCTTGCCTCCCCGCAATGTGATTGCTTTACACTGCGGGTTAGCTTCAGTACTGCTCGGAAGTGTTCCTTTCCCCCTGTTCTGTAGTTCCTTGGCCAATTGGGTGACTTGCGTCTCCACATTCTTGATTGATGACTGCAGTTGTTGATTTATATCCTTCTGATTGGCTATAAACTCAGTCATCAAGTTCTCCAAACGAGATGGTGGCCTTTGGTTATATTGCTGATTCTGATCAGGTTGGGGCTGGAAATTCTGGAAATTCTGGCCTTGGTTCTGATTAGGCCTTTGTTGGATTTGAGGTTGGAAATTCTGATTCTGATTTTGGAAGTTTTGCACTCTTTGCTGGACGAATCCTTGGTTCTGAGGTCTGAAGTTTTGCTGTGGGTTTTGGAACTGGTTGGGCTGGTTTGGCTGCAACAAATGCGCGTTAAGTGCATTGTTGTTGGAATAAGAGAGGTTGGGATGGCGATTTTGGTAGTTCCCGGCATAATTACAGCTTTCGGTAGCTATCTGTTGACATGTGTCAGTTGGATGAGGTCCCTGACACAGTCCACAGACAACTCCCGATTGCTGTGGTTGAACTTGGTCTGATGAGGTTCCTGCCTGAGAAGCGTCTGTTCCCTTCCCTTTATCCTGACTCAGCTGTATCGCAGCTACCTGTTCTTGCAGTTTTTCAAAATCTGTCTTCCCCTCACTTACAGCAAAGACTTTTCTAGGAGGATTCTCCTTCCTATCGTCTGTGTTTAGGATGGATTTGTTGACAGACATTGTCTCAATCTTCTCCCAAGCTTGGTCCATAGGCAAGTGGAGTAGATGTCGTCCGCCAGCGGCGTCTAACATTGTTCTCCATGGATGGGTGAGTCCTCCGTAAAATTTCCTCAATTGCTCCCAGGGTGCGTACCCATGTTGGGGGCATCGCCTAATGAGGCCCAAGAATCTTTCCTTTGCATCATATAATGACTCGTCTGGCTTCATTTTAAAATCTCCAATCTTAGCTCGTCCTTCCTCAATCTTTGATTCTGGAAAATACTTCAGCAAAAAGCTCCTCACCAAGTCTGCCCAAGTGCTCCGCAGATTGATAGGCAATGACTTATACCAGTCCCTGGCACCACTATACAACGAAAATGGAAACAACATTAGCCTTATAGCATCAGGAGAGACTCCCTGATTTTTGATCGTGTCGCAGAGCTCCAGGAAGGTCTGGAGATGATCATGAGGGTCCTCATGATTTGCGCCGCAGAACTGATTGTTTTGCACCAAATTAATGAGTGCCGGTTTGAGCTCGAAATTGCGTGCAGGAAAATGTGCTCTCCCAGGTCCATCCAGATAGGGCTCTACAATTGGTTGCATAAAGTCTGCTGCTGCTTGCTGCTGTTGTTGATTTCCTTGTTCAGCTTGGTTCTGGTACTGTTGGTGATAATTTGGAAATTGCTGGAAGTTATGTGGATCTTGTGGGTTGTTCTGGAATTGATCTGGATTGAAAGCTTGGTTTTGGTATTGTTGGTTTGGTATGTTTTGGTTTTGGTGATATTGATTTACGGGTGGTGGTGGTTGTTGGTGGAATTGCTGGTATTGTTGCTGATTAGGATTTGGTAGATTCTCCTCTTCGTTGGCACGATTAGGATGCTCTACCACTCCTCCGTCAGCTCCATTACCAGGGTTATTTGGTGGTTGGTCTATGGGTAAGATCGGGGGAATGTTTTGGTTTTCTGCCATATCTGATAGATCGCTGCTTGATGTTTCAGGTGAAGTGCGGCTCCGACGCTCCTGCTCCTTCCGTCTTCTGGCTTCTGCCCTCAGTTGGCGAGCGGTCCTTTCTATTTCTAGATCGAACGGTAGCTCCGGTAATGTGCTCCTTCTCCGTTGCATAAGCAGTTGGTATCAAACTTTTGACAGTACCTGTACAACCCCCAGGTTAGTAACAGTTCAAGAACATATACAAGAACTATCTATGAGTAAATCAGGAATGTAATTCTCCTAGTAAACGGCGCTGCATCCTCCCCGGCAACGGCGCCATGAAACTTTTGACGAGCTCCGCCGACACGAGTAATTTTCTGAAAATTCCTTTACTGATTTATTACTTAAGGAGGAAACTGTGATTTCAAATGGTGCCTCAAGAATCCCCGGTGACGGCCATGAAACTTTTGCACTCAAGCCAAGTTTCATTTTGCTGCTGGGGGGTTGAAGAACCGTCTAAATACAATTTCCAAGTTCGGATTTATTAAATGAAAATAGTTATGATTGGGGGAAGGGGTTTAAGGATATATTAAGATTTCCTTTTTTATTACTCCTGTGGGGTTCAAACGGCGCTGTGGTCCTCTCAGCCATGAAACTTTTGACAAATATCACGGTGCAACAGGAATGGACCTTCAGTCTGTCACCCTGAAAGTCCCTGATATCTGCACCATGATGCTTCTCTAAATTTCATGTCAAAGAGATACCGGCCATGAAATTCTTGAACATCTTCCCACTGTAAGAGTATCTGCCCAAAATGTTGTTTTTATTTACTCGTGTCACGAAACTGTGCTCCCGAAAGCGCACGGGTCAAAAATTGCAGTAATTTATAGTAAGTACCGGATCGTTCACTGGAGGATGTGCGATGGAAGCAGGACCCACGTCGTTTACTAAGATTTTCCACTCGGTTACTCGTTTCAAGTTTTGCAAGGATTTCAAACAACTACTTGACATAAATTAAATCCAGATCATAAAAGCAGTAAAAATTATTCTACAAAGCATGGTAAACTAGATCGAGGAAAGCAATTAAATCTACACTAAGAAAGCGATATAAAATTATGCTACACTATCTAGAAAGCAGATTTAAATATGACAGAAGGGACAGGGAGGAAATAATAAAGATTGGACAAGATTCAGATGAAACACAATTAAACTTCCAATTTTTTTTATACACAGATCTTAGCTTGGGATAATCCTCCAGTTAGCTAACTCTCATGCTCTCTATACCATGTTCCCTTTAACAGACAGGTACTTACAGTAAGAGTTTACATGCTCTTAAGACAGCAATTTCTAAGATACCATAAACTCTTAACTCCCTTTGCAATGCCTTGCAAAAGTATGTTAATCATTTACGGTGGACGAGCAACACCTGTCAAATCATTAGTTGACATGCCAAGTACTGCTATCAATCCCCCATGTCACATCCAAAGTTTCAAATAAAGCCCCAAACCATTCCATAACTCTCAAACCTTTTAACAGATGGACAGCCCCTAATTATTCCGAGTGACCTCTATGAAAGCATTTAAAAGGAAAGCAGTAAAGAAAGCTGTAAAGAAAGCATTTAAATCTATCACTCGGAAGCATTAAAAACGTCTCTTTCCGTTAGTATAAAAGAGCCCCTGGTCTTGGTGACCAGATGCAGATCAAGAACCCCCGAGATATCAATAAGCCACAGGGCTTGCAACATCTGGGTGGTTATGAGATACAAACTAAATGAAACAGATCCATAAATGAACCTATTCCGGATGTACTCACTCAAGACTCAATTCTAGACTTTGGCAGAAGAAGATAGTAGTCGAAGGAATACTCGACCTTACCTTATAAATTCACCAAGGCCTATATGTTGTTCCTCTAGTATTATTTATCACATCTCATCCACACCCAAGTGGATATTGACTTAATGCGATATCTAATATCAGATTTCCAACACACAGCAATTTTGAGAAGCAAATGAGTATTTGAAAATCATTCCCTAGACAGGTACTAAACTCTCAATTAAAACACAGATCCTTTCAGTCTAGGTGAGACCTAATCGCTGACTCTGCTTCTAAGCTCTCAAAATCAACCCCTAGTAGAATGTGAATTAGTCATAACTGTCAAATTTATCCCTTACTCAGATCCGGATTTTATAAAGGAATTTTTGTTGGAAGTTTATTATACAACATTTGATTTGAATCAAGACTTCTGTGTCCAAGGGGAAGGATCCCCAAAATAATGATAAGACCAGAACATCTACATAATAGTATCATGCATACAGGTATATGAAAAGGAAAATAAAATACCCCAAAATATATGGTGGGGTTAGACAGAATGCGATACACAACGATGGATTAGCCTGAGATGAGAAGAAATCGGCTAAAAAGGATGCCAGAGATAGTTGGGATTTTCCGGACTGCAAACATCTGCTGTCCGGTTCCCAATTATCCCAGATGACTGAATTTAGACAGAAAGAATTCCAAACGACGGTGACCGCCGTCATTCAGTTTTCTTTTGTCTGTGAGTGAAAGAAATAACCCACATATTTCTTGCTGTAATATTTCTCAACTGATGTTGGTCGACATCAGTTGATACTATTGCAACTTGAATTCAGGTTGAGAAATTAAGATAAGGAAAATTAAAACTGTATCTGATTAGGAATTGGCTGAGTGACTAATCGAAACTCTTAGTGAAGAGAACGCTCGCCGAAGCTTCCACCAACCACTAACCAGATCATGCAAAATAACAGATAATGATTGACACACAGAAGACGGGTTAGTCGATATCCCTATGAAGGGACCTTTCACCAACATTAATCTGTGGTGTTTCTCATTATCCGTTCATACACACAATGAAAGAGAAAAACATAAAAGTAAGAAAAATATTTTTGGTATTGTGTGGGTGTTAAGCACACAATAAGTGGACACTAAAAGGGCTGAAATGTGTAATGGATAAAGTTAGGTGAAATGGGCCTAGGCCCAATACACCCATGCAACTTACACAAATCATGAAAGAAAATATTTTTGGAGTTTTCAAAATAGAAGGGATAGTTCAATTCGAATTATTTGGGGAAATTCGAATTGAGAATGCATGAAGGATGAAGTATTACTTACTCAATTGATCATTGCTAGAATTTGGAGCATCATCTAATTCGAATTATTGGCCAATTCGAATTAATTCGAATTGGATAACTCGAATTGGCGAAGTCCCTTTCATGCTCACATTGACTAAGGCATTTACCTCAAAGGGAGGGTGAGTTCGAATTATTCTAGCAATTCGAATTAATTCGAATTGCAACAATTCGAACTGGTAAAGGGTGGAAAATAAACTAAGGCATGAATGGGTGGCAATGGATACAATATGGTTTTCAACCCAATTCGAATTGTTGAGCAAGTTCGAATTAATTCGAACTTGATAATTCGAATTGGTTGGAAACCACATGAAGAGAATAATTTGGCTATGCAATTCGAATTTCTCTTAGCAATTCGAATTAATTCGAATTGCCTCAATTCGAATCACATATTTTCAGACAACAACAATTTTTGTTCTCACAAGTATGGGTTAGGTGAACACTGTACTGTAATGATGGGTTTAGATTTGCTAAATCCTTCATCTCACATCAGTGTCATTTCACAGCCACCCTGGTGAGATTTTCAAGAAATAAACGAATACATGTCTAGTGGGTATTGGCCAGATTCAAACCCTATTTCTACAAACAAGAAATCAGAGATCAAAGAGCCTAAAACATCTAGTTATCTAAGAACTACATGAGTAAACTCAGAACACTCAAGTTATCTAAGGTAGCATAAAATGAGATTAAGACAAGAAGAAATAAAACTTAAATATAGATTAACACAGATATTAAAAACATCTAAAACCTAAGAGCACTTATTTGAAGCTCTAAGGCACTAAATCAAGCCAAAAACCCATCAAACATGCATTTATTAAGTTTGAATGTCAACTAGGACATAATAAATGTAACCTAGTTGAAATAAACAAACACTAAGCATTTATTTCTAGGGAAAGCATTAAAGAGTGCCAAAACAAATGGATAAAACCATTTCTGGAAATTTTCCTTGTATTGACACTTGAAAGCAAAATAAGAACCCAAAACCATCATTAGCTTGAAGGTAGGGTTTATTCTAACTAGAAAGCATGTAAACATATGGAAAATGGCTACTCTAAAGGTTACACAAACTGCTTCTACACTAAACTAAGATCAAATCATGTAAAAGTTACATTACTTGCAAGAAAAATAAACTAAACTAATCTAAACTACCTACCTAACCCTTAAGGGGTGTGGAACCTCCTGCTGTTCTTTTTGTCCCAAGCTGCCTTTTGGTTAAAAATTCTTGATCCCCTGATTCTGTTGTGGAAGGTCTGCTTTTATAGATAATCTTCAAAACCCTAGGCCCACCAATGTTGTGCTCAGCTTTCTTTGGATGAGTTGTTGAGTGAAGTTCGAATTATCTCAACCAATTCGAATTAATTCGAATTGTGAGATCTCTTCCTTAAGCTGGAGTTGTAGCCTTCAGTAGTCAATTCGAATTGTTTGTGCCAATTCGAATTAATTCGAATTGGACAATTCGAATTGTATCTTTTCTCGAACTGGGTAAGGGTTTCTGCTTGGCTTCCTTGCACTTGTTGGCAATTCGAATTGTTTGTGCCAATTCGAATTAATTCGAATTGGACAGTTCGAATTGCATCTTCTTCTTGCCTTTGGGTTTCTTCTCTCTTCATTCCCTAATTCGAATTAATTCGAACTTGAACAATTCGAATTAGGCTTCTTCATCCCTTCCAACACTTAACCAATTCTTTGCTCTCTTTAGCAATTCGAATGTTGTGCAATTCGAATTAATTCGAATTGCTCACAATTCGAATTATGCTTCAACACTTAACCAAATTTCAGTTGTGGGATTTTCAATCTTTTTCCCATCTTTTTGGATTTTTGTGGGCTCTATTATTCTTTTGCCCATCTTTTCATTCCTCTTTCTTATCTTTTTCCTTTTTTCATGTTTTTGGATTTTTCTAACACAAATACAATTAAAATTGCATATTTTGTGTCTTTTTGTTACCGGCTCGATGTTTTTACAAACTCGCATTAATCGGTCAAATTCAACTGCTTTCTTATTGAAATAAGATGGAATCACGATCAAAATGTCCGTCTTAGACACGGAAATGGATTGGAAATAATGGACAATTTTGGCCATTATCAGGTGGTTGTTGGTGGAATTGTTGGTACTGTTGCTGATCGAGATTTTGTATATTCTCCTCCTCGTTAGCACGATTTGGATGTTCTACCATACCTCCATCAGCTCCATTGCTAGGGTTATTTGGTGGTTGATTATGGATGGGTGGTTGGTCTATGGGTAAGATCGGGGGAATGTCCTGGTTTTCTGCCATGTCAGATTAATCACTGCTTGTGGTTTCAGGTGAGGTACGAGTCCGTGTTTCCCGTTCCTTTTGCAATCTTGCTTGTGCTCTCAGCTGTCGAGCAGTTCTTTCTATTTCTAGATCGAACGGTAGGTTAGGCAATGTATCCTTCCTCCTTTGCATTAGCAGTTTATATCTTAACTTGACAGTACCTGCACAACCCCCAGGTTAGTAATGATTCAACAGTATATACAAAAACTATCTATGAGTAAATCAGGAGTGTAATTCTCTTAATAAACGGCGCTACATCCTCCCCGGCAACGGCGCCATGAAACTTTTGACAATTTCCGCACGAGTATTTTTGAAAGATTATAACCCCGGTTAAATTTTTTATTCAATGAAATCAATTATGAAGATGAAGTTGGGATTAGAGATATGTTTATAGGTTGACACTTTTTATTACTCATGTGGGAAACTTTGATTTTAATTGGCGCTGCATGCTCCCCGGCAACGGCCATGAAACTTTTGACAATCTCCCACTATATGAGTATTTTCTAAAATATCAAGTTAGAATTTATTTAATGAAAAGAGTTACTCCCTCCGTCCCACTTAACTTGTCTTGTTTCACTTTTGCACACAATCCAATGCACTTTTTCAACCGTTAATATCTCAAAATGTGTATAACAAAAAATTATGTAAAATATATATTCCAAAACTACATGATTATACGATTCTAACAAAATCCAACTCGACTATTTTTTCCAAATATATAAATGCAATAGAATAGAGTCAAAGTAGAACAATGAACAGTGTCAAAAAGTCAAACAAGACATGTTAGCTGGGACGGAGGGAGTATGATTTATGGATGGGGTTTAAGGATATATTAAGGTTTTCACGTTTTCATTACTCATGTTCAGAAACTGTGGCCCGAAAGCACACGGTGTCAAAAATTGCAGTAATTTATAGTAAGACCGGATCGTTCACTGGAGGATGTGCGATAGAAGCAGGGCCCACGTCGTTTACTAAGATTTTCCACTCGGTTACTCGTTTCAGGTTTTACATTGGTTTTTAACACTACTTGACATAATTTAAACTAGACTATGAAAGCAATAAAAGTTACACTACAAAGCATAATAAAGTTAATCTAGAAAGCAAATAAATTTATTCTAAGAAAGCAATAAGATTTATGCTAAGAAAGCGATGAAATTATTCTACGAAAGCAGATTTAAAAGGTGACAGAAGGGACAGGAAAGAAATAATAAAGATTGGACAAGATTCAGATGAAACACAATTAAACTTCCATTTCAGTTTCACGGATCTTTGTTTGGGATAATTCATCTGTTAGCTAACTCTCATGCTTTCTAGACTATGTTCCCTTTAGCAGACAGGTACTTACTGTCTGAATTTACATGCTCTTAAGACCTCAATTTCTAAGATACCACAGCTTAATGACTCCCCCTGCCAAGGTATGTCATTTCTCCCTGGTGAATAAGCAACACCTAACACATCATTAATTGACATGCCAAGTACTCCCATCATCCCCCTTGTCACACCCAATAGTCTAGAAAAAATCCCGAACTAATCCACAACTCTTAAACTTTACAACCGGCGGCCAACCTCTAATTCTTCCGAGTGACCTCTACGAAAGCATTTTAAAGAAAGCGGTAAAGAAAGCAGTAAAGAAAGCATTTAAAAACCTATCACTCGGAAGCCTCAAAAGCTATCTCATTCCGTTAGCATAAAAGAGCCCTTGGTTTCGATGACCAGATGCAGATTTAGAACTTCCCAAATATCAGTAAGCCACAGGGCTTATAACATCCGGTTAGTTATGAGACACATACTGTAACACCCCGGTTTTTGGTCACCCAGGTCGGGATGTCACCGCCACACCTCCCTAGCAAGACACGGTTTCTCCGAGCTTACTAAAGAGATGCAAGGCTATGGTTTTTCAGAATTTAAAATATTCAAACAGCCCATTCACATATAATTTAAAAATAATACATCAAAGTTGCAGCGGAAAATAATATTTACATAAGTATAATGCAGCGGAATTTAAATATAGCCAACACGGCCAGAATACGGGTTAAACATGCCCGTTCATGCAATTTCTAGTCTAACGTATCATTTACAAATAAAGCATTTCCCCAAAATTCCCATGAATGCATATGATGATGCATATTCTTCGGCTCTGAAAGAAACAGGGAAAAAAAAACGGTTTTGGTCAGCACTATGTGCTGAGTAAGTTAACACATACAAGATTATGAGGTTTCAAAGCCTTTATTAAATTTAATGAAAACATGTGCATAATTTAACAATTCATGTAATCGCATAATTTAGAAGACATGGATTCACAAGGTCATCAATATAGCTTGCAACGTAATTAAATAAGTTGCCATAATTTAAAAACACAATTTAATACGGATTTAGGTTTGGAATTCTCATAAACTTCTCGGTTCATATCTTTTAGAGATCACCACCGCTAGGGCTCTTATGTCCGCCAGCCTTACGCCTGGGCTCTTATGTCCACAGGTATCATGGTCGATCCAGATCTTTTAATTAGAGTTAATCCGTCCGCTAGACATACGATCACTGTTTCGCTAGGGCTCTTACGTCAACCTAGACATACACTTGGGCTCTTATGTCCCAAGCCGCAGAGAACAATGACAGTATCTAGCTTAGTCATAACCCGCAATATTTTAATCTTCTCGTTTCGTGTATCGCATTTCAAAGTATTTCTACCCGTTTCAACCTCAAAGGTTAATTTCACCGTTTCAATAAGATTTCAAGTTTTGACTCGGTCAACCACAGTTTACTCTAAAATTCGTCTAAAATCAGATTTAATTTCAAAAATTCCGAAATTTCACGTCTGACTCCAAAACGTCGAGATCTACAACTTTCGTGTTTTAACTTTTTCGATCCGAGATACGGAAACAGTTCAAAAACTCCAATCTTCGTCAGACCAGAAATCTGTCCGCGTTTTCACACAGCAGTTTAAAAGTTTCGAGATCTATCATAGCAAATGAACTCTAAATTTGATGAAATTTTACAGAGATCATCTTAAGACAATTATCTACAACTTTCATGTTCGGCTAAAGATCTAATTCGGCCTAGAACCATAGTCAAAAACGTCAACAAGTTCGCCCCTATGTTCTGTCCAGTTTCAAGATTCGATTTTAAACCAGTTCGGTTCGGGGTGGATTTCATATATCAAATCATCACGGAAAATTCTAAAATTTTACGGAGGTATTCATAAAGTATAGATCTACAACTCTTATGTTCAACGCCAAGCCTAGATCGGTCTAGATCTAAGGTAGAAATCACCAACAAGTTCGAATAAAGAATCTATCATCGTTTCAAGATCTAAATCGAAAGCAGGCTCGTTTCCGATCAGTTTCGGATATTAAAACACGATGAAAAATTATGAAATTTTTACAGGAGCTAGATCAGTGTCTTAGGGATGTTTTTTGTGTTTTAAGTTTCCTCGTTTGAACGCTTTAAGGGGTTCGAATAAATTCAACAAAAACGCTGCGCCGGTGTAGACAGATTTTAGATAGAGTTCAATTAGATCTATATGTTCGAATCTTTTAACAACCCAAAACCAAAGTAAGCGTTAACTTACAGATTGTTGAGCGTCCGGGATCGTCGATTCGGAGGCGTGGCTTCCCGTCCTCCGTTTATCCTCTCCGTTTGTCGGGTTCTTTGCTCTCGATTCGGATCGGGGGTTTAGAATAGAAAAAGATCGAATTTAGGATTCGTTTTCGAATCACATATGAAAAAGAATGGATCAAGGCTTACCACAGCGACGGGGGTCTCCGAATTTCGTCCAAGTCAGTTCCTCTTCTCGGTGTTGTGCCTCCGACGACTCCGGGATTAGGTTTTCGACGTATAGAAGGATTTCGTAGGGTTTCAAATGTATTTGGAGCTCTTAGGAGGTCTTATTTATAGATATTTAAGACCTAGGGCGTCCAAGGTCTGACCTAAAGGTCTTGGGTCGGAAGATGTTCAACCGAAAGTCGAAAAATCCGCGTTCGGGCGAGAGATTCACGCAACGGGCGAATCTGTCAAGTGGCGCGGTCGTGGCGCGGTCTTCCCTCTTCACCGCGCGGCCACCGCGCGACTCTCGCCTGGACTTCGGTCCGGGCGGGTCGTGCGATCCGTCGTGCTTTTCCGCCTCTCTTTCGGGTTTCTATCCCTCTATGCTCCCGAATTCCGATTCCCGGGGTATATTCGGGCTCCGATTTCCTATCCTAATTTTATTCGGACCTAAATTTATGTTTGGACTCGAGTTATTGAGTCCATCGATGTCGGGTCATTTATTCAATTAAATTGCCTTCGGCTTTCCCGGGTTCTCGGAATTTTGTTTCCTTTTTAATTTAAATTCCATTTCTCATCTTCTATGATTCTTTATCCATTTATCATGTTTATTATATTTATTTATTTATTTTATTTTATTTTATTTTATTTTTTATTTTATGTTGCAAAATTCTCGGGTATTACACATACTGGGTGGAGCAGATCTGTGGAGATCTATTCCGGATGTACTCACTCAAAACTCAATGCTAGGCGTTGGTGGAAGAAGATAGTAGTTGAAAGAATATTCAACCTACCTTATAAATTAACCAAGGCCTACATGCTGTTCCTCTAGTATTATTTATCCCATCTCATCCGAATCCAAGTGGACACGGATTCAATGCAATACCGAATATAAGATTTCCAACACACGGTAATTTTGAGAAAACAATTGATATTTGAAAAATCATTCCCTACACAGGTACTAGACTCTCAATTAAAAACACAGATCCTTTCAGTCTAGATGAGACCTAATCGCTGACTCTGCTTCTAGGTTCCCAAAATCAACCCCCAGTAGAAGATGCATTAGTCATGACTGTGAAATTATCCCTTACTTAGATCCGGATTTTATAAAGTGATTTTTGTGGAAATTTATTATGCAGCATCTGATTTAAATCAAGACTTCTATGTCCAAGGAGAAGGATCCCCAAAATAAATGTGACCACACTAGCTACATAATAATAGCATGCATACATGTATATGATAAATAAAATAAAATACCCCAAAATATATGGTGGGATTAGACAGAATTTGATACACAAAGATGGAATAGCCTTGAGATAAGAAGAATTGGCTAAAAGAGTGCCAGAAATAACTGGGGTTATCTGAATTGCAAACATCTGTCGTCCAGTTCCCAATTATTCCAGATGGAATGATTTTTAGACAGTAAGAAACCCTTAATGACAGTGATCACTACCATCAAGAGTCCTACTATCCATGAGAGAGTAAAAACCCACATGTTTTTTTACTACACTACTATTATAACAATGTTGATCGACACTGTTTAACATTACCGTGGCTCAAAATTCAGGTTGAAATTAAGATAAAGAGAAGAAAACTGTATCTAACTAGGAATTGGCTGAGTGGCTAATCGTTATCCCCGTGAATGGACCTTTTTGCCGTAGCTTCCACCAATCATTAACCAGACCATGCAAAATAACGAATAATAATTAATACACAGAAGACGAGCTAATCGTTATCCCGGTGAAGGGACCTTTTTGCCAACATTGATCTGTGATATCTCTTATTACCCGTTCATACGCACAATTAATGAGAAAAGATGAAATTAAAAGAATATTTTTGGGTATTGTGTAAGTATCAATTACACAATAATATAGACTCTAATGGGTTGAGGTGTGCCGGATAAAATTAAATGCAATGGGCCTAAGCCCAATACATCAATGCAACTTACACAACTCAAGAAGATAAAATATTTTTCGAGTTTTAAAATAGGGAGGGGAGGTCAATTCGGTCTAATATAATATAAACCGAATTGCCTATGCATGAGAAATGAAGTGTTGTCTTACCCAATTAATCATAGTAAGGTTGGGAAATAACATCATCTAATTCGGTTTGTCAAGCAATTCGGTATAGACTGAATTGGACAAACCGAATTGATGGGGATTATCCCCTTACTCAAATTTGGCTAAGGCATTTGCTTCAAAAGGAGTGTTTAATTCGATTTACCAGGATAATTCGGTATAGACCGAATTGGCTAACCGAATTGATTTAACAAGGAAAATAAACTAAGGCATGAAGGGATGATAATGCATACAATGAAGTTTCCAAGTCAATTCGGTCTATGTGTGCAATTCGGTATAGACCGAATTGCATAGATCGAATTGCATGGGAACTTCATGAGGCTGTGAACACAACATTTTTTATCATGCAATTCGATCTTCATGGGAAATTCGGTATAGACCGAATTGCCTTAGATCGAATTACATGACATTGTCTCATGAAGGAAATAAACAAACATTTTGTGTCATACAATTCGATCTTCATGGGCAATGTAGACCGAATTGCCTTAGACCGAATTGCATGGCATTTTCACATGTGTAATTTTTATGTTTACAAATATCACTGCGGTTTCTAAGATGATGTGGTTTACGATAGATGGGAGTGACCCCATCACTCATTTCACATCAATGTCATCTCGCAGCCATACTTGTAAATATTTTGTGGTTATCCATAAGCATGCATGTTCAATGGATAATAGCATGGAGTAAACCCTAAGCTACAAACAAATAATTCATAGATTAAATAACCTAAAATAACTATAATTCTAAGAACATCATGCATAAAAGAATAAGAACACTTAAATTATCTAAGGTAACATAAACAAGACATCTAAGCAAGGAAATTAAAATAAAGCTTGTAAACCTATTTATAAGAAGCCTTAAATTATCTAAACACCTAAGAACACTTATTTGAGCTCTAAGGCATAAAAACACACCAAAAATCCACTTAACATGCATTTATTAAGAATGAAAGCCAACTAGAAACATATTAAATGTAACCTAGTTGGGACAAACATTCCTTCTACCATATTTACTGCCAAGGAAAGCATTTAAAGAGTGTGAAACACATGAACCAAAATGCATTTCTGGAAATTTTCATTGCATTAAACACTTGAAAACAAAGTAAATAACCCAAAACCATCATTAGATTGAAGGTTGGGTTCATTCTAACTACAAAGCATATAAAAAATATGGAAAATGGCTACTCTAAGTGGTAGTAACAGCTTTACAAATTAAACTAACATCAAAGTAGCAAAAACTAATCTAAAATGCATAAAAATAATCTAACTAATCTACCTTCCTAACCCTTAAGGGGTGAAGAACTTGTTACCCCTTGTCCTCTCGAAGAATTAGGGTTGGAACTGTGTTTTGTGTTCTGAGATATCTTCAGTGTTGGTGAGAACTGGCTTTTATACCTGTTCTTCAAAACCTTAGGCCCATGAGAGCCCATTAGCAATGGCATGCTTTTTCCACGTGCTCCTCAGCTTCATCTGGGTGTATTTTGAGCTTAATTCGGTCTCCACATGCAATTCGGTATAGACCGAATTGGTGGACATCGAATTGCTTGAAGTCTTTCTTTCTTGATCTTTGGCTGGGATGTGGTCTTCATTGTCAATTCGGTATAGTGTAGACCGAATTGATTGTGTCGAATTGCTCATGGTCTCCTGCTTGGCTTTCTTGTCTTGAATCAATTCGGTCTATGCGATCAATTCGGTGTAAACCGAATTGCATAGACCGAATTAGGTATCTTGTTTCTCTTCTCAACACTTGGTCTATTGTTCTTCTTTATTCTTCAGCAATTCGGTCTATATGGGCAATTCGGTGTAGACCGAATTGCCTAGACCGAATTGGCTTTCAACACTTAGCCAAAAATTTCATTTTTGTGGGTTTTTCAATCTTTTTTCCATCTTTTGATTTTTGTGGGATATTTTATTCTTTTGCCCATCTTTTCATTCATTTTTCTTTTATTTTTCCTTTTTTTCATGTTTTTGGATTTTTCTAACACAAATGCAATTAAAATTGCATATTTTTGTGTTTTTCATTACCAGCTTATTGTTTTTACAAACTCGCATTAATTTGTCGAATTCAACTGCTTTCTTATTAAAATAAGACGGGAATGCAATCAAAATGTCCGTCTCAGACACGGAAAATGGATTGGAAATAATGGACAATTTTGGCCATTATCACGCAATACCCGTCTCACGACATCCAGAAGTATCACGAGGTAACCTTTTGCCTTGCAACGTCCAAGCAAACTTCAGGGCCCAATCCGCGACTGCCACGTGTGCCATCTCCAAGTCCGAGTTCAACGGTCAAATCAGATTCAAATTCAAATTTGTGGAGATCGACATGTCATTTTTACTGTACGGTTTCACTGATTTAAATCACGAATAATTAGTCGGGTTGAAGTTCCGTCAGAGTCTATAACTGACAGTGGAATTCCTCGAGCAATAAGTGTTTGTCACTGTTCATGTGATTTATTTTACAAACCATAGAGTTAAAACTCCATCTGCATTGCCAGATATTGGAGTTCCTCAACAGTAAGTATTACCGGGTTATTTCAAACAACTTGGCTTTATTTATTTTTGGGATTGTGTGAGTGAGGCATATATTTTTTATTCCGAGCATTTTATTTTGTGAGGTTTCTACTTTACAGTTTAAAATTGCGAGGGGTCTGGAAATTTGTTTGCATAGATGATTAACGCGGTAAACTGATAATTAATTCAGATTAATCACACTTCACACACAACTCTGTGTCATTTGTTTGATAGAGTCAAACACAGCATTCTGATTCTTGCACTTTGCGTCCCATACTGTCTTTTCTCACCATCTGTTGTTGGTTGATACGACTGAGCACTATCCGCTTACTGGAACCAACTGGTGTAGACTTCGGGCCTTCAGTTAGAGACACAGTTGTGAGATCACTCTATATATTTTCTGTCTACTTTTACTAACCCGTTATACATATATCTAGTTTCTAGTTTTCATTTTTCTTTTAATTTAGAATGGCAGGGAATACCGACCATCGGCTATGGCAATGCTCAAGAATCTGACTGAGACCTCTGCTGGACAAGCTGATTTGGAAATAGTGCGCCAAACATTAGATGAAAATATAGCAAGTGTAGTTGCTGTAAATGAACGTATAAACACTGTAGTAAATGATGTAAATGATGTGTCTAGTCGGGTCGCCATGCAAGAACAAGCTCGTTATCCAACACCATCTCCTGGAAGCACGAGTGGTGTTCACCAGTCAGCAATAGATGAAGCAATGAAGCAGAAACAACTATTGAGGAGAGGGAACTGCAATTTGGAACCTATGATAGACGTCAAGGACCGCAAGTTCGACGGCCAGCACCGATAGCCCCACGACCACATGCCACACAAGACGTACGGTTCCAGAATCTCGTACCTTTACCTCTGGCACCCGTAGCTGCAGAAAGGCTTCCAGTTTATCCGCCCATCTGCCAGAGGCTGAATCTGAATCCAGTTCGAGGGGATCCACCTAGGATTGACCTTGACAATGAACGCGAGGAACAAATACCTGCGAGCAGAACCGACTAGAAGCAGATCTAAGAGGGATCAAATTCACAATTCCGGCATTCAAAGGCACGAATGATCCAGAAGAGTTCATTGATTGTAAGCAGTCTATTGAACTGACCTATGATTGCCAACAATACAACGAATTCACAAAAATCCAACTCGCCGAGTGTGAATTCAAAGACTATGCTCAGACATGGTGGCAGAAAATTCTACACGATGGACATTGCCTAGGACTCCCAACGATTTCTACTTGGGCCAAACTAATACATGATACGGAGGAGAGATTTGTTCCCATTATTTATTTTGACGACTTGTACATGAAGGCTAATTTTTGTGTGCAGGGCAACAGAACTGTGGATGACTACTGAAAGGACTTGGAACGCCTCATGATGAGAGCCCAAATCAATGAAGATGAACCACTACTGATATCAAGGTTCAAGAAGGGTTTGAGACGAGAGATCCTGGCAGAAGTCAAATTGATAACATACACTAGTTTTGAGCACTTGATCCAGATGTCCGCTGAGATTGAGAGGCAGCTAAAGGACAGACCCATCAAGTCCACCATCATCTCAAATGCTACAAAGTATTGGACGACTAGGTCAAATGAACAGCCCTCAAAGCCTAATGCACCAAAGGACGACAGGCCTAACCGGCTAAAGGCCTTTGAAATGGGCAAGGATTTCAAGGATCCGTATCGGTATCGGAAAGATGACAGAGATAAGCCCAAACGGGACGTCAAGGACGTCACATGTTTCAAATGTGGGCAGAAAGGCCATTATTCCCGAGACTTTTTGAGACAAGAAAGACAAATGGTCATGACAGAACCGGGAACATGTAAAGAAATTGTTTCTGATGAAGACTATGGAGAAGCTGAGCACGAAGAAAATGATGATGGTTGTGAACAATATCAAGACGATGGCGACCAAATAGAATCCGATAATTCTAATCTGTCTCCTTTACTTTTGACAGTTCATGATCGATGCTTGCTACTCAGAAAGCATGAGCTGGAATCGGATAATGACGATGCGCCTATACCAGGTCACTGTTTTCTAGCTTTTGTTAAACCTGTTGATGAAACTTCTAAGAACTCTCCTGCTACACTAAACATGCCTGATAATTTTCGCAGGATGCTTGAAGATAATATGGATGTGTTTCTGGAAGAGCTGCCAACTGGACTACCACCTTTGAGAGGTGTAGAGTATAGGATCGACTTCGTACAAGGAGCATCAATGCCAAACAGACCTGCCTACCGTATGAACCCCGAAGAGACCAAAGAAGTCCAGAAGCAAGTCCAGGAGTTATTGGACAAAGGCTGGGTTCGGGAGAGTCTATCTCCATGCGCAGTGCCAGTATTGTTGGTACCAAAGAAAAATGGAACGTGGAGGATGTGTGTAGACTGCAGAGCTGTCAATGCGCTAACCATCAAATATCGCCATCCAATTCCACGATTAGACGATATGCTTGATGAACTGGGTGGAGCAAGTATCTTTACGAAGATAGATATGAAAAGTGGATATCACCAAATCCGCTTGCAGCCAGGAGATGAATGGATGATAGCATTCAAGATGAAATTTGGGCTGTATGAATGGCTTGTGATGCCCTTTGGACTCACTAATGCTCCATCCACATTCATGAGACTGATGAACAAAACTCTCAGGGAGTTTATTGAAAAATTTGTTGTTGTGTACTTTGATGACATATTAATTTATAGCAACAACAAATCTGATCATGTCAAACATGTTGTGTAGGTGATCATAAAGTTGAGAAAGGCCGAGCTCTATGCGAATTTTGAGAAGTGCACCTTCAACGTGCCCGAAGTTACATTTCTGGGATTTGTCGTTGGAGGAAATGGACTAAAGGTGGATGAGCCTAAGATCAAAGCAATTTCTGAATGGACACTATGCGCCAGTGTTATCACTACCGAACTTTAATCTTGCCATGGATCGGATTAGATACATATTCATAAGATGATCAATGGATGAATATGAGATGCATAATGGAGAATACCTCTTTGGAAAACTCAATTTTGGAAACACAAACACCCCAACTGTGATATAGAATCCCTCAATCGATAATCCTAGATTTGTCAATACGATTGAACGCTCCTCCAATGCTCAAAAGGATAGTTAGCCAATTGGTAAGAATTAATGGTGACCTTCAAATGCTCTTGGAATACCAAAGAGAAAACACTCATATGTTTAATTTCATTCAAAGGTAAGTGACAAGGAGTGAGGGATGCCATATATATAGGTCATCCTTAATTACATCATTAGGGAAGTCTAATCAAGGCCCAAGGCCCAAAACAACAAAACATGGAAAAACCCTAAAACGCATAAATTGAGTGCGGGCGATGGCTGGGGGCAGTGTGCTGTGGGCGGTGGGCTGCGGGCGACCGTATGTACATGCCCACCGCACACATCTTCAACACTTCAAATGTCGGAGTGAGGGTGCGGGCGGTAGGATGCGTGCGACCACACGCGGGATGCTCATCGCACGCAATTCTCCCGGGGTGCCTCGGTGGTTCGGTCGTGTTGTCGGGGTGCGGTGGCCAAGGTGTGCGGTGACCACCGCACGCAGATGCCTTCGCACGCACTCCCTTGGTTGTCTCGGATGTTATGCCTTCTCCTCTTTCTTCATTTAATGCTCTTGGCACTCTCTCTCCAGCATTAATTGCACTTGTCCCCTTGTCTCCAATTTGGATTACAAGTGCTGGCTTGATTTTATCTGCTTGGCTCGGAAACTGATCCCACGACTCCACCTCGTCTGACAGTATTTTTGAAATGTCATTGACGAATCTTTTGGCATGCTGTCTTGAGCATGGTCCGTCCGGAATGATGAGTGCTGTTGATCTGGCTCCCATGCCAGATCTTCCATTCGAAATCGAATGTGATACATCCGGAACCGACATGGGAGCAGTTTTCTTGCAAGATGGCCAACCCATTGTGTACCACAGCGAGAAATTTGAAGGAGCTCAACTAAACTACTCTACATACGAAATGGAATTGTACGCGGTCATACAAGAAATGCGAACATGGCAACATTATCTGCGAGGGTGATAGTTTATCATTCACACAGATCACGAGACGCTCAAACATATTTGGGGACAGGGGCAGTTAAAGAATGCAAGATATGCCCGTTGCAGCTCGTTTATCAAATCATTTCCGTATGTGGATCTGTTACAAGAAAGGAAAGGACAATGTGGTAGCAGATGCCCTATCGAGGAGGCTGAATCTAGCTGCATTTGCCACCACACATCTGATAGGATTTGAGCATATCAAAGATCTATATGCTCAAGATGCTGGTTTTGGAGAAGTGTATAAGAAAATCGAGAAAATAGCCTTCAAGGAATTTTCTCAACTGAATGGTTTTCTCTACTATGGAAACAAGCTGTGTATACCAAAGGGATCCGTCAGAGAACTTCTGATTACTAAAGCACATTCTGGCGACATGATGGGTCATTTTGGTAGGATTGCTACTATGAGCATATTGACAGAACGTTTCCACTGGCCAGGGATGAAGAAGCAGGTTGCTGACTTCGTCAACAAATGCATCACTTGCCGACGAGCCAAGTCGACCGCCACATCACACGGACTATATCAAGCTTTACCAGCACCAGAGGGCCCATGGATTGATTTATCTATGGATTTTTTTAGGGTACCTCACACTACTCGAGCTAAAGATTCTATTTTTGTTATGGTTGAAAGATCTCGAAGATGGTGCATTTCATACCCCGTGCCAAGACTAATGACGCACATCACGTGGCCAAATTATTCTTTGAGAAACTTGTGAGATCCACGGTGTGTCAAGAATGATTGTATCCGACCGGGACGCAAAGTTTGTAAGTTATTTCTGGAAATCCATATGGTCTAAAATAGGGACTAGGCTGTTATTTTCTATCGCTTATCATCCACAAACTGATGGTCAGACTGAGGCAGTTAACAGAGTCTTAGGCAATTTACTTAGAATTGTTACTGCTTCCAGTAGTAAAAGTTGATGAATGCTTGCCTTATATCGAGTTTGCTTACAACAGACACGTACATAGTGCCACACACATGTCACCTTTTGATGTTGTGTACGAATTTAACCCACCGACGCCACTTGACTTGCTGCCATTGCCTCGCAATGAGCATTTAAATATCAATGGCAGAAACAGGGCAAACACGATCAAGGAGATGCATAAGAACGTAAAAGACAGTCTAGTCAAAGCTGCAGAAGGGTATGCGGAATACAATAACCGAGGTTGGAAGGAGCTGAAACTAAACCCAGGGGATTGGGTCTGGCTCAATTGGAAGAAAGAATGGTTTCCCGCAAGCCGACGCAACAAGCTATCTCCGCAAGGAGACGAGCCATTTAAAGTTTTAGAACTGATTACTAATAATGCGTATAAACTGCAATTATCTGAAGAATACGATCATATTAATCTTGTTTTTAATGTTGCGGATCTGACTCTGTTCGAAAGATCATGGTCGGTTGATGGATCAACCTCCCTAAGGGGGTGGGGATGCCATGGAAGCCGGAACGAGGGCACTGATAATCCCTGCATTTTCCGAAGGACCGGTGTCGCAGCAACGTTCCACAAGGTTCACATCCAGAATTGCTGAGTTGCTGACCCGGAATTTGGAAGATGAGCTACTGAAAGCCAAAACTGGGAAGATGGTTTTAAAACTGCGGATTCAAATTGAAGAAGACCCCGGACCCAATCAACTGGATCCGGAAGCCCACAATTGATCGGAAGCAGCAAGATGTCGATCGCTGGAAATTGGCCAGAATCCCGACCGGAACAGCCACCAGAAATCGAACATTTTAGTTTGTACTAATTTGTAATTCAACAAGTGCATGCATGCACAAGACAATTAAACAAGTAGGAGAGAGAAAACACCAAGTGGGCCCCATAGGATTGGAGAGCAGAAACAAGTTATGTCGCAACAGGTTACATCGGGAACCTCGACTTACGTCGCAATCCTACTCTCGCGACATAACCAGGATGAGAGATTGAAGCTGATACGTCAAAAGCCCTACGTCACGATCCTCCACAACTTACGCCGCAAGCCTTGTTTCACGACGTAAGGATCAGGACGTAGCCTCGGACCATGACGCGGCCCCCGCTGGAGACACCTTACGTTCACAAGCCATGCTTCACGACGTAAGGTCATCTCCAATGGTACACTAAAACTTAAAATGGGTTGCCATCTTCTCTTCAACAATACCCTAAAACCAAACCTATTTTAAGTTTTTTAAGTTTTATGAATAGTAATTACTCAAATTTGAGTATTTACTATTCATAAACCTATATCACTTTTTACAATTAAATTAATTGCAATTTTATCCCTCCAATTGTTAAAAATTGAATTAACATATTTATTTAAAAATAGAAGACAATTTTTTTTCTAATTTTGTATTATGATTAATAATTTTATAATTTATACTCCCTCTGTCCCATTAATTCTTCTCACTTTCCTTTTTAGTCCGTCCCACTTCAATTATCGCATTTTCTTTTAGGAAATAATTAAATTAAATACAAACACACTCTCATCATATCACATAAATAAATAAATATATTAAAATTTCAAACACACAACTATCACATCACACATAAATAATTCAATTAAAAATTCAAACATATTCCAATCACATCACATAAATTCCTAATTTAACCCTACTTTAAACACTAATCTACCCCTACATTAAATACTAACTATCCCCACATAAAAAACCGTGCCCGAAAGAAATGGGACACAAATAGTGGGACGGAGGGAGTACAATATTTTTTAAAAATTTACTTTATATCTAATTAGATTAAAGATTTTAAGTTTTTTTTTTTAAGAATTTTATTTTGTAATAAATTTTAAACATAAAGATAACTAAATTATATTGGCATAATTAATGAGTATTGAATTTGTATAGGTTAATGTATAATTTATAAAAAACGATGGGTATGATTGAAAAGATAAATAAGTTTGTATGGGAAAGAATATATAGAGAATATGATTTTGAGTTTGAGTTTAGTGTAAATGGTTGGAGATGAATTACTGTTTGATGTGATATTTACTGTAAAAATGGATTTGAGTATAGTGTTGGCTATTAAAGATGCTCTAAGGGGGATCACGACGTGAACTCTCACAACGTCAGTCTTGCGACGTCAGTTTAGGGTTTTCCATTGTTTGTTTAATTCTAGTGTAGGGTTCTTTATTTCTTTGAATTTCGGGTAGCCTATATATATGGCATCCCAAACATTACCTTGACAACTTTGAATGACATAAACAATTTGAGAGTGTTTTCTCTTGGTATCAAAACCTAGAGCATTTGAAGGTCAAAACCATGAATCCATCCATGTTGATGTATTCCTTTCAGGCTTGAGGTGTGATCGATCGTATTGACACCATTTGGATCAACGGTAGAGGGATTAGGTGGCACAATCGGTGCAATCGAGTCCAATATCGTGTTTTCTGAATTGGTAACCTCATTCTATCATTTTCTTTTTCATTTCGGTTCTCTTAAAATCGTGTCCAATCCGATCCATGGCACAGGGTTCAATAGATTTTGTATGTTGTTGCTTAAGTTACTGGATAGAAGGGCTTTTGTCTCCATGCCATTGTGGCCAAGAGATACTTATGTAGAAACAACAATTGGCACTTTCCACAAGTCAACAATGAAAATCCTCTTATAACTATTGGATTGGGAAAGTGAAGGAAATGTATCTATAACTATTACGGGAAAATCCTTTCAATCAAGTGCCATCAAATATCAGCTAGATCTCAAAAATAACTGAACAAAAAGCACTTGCATTGAATTAAAACTAAATCGACCGCTTCATATATCTTCAAAAACTATCCATTTCAATATATAATCACAAGTCATTTGATAATGGATCATCATAACACACTAGAATGGTAAAGGGATATAATGTTAATGTTAATGGTAAAGGCTGGCAGTTTTCAAATTCCCAAATACTATTACTTCAACAAACCATCCCCAAATTACTACAACTCCAAATGCCTTGCAGCTATGGTACACTACTCATTTGGAGTTGTTACTCTCATCCATGTTGGATCATCATAATAGCAGCAGCTATAGTATAAAATGGAACCCAAAATCCAATAAATGAAGTGCTGTAGGGCGTAAGCAGATTCACGATCAACTTAACAGAACTCAAGCAGTCGGCTTCCGCTCAAACGTCGTCCCAGGCTCATCTGTACTAGGGAAGACCTGAATACCAGTAACCATAGCATCAGGAGGCCCTCTCCTGCAGCGCTGCTCCATCTCCTGAACCTTGTCCGGATTCCCCGAAAATAAGGCCTCCACAGAGCCATCCCTGCGGTTCCGAACCCAACCCTTCAATCCCAATTCCTTGGCAGTCTCAATCGTCCAATTCCTATAAAACACCCCCTGCACTCGGCCCTTAATCATCATCCTGACCTAATTCAGATACGCGCAAAAGAATCCCAGAAAATCAAATAAAATTAGGTCATTCCAGTCCAATCCGTAAGCAATTTTATCGAGAAAATGCGACTATCTATGTATGCACTTACAGTTTTTGGCTCGGTGGAGACCTGGTTCGCATCCCCTTGCGAGGAATTCAGCGAGGACATATCAGATGATAGAAAGCGTAAATGACGTCGGAACGGAGGAGAAGGAACACGGCGGTGCAACGGAGGATGAGGAGGAACAAGAGAAGCGCGACAATGGAGTAGAAGAAGCGGGGGTCGCGATAACGCTCTGGGTCTAGAGAAGAGACGAGCATGGTTGGGGGAATTCATCCGCCATTGGAGCGGAAAGAGATGGTGGTGATGCAGAGAAAGCGGGTTTCTCGAGTAACACGATTTCAATGCCATTTTTTGGGGAAAAAAAGGCCAAATTAGTCCTTTATTTTTACGAAAAAGCTAAATTGGTCCTTTTTTTTATTTTTTGGCCCAATTGGTCCGCTACATATACTAATTACGTCTCAATCGGTCCTTCACCCACTAATTATGCCCTAATTACATATTTTAGCCAAATCGGTCTTTTTTTTTTCAAAAATCTAAATTGGTCCATTATTAATTTTTGCCCCCTCTCATGTAGTCCAATGCACATTTCAAACCACTAATAACTTAAATTCGATATAAGTAAAAATTCTAAAATTTCGATAGTTACTCCCTCCATCCCACTTGTATTGTCCCATTTTGACTTTTGACACTGTTCATTGATCAACTTTGACCTAATGTTATCACAATTATATCAACAAAAAATATAGTCAAGTTCGGTCTTGTTGGATTCGTCTAATCGTGTAGTTTTAAAATATATATTTTTTATAATTTTTACTTCTCTATATTTTAAGATATTAACTGTTAAACAAAGGCATTGGATTGCATGTCAAAAAGTTTTGAGACATTTCGAATGGGACAGAGGGAGTATAAACTAAACGACAAGACGAATCTAACAAAATTCTATTTGGCTCATTTTAATTTTATATCTAGATCCGTCTCGTCGTGTTAATAAGGGATCTAGATATACAAGTTAAAATGAGCCAAGTATGATTTTGTTATATTCGTCTCGTCGTATAGTTTATAATATCGAAATTTTAGAATTTTTACATATATCAAATTTGAGTTATTAGTGGTTTGAAATGTGCATTGGACTGCATGAAAGGGGACAAAAATTAATAACGGACCAATTTAGATTTTTGAAAAAAAAAAGGACTGATTTGACCAAAAATATGTAATTAGGGCATAATTAGTGGGTGGAGGACCGATTGGGACGTAATTAGTATATGTAGCGGACCAATTGGGCCAAAAAATAAAAAAAGGACTAATTTGGCTTTTTTGCAAAAATAAAGGACTATATTGGCTTTTTTTCCCATTTTTTGGTATTCCAAACGTGAGAGTTGAAAAAAGAGAATTGGGGAAGTTTGGGAATAATTGAAGAGATCAACTGTGGACCGTTGGATGGGAATCTCAAACTTGGACGGCTCAAAGTGATTCTTCCGGGCTAAGGGTGAATAAGAGCATCTCCAGCAGCAACATGAAAATGACGTCTGACGCCAATTCACAGTCCACAATTACTCCAGCAATGATCGCCAGACTGCAAAAGGGACGCCATTATGATGTGGTGTGAATAGTGCCCGCCATTTGTAGCGGGGCACTGTAGCCAGCGGTATTCCGCTTTTCCAACTTTTTTTTCTTCTTGTAATCTTATTTTCTATTTTTCTTTTATTAAATATTGTTTTCTTATTTTCTGTTTTTTCTTTATTAAATAATTGAAACAATTACAAATATTGCATTAATATAAAATTGAAATATATTGCATTAAAATTAAAATACAGAAATATAATAACATTATACTAAATTAACATTTGGACATATAGGTTAATATTTTGAACACATAGGTTAGTATTTTGGACACATAGGTTAAGATTTTGGACATATGGATTAACCTTTTGGACATATAGGTTAACATTTTGAACACATATGTTAGCATTTTGGACACATAGGTTAAGATTTTGGACATATAGATTAACCGTTTGAACATATAGGTTAACATGTTGAACACATAGGTTAGCATTTTGGACACATATAGTTTAAAATTAAACTAAAAAATAAAAATATGTATTTAAAAATAATTATAAAATTTAATATAATATATATTTAAATATAAATAATATATTAATTTGATAGATAAAAATTAAATGAATAGTAAAAAGAATCAAAATGGAATATTCTTAAATAGAGTGAAATTTAGAATTGATTGTTGGAGATGAAAAGTAAAAAACTGTAAACTGGACTGAAAAATAAAGTAGAGTTGACTGGAAAATAGAGTTTATTGCTGGAGATGGCCTAAGTTTGAACAAAATCCTCTCCAATGTATTACCCAAAACTCAAACCCAAAATAACCCAAAATAGTGTAAATATTAATTCAACATCGATTTATCTCCATCTAAAATATTAAACTCAAATCCAAAAATATGTTTCATAATATATTCTTCTTTTATCTTATCACAATCAAGAAATAGTATTTTAGTGTACGAATAGTGAAATGCATTTTTTTTGGAAGAGTTATTGAAGGCTTGGTGGGGATTCAAACCCCTAACCTATTGGTTGAGAGTTGGGGAGTTACCATTTGGGTAAGTCTCCAACCGCAATAGTGAAATGCATATTTGTATTTAAATGACTGCAAACATCATCAAAAACTCATTTTGTATTTGTATTTGAAATAGTGAAATGCATATTTATATTTAAGTGACTGCAAACATCATCAAAAACTCATTTTGTATTTGTATTTGAAATAGTGTTTATTTGGTATTTGGTTTGGGGCAAAATCCACCCCATTTTGCAGTCTAGAGTTTGGTTGAAGAAACTCTAATGCTCTGTTGTCCCAAACTTATACTCCTGTTTTCTTGAATTTATTATTTATTTTTGTTCACACTACATTAGAACTAATCATACTTCCTCCGTTTTTTAAAAATAGCAACATTAGGGAATATGGCCGATTCATACAATCACTTTAACTTAAAGTTTTATCGTAGTTATACAACTTAAAATATAGTCAAGTGAGATCTTGTTAGATTCGTCTTATTTTGTAGTTTTTAAATATCAAACTTTTAGAATTTTTACTTGTACCGAATTTGAATTATTAAAGATTTAAAATGTGCATTGTACTGCGTGCTAAGTGAGACCGTAGCAAACAAAAAAAACAGAGGAAGTATTAAATTAGAACTAATTAAATCATATTTGAACGAATCAAATCATATAAGAAAACAAGGGGTCCTTGGTCTAAGGGACCTCTGGTTGAAAAGATAAATTTGGGTCAAGGACCCCTATTGGAATACATTACATATGGCCATGTGGGGAACCAAAGTCTTAATTCCATAACAACTAACTTAATCCACTAATCTAATATAATAATGTAAAATACTAAAATACCCTCCACTTTGGGAAAATACATAAAGTTGTAACCTTATATCATACATGTGGTAAGATTCTAGCAAAAATGTGTTAACAAACAGAAAAAAACGTGGTAACCAGTAACATCATATTTTAAGCAATGTTATGTGGTAATATTTTAGCGTGTGGGGTGTTAGGGTTCTACGGTTTTTAAGGGTTTTAGGATTTAGGGTTTACGTGATAACTCATCCAATTAGAACCTAGTAACATGATATTAACAATGTGGTAAGCAGCGTATTGTATCTGTGGTAAGAGACATTGAACAAGCGTGGTAAGTATATTTCTTTTTATGCGGGTGAGTGTGCTAGTTTAAAATAAAGTCCAAATCATGAAGTAACACAAATACAAATACAAGAGTATTACTCTTTTTCCTTAAATATAATTTTTTTCTATATATTTTCTAATGATATTTGAATGAGTAATGTTTATGAGATGAAAACCTCTCCTATAAAAGGCATGATTCTTGTACTTCAAATAGAGAGAAAATATAAAAGAACTAAAAAGAAAAAAAAAAGATCTTCTTTCCTTCATTAGAGTGCCCAAGTCGCATGCACAATTTTCTAATTAATGTCAAACCGTGTTAATGTTGTTAGCCTTTGCACTGTGCGCAGGTTGGGAATCCCCATACAAGACCACGTGAACCCATACAATCTACATTTGATGAACGAGCACGGGGCTACTAAAGTCGCCAAGCAAGCACGGGTGCCAATCACTATTGGGCCTTATTCTGAAGACATCTTGTGCGATGTAGTTCCCATGACCGCGTGTCATGTGTTACTAGGGAGGTCGTGGATGTATGACAAGCGCGTGATCTATAGAGGCACCGAAAACGATCTCTCTTCCGCGATGGGCAAAGCAGAATCACGATGAAGTCACTACCCCCAAAGACCGTTAAGATTGATCATCGCAACTTAGTAGAAAACATCCGGAAGGAAGAAGAGGAGTACAAGAGAAAACAGAGAGGTAAGGGGATTGTTATTAATTCTGACAATTCTAATCAGTCTCCTTTATTGTTGACAGGTTCTGAGAGGTGTTTACTACTGACGAAGCATGAGCTGGAAGCAGCCATTGAAGATGCACCCAGACCAGGTCACTGTTTTCTCGCATTTGTTAAACCTATTGAGGAAACTCCTAAGAACACGACTGCTGCACTCAATGTGCCTGAAAATTTTCGCAGGATGCTAGAGGACAACATGGATGTTTTCCCCAAAGAGCTGCCAGCAGGGTTGCCACCCTTTAGAGGTGTAGAGCATCGGATCGACTTCGTGCCAGGAGCATCCATTCCAAATAGGCCTGCCTACCGCATGAACCCGGGCGAGACCAATGAAGTTCAGAAGCAAGTCCAAGAGCTCTTGGACAAGGGATGGGTTCGGGAGAGTCTGTCTCCCTGTGCAGTGCTAGTCCTCTTGGTACCGAAGAAGAACGGAACATGGAGGATGTGCGTCGACTGCAGAGCTGTCAACGCAATTACGATCAAATACCGCCATCCGATACCATGACTTGCCGATATGCTCGACGAGCTTGGAGGAGCGAGCATCTTCACAAAAATAGACTTGAAGAGCGGATATCACCAGATTCGTATGTAACCGGGGGACGAATGGAAGACTGCATTTAAGACCAAGTTCGGGTTGTACGAATGGCTCGTGATGCCCTTCGGTCTCACAAACGCTCCATCCACATTCACGAGGCTCATGAATGAAACTTTGAGGGAGTTTATGGGAAAATTCGTTGTTGTATATTTCGATGATATTCTTATCTATAGTCACAATGAATCTGACCATATTAAGCATGTTGTGCAGGTGATTATCAAGCTTAGCAAAGCAGAGCTATACGCAAACTTCGAGAAGTGTACTTTCCACGTGCCGGAAGTCACCTTTCTAGGATTTGTGGTTGGAAAAGATGGACTGAAAGTCGATGAGTCCAAAATCAAGGCTGTTTCTGAATGGACTCCACCAACCAACGTCAATGAAGTAAGACAATTCCCAGGCATGTGTGGCTTGTTTCGAAGATTTGTACCACAATTCAGTATCATTGCTGCACCCATGACGTCATTGCTAAAGAAGGGACTCCAGTTCAGATGGGGAGAAAAGAAGCAGAAATCATTTGATGAACTGAAGGATAAACTCAGCCAAGCACCGGTGTTAGTTCTATCCAACATTGATCTTCCATTCGAAATCAAATGTGATGCATCTGGCACCAGAATGGGCGCAGTACTGTTGCAAGATGGGAGACCAGTTGCATACCATAGCGAGAAGTTTGGAGCAGCTCAGCTGAACTACTCCACCTATGACAAAGAGTTGTATGCTGTGGTACAAGCTTTAAGGACTTTGGCAGCATTACTTGCGGGGAAGAGAGTTCATTATCCACACAGATCATGAGACACTGAAGCACATCCGAGGGCATGGACAGTTGAAGAATGCCAGACATGCTCGATGGAGCTCATTCATAGAGTCATTCCCATACGTGATCTGTTACAAGAAGGGGAAAGATAATGTGGTTGCTGGCGCCTTATCAAGGAGAATGAGTTTAGCAGCTTTTGCAACCACACATTTGATAGGATTCGAGCACATAAAGGAATTATATGCTCGGGACACAGATTTTGGAGAGATTTACAAAAAGACTGAGAAAATGGCCTTTAAGGAATTCTCTAAGTTAAATGGCTTTCTTTACTATGGAAACAAGCTGTGTATACCAAGAGGGTCCGTCAGAGAGCTATTGATTACAGAGGCGCATTCTGGACACATGATGGGACACTTTGGTAGAATTTCAACAATGAGCGTACTGACAGAACGTTTCCTTTGGCCAGGGATGGAAAAGCAGGTCGCAGACTTCATCAACAAATTCATAACCTGTTTGCGGGCCAAGGCAACCGCCAAGCCTCACGGGCTGTACCAAGCACTGCCGGCACCTAACGGCCCATGGATTGATTTATCTATGGATTTTGTTTTAGGATTGCCCCGAACTGCACGAGCTAAAGATTCTATTTTTGTTGTGGTTGACAGGTTCTCCAAGATGGCAAATTTCATCCCCTGCGCCAAATGAAATGACGCACACCACGTGGCCAAATTATTCTTCAAGGAAGTTGTAAGACTCCACAGTATGCCAAGGACAATTGTATCCGATCGTGACGCAAAATTTGTAAGTTATTTTTGGAAATCCTTGTGGTCCGAAATAGGGACGAGACTGTTATATTCCACTGCTTATCGCCCACAGACTGATGGTCAAACGAAAGCAGTTAATAGAATTTTAGGCAATTTTCTTAGGATAATTACTGCTTCTAACAGTAAAAGTTGGGATGAGTGCTTACCTTACATAGAGTTTGCCTATAACCGTCACGTACACAGTGCCACACACATGTCACCATTTGAGGTCATGTACGGTTTTAACCCACTGACGCCACTGGATTTATTGCCATTGCCTCGTAATGAGCATCTGAATATTAATGGCAGAGACAGGGCAAGATCAATCAAGGAAATGCACAAGGAAGTGAAAGACAGTCTCATCAAAGCTGCAGAAGGATACGCCAAATATAACAACAGAGGACGGAAGGAGATGAAGTTGAACCCCGGGTAATTGGGTGTGGTTGAATTGGAAGAACGAGCGGTTCCCAGCAAGCAGACGCAACAAATTATCTCCGCGAGGAGATGGGCCCTTTCGTGTTTTAGAAAGGATTAATAATAATGCCTACAAATTGCAATTATCTGAGGAATACGACTATGTTAATCCTGTTTTCCATGTTGCAGATTTGTCGCTGTTCGAACGGGACGAGGAAGATGCTGGTCGGTTGATGGATCAACCTCCCCAAGGGGGTGGGGATGGCATGGGAGCCAAAACGACAACACTAATCATACCCGAAGGCCCATGTTCCAGACAACGAGCCAAGAGATTCATCAAAGCAGTATCCCAGATACTGTCAGAGGAAGCTGAGGAATGGGAGCAGAATTCGAGCCAACACTTTTCCAAAGGGGTTAAGGCCATTTTGAGCATACAAGAAGAGGAAGACCTCTCCGTCGAGGAAACAAGAGAGGAATTGCCAAATTCCAACATTTTGGCCTTGATGCGGTTTCCACAAGAAACGATGCGGTCTAGACCACAATCCACTAGACTGCATCACCTCAAACATGCCCCAGGCCTCAAGTTCACTCGATGCGGATTACCCAATGCGGTCTCCAATAGACCGCATCGAACAAACCGCATCATCTCAAGAAGACCGCATCGCCTCCAAGTCCCATGAATGCGAAGTACTGGATGCGGTTTAAAACCGCATCGACCATACCGCCTCGACCTCCGCAGACCGCCTCGCCCTTCCTTCTGCCTTATTGTCACATTCCGCATCGATGCGGTCTATTCCCATGCAAACCGTATCGAATAGACCGCCTCGCCCCTCAGAGACCGCCTCACCTATTTTCCTGCGTTATTTTTAATTTCTGCATCGATGCGGTCTCTTACCTTGTAAACCGCATCGATGCTCTTAAACCACATCAGGCCTTAGGCTATATCCTTGCATGGGTATTTTTAGGGTTTTATTATTTTTTTTGCTTGTTTAATTCATGGCTAGGGTTGTTGAATCCTCTTGTACTTGGGTTGCCTATATATATGGCTGCCCTATCACTATGGCCCTCACCTTTGAATGAATATACAACTTTTGAGTGTTATCTCTTTGGTGTGTGAATCCAAGAGCTTTCGAAGGTCATCATTGAATCATCCATCATTGGATCATTCCTTTCAAGCAAGAGGTGTGCTTGATCATATCGTTCACCACTCGGATTAGTGATCGGGGGAATCATGGGTGTTATCGAATGCAAACGATTCTCGGATTCGGTTCTCCAACGTGGTAGCACCTTATCCCTATTACCTTATTTTTGTGTTCTTCATCCCTTCCTTTCAAACTAGTGCTTAATCGATCCATGGCACTTAGAGAAAGAAGATGAGAAATGAGAGAAAGCCGAAGAGAGAAAAAGGAGAGAAGAAGAAAGGGCTGAGCAAAGGAGGAGGGACGATGATTTCAAAAGGAAGTTGCTAGAGCGAGATGGAAGAATGCACAGAGAAAGACTCAAAAGTGAAGAACGACAGAGAAATATTATGGAAGCCACTCTAGCGCAACAGGCCCTCCTGATGAATGCTCTCCTCAGCCAGCTTCCAAAGCCGCCACCACCTCCGTCAGATGATGCTGGGCCATCTAGTCAGCCAGAGAAAAATGATTGAGTCTTTATTGATCATATCCATTCGAGCTCTAAATGTTTACATCTTACTTGTGAATTTCTATTTTCTAGTGCTTTTTCATTATGATTGCTCTAGAAATCACATGTAAATGATGTAATTTATCGCTTTCCACAAATGGAACTCCATTTCCTGAGATCCAAAAACAATTTTTGAGAAAAGATGCACTGACAGTCCGAGATGAATAAGTGACTATCAGGCCAAAAATATGCTGTTAACATACTTTGTATGTTGACATACTTTGTATGTTGACAGTGCCTCTTTTACTGCATCAAATTAAATAACGAGCAAAAGCATGCATAAAACTGCTCTAAATTCACATGTTCAATTTAGGTTTGTGATTAAATTTTCAAACTTCTAAATTGGGATAATATAATTGAAAACATGCATGAAATGAATTCCTAAGGTTTTGAGCTATAAAAATTTAATGATAAAATCATCTTGTTGGGTAATAAATCTGCATGTTGAAAATTTTGATTGATTAAATTGTTAGAGTTAAGCTTAGATTAAATTTCAGAATATTGTATGACATGAATCAACCATTCCTTGTGAGATTTGAGCCATGAGTCACTTTTACTCATTTATTTTCTTTGATGTGTGAATCAATTTGATTAAAGGAAACTAGAACTTGCAATTGGGACCGATTCAAGAGCATGCCATATTTCCGAAATCGAGCATATGATCGAGGCACCTAGAAAAACCAATTTTTGGCCTTCGTTTGAAATCCAAACCCAAAAATATTTTCCCTTTAGGATTAACCCCCTTGAGCCTTTAAGCCTAGGTTTTCTTGAAATCCACTATATTTCCATTAGCCTTACAAAAGACCAATATGTTCAACCCAAGTGGACAAGGATACATTCTATTAAATGCATTAAATTCTATGATCATCAAGAATGTATCAAGAATGTATAAATCGGTATTCAATAAACCGATTCAAAAAAAAAGAGAGAAGAAAAATGTTGAGATTCATTCAGCAAGAATAAATTGTAAATGACAAAGCACTTAGATATAGTCTAAATGTCATGCAATAAAAACAGAAAAGAAAAAGAAAAAGAGAAAAATTGATGATCATAAATTTAAAAAAAAAATAATGCCAAGTTATGATAGAATAATCTCTTGCCACTTCTTAGCCCAATAAATTTCCTTTCTTACCAAATGTTACAACCGTATGCCCCATTACAACCCTTAATAAGACCTCATGATCTCGATTTGAGGAAATGAGCCGGTGGCGAGTTGGTCTGATTGCAAGCTTTATGGGATAATTTAATTAAATTTGATTATGAGCGTTCATTGATGTAAACCCGCATGAGAGTGAGTGAATTATCCGATTCTCTTATACGTGAGGTTCTGTTTCTTCAATTATGTTCTTGTCATACCTTAATTCTAAATTTTAATCCTGACATCTTTCAAACATGATATTCATGAAGAGTTGATAATAATGTTTGATTTTAATCCTGGCATCTTTCAAACATGATATTCATGAAGAGTTGAAAATAATCTTTCAAACATGTTTGATTTGATATTCAGTGAGCAAGTGTCATTTCATTAAACACTGCAATCAAGGGAATTTAATACTTATAGTTTTTTATTGTCTTATCCCAATCCAAAAAGAACGAAATTTCTGAAGCCACGAAAATGAATTGAATATGCAGAGTCCGTGTTCTAAAGAACATTGACTCTGACTGCTCGGGACGATCAGTATTAAATGTTAGGATATTGATAATGGCCCAAAAAGCCCATTATTTTCATTCCATTTCCATGTCTGAAAAGGGCATTTGATCGCATTCCGGTCTTATATTAAATAAGAAAGCAGTTGAATTGGACTGATTTATGCATATTTGTAAAAATAAAAAGCTGGTATGAAAAACACAAAAATATGTAATTTAATTACATTATGTGTTAGAAAAATCCAAAAACATGAGAAAAAGAAAACAAAAGAAAAAGGAATGAAAAAGATGGGCAAAAGAATAAAATAGCCCACAAAAATAAAAAAGATGGAAAAAGAAAATGAAATTCCACAAAAACATGTATTTTTGCAGGTATGACGCCAAGCCAAGTATGACGCTATTGGTTCGCGTCATCCACTGGTGGCTTGCGTCGTAAGCCAGGAAAAGAAAAGGAAGACTCAAGACTGGTACCTATGACGCCAAAGGTTCCGTGTCATAGTTCCGTGCTCTGTGTCATGGAGGCCAGAATGAAGAGTCATGACGCCAATCAAGCCATGACACCAATCAAGTCATGACGCCAAGGGTTCCGCGTCGTAGGCTGCCCAAGCAGGAGCAACATGTGTTTTCGGTCTGGGAACCTATGACGCCAAACCAGGACGACGCCAAGCATGTTCCGCGTCATCACTGGGAGTTCCGCGTCATGAGAGAGGATGACGCCAAGCATTGTTCCACGACATGCATGGATGTTTCACGTCGTTGAGGCCCATGGGCACAAAAATAGGGCACGATCCCGAGGTGTTCTGGGTTAGAAAACTTCCATACTTGAAGACACAATTTGGAGCAGATTCACGTAGGTAGCTTAGTTAGGTTTGTTTTCTGTATTTTTTAATTTCTGCCTTAGTTTAGTTTAAATTCTTGTTATTTCATTTGATGTTAGTTTAGAATTAGTGTTAGATAGCCAGTTTTAAATTTCCTTTTGTTTTGAACTTTTGATTTTTGATGTATGGTTTGAGATAGAGATACCCATTCATGGTATCATCAAACCCATTTATAAGAAAATGGGATTCAATCTTCAATAACATCCCAAAAACATGAAATGGATAATCTAATCCATGGATTTTACTTGCTTTATTTTGTTTTGGGTCATTTGGCCTTTATTTGCTTTTATTTTATTTATTGCCCCATTTTATGGTTGATTAAATGTATGAAAATGTGTTTAGAAGCATTATTATAGACTGTGGGTGTGATTTATGCTAGCTGGATAGTCTAGGTTCTTCTTTATTTGCATTTTTTTTTAGCTTAGATTCAATTCTGTCTTGTTTATTTTTGCATGATCAATCCATCCAGCTTAGAAACTGTTATAAATTGCATAAAGTGCATTTGAATCATCATGGGTGCATTCTGGGGATGTTATGACGCCAACCGCCCTATGACGCCAACCACGTTGGGGTCATAGGGCAGGTTTGGCATCATACTTGTTCCTGGTCATAAATGGTGCATTCTGGGAAGGCTATGACGCCAACCACCCTATGACGCCAACCACGTTGGGGTCATAGGGCAGGTTTGGCGTCATAAGTATTTCTGGTCACAAAATTTAGGGTCATGGTCACAAAATTTAGGGTCATGGTGCATTCTGGGAATGCTATGACGCCAACCACGTTGGGGTCATAGGGCAAGTTTGGCGTCATAAGTCCTCCTGGCTACCATTGTTCCACGTCGTGCATGTCCCCCTTGTGATCCCACGGGTCACGACGCAATTCCCATGACTCATGACGTGGAACCCCAAACTTTTGTTTATATTTTTTTCTATGTCATTTACGACGTGGTCACAACCGGATAACGACGTGCCGTGGAACAATTACAGCTTCTATGTCATTTCTGACATCAAGGGACTGAGTCCAGCATTGTGTACACACCGGATTTATATGGAGGAGGATGACAAGCCAGTGAGACAGCCCCAAAGGAGACTGAATCCACATCTACAAGAAGCTGTAAGATCAGAGGTGATTAAACTACTCGATGCAGGTATTATCTATCCTATCTCTGATAGTCAGTGGGTGAGTCCAGTTCAAGTAGTGCCTAAAAAGGGAGGTATGACTGTGATTAGAAATGAAAATGGTGAATTAGTACCTACTAGACCTACTACTGGATGGCGTGTATGTATTGATTATAGGAGATTGAATGATAAGACTAGGAAAGATCATTTTCCATTGCCTTTTATTTATCAAATGCTAGAGCGTTTGGCTGGTCATGAGTTTTATTGCTTTTTAGATGGCTATTCTGGTTATAATCAAGTTCCAATTGCACCTGAGGATCAAGATAAAACTACATTTACATGTCCTTACGGTACATTTGCATATAGGAGAATGCCATTTGGTTTGTGTAATGCTCCAGCTACATTTCAGAGATGCATGATGTCTATATTTTCTGATTTAATTGAGACATGCATTGAAGTATTTATGGATGATTTTTCTGTATTCGGGTCTGATTTTGAGAAGTGCTTAATTAACTTGGAAAAAGTTCTGATTAGATGTGAAGAGTCAAATTTAGTTCTTAATTGGGAAAAATGTCATTTTATGGTTAATGAAGGTATTGTCTTAGGACATAGGATTTCTAAAAATGGCATTGAAGTTGATAGGGCTAAAGTAGAAGTGATTGCAAAAATTCCACCTCCTAATAATTTAAAAACTTTGAGAAGTTTTCTGGGACATGCTGGATTTTATCGAAGGTTTATAAAAGATTTTTCTAAAATTGCATTACCTCTGTTTAAGCTGCTATGTAAGGATGTCGAGTTTGACTTTACTGACGAGTGTATTGAGGCGTTCAATAGGATCAAGGAAGCATTGGTAACAGCACTGATTATTCAGCCACCTGACTGGAGTTTGCCATTCGAGATCATGAGTGATGCTAGTGACTTTGCTGTTGGAGCAGTTGTAATACCCGTAAATTTTAGAATATAAAAATAGGAATTAATCCAATAGGAAAGAAAGTTTTGTTTCCGAGAACCCGTAAACTCGGAAATGCATGGAAGTCAAAAGACGACGATTTAGAACCCGACGGACCTAAACCGACGGTCTTAAGATTTCAAACGTGAAATCGAATTGAGTCGGAATAAATTTATGATGAGAAGCATAATCCGAAAATGACCCGGGAAATCGAGCGCGAAAACGTGGAAGGATAGAAGTCCGAAAGAGAGGAGAGAAAGACCCGACGGATCGGATCGCACGGACCCGCCCGGACCGCAGTCCTGGCGGGAACCGCGCGCTGGCCGGGCGGGGTTTGGCCAAACGGCGCGCCAACCCCGCGTGGGTCCCCAGATTCGTGCAAATGACGCATTTTCAGCGATTTCTTGCCATAATTCGACCCCCCGCCCGGCGTTTGGCGTCATAAGTCCTCCCACGGGTCACAACCGGATAACGTTGTTTCATGTCGGCCTCCAACTCCCACGTTGCCGTCTCCGTCTCGTGGTTGGACCAAAGGACCTTGACCATTCTCACGGTCTTATTCCTCGTTACCCTCTCCTTCGTGTCAAGTATTCGTACCAGAACTTCCTCGTAACTCAAGTCATCCTCAAATTCGACTTCTTCCGGTTGGAGTACATGGGTCGGATCGTGCACATACGTCTTCAATTGGGAGACGTGGAATACGTCGTGAACACGAGCAAACTGTGGTGGCAACGCTAACCGATATGCGAGACTTCCCACTCTTTCCAGGATTTCATATGGTCCTATGTACCGTGGGCTCAGTTTTCCTCGCTTGCCGAAGCGCATCACACCTTTCATTGGTAATACCTTTAGCATGACTTTATCGCCGACTTGAAATTCTAAGTCTTTCCGTCTCACGTCCGCGTAACTTTTTTGCCGGTCCTGAGCGGCTTTCATCTTTCCTTGGATGACCTTGATTTGTTGAGTCATGTCCTCAACAAGTTGTGGTCCCACTATTACCGCCTTATCGTTCTCTTCCCAGCTTAATGGACTTCGGCACCTACGTCCATACAGTGCCTCGAAGGGTGCCATGCCGATGCTGGCATGGTAACTGTTGTTGTAGGAAAACTCTATCAAGGGTAGATGATTCTCCTAATTCCCCTTAAATTCTAGCACGCAGGCCCGCAGCATGTCCTCCAGTGTTTGGATTGTTCGCTCTGTCTGCCCATCCGTCATGGGATGGAATGCGGTACTCATCTTTATTTGCGTACCGAGAGCTTCCTGCAGTTTGGTCCAGAACTGAGAGACAAATCTATTGTCTCTATCTGAGATGATGTCGTGTGGTACACCATGCCGGCGTACCACATTGTCGACATACGCTCTTGCCAATTGGTCCATCGACCAAGTATCCTTCATTGGGACAAATATGGCGGCTTTTGTCAATCTATCCACGATCACCCAGATTTTATTCATTCCCTTCGGTGAGCGTGGTAACCCCGAAATAAAATCCATTGAGATGCTATCCCATTTCCAGCTTGGGATCTCTAATGGTTGCATTAGTCCTAGGGGTTTGTGTCGTACTGCCTTGATCTTCTGGCAGGTGAGGCATCTTGCCACAAACTCGGCTACCTCTCTCTTCATGTTCGGCCACCAGTAGTTCTTCTTCAAGTCCTTGTACAGCTTGTCCCCTCCGGGGTGAACCGAGTAGGGGGTGTTATGGCCCTCCTCCATCACCCTTTTCTTCAGATCCGAAGATTCCCGTGGTATACACCACCTTCCCTTGAAGCGGATGCTTCCGTCCTCATGAATTTTGAAATCCATTGCCTTTCCTTCGGCAATGCCCTCCTTATTTCTTCCAACTTCTCGTCACCCGGTTGGGCGAGCCGTATCTCGTCGAATATGGTCGGTCCCACTACCATCGCAGTGACCACCTCGATCACCGTGCCAGGATGCACCAGCTCTAGACTCAATTTCACCAAGTCCTTGTACAATTCGGCCGGTATCAAGAGTGGGTTCGCGACATGTTGAGTCTTTCGACTCAAGGCGTCGGCCACGACGTTGGCCTTCCCTTCGTGATACGCGATCTCCAAGTCATAATCCTTAATCAGTTCTAACCATCTCCTCTGCCTCAAATTCAGCTCTTTTTGCGTGAATATATACTTGAGGCTCTTATGGTCGGTGAACATTCGACACCTCCGCCCATAGAGATAGTGTCTCCAAATCTTTAAGGCGAACACGACCGCGGCCAACTCCAGGTCGTGCGTCGGGTAGTTTTCCTCGTGTGGTTTTAGTTGGCGAGATGCGTACGCTATAACCTTTGATCTTGCATTAGCACACATCCTAGTCCTTCCTTCGAGGCGTCACTGTACACCTCGAAGTCTCCATCCTCTGATGGTAATGTCAATACTGGTGCTGTGGTAAGTCTTTTCTTCAGTTCCTGGAATGCGGCTTCACACTCGCTGGTCCAGTCGTACTTCGTCCCTTTCTTCAACAGATGAGTCAATGGGCGGGCGATTTTCGAGAAATCCTTTACAAATCGCCTATAGTAACCCGCCAGTCCAAGAAAGCTTCTTATCTCCGTGGGATTCTTCGGCGGCACCCACTCGGTCACTGCCGAGATCTTTGCTGGGTCTACTGCCACTCCGTTGGCGATACTATATGCCCGAGAAATGCAACTTCCCTTAACCAGAAGTCGCACTTGGACAGTTTACCATACAGTTGGTTCACTCGTAAGATCCCTAGCACTTTGTGTAAGTGCTCCGAATGTTCTTCTTCACTTTTTGAGTAGATCAAGATGTCATCTATGAATACCACCACGCATTGATCTAACAATTCTCGAAATACGTTATTCATGAGATTCATGAACATTGCTGGGGCGTTCGTTAGCCCAAAGGATAGCACCGTGAACTCGTAGTGTCCATAGCGAGTCCTGAACGCCGTCTTTGGGATGTCCTTTTCGGCGATCCTCAATTGATGATATCCCGAGCGTAAGTCGATCTTTGAGAATACCGTAGCTCCCTTTAGTTGGTCGAACAAATCTTCGATCCGGGGCAACGGGTACTTGTTCTTGACGGTAACTTGATTGAGTCCTCTATAGTCGATGCACAGTCGTAACCCTCCGTCCTTCTTCTTGACGAACAAGACCGGTGCTCCCCATGGGGACGTGCTCGGTCTGATGTATCCCTTCTCTAGCAACTCCTCGAGTTGCTCCTTTAGTTCCTTCATTTCCAGTGGCGCCATGCGGTAAGGAGCTTTCGAAACAGGCTCCGTCCCCAGAATGAGGTCTATTGTGAATTCAAGGTCTCTCTTGGGTGGCATACCGGGAACGTCTTCAGGGAACACATCTGAATGTAGCATGCGTATAGCGCGTAACCCTTCCGCACTAAGCTACATAACTTGAGGGCGTTGACTATTTTGTTAGACTTCTTAGGGGGTTGGGAGTAGAAGATAACTTTCCTCCCCCTACTCTTTGATAGCGTGATCTTTTGCTTTTGACATTCGATCACGGCCTTATAACAGGTTAGCCAATCCATCCCTAGTATGACGTCGAAGTCTCTGACGTCGAACTCTACCAAGTTTGCGAAAAACTCTACGTTTTTTATTACCACAGGTATTCCGTTATAACGCTTAGAGCAGGCTATTACTTCTCCCGAAGGCAGTTGGATTCCTAGGCTAATCATTTCACACTTAGGTAGATCTAGTTCAGCTTCAACTCTCGAAGATAATATGGAGCAACTGGCTCCGGAATCAAATAAAACTCTAAGCGGAGTACTTAGGACATGAAAAGTACCTGCCACCACATCACCCTGCGCAGGTATGTCAGCCTGGTTGATCACGTTCAACCTTCCCATCGGCCTCCCTTGATTGGCCGGCTGGTTCTGATTCGGATTTGCGTTTTGTTGCTGGTTCGGAGGGCGCTGGTTCGGGTTTGGAGGGGGCCGATATCCTTGATTGTTGCCGTTCCTGCCTCCTTGATTGAACGGCTCATTGGGTCCAATGACCAAATCTTCTCTCTTTGTGATGTTCTCGAGTCGGGTTCGACATTCTTCCCTCCTATGGCCCATGCGGCCGCACCGGAAACATTCGCCCACCTGAGGACATTTCCTCACCAGGTGCGGCCTGCCGCACCTCGGACAGGGTGGCACTCGTCCTCCTTGGTTGAAATTCCGACCATTGTTGTTCTGAACATTCCCGTTCGACCCTCGTCGAAAGTTGTCCCCACCAGTAGTGTTGCCCGTCCTATTGTCCCGGATTCTTTTGTCTGGTCCTTGTACCCCTCGGCTAGATTCCCCTGCAGTCTTTCTCTTTAGCTGTTGTACTCGTGCGACTGCCACCGCACGGTCGTAGACAACTTGTAAGTCTGGGTAGTTAACCCCGGTGATCACCTCCCGAATTGACAAATTCAACCCCATTTCGAATTTCTGCGCCTTCTCCCCGTCTGTGGGTACCATTCGAGGCACAAATCTCACCAGCTCCTTAAACCGAGCATAGTATTCTTGAACAGATTTTTCCCCTTGTTTCAGGGATGAGAACTCTTCGTACAGTGCTGCCTTAGTACTCATTGGGTAGAAGCGCTCCCGGAGTAACTCCATGAACTCGTTCCACGAGTACGGTTCGTCGTCTTCGTCAAGTTTCCCCTGAGTAGCTTTCCACCATTCGTCGGCCTCGCCACCCAGATAGTACGAAGCCACGTGAACCTTGTCCCCTTCCGGGCATCTCACTGCATTCAGTAATTTGTCAAAAGTCCTCAACCATTCCTCAAGCTTAGATGGATCCTCCTCCCCTACATAGTAGGGAGGTCGGTAGGGGTTTACCGAAGCCAGGTAATTGATCCTTGCTTCCGGCGGGGGTGCCGCGGCAGCTCCGCCCTGGTTAACGTAAGCATTGCCCAGTGCGATCAGTAGTTCCTCCATGTTCCTCATTCGCCCTTCCGCAGGGTTGGGCATCGGGCCTGTTGGGTTTGGCGCCTCTACGTTAGGTGCCTGCTCATTGGGTTGTCCTGGTGTGTCGTGGGTGTTGGGGGTGGTAGGGAAGGTCCTTGCTCGTCCTCTGGGTGCCATCCTGTTATCACCATACGAGCACAAGTAGGTTTAGAGTTCTGGGGATTTGATGAAGTTTAAAGACTGCGCATAGCATAGATGCTTGTGAACTTTATTGCTTAATAGGGAACTTTATTCGGTACAAGCGATAGGAATCAAAATGCTAAGAATAGTTCGGGAAAATAGAAATGAGAACAATAGGAATAATGTAGCAAAAATCTCTAAGCCTGGGGAGGATAGGTGGTCGGGTCCTCCATGGGGTCATCCTTATCACTCGAATCCTCGACGGTGCCCGTGCCCAGGGGCCCATGGAACACTGGGCTTGCTGGCCAATTGGGCCCAGCAGCCGGGGCAGGATCAATGACAACAACTGGAGTTTGGCCGGCTGTAGGGACAGCGACAGGATCAACAACGGGGCTAGCTACAGGAGGAGTTCCCGGGTCGAGAGGGGCAGGTGGAAGCAGATCATCCTTCAGATGATGCAGTTGATGTCCCAAGACCCCTGCTTGGGTCTCTACGTCGTCAATCTGGGTCCGAAGCTCCGTCTCGCGGGTCTGGAGTTCTTTGATTTGGATTTGGAGTTGGGTTATATCTTGATGTCCTGCTTGGCCCAGATTAGTTAGGTGGCCCATGTTAGCTTCCATTTGTTCTACCGTTAGTCTGAAGTTGTTCACGTTTTGAGGAGATTCGAGGTATGCTTCAATCAACCTCATTAGTACGTTGATCATGTTCACGTTTGGGGCGGCCATCTATTGTTAACAAGGTAGGTTAATGTTAGAATATGTTTTAGGCAAGATTAGTTATGCACGAATTTTTAAATCTATATGCAACATGCAAGTGCAAGTCCCCCTTTCCCCATTTAAAATGTAATTTATCTATGTATTTTAAAATAAATCTACTACATGGGTAAGAATAAAAGTTGGGCCTCTATAGTGGGCCAAAAATTTAATATTTCTTTTGGCTAAGATTTTGGGCTATGTAAAAATAAGCTTTTGGGCTAAAATAATACTAGTAGTCAAAATAAATAATTTAAAAATAATACTTGGGTTTTAAAAATAATGGTTTAAAATAATAGTAGTAGCTTTAAAAATTTTCCGGGCTTTGATACCAACTTGTAACACCCCGGATTTGATAACCCCGGCCGGGATGTCACCGCCACATCTCCCTAGCAAGACACGGCTTCCCAAGCTCACTAAGGAAATGCAAGGTTTGTGGGTACGTAAAAGATTTAAAACATTTCAAGATTTAGTCCGGAAATTTATAATACTTAATTCAAAATACGATAGTAATAATCATCATGCGCAAAAATAGAGTAAATGCAGCGGAAAGTAAATCACGGCCAACATGGCCAAATCCTCGGGTTTAACAGACACGGTAAAAACAGTACGATGCAGAATTTAAAATGTCCATAAATGGTTTCCCCCAAGAGCATATGCATGCGTCACTCGACATACTCTGTAAAAGAAAAATGACATCGGTTTATCAGTATAAAAATATACCGAATAAGTTAATCCCTAACTAACAATTTAAGGGATTACATGTGTTTAAATCTAAAGATTTCACTTTTCATGCATTAATTTGAAAATCCATATGTTATTCGTAGCGGAAAATATGATTAATTTATTCAAGACGAAAATGCATATTTTAAAAGACTTAATTTAAAAGCGGAATTTAAAAGCATAATTTAAATGACGTAATTTAAATGCGTAATTTAAAAACATGGTAAATAAGATTTAAGCGTAATTAACACTCACACAAGTCTTTTATATTTCATCCCGCAAACTAAGAAGAGGACACCAAACCGGGAGATCACTAACGAGGCAATCTCAACATAGGACCACTAACGAGGCAGTCCACAACAATGGGAGACCACTAACGAGGCAGTCTCAAATGATAGTAGGACCACTAACGAGGCGATCCAAAACACAGCGCGCGAGATCACTAACGAGGCAATCTCAGATAGTAAGGAGACCACTAACGAGGCAGTCTCAAAGATAATGATTAGCATGAAGATCGGCTCAGCCTAGTGAACGGGATTTTTCGAAAGTTCGTATTTCAAGTGATCAAAAGATTCGATATCGCATTTCATAGTTCGAGTTTTCTCAAGTTCGAAAAATCCGATTTGACGCAGTTTACGCCTTTCTTAATTAAAAATTCGTTTTTACACCAAAAATTCTGAAATTTACACAGTAGCTCAAAAACACACACGCGAACAATTTTCATGTTTTAAGTTTTTGGAAATAAGTTTCGAAGTGAGTCAAAATTTGAGTTCTTTACAAAAGGTAATTTCTGTCTCAAAAACTGATTTCGTCACAGGTTCGTGCGACGCCGATTAAAAATTCATTTCAAAGCCAATTGATCCGAAATTTTTACAGGAGATACAAAACACATTAATGAACAACTTTCATGATTTAAGAATTTGGAAATAATGAATTTTAGATGTTCAAAAGTCGACCACAACACGCTGTACACGCGCGGACTCAAAAGATCGCTTAAAACAGGTTCTGAAATTCAGCCGTTTGACATATCAAATGAACTCCAAAATCCATGAAATTTTATATGCATAATCTAGACACATTTATTTACAACTTTTGTTTAGAAATTCAAGGTTGAATCATTCTAAAAATGGGTTAAAAACATGCATCGAGTCGAGTAATAAAATCTGTCAACAGTTTCAAACGTTCGGTTTGTCACAGAAAGTTTACGGCGAGATTTGGAATAGTAAATCTTAATGTCAATGGCTAAGATTTGGACACAAGATAGATTAAGCTCTTAGGAACAAAATCTATGTTGAAAAGTTTTCGGTTTGAATTCCCGAAGTTCGAGTTTCAGGTGAGTTTTTGAAATTGGACGAAATTAGGGTTTTTGAAAATCGATTTTTGTTACGGGTATAGATCTCGAGTTTTAAACAACAATAAACCACAAACGTTTGTGAGTATGGTCTTAACTTACTTAGTTAGAGATTTGGGTCGCTGGAATGGGTTTCCGGACGTCCTAGGGTCGCGACAAACGGCCAACTTCTCCAATCGCTTTTTGTTCGTTTTCCGACGTGAAATCGTAGTGAAGGAAAAGGGTTAGATTTCGAGTGTCTAAGTTGTATGGACGAACTAAAATATTATACCATAGCTTGCCAAGAGTCTAGAAGGCAGGGCTTGGTTCCTTTCGCCTCGTCGTCGCCGGAATGCTCGCCGGAAAGTGGATTCGGAGGGATTTTGACTTGGAGAGGAAGAATGGAGGGCAGGCTTGAGTGTTTCTGTGAGTTATGGGGATTTGGACACCCGATTACCGTCCTATAGCCTTCCCTAAGGCTGGGATTTGGTTGCCATGGTTAGGGGTCGAATTTTTGGCAAGGAAATCGCCATGGAAGGAAAGTTTACACCTTCAGCACCTCTAGCGCGCTGGTGACGCGCACCTACGCCTTTGCCCGCGCGGAGCACGCGCGCCAGGCCTGGAGTCGCGACTCCGCCTTCCGCGCGGTGGCAGCGCGGCGAGCGCGGGCCGGCCGGACCGGCCGGTTCGGCGGTCCGCGTGTTCCGTCGGGTCTTTTCTTGCTTTCCTCTATCGATTTTCTACCCTCTACGTGTTAGCTCGACTCCTCGGGTCGTCTCCGGTTCGGAATCTCTACCTTAAACTTGTTACGAGTTCGGCTTATCGCTCATAACATTTCCGTGCCCTAATTAGTCTAGTCTAAATTAGTCCCAACTCCTCCTATCGTCCTTGCGATTGATCTTGTGATTTTAGGATTTATTTTGTGATTCATTTTATGATTTATTTTTTGATTTATTTTATGATTTATTTTATGACTGAACTTAGAAATCAGTTCCAAGCTGCCTACGTACCCTGTGAAGGGATCAAGTAATGACGTAGTTTAAAACAATTTGAATTTGTTTTTTTTTCCTCGGGTGTTACAATAGAAGACTCAACCCAGTGACCGTTAAGAACAAGTATCCACTACCAAGAATTGAGGACTTATTTGACCAACTGAAGGGAGCTTCAGTGTTCTCGAAGATCGACTTGCGATCTGGTTATCATCAACTGAGGTTCGCCGAGAAGGATATTCCGAAGACAGCGTTTCGAACTCGGTATGGACATTACGAGTTCACAGTGTTATCCTTTGGATTAATCAACTCACCGGCAATATTCATGAACCTCATGAACAATGTCTTTAGGGAGTTGTTAGATCAGTGCGTCGTAGTATTCATCGACGACATCGTGATCTACTCGAATAGCGAAGAAGAGCATTCCCAGCATTTGCATCAAGTGTTAGGGATCCTGCGCAAGAATATACTCTACGGGAAGTTGCCCAAATGCGAATTTTGGTTGAAGGAAGTAGCATTCCTTGGACACATAGTAACCGCCAATGAAGTTTCAGTAGACCTGGCAAAGGTTTCGGCCATAACCGAGTGGGTATCGCCGGCGAGTCCAACTGAAATAAGGAGTTTCCTTGGCCTAGCTGGGTATTATAGGCGATTTGTGAAAGACTTCTCGAAAAACGCATGACCCTTAACTCAGCTATTGAAAAAGGGAGTGAAATACGAGTGAACTAGTGAGTGTGAGTCCGCGTTTCAAGAACTAAAGAAACGACTCACAACTACACCCGTGTTAGCACTGCCATCGGAGGATGGTGATTTCGAGGTTACAATGACGCTTCGAAGGAAGGTCTAGGATGTGTTTTGATGCAAGATTCGAGAGTCATCGCATACGCATCGCGTCAATTGAAGCCTCACGAGGTGAACTACCCGACATATGACTTGGAGTTGGCGGCAGTCGTATTCGCCCTGAAAATATAGAGACATTATCTCTATGGGCGAAAGTGTCGAATGTTCACGGACCACAAGAGCCTCAAGTACATATTCACTCGGAAGGAGTTGAATTTAAGGCAAAGAAGGTGGTTGGAGCTAATCAAGACTACGTTCTCGAAATCGCGTATCACGAAGGAAAGTCCAACGTGGTAGCCGATGCCCTAAGTCGGAACACCCAGCATGTGGCGAACTCGCTGGTAATTCCGCCGGCATTGTATAGGGACTTGGCAAGATTGATCTTAGAGCTGGTGCACCCAGGCACCGTAAGAGAAGTGCTCAACGCCATGGTGGTCGAATTGACCATACTTGACGAGATCAAACTCGCCCAACCGGGTGACGAGAAGCTAAAAAGGATTAAGGAGAGCATTGTCGATGGAAAGGCAATAGGATTTGCTGTCCATGAGGATGGAAGCATTCGTTTCAAAGGAAGGTGGTGCGTACCACAAGAATGTGTAGAATTGAAACGAAGGTTGATGGAGGAAGGTCATAACACGCCATATTCGGTTCACCCGGAGGTGACAAGCTTTACAAGGATCTGAAGAAGAATTACCGGTGGCCGAATATGAAGAGAGAAGTAGCAGAGTTTGTGGGGAGATGCCTCACGTGCCAAAAGGTCAAGGCCATACGACAAAAACCCCTAGGACTGATGTAACCATTGGAAATCCCAAGTTGGAAATGGGATAGTATCTCGATGGATTTTGTTTCGGGATTACCGCGATCACCAAAAGGGATGAACAAGATATGGGTGATTGTCGATAGGCTAATAAAGACGGCCATATTCATTCCAATGAAGGACACTTGGACTATGGACCAATTAGCCAGAGTATATATCGACAACGTGGTACGACGACATGGGGTACAACATGACATCATTTCGATAGAGACTGTAGATTCGTCTCTCACTTTTGGACTACGCTGCAAGAAGCGCTTGGTACGCAGATTAAGATGAGTACCGCATTCCACCCAATGACGGATGGACAAACTGAGAGAACGATCCAAACGTTAGAGGACATGTTAAGGGCGTGTGTCATAGAGTTTAAGGGTAGTTGGGAAAATCACTTGCCATTAATTGAATTTTCGTATAACAATAGCTTCCATGCTAGCATTAGCATGGCGCCGTTCGAAGCATTGTACGGACGGAAGTGCCGAAGTCCATTAAGTTGGGTAGAGAATGATAAGACAGTGGTAGTGGGACAGCAACTCTTGAGGATATGGCTCAACAAATTAAGATCATTCAAGGGAAGATGAAAGCGGCGCAAGATCGACAGAAAAGTTATACCGATGTGAGACGGCAAGACCTAGAATTTCAAGTTGGAGATAAGGTCATGCTAAAGATATCACCGGTGAAGGGGGTGATACGCTTTGGCAAACGGGGAAAGTTAAGTCCTCGATATATAGGACCTTACGAGATTCTAGAAAGAGTCGGTACCTTAGCATATCGACTAGCCTTACCGCCACAACTGGCTCGAGTGCACAATGTGTTCCATGTATCACAACTGAAGATGTATGTGCACGACCCAACACATGTACTCCAACCGGAGGAAATTGTATTGGATGATGACTTGAGCTATGAGGAAGTCCCGGTCCGAATACTCGATGTGAAGGAGAGAGTAACTAGAAATAAGACCGTGAGGATGGTTAAGGTTCTTTGGTCGAACCTTGAAACCGAAACAGCAACATGGGAGTTGGAAGCAGACATGAGGGAGCGTTACCCGACCTTATTCCAAGACGATGCAGCCACAGTTATGGGCACATAACTGTAATCTTAAGGGGGGGAGGATGTAATGACCCAAATATTTTGTATCCCAAATAAACAAATTCGAATTGTTTTGAACTACGTAATAACTTGATCCCTTCACAGGGTACGTAGGCAACATGGAAATTTCAATTCTGGGTTCAGTACAATCAAACAATCACACATGATCAAACAACCAAACAATCGAACAATAAGTCACGCAACTTCGAGGACGAAGTTGATTCTTAAGGGGGTAGACTGTAATACCCGAGACTTTTGATAATAGGAAATGGAATTAAAAAATCGAAGAGCAAGGGAATTTTAATTCCAAGAACCGTAAAGTCGAAAATGATTTAAATAAATAAATCATTACACGGGCATTGAAAGACGACGAATTCGACGCCGACAAATTTAAAATCAATGGATTCAAGATTTCGAATACGAAATCAATTAAAGATGAAATAAAATTTAGGATAGGAATCGGAGTCCGAGAATGACCCGGAAAAACTGAGCCCGAAAATGTAGGAGGATAGAAACCCGAACGAGAGAAGGAAAGGCCCGACGGATCGCACGGCCCGGCCCACGATGCAACCCTACCAGAGGCCGCGCGGTGGCCGCGCGATCTGGAGGGATCCCGCACCGAGGCCGCGTGGGACGGCAGTGTGCGATCAAGTTTCTCTTTTCGACAATTTCTTACCTTATTTTCGACCCCCGGCTTTCGTAACTTGATCTTAGGGAATGGGAAGGATATATGGACGAGTTTTGAGTCTGGAAACTCATTATTTTCGAGCTCCAAACCCTAGCAGCCCCATTGTCTCTCCAAACTCTACAAACTTCTTCCAAAACCCGAAAATCACCAAGTTCGTGGTTTCCGATCACTTTCCGGCGACGAAAATCGACGAAGGAGGCGTGGAGAACAAGGACTTTAGGATTCCAGATTGTGGTAAGTCATTCATAGGTTTTCGTTTAACTTTTCGAACCCGAAAATTCGATCTAACACTAGATTTCTTCTTTCGATTCGAACTCGTGGCCAAAGGAGGAAGATTCGCGTTGAGGAGATCCGTTCGTGACAAATCTTAGAGCCCGGACGACCCGGAGACAGTCTAGGATGAAATTCAAGTAAGATAATCTCTTACATATCAACATTGGTGGCTTAGAACCGTTCGAAACACTAGTTTTAAAACAAACCCTAAAATCGGACATAAAAGATTCAATCTTTACGCGTTTTCTGAGATTGGCCAAAAAACCCTATTTCGAGAATCCGATACGAAAAACTCCGAACTAGAGATTTGTTTCTAACATCTTAATCTAGCGTGTGTCAAAATTTCATGCATTTTAATAAGATTTGCTCTCCCAAATCGCGTAAAACAGTTTCTGTAATGTATGAACTTTTCGAAAACCAAGACAGATTATATAGTTGAACTTGATGTGCGTTTTTCTATCACTTGTGGTCAAAACTAATCTTTGTGAAAACATAAAAGTTGTAGATAAATGTCTTGAGATCATGCCTGTAAAATTTTGTGCATTTTGATTAACGTTTGGATAGTCAAAACCCATTTTGAATACACTGTGTCAGTGAAGGAAAAGTCGACATATTTTAAGTCCAAAATGTTTGGATTAATCTGACTTAATCCGGAATGAATTTTCATAATTTGCCTCTAATAAAACTTGTTTATTTTGGTGTCTTTTAAGTGCCTGTAAAATTTCATAAAGTTTGGAGATCGTTTGCTATGTCAAAAACTCTTTTGAAAATCAATGTGCTGTATAGAAAAAGTTGGCAGATTTTATACTTTGCAAACATTGTAAAATTTCACCCGTTTCCACTCACAATCTCGGAAAACTTGAAACACGAAATTTGTTTGTTAGCGTATTTTTGAGCTACTGTAGATATTTCAAGTCGATTGCCTTTGAAATGAATTTTTAAACTGAGATGGCGTAAACTGTGGCAATGGCTTTGTTGAAATGTTGAAAAACTCGATTTTTGAGAAACACATGATTTGTGAGATATGTTTAAACAATAAAAATATTATTTTTAAAATCCTGTTAATATAGGCTGAGCTAGATCTTCACGTAAGTAGGGGGTGAGTGCTCTTCAGGGTGCCCCTCTATCTTGAAATTCATGCCCGAGTGGACGAAATGTGATATATTGTGAAATTGTGCCAAAACGGCCATTGAGAAATTAGTCTACACTCTCGGGTGTATCCAAATGGGTTACTCGAGGCTCCGGAGCGGTACTGTGTATGGCGCGATACTCGGATTGCTTCGGCAGTTCTGAAATTAGATACTCGGATTGCTTTGGCAGTTCTGAAATTAGATACCCGGATTGCTTCGGCAGTTCTAAAATATGATACTTGAGAAACTTGAGATATGAGAAACGAGATACTTGAAATATATGGTTGTGGCGTCCTCTTCTTAGTTATCGGGAGAAAAATTTAAAAGACTTAAATATTTATTTATTTATGCCGTTAATTATGCATTTCTAATTATGTCCTTAAAAATTATGCCTATTCCTCAAGTTATCATTTTTAAATTGATTATGAGAAATTATGGATTTTATTATGGTTTAAACATGCATGCTTAAAATGAGTAATTAGAATTTAGTTATTAAAAACCCCTTTATTGCTATGCTAGAGATTGTCTTACTCAGTATTCCTTAATACTGATAAATGTTGTTTATGTTTTTCTATGACAGAGTATGAAGCATGAGCATACATCCGGGGGGATTTATTTCGAACATTTTATTATTTTCAGCATGAGACTGCATACGGGCTTGTTCACCCGTGTTTTGGCCATGTCGGCCCTATACTTAAATTCCGCTGCATAAACTTATATTTCCGCTGCGTATATGCATGATTATTATTTTTAAATATCAGTACTTCCGGACTTGGTTGTTTTAAATTATTTTATACCATTAGCCTTGCATCTCTCAAGTGAGCTCGAATGAAGTCGTGTCTTGCTTAGGAGGTGTGGCGGTGGCATCCCGGCCTGGGTGATCAAATCCGGAGTGTTACATGGGATCCTTCCCTTGGACACAGAAGTCTTGATTAAATCAGATGTCCCATAATAAATTTCCAACAAAAACTCATTTATAAAATCCGGATCTGAGTTAGGGATAAATTCCACAATTATGACTAGTTCATATTCGACTGGGGGTTGATTTTGGGAAATTAGAAGCAGAGTCAGCGATTACGTCTCTTCTAGACTGAAAGGGTCTGTGTTTTAATTGAGAGTCTAGTACCTGTTTAGGGAATGATTTTCAAATATCTATTATTTTCCAAAATTTATTTGTTGGAAATCTTATATTAAATATTACATTAAATCATGGTCCACTTGGATTCAGATAAGAAGTGGTAGATAATACCAGAGAAACAACATACGGGCCTTGGTTATTTTCTGAGATAGGGTTGAGTATTCTTTCAACTACTATCCTCCTCTGCCAAAGCCTATTTTTGAGTCCTGAGAGAGTGCATCCGGAACAAACTAATTCATTAGTTTGTTTCATTAGTTTGTGTCTCATAACCACCTGAAAGTAGGTAAACACTGCGAGCGGTTTAGTGATGTTCGGGAATTCTTGATCCACATCCGGTCATCCTGACTGGGGGCACTCTTATACTACCAAGGCGATGCTTTTAAAACCTCCGAGTGATAGGATTTTAAATGCTTTCTTTATCGCTTTCTTTACCGCTTTCTTTAAAATGCTTTCATAGAGGTCACTCGGATGAATTAAGAGACGTTCTAACTATTTCTAGGTTTGAGAGTTATGGGATAGTTCAGGGATTGATTAGAATCTTTGGGTGTGATCGGGGGAATGATAGGAGTACTTGACAATTAAATTAATGATCTGTCGGGTGTTGCTTGTCCACCATAGGTAAATAACATACCCTGGTCGGGGCAGTTATAAGTCTGTGGTATCTTAGATTTTGATTGCTTAAAAACATGTAAACTCTTACTGTAAGTACATGTCTATTAAAGGGAACACAATGATGAGAGCATGAGAATTAGCTAACTGATGGATTATCCCAAGCCAAAATCTGTGTAACAAAACGGAAGTTTAATTGTGTTTCATCTGAATCCTGTCCAATTTTTATTATTTTCCCCATGTCCCTTCTGTCTCCTTTTAAATCTGCTTTCTAGACTAATGATAGATAGCTTAGTGTAATTCCACTGCTTTTGTAGAATAATCTTTACCGCATTCTTACTTTAACTTTAATTGCTTTCGTAGAATAAATTTAATTTGCTTTATAGAATAACTTTCTTATCCTTTGTAGAATAAATTTTCCTGCTTTCATATTAGTTTAAATTCAGTCAGTAGTTGATAGTTTTCAAAACCTTAAAATGATTTGAGCATTACGAGTGGAAAATCTTATAAAACGGTGTCGGACCTGCTTCTATCGCACATCCTCCAGCGAACGATCCGGTTTTGCTATAAATTACTGCAATTTTTGACACCGTGCGCTTTTGGGCCACAGTTTCTTAACACGAGTAATAAAAACGTGACAACCGATAAATAAATCCTTAATCCCAACTCCATCATCATAAATTGGTTTCATTAAATAAAATCTAAACCGGGATTACTATAATTCTTTTCTTTCAAAAATACTCGTGTAGTGAGAAATTGTCAAAAGTTTCAACCACCTCAGCCACCATCGCCTTCCACTAGATGGCCAGTGCGGGAGAGGCTGCAGTGGGCGGAGCATCGGCCGCCATCTCCTCTGCCGGAGATGTTCAGCTCATCCCTTACCGGACCTACCTTCGCATGGTTTGCTTCCGGGCGGCCTAAATCAATTCAAAATTGGGGCGACCTTGAACGGGCATTCCATGATAGGTTCTATAACTAACTTACTTCATATCCCAAGAGAAAACCTTAGAGCGGCGGAAACCTATTCATGAGAGGCTCCAGCGTCCGGATGGGAGGCCTCTGGTTAGAAAGCCTAGTTCGCCCATATCACCTTAGAAGCCAGTATATGAGCGGCTTGGAACAGACCGTAGAATTAACAGGGGAAGACCACATGAGGCTTCAAGGAGACCACCTCAGCCACCATCGCCTTCCACCAGAAGGCTAGTGCGAGAGACGCTGCAGTGGGCGGAGCATCGGCCGCCATCTCCTCTGCCTAGGACCACAAAGGTTGCATCTCCTCAGACTAACACTCAGCCGCCAAAAGACAAAGCCAAAGCGGTCTTCGTGGCCTAACCAAGTGATTGAAATAACATGAGCAAGTCTTGGGCAAATAAATTCATGGAAAGATTTGATCGCATGGGTGAACCGGGTACAACTAATATAAAAGAACTCACTATGATGAAAGTGTTGACCAGGTACCTTGCGTACATAGCGGCCCACCAGGCCGGTGATTTGGGGAGTGAACCTGACAGCTATGAGGGGTTCCTTGCTTACTATAAAACTGTTGATGAATCCGAACAGACAAAGCCGCGGCCTGAGGTCCAAACAACCAATGAGGCTGCACAAGTGAACTTCATTGCGGTCACCCCCAAAGATGTGGAAGCAGCCATGGAGGCTAACCATGAGAAGCCTAAGGTTGGCATAGGTGCTCTAGGTATCATAACTGAAGACCTTGACATGTTAAACGACTTGGAGCTCGATGAGAAGACTAACCTGGATGATGCTTTCTGTGTTGGCCTAGAAGATGAGCTTATGGAAGCAGGCTATGAGTACCGGCAAGAAGAAGAGATTACAGACCCTGCTGTGCCCATGCAAGTTGTGGGACTGGCAGCAGATGAGGAGATCAGCAATGTTGAATCCGAGATATGGGACGAGGAAGAGCCATTGTTTGCCAGGCTCATTGAGGAGATGGATGAAATGATAGCGGAGCTCTCACATCCAACCAGGTCTCTCTTTGAAGTATTAGGTGGCCAGTCTACCCGGAGGCCAATCTTCCCACAGTTTGCCAAACCAGAGGTATCCCAAACTAGGAAATTGAGGCCATTCTATATCAAAGCCCATATTGACGGACGACCCGTGAGCAGGGTGTTCGTTTAAATGGGGCAGCGGCGAATGTGATGCCGATGTCAACTCTGAAGAAGATCGGTAAGAGTGTGAAGGATCTGATCTCCACCAGAGTCAAGATGTGCAGCTTTATGGGAGAAGCGACCCAACCTGCAGGGTTCGTAACGGCGGATGTCGTTGTGGGTTCTAAGACTATCAAAGTGGCTTTCTTTGTGGTAAAGTCAAAGACTTGCTATGCTGCACAATTGGGATGCGATTGGATTCACATGGCACAGTGCGTGACATCTACCTTACACCAACAACTGCTTATCTAGGATGGTGACCAAGTAGAGTTGGTGGAAGCAGATCCTCAACCCTTCATAGGGCAAGACCGCAACAACGATGAGGGGATCTTTTACTTGGAGGATATCCAGCCTGCGTCGACTTTAATTGGTGTGGATGTGGACTTGGAGTCCATCGACATTACATCCAACGGCTTCAAGCTACATCCTCTGGACAACCGAAAAGAGCCCTCAGGATCCACATGATGAGTAGCCAGGACATTTACAAGGACTTGCTACAGCGGCTCGCCACCACTAAGATGATGTTCGGTGCCGAAGACAAGTCCAAGAACCTGACTGCTAGAAGGCCATCTGAGTGGCCATCTCCTGTCAAGTGGACGTTGCCTACTCCGGAAGCCAAGGAACCACTTGTAGACATCAACCTCTGGATGGATGCATAGCCGAAACTCACCAAAATAAGCACTTAATTGCTTGAGGAGGAGCGACTCCAACTAGTGGAGCTGATACAGAAGTATAAAGATTGTTTTGCGTGGCAGTACACAGACATGCCATTACTCTGAAGGGAACTCGTTGAGCACAAGTTGCCAACTCACCCCGAGTTCAGAGCTCACAAGCAGCCGCCTAGACGATTTGATCCAGACACCATCCCAAAAATAAAGGCTGAGATTGAGAAGCTTCTTAGAGAAGGTTACATTAGAACTTGTCGTTATGTAGAATGTCTTGCAAATATTGTGCTTGTTGTAAAGAAGAATGGTCAATTAAGAGTCTGTATAGACTTTAGAAATTTAAACTTGGCGACACCCAAGGATGAGTATGTAATGCCAATGGCCGATATCCTTGTTGATGCGGCCGCCGGCTACAAATTTTTATCATTCTGGATACAACCAAATCTTTATTTCTAAAATCGATGTACACAAAACTGCTTTTTGTTGCCCATGGCCTGTCGGTATTTTCGAATGGGTAGTCATGCCTTTTGGCTTGAAGAATGCTGGGGCAACATACCAAAGGGCCATGAACACTTGAAGTTTATATTGATGACATCGTTGTCAATTCATGTGAATTTGGCCAGCACATGGCCCACCTCGAAGATGCCTTCATCCGGATGAGGAAGGATGGATTAAAAATTAATCAAACTAAGTGCGCCTTCGGAGTGGTGGCAGGGAACTTCTTAGTTTCCTGGTACATGGGAGAGTTATCGAGGTTGACCAGAACAATGCTAAATCCATCTTAGAAGCTCGTATACCATCCAATCTAAAAGATTTGCATTCGTTGATTGGCAAGATCAACTTCTTAAGGAGGTTCTTTGCCAATGCGGCAGGGAAAATGAAAGCGTTCACTACCTTGCTTAAAGGAAGGAAGAACGAGACGTTCCTTTGGACGACTGAGCATCAAATGGCCTTTGAAGAGATTAAGAGGGTGTTGGTCAATCCTCCAGTGTTGGTACCGCCAAGGCCTAGAGTGCCTTTGAAGCTATACGTTCCAAAGAGTCCATCGGTTGCCTGCTTGCACAAGATGATGAGGGCGGAAAAGAAAGGGCTATCTATTACCTTAGATAGACTCAACAAGGGCCAGAAGTGAGATATACAGCATTAGAAAAATTATGGTATGCTCTGGTGTATTGTTTCAATAAGTTAGAACATTACATGCTACTAGAACGGTCCACGTGGTGGCTCCCTTCGACTTGATAAGGACACTTCTGCATATGCCAGCACTGAAGGGTCTCCAGGCAAAGTGGGCTATGAAGGTTAGTCCCTTTACTCTTATAAACGTCCCTCAGAAAAGCAGTCAAGGGACAAGCCTTAGCTGACTTCTTAGCTTAACATCCTACTTTGATGTTGCCAGAGGATCCTAAAGAAGCGTCCTTCACAGGTTTCGAACCTTGGGAATTGACCTTGGATGGGTCTTGTGCAAGCAGCAGCTCGGGAGGTGGTATTAAAATCACTAATCCTCTTGGACAACATTGGAAGCTCGCTCAGGAACTAGAGCTTGGCACCACCAATAAACAAGCTGAGTATGAAGCTTTGATATTTGGCCTAGAGACAGCGTTGCTAATGGGTGCAAAGTCCATTAGAATTTTTGGAGATTCCCAAGTTATCTTAAAGCAGCGGACGAGAGAATACGAATGTCAGAGTCCAAGGCTGATTAAGTACTACGAAACAATATTGGAACTATTGGGCAAATTTTCGGACGCTACAATTACGCACGTCCCTAGACGCCAAAATCAAGAGGCCAACGATGCTACTGGCAGACTGGACGCCCTAGGGGGGCACATGTTGCTACAATCACGACTCAGCCTAAAGACCAAGGTGAGGACCAGCAAGGTCACAACTCAGCTGGTGATTGGAGGACCGAGATCACACGATACCTCGAGAACCCTTCATCTGGGGGAGATATCTCGTTAAGGGTAAAAGCTTTAAGGTACACACTGGTCGATGGCGATTTATCCGAAGGGCGGTCGATGGACTACTGCTCAAATGTATAGGTCCTGAAGACACTAAGCTGGTGATGGGAGAAGTCCATGAGGGAATATGCGGCTCCCATCGGGCAGGGCCTAGCATGAGATGGAGTATCCATTGCCACAGGTACTTCTGGCCAACCATCATGGAGGACTGCATCACATATGCTCGTGTTGCGAGGCCTTCCAGAAGGACGACCTGATTCAAAGAGTACCGGCGGAAGAACTACACACAATCATTAAGCCTTGGCCATTCCGTGGCTGGGGAATGGACATTATTGGGAAAATTCATCCGCCGTCCTCAAAAAACCATGCATTCATACTTGTGGCCACTGATTACTTGACCAAATCGGAATAGGCATGGCCAATCAGAAAGATTGATCAAAACGATGTAATTAAGTTCGTGATAGAGCTCATACATCGATTTGGAATCCCTCAAACAATCACTACCGATCATGGTACAGTGTTCACTGGTGAAAGGTTTTTAGCTTTTACCAAACAATTCGGGATTCGCATATATCACTCCACTCCATACTACCCCCAAGCAAATGGTCAAGCTGAGTCTACCAATAATATCTTGATAAGTATGATCAAGAAGGCAGTAGGCGAGAAACCATGAAATTGGCATGAGGCCTTGTTAGAGGTCCTATGGGCTTACATAAATTCTAAGTCTACAGCCACTGGATTCACACCACACTACCTGGCATACGGTCACGACGCTGTTCTACCTTTAGAGGTCACGGTCCCTTCCCTAAGAGTGGCCCAGTAGCATCACTTAGACTTAGCTAAGTATGAAGAGGTCATGTTGCAAGAATTGGAGACCGCGGATGGTGAGAAGCTAACGGCCTTGGAAAACATCCGTCGGCAAAAGGCTAGAATGGCGAAGCAGTATGATAAGAAGGTTCGAGACGGGGAAAGTGATTTGATAGTGTGAATTTTGTGCTTGAATATGATATATATTGTGGTTGTTTTTGTGGTGATTTTGGTAGCACTTTACTCCTCTTGTGCTTGTTTTGTTGTTTATAGGATGATGGCATGAGAATGAAAAAATTGGAGCAAAAGAGAAGAAAAAGAAGAAGTGGACAGATAACCATGACTTTATGAGTCATGGCCATGAATAGCAAGGATGAGGGAAGCTGAAAAAAATGAAACAAGAGGCCCAAGCCAAGCCCAAGTCCAATTTCATCCCAGCAGCCCATTACACACTCCTAGAGTGGAAAAGAAGGGTATGGACGGTAGAAAAAGGTGGAGACACTTTTACAGACAACACTTTGGTCTTGCTAAAATTAGAAAACACTTTTTGAAAAGAGGAAATGAATTTTTTAGGCCATTACAAGGCACCATTTCCACATTTGGGCCATTATGAAATCAATTTCCAATTTTAGGCCATTAGAAACCATCTTTGACCAAATTAAGGCCATTTAGACTATTTTGACTTTTTCAAACTTCAATTAACCCTACCAACTTTTACTTTATTTCATTTTGACCCCAGATTTTAGTTTCTTCATTATCATTAGTCCAATATCAGCCCATCATGCTTCCGATAATTAAATTAAGCACTAAACTTCATACATTGGCTTTGACCGTCTTGCTGCCGGGTTTCCTAAGCTCCGGGATTTTACGGACTTCCTCCAACCACGCAGCCGCGACCGATGGTTCACCGATTCTTGGCTCCTTCAGCAACAAACAGCACAGTCCTATTTCGTTTCCTACCTTAGGACGTATCAAGATATGAATAAAGGGTTTTAATTATATTATCGGGATATTTGGGATATTTGGAAGCCTGGATTTTACTGAAGAAATATTAAAAATATTATTTAAACATAATTTCCCCTAACGGAGAAGACAGACACTTAGTTCCTCATGGAGGATACAAGACTCTTGGGGGAATACCCCATACTTTTACAGACTCGAAAGGAAATATGCAGAAAGAGAAATATTACAAATGCTTTGAAGAGTTGGGAGGAATTTTCGATGCCTTCCATCTGCTTCAAACTCCTTAATTTATAGGCGCCCGCGGACTTCAGCCTCGGATTCCAATCTTCCTCTAAATCCTTGTGACGTCACTGCGTTCGTCACTTGGCCTTAATTTCCACCGGCTACATTATTGTCCTTTTTTGAATTATTGCGTTAGGTGGCTTTTGTCAACTTTCCACCTTCTCTTGTCGGCCACTTTCTGCCAGCTACTCTGCCCTTCTTTGTCGGCTTTTAATTATGGGTGTTGCCGACACCTCTCTTTCTTTTACATCCAGCTAATCTTACTTTGGCTTGTGAAAGTTTTTTGGACGTTTCTTCCCTTTGTCCTGTTCGGGTCCGGATTTTTTCTGGGTTACCCGGATCTTTGTACCGAATAGGGGTTTCTCCTGTTCTGCACAATATGGGCATATGTGGTTATCCCATTGGCCAACATGCATCATGTTGCATGCCTTTTTTCTGGTAGACTCGGTTGCTGGCAACTTGTTTTCCCAGATGAGTAACCTCTTCTTTTCGAATGAGGTTTCCGCAAACTCTGTGCTTTTCCCTGTTAAAGAATTAACCAGGAACGATCCATTTAAATTGTTTGAGAATATTTTAAACGGATATTTAACCTTTTCCATCTCGGTGAGACAGACCCAAAATCCCCATGCTCGTCGGGTGGAGATTTCATCTTCGCTGATTGAAGATACAAATGGTGCCTTCTCATCCATAGACTTAACTCTGTTGAAGGCAATCATATCAGGTCTTTGTAATTTAATAAATTGAAAGACCGGATAAGAACCTTTTCCGACTATTTCTGGTGCCGCTGAAATGAACTTAAGCTCCAGAATATCTCCTCTTTGCAGGTGCGGGTTGTTCTGCCATGATTCGTGCACCGCACTACTTATCCATCCCGGAAGTTTTTCGATTTCCGGAAACCCTGGTGATGTAGTATGAACAGATGCTAATGCTCCAAAGTCATACCACTTTCGAACCTCTTCTGGTTTCGATCCTTCGAGCATCCATACCCTGTTGTATCTCCCGGATGTCTCGATTACTGTTTTGCTAGGGTTAATTCCCTTTTTGGAAACCAGTTGTTCCCATTTTCCTTGGTAGTCCAGCCAGGCAGTAGATAGGACCTTCTCGTCAGAATTAACCTCAGAGGTGCCTGTCATTGGCCTAAGGTTAATTTCTTCCTCTTTCACCCCAGAGGCAGTGGGTTGACTTGAGCTTTCGGAAATGTGACTTTCCTCTTGCTCAACATTTTTGTCGGTATCCGACAATGGTTCCTTTGAAGCAGTGCTTGAATCTGCTTCTTCATATGTGACCACTTTAGCTTTTTGGGCACATTTCTCTTTGTTTACCAGGGAAGCTGATGCTTTCCTGATTGGCTCTAATACTGTTTCCCATAGTGCTGTCATTGCTATATGGGAGGTTCGTATATTGTTGCGGACCATGTCCACATCGCTCTGTTGTATTTGGCCAGCTGCTCGTGCATTGATCTCGAGCTGTCCAAAATGCTTCGATAGCTCCTCTAGGTTTTCTCTGAGGTGCCTGAATCTCGTAATGATGGAATCAGCTTCAAATGCTTCCATCTCTCGTTAGGAAATCTGCAAGAACATTTTCATGAGATTTTATAACATCAATATCATAAGTATAATATTGACATTCAGCTTGCCATCTGATAATACGAGCTTTTTCAATTTTTGATTCAAGTTTATTTTTTAAAAAGCCCTAACATTAGTATTATCAACTTTTAATACAAATTTCTTTGCAAGTAAGAATAAAGGCCATTTTTTAAATGTTTTCCATACTGCAAAGAATTCCTTTTCGTTAATATGCCAAAGTTTGGCTTGTTGTTCAGTGAACAACCCTCCTGTGTATCTACAAGGTTCTTGACCCGTAGTTGTTTTTCTCATGAGCACTCCTGCCCATCGAAAATCATTGGCGTCTGTGTTGACTACCAGCTCATCCTCATCCTGAGGTATCGCGAGTTTTGGCAAGCTATTGCAGACTTGCTTTAGTTCACGAATTCTCTTGGTATGGATTTCTTCCCATTTCCATCTAGAGCTTTCAGTCTCTTTCAGGAGTGGTCTAAAATCCTTTCTATATTTTGCAAGGTCTTTAATAAACATACCCGCAAAATTTACAACTCCTAAGAAACTCTGAAGTTGTTTCTTGTCTGGAAAATTGCGGATTTTCTCCACAATGTGTTCCTGTAACTCTATTCCTGCTTCATCAATTTGAACTCCTAAGAATTCAATTTTGTTGGCAGCGATAGTGGCCTTTTTCTCAGAGAGAACTAGACCTTCCCTGTGACATGCATCAGAAAATATTTCAAGATGTTTAATATGTTCTTTAATATTTCGAGATGCAATCAGAATGTCATCTATGTAGACGAACATAAACTCTAGATAATCCTTAAATAGATTATCCATCTTTCTTTGGAATATCTGAGGGGCATTAGAAAGCCCCATTGGCATAACATTCCAAATATATTGCCCTTGTGGGGTGGAGAATGCTGTGAATTTCTTCGACTCATTCTCCATCTTAATCTGATAGAAACCAGATTTGCAATCAAATTTAGAAAACACTTTAGCACCTTTGATGCAATCAATTAAGTGTTCTCTACTCGGAATGTAATAACCATCAAACTGTATTATTTTGTTAATACCTTAATAGTTTATTACCAACCTGGGTTTACCTCTCTTTATTTCACCGTGGTTTCTTACCAAGAATCCAGGGCTACTATAAGCTGAGACTCTAGGCTCGATGAGTTTAAGATGAATATGCTCCTTGATAATTTGCTGCATATCTTTCTTATCCTGCATATTCATTAAGATGGGTTTGTATCGAACATACTCATATTTATATTGTTCTTTTACCTGTAGAGTAGCTTCGATCTTGTTTTTATCCCACCATGCCAGAGGATCCTCGTTAAAGTTTCTCTGGATAAGTCTTTTGACATTTTCGAGGGACAATTTAGTTTCCCCATCAATGTCTAGTGAAGTTATATTTAATGACTTCATTTCCTGCATTGCTTCTTTGAGGTTTATAATTTCCTCAATAGAAGCTTCATCAAATCCTTGCTGTCTAAAAGACAACAAAGCCTTACCAAACTTTCTTTTATCCTGCATTTTTGGATGAGTTAGTTTGGCATCATTATCACCACGTTTGCTGCGAAATAATATAGGCATTAACCTGTTGAATGCCTTTTCCCTGCGCAACACCTGTATCTCATTTCCACAACTTGTGGTAAATATTAACAAATTTCTTTTGTTATCTTGAACATATTTTGTAAAGGATTGTATAAAATTGTTCCCTAACAAAATATCCGCTCCTGTGTCATGAAAGTAAATAGGAGGCGTTTTTACCTTATACCAAGGTGTACCAAATGCTCCTCCAATCATGATATTGGCTTGTCGAATACCCTTATTTAGTACTAAGATTTTTTGGGAAAAATCTCTTCCTGCAATAATGGGTAATGATTCCATAGCTTCGCTAGGGAAAACTCCTGGTTTTGCCGTGCAAATACCTGATCCTGAATCAATATAAGCTGCGAAATATTCTGACTTATATTCTTCATATATTATCCCTACTGAGATATAAATGGAGAATGGACTTGTCATTTAATTCTAATGGTGTGACCCTTCAGATTAAATTCTGTACCATTATCCTTTCTTACCCATGGTTTATGATTTTCGAGAAAACTTAATCCCAAAATCATAACCCCGTTGTCTTTTCCGGCGGTGCCTAAGACTCTGATCTCGTGTCCTGCAATTTCAATTGTTCCTTCATAGGTTCCAATTGATGGCTGCTGTAAGTAGTATAAGTCATCACATGGAAATCGATTAATCTTTTCAGTGATGTCGAATATTACTCGTATTTCTTTCCATCCTTCAGGGCATTTTATCTTTATATTATCTACCCCAATGGATTGAGGAGTTAGATCTTTGATGAACTCCTTCCCTTTATATGCCATAATTCTGTCTTCCGAAAAAGACATACGGCTTGCGTACTCAATTCTAGCACTCGTTGATCTGTCTAGAATTGGATGATCTCTTATTTGTATGTCTACTCCTCCTAACCTTGGAATCTGGGTAGGATTTGGAGTCATGACTTTAGCAAATTCCTTGAAAATTCTAGGAATTTCTATATATTCTTTCCTGAGAAATAAGTCAGAATGATGACTATTGGAAAGTGCATAAGAGATTCTATAAGTTATAGAATATGGCCTGTTCCATTCTTTCATCAGATCTTTTCTTTTAAAATCCTGATGAAGGGTTAGAACTCTACTAAAATCTTGGTCAGCTAAGTTATAGGAAATTTTGGGATGTATGTCAAACATTAACTTCCCAGCATATAAATTTCCTACCATAGTTCCAAGAAGACCATCTCTAAGGTTATTGATTCTTCTATCAGTGACTGATAGATGCAATTCAGAATCAATGCCTTCTTTGAAGGTTGCCTTAATTACTACTTCAATGGCTCCTATGTGGATCCATTTCATAGTAATGGCAATTTCCTCCTTCATTCTGCTTAATTCCTCAAGAATTTCTTCTTTAGGAATTAATTGCATATCCATAACATAACAAGTAAGTTCCATAGGGATTGCAAACTCACCTGCACTTACCTTGTAGATGATGTTATGTCTTCTCTGGTTGAGTCCCATCTGGTTAAGAACTCGTCCAATCCCGCCAATTCTGAATCCGTCATATGGGCTGAGGTTGGAATCTTGTCGCATTATTCTTTCCATGGTTTGATTCGAGATCGTCATCCTTGAAAAGAATCCAGACAGGTTTTCAGTGGTCTGAATCCTGTCTTCTTCAGTCAGACTCGGTTGAAGATCCATCTGAATATGAGTCCGAGTCACTTCTTAATTCTTCCTCGTAGATGCTTTCATCCGAGGGGATGTCGTCAAACTGATAGACTGGTACCAGCTTTCCATGGTAGACTGCTTCCACGATATCCTCCGTGGCTTCGTACATTCGTACCTCATGATTCTGAGGGCAATCGGGTGAGATATGTCCTCTGGCTCCACACTTCCAACAGTTGCAATCCTTGAAACTTTCGTTGGCTCGGGTATGGGCTCGTCTGAATGTTCTCTTGGACGTCGTTCTCCCCGTGCTCCTTGCTGCTGAGCTAGTTGAACCTTGGGATGAACTCTTCGTCGTTCCCGTTCTTTGTCCAGTTTTGTATGATCTGGCCTTGCTCTTGGACCACCATGCTCTTCTTCTTCGGAATGGAGGTCTTCTGAAACTCCTACTGTATGAGTCCCGACTCTTCTTACTTTTCCTCTTTTTCTCCTGACTCTCCTATAATTGTTGGAAAATCGTTATTTTCACAGCAAAGAGGAGTTCTTTTTATTTTACCTCTTAGTCTCTTGATGTTCTTTTGGGCTGCTGCCTGTTGACACCATTCTCTGAGCTTATCCTTTAAGAAGGACATTCTTCGAGCTATTGAGTCCACTGTACCAGGGGGTACTGTGTACGATTGAATCAACATTTCTCTCCATGGGCTGCAGATCTTTCGCAGATTGTGCTTTTGGATTCTCCTTCGAGTATTTGCTCCTTTAAAGCAGTCGTGGAGTTTTTCCAGCCCAGCTTTGCCGATCCTTCGAGACTCAGCTCTATTAATCTGACAAAGTTTTCTTTATCGAGTTCCAGGGTGGTTGCTGCAATCTTCATTGAAGCTACCCATTCATCGATCAGGTCTTCGATGTTTCGGAAGTCGATAACGTCGAGGTTTAGTGTTATGCCATATGGATTTAATGGTTGTAACATCGTCTTGGCCCACGGTGTGGATTCTGGTGCTCTACTTGGGTTCCGTCCTGGGTTTCTTCTTGCATTAAGATGCACCTCAGGATACCTGTTCATGTAGAAGTCTGTACTTTCTCTCATTGGAACATCAGGCGGTCCATCGTGGGTCACGTTGGATCCTGATCCTTCCGCATAACCCAATTGAAGGACTTCATTGGGTTTTACATTAACCAGATCCATAATCCCAAGTTGGGAAAATGATTCTGCTAATTCTTGTAGATCTGATAGATCTGCCCTGGAAACACTCATTCGACTGTTTTCAGGAGATCGATCATAAGCTCTTCTTGTGATTTCTGCTTTGGAACCATAGTTGCTTTACCCTTTTGATGTAAAGCGTGTACTGGTCCGAATGCATCTCTAATATTGGCTTGGTTATTCTTGGAAGATCCAGGAATATCCTTCTGCCTTTTCTTGATATCCGAAATGTCAAATTTCAGATTCAAAATTTCATTCTTTAGATCTTGAAATACTTTCAAGATCTCATCTGTTGTCTGATTCAAGTTATATATTTTCCCAGGTATAATTAATACCCGGTTTCCAAAATCTTGAATCGTCTTTTAGATTTCTCTTAAGTCTTTTGATAACTTAGAGCTATCCGGATCAATTTCTTTCCAGTCCGTTCCTCTCATTTTTAGGAAAGAAACTGATTTTGATAATATCTTGTCCATGGAACAAGTTCAAGAAATTCCTTTGGAATTTTCTATTCTTTATTTCCAAAATTTGGAAATAACTTGTGGGTTTCAAATTAATTGAATCCATTAAATAATTAAATCTTCTCCATTAAGAAATAAAATATTATAAATAATATAATTAATATATTTTTCAATAAAACCTAGGCTCTGATACCAATTTTCAAGCGCATTGGGTGTCATTTATATAGTGAAAACTTAAGTATATTGACAAAGGACTAAAGTAAATAAAGTCAAACTTTCTTGGGGTTTTAATGAAAGAAAGGAAAAGTTGTTGGGAATTAATTAATTTTCAAATTGGTCCTTATGGCTTAATTTCATTCAACATGTGTTTGTAATGGCCTAATTCTATAAATTCAACTTATAATGGCCTAAAAGTGGAATAGACTCCTTGTAATGGCCCTTTTTATTACTTTCCCTTTTTAAAAAGAAGAAGAAAAAGGAAGGAGAGAAAAAACGCAGAAAGAGAAGCAGGGAAGGAGACAGAACAGACGCAGAGGCAGAGACAATTTTTGGGAGATACACTTCTTCTTCCATTCTAAAAATCTTGGAATTGGTTGTAATCTCTTATTCTCTTTTCTTTTCCATGGGTTTTGAGTAGATTTTCCTTTTCCTCTAGTTTGAAGGGTTGATTGAAAATGGCTTTTGGGATAATGGGAGATGATGTAATTTTGAATATGAGAACTTGATGTTTGTTAATATTTATGCAATTCCTATATCTAGGGTTTATGATTATTGATTTGGATGAATGTTTTTGGATCCAAATGTTTATCTAGATTAATAGTTGAATGCCAATTTAATTTGGGTATCCGTAATTGTACTTGAATTAAATAGGTGGCAACCGGGTTGATTAGTTCCTTCCCGGGGGAATTGTGTAATCAAATTGGGAATTACTCCGCGTAGGTAGTAATTGGTTTGAATCGGGCTTTTCTAAATTATAATGCAATTGAATAATATTTTCTATGGGCGTACCTAGGAATGTTGATTCGATTAGGGATAATTAATGGGCGTACCTTAATTGTCTAATATGTAAGGAAAAGTTGGTTGTCTAAGCGGACCTGACAACTATAACCGGTTTATTAACTTGTACCATGTTTATGCATCAATGATCTATCCCAAATGCCATTCCAAATCATTCTTTGAACTAGAGGCTTTTAATTCCATAAGTTAAAATCCAATATTTTTAATCTTGTGCTCTTGAACTCATCTTGGTATTTAATTGTTTGTGCATTTCTTTAATCCTTTTAACTTTGATATCAAAATCTTGTGACAATGTTAAAACCCCCCTTTTCAACTATTGTAGATATTATGAAAATGTTGTAATCCAATCCCTGAGGAATCGACCCTTGTCACTGCTATACTATATATATTTTGTACTTGGTGACATTGGAATAAATCTTTATTTTGCAGCTATACGACAAGCTGTCAAATTTTGGCGCCGTTGCCGGGGATTGGCGTTCAACCACTACATTCTGTGATATTTTCTATCTTTTTAGTTGTAATTGGTATTTCCCTTGTTTATGCCTCGTTCTTCTCGTACAGGTGAGTTGATATTTGATCCAGAGATTGAGAAGACGGCTCGTAGATTGACAAGGGAAACCAAAATAAGAAAAGAATCTAAAGTTTCTACATCAACTTCTGGTTTGTCGTTGGCTACAGAGCTGGACACTTCTAGTTCCAGTAGTGAAGGAAGTGATACAGAATCTTTAGAAGAAAAAAATATTGTCATGGCTGAAGATAACCGCACTTTAAGGGAGTTGGCTGCTCCTGACTTGACACAGCAGCCCTTATGCATTACATTTCCTACAATTGATGATGAAACTCCCTTTGAATTAAAATCTGGATTGATTCATTTGTTGCCTGAATTTAATGGTCATGCAGGTGAAGAGCCTCATAAGCATCTCCAGGAATTTGATGTCGTATGCTCAAGCATGAAACCCCCTGGAGTGACTGATGAACAAATCAAATTGAGGGCATTTCCATTCTCATTGAAGGGGAGTGCAAAAGATTGGCTCTATTATCTTCCAGCGGGCAGCATTACAACTTGGACAGACATGAAGAGAAAATTCTTGGAGAAGTATTTCCCAGCCTCAAGAGCTGCAAATTTGAGGAAGGAAATATGTGGCATCAAACAACAATCAGGTGAAACGCTCCATGAATATTGGGAGCGTTTAATAGGCTTATAATTAAATGTCCTCAACATCAAATCCCACCCCAATTGTTAATTCAATACTTCTATGATGGTTTGTTATTGATGGATAGGAACATCATTGATGCTGCAAGTGGAGGAGCCTTGGTGAATAAGACTCCAACACAAGCCTGGGAGTTGATTGACCGAATGGCAGAGAATACTCAACAGTTTGTTACAAGGGATGCAATGCCAACCAATATGCCAAGTGGTGATTCTTCAATGCAAACAATGCAGCAACAACTTTCAGAGTTGACAAGCTTTGTTCGTAAGATGGCCACAGGAAGTATCAAGCCAACTGTCCAGGTGAAAGCATGTGGTATTTGTACAAGTCCAGAACATCAAACTGATGCCTGCCCAACTCTCCAAGAAGATACACCGGTGGATGTGAATGCACTTGAATATTCCAATAGACGTCCACAGTACAATCCCTATTCCAATACTTACAATCCAGGTTGGAGAGATCATCCAAATCTTCGGTATGGCAATCAACATCAACAACAAAATCATCAATCTTCAGCACCACAACAAGTACACCCTCCTCGTCAATTTGAAAGGCAACCACCTCAAGCCACAACAAGTTCAAGTCCTTCTTTGGAAGAATTGGTGAAATCCATGGCCACATCAACTTTGCAATTTCAACAAGACACGAAGGCAAGTATTGAAAAATTGCAAAGTCAAATGAATCAAGTGTCTGAGGAAGTTAGACAAATTCGAGAGAAAGGAAAGTGGCCAGCTCAACCCGAGCCAAACCCAAAGAATGTGAGTGCCATGATATTGAGGAGTGGAAAGGAAGTCCAAGGTCCACCTCCAATTTCAAAGGAGCAAAATGAAGAACAAATCGAAAAGGAGATTGAAAAGGAGGCAGAAACTTCAAATAAGGTAAATTCTAATTCAGTTCCTTCATATCAAACTAAAGTACCTCCTTTTCCTGACAGGTTAAAGAAGCCATCCAAAGGTGGACAAGAGGAAAGAGATGCTTGAGATATTCAAGAAAGTCCAATTGAATATCCCACTCCTTGAAGCCATCAATCAAATCCCTAAGTATGCTAAGTTCTTGAAGGATTTATGCACCAACAAGAGGAAGCTTAGGGGAGATGAGCATATAATAGCAGGTGAGAGTTTCTCTGCGGTGATTAAAAGGAAAATCCCACCTAAAACAGGTGATCCGGGTATGTTTTCAATTCCTTGCAAAATTGGAACAAAAGAAGTGAGCAAAGCCATGCTAGATTTAGGTGCTGCAATAAATGTTATGCCAAGATCAATGTATGATTCCCTAAATCTAGGTCCATTGAAAGAAACAGGAATTATTATTCAACTTGCTGATAGAACAAATGCTTATCCGGATGGTATGCTAGAAGATGTGTTAGTGCAAGTCAATGATGTTATATTTCCTGTTGATTTTTATGTTTTGGACATGAATGATGCTCATTGCTTTAACCCACCTCCTCTTTTGTTGGGAAGACCTTTTATGTACACTGCAGGAGCAAAGATTGATGTGAAGAAAGGCACACTTACCTTGGAATTTGATGGAGAAGAAATTCATTTCAATCTTTTTGAAGCTATTAAACATCATAATGATTCTGAAGCTCTATACTCTATTGATGTTATTGATCCTTTGGTGCAGGAAACATTTGAATTAGCTAACAAGGACGAATTGGAAATTGCTTTGACACAACACCACAAGCTAGAGAATGAGATGGAGATAGTTGTGAGCAAGAAATTACAAAGGGCTATACAAGAATTAGGCTCACTTCCTCAAAAGCCACAAAGGTATGAAGTAGCTCCAATTTTCATTCCTGAAACTAATGAACGTTTATATCCATCTGTGTTGCAGGCACCTAAATTGGAGTTGAAGCCTTTACCAGAGAATTTGGAATACGTGTTCCTGGGTGATGAAGAGACTTTGCCAGTAATCATCTCTTCAAAGTTGACAACCGAACAAGAGGAGAAATTGGTTCGTGTGCTTAGAGATCACAAAACGGCTATTGGATGGACAATAGCAGATATAAGAGGCATAGATCCCTCCTTTTGTACTCACAGGATCACACTTGAAGAGAATGCCAAGCCGGTCAGACAAGCTCAAAGGAAGTTGAATCCAATTATGACTGAGGTAGTGAAGAAAGAAGTCATGAAATTACTTGATGCAGACATCATCTACCCTATCTCAGATAGTAGTTGGGTGAGTCCTGTTCAAGTTGTTCCGAAGAAAGCTGGAGTGACTGTTGAAGAGAACAAAGATGGTGAGAAACTTCCTGTTCATAAGCAAACTGGGTGGAGACAGTGCATAGATTATCGTAAGCTAAATGGTGTAACAAAGAAGGACCATTTTCCTCTTCCTTTCATTGATCAAATGATTGAAAGATTATCTGGACATGCTTATTATTGCTTTCTAGATGGTTTTTCAGGATATTTTCAGATTGCAATAGCACCGGAGGATCAGGAAAAGACTTCTTTCACATGCCCATTTGGAGTGTTTGCTTATAGAAGAATGCCCTTTGGACTTTGCAACGCCCCAGCCACATTTCAAAGGTGTATGATGAGCATTTTTTCTGAATATGTTGAGAAAATCATTGAGGTATTTATGGATGACTTTAGTGTTCATGGTAATAGTTTTGATGAATGTCTATGAAATTTGGCTTTGATTCTAAATCGATGCATTGAAACTAATCTTGTGTTGAATTGGGAAAAATGTCAATTTATGGTTGAACAAGGTATTGTTTTAGGTCATAAAGTGTCATCACAAGGTATAGAGGTAGATAAGTCTAAAGTTGATTTAATTGATGCTCTACCTTATCCTTGTTCTGTGCGAGAACTTCGTGGATTTTTAGGCCATGCAGGTTTCTATAGGCGATTCATCAAGGACTTTTCCAAGATTGGAGCACCATTGTTTCGATTGCTGCAAAAAGATGTACCATTTGAGTTCAATGATCAATGCAAGCAAGCCTTTAACAAGTTGAAGGAACATCTCACAACCCCTCCAGTGATTCAACCACCAAATTGGGAACTACCATTTGAGTTGATGTGCGATGCAAGTGACACTGCTGTTGGGGCTGTTTTGGGACAAAGAATTGGAAGAGCATCCCATGTCATTTATTATGCTTCCCGAGCATTGAATGGGGCTCAATTAAATTATTCAACAACTGAAAAAGAAATGCTTGCTGTTGTTTTTGCTTTGGATAAATTTAGATCATATCTTTTGGGAACTAAAGTGGTTATTTTTTCTGATCATGCAGCACTGAGATATTTGATGGCAAAGAAAGAGGCCAAGCCAAGGTTGATTAGATGGATTTTGCTTTTACAGGAGTTTGATATTGAAATTCGTGACAAAAAGGGAACAGAAAATTTGGTAGCTGATCATTTGAGTCGCATAATCACTGAGCCTAATGAGATTCCTATTCGGGAATCCTTTCCTGATGAGCAACTTCTTTATATCTCTACTATTTCCCCTTGGTATGCTGATATAGTCAATTTCTTGGTTACTAATGAATTTCCTACAGGTTGGCCTAAAGCAAAAAAAGATAAGCTCAAGAGTGATGCCAAATACTACATTTGGGATGATCCCTACCTTTGGAAACGTTGTGCTGATCAATTTATTCGAAGATGTGTTGATGAAGGGGAGTTTCAATCCATTCTAGCATTTTGTCATTCTATGGCATGTGGTGGACATTTTGGACCTCAAAGAACTGCGAAGAAGGTATTAGAAAGTGGATTCTTTTGGCCTACTCTATTTAAAGATGCATATATATTTTGTAAGTCATGTGATAGATGCCAAAGAGTAGGTAATATTTCTTCTCGTGATCAAATGCCTCAAACTCCTATGATGTTTCTTGAAATATTTGATGTTTGGGGTATAGACTTTATGGGTCCTTTTCCTAATTCTCATGGTTATTTGTATATTCTCTTATCTGTGGATTATGTCTCTAAATGGGTGGAAGCTAAAGCCACCCGGACTAATGATTCAAAAGTGGTTGCAGATTTCCTTAGGTCTAACATATTTGCTAGGTTTGGGATGCCAAGAGCCATTGTGAGTGATAGAGGGACTCATTTTTGCAACAAGACCATCACAGCTCTTTTCAAAAAATATGGTGTTTTGCACAAAGTGTCAACCTCATATCATCCACAGACAAATGGACAAGCAGAAGTGTCTAATCGGGAGATCAAGTCCATTTTAGAGAAAACGGTCCAACCAAATCGAAAGGATTGGAGCTTGAGACTAGATGATGCATTATGGGCCTACCACACAGCTTACAAGACACCAATAGGGATGTCTCCCTATAGGTTGGTATTTGGGAAACCATGCCACCTACCTGTGGAGTTACAACACAAAGCATTTTGGGCGGTACAAAAGTGCAACATGAATCTTCAAGAGGCCGGGATCCAAAGGAAGTTGCAAATTCAAGAATTGGAAGAAATAAGAAATGAGGCATATGACAATGTCATGCTTTACAAAGAGAAAAATAGAGTCTTCCATGATCAACAAATTTCCAGAAAAAATTTTGAAGTTGGCCAAAAAGTTCTTTTATATCATTCAAGACTTAAACTTTTTCCTGGTAAGTTACGTTCTAGATGGATTGGTCCATTTGTTGTTACTAAAGTATTTTCTTATGGTGCAGTTGAGATTCAAAGCTTGAAGACGGAGAAGAGAATTGTTGTCAATGGGCACCATCTCAAACCCTACTATGAGGGATTTCCAATTGAGCCTATAGAATTGGTGTCCCTTGTTGATGCACAAATTGGGAGATGAATTTGGAAGAAGTCTAGCTCAAAGACTTTTAACAAAAGCGCTTCTTGGGAGGCAACCCAAGCAATTCAACCATTTTGATACTATACATTTTGCTATTTTGATATATATATTTTGGTATAATTTTGATATCTATAATTTTGTAGATATGAAGATGGAAGGCTGATAATTTTTTTGGGAACAATTGGAAGTGTTTGAAGGAGGATTTTTAATGGAGGAGGAATGAGTATTCATGAGCATGATTAAATGGCCAAATTCCAGACTAGCAGGTAGCCCTCATTCATGGCCATGACCAAGTTGCATCTCCCAAGCTGTGTAAAAAAGGAGTTGAGACTTTATTTTCCAGAGTGGTACACATCCCTTATTCATGCCCATGATTAAGAGCCACTTGCCAAGCTGTTTTGAAGGCCAATTTTCAGCAAACTTAGTGTTCTCTAGTCATGCCCATGACCAAAACTCACTTGGCTTGCTGTTCAAAACTCAATTGAGGAGTGTTTTCCAGAAAGCCATATAGCCCTTAATCATGGTCATATCTAACATCTAAACCCCTTGCTGGAAAATAACCCAAAAAGAACTTATTACCAAGGCCAGAACCCTAATTTACTCTTTCCTCTTCCAATTTCCCGTCCAACTCCTCACCATCATCCACCATCTTCAAACTTCAATCCTCCACCGCAACTCCAGTCGCCGGCCACCTCTGCCACCGCGAGCGCCGCTCCCTCCGTCATCCTCAGAAGCCAGCGCCGCCACCAGCACCTCCTCCGCCTCACCCAACGTTCGAGCGCCTCTGTTTCGTCCTCCAGCCACCGCCCCTTCGTCGTCCTCAGTAGCCCGCCACCGCAGCGCCGCCGCCCTGTCCTCCAGCCGCCATCTCGTTCCCTCTCTCAGTCGAACGCCCCTGTTTCGAACCACCAGCACCGCCGCCCTCCCTTCCCTGTTCGCGAGCGCCGCCGCGCCTCCGTCGCCCTGAGAATCGAGCGCCGCTCCCTCCGCTGTCTCTTCCTTGTTCGCGCCGCGCCTCCAGAGTCGCCTGAACCCTAGCGCCGCCGCCTGCCGCTCCCACCGCCGTCGCTGCTTTGCCAGCGCCGCCCCTTCCTCCTTCCTGTTCAGCGAGCGCCGCTGTCTCTGCAGCGTCGCCACCTCTGTTCTCCGGCCACCGCTGTTTCGCCACCCTCGACGGGCCAATCTCCTTCAAGTTCGAGCCACAATCCTCCACTTCCATTTTGCCTCAGATCTGCTTCGGGTAATATCAATTCAATTTTTAGAAGCAATGAACTGTGGTAATTGCGTTTCTTTGATATCTCTTGTTTGGTGAAATTGCAAGAAGAACATGCTCTAGATTTTCTGGATTTACTGTGAAATCTTTGTGTCAATTGAATATTGAAAGTGATTTTGAAAAGCATGGTGTTCTTGTGAATTGGAAACTTGGAAGAGGACAATTTTTGTTGATTTGAGAATTCTGGTATTGTTATGTGAATTGAATATTGTGAAAAGTGAAAGTTTGTCGGGTATTTTGTGTTGTGCAATTGGTGGAAATTGGGAATATGTCTTTGTCGTTTTATAAAGCACTTGATTTTGTCGTTTTGTGCAAGTTGTCTATTGGTGCAAGTAATGGGAATTAATTGAGAACCTGTCTTGTGCAAGTTGTGATAGGTGAAAAGAGGAATTGGACTTTGTTTATTGTTTGTGGGAGATACTTTGTGTGTGGTGATTTTTCTGTGTGTAGGACACATGGGTAGAGACAAAGGCAAAACTCAGGCCACTTCTTCAAAAAGTGGTACACAAATTGCCAAGTCCAAAGGCAACATTCAGAAAAAGAAAACCACACCACCAAACTTGATACCCACCATCCTTGTCCAAGGGCCTTCTACTTCTACAACTGGACAACGGTCACGTGCCAAGGCTAGGCAAGTGGCGGTTGAACAAACCATTGGAGGGTTCCTCAAATTCACAAAGGAGAAAGATCAAGAGAGGTATGTGAAGTGCCAAGAGAGTAAAAGGAACATCATCACAGGTAAAAGTCTCCATTACCCCACTCTTGAGAAGTTGCAAATCACCGACCAGGTACAAACTTATTTATCTAACACAGGTTGGTCGAAACTTGCTTCCATGAATGCACCGGCAATTTCTGAACTTGTACTTGAGTTCTATTCTACTTTTGAGTTCAAATTGCCCTCTACATTTGATCTTAACACTCCCAATGTTATACAATTTAGATTGATGAACAAAACTTTTTCTCATTCATTAACTGATTTCAATCTAGCTTTGGGAGTGATTACTGAAGAGGAAGCAACGAGTGTGGATTACTTAGGAAGTCTGTGTGATTGCCATGATAACTTTTCATATAAATTTTGGGATTTCTGGAATGCCATCTCCTCAGAGCCTCTATTCCCATTCACGTATACTCATGCAAAATCTAACACTATAAAAAATGGAGCATTAAAGTTTATGTACAAATTCATTGCATTCAATCTTTTGGGCAGGAAAGAAGGCGCCAGTAATGTAGCCAAAGCAGGGCTATATGCATTGTGGGCAATGATATATAAAGTTCGTCTCAATTTTGCCTATTGGATTGCTATGGAATTTGCTACTGTTCTCACAACGAAAGGGAGGAATCTAATTCATGGCTCTTATATCACACATCTAGCACTTAATTTAGGCTTAATCTCTGATACCTCTGATTCCTATCTTGCTTCTCTTTCCTTGCACAGGGCATGTTCTCCAGCAACCCTTGACATCGCTTGCCTGAAGACACTGCAAGTAATTACAGCTAAAAAAGGCCAATTGTACTTCAATGACCAACCAATTCCAAGCACTAGCACAGGCACACCCTCTTCAAGCCGTGATGCACCGCCACTTCTTACACTTCCAGCTCCTGAACATCCCTCTCCATCGGAGGATGACACTCCAAGCCCACCTTCCACCTACTTCCAGGTCCGATTTGATCAATTAAGCGAGGAGTTAGCACAACAGAAAGAAGAGCTAAAGGGAGTGAAAGAAGAGCTGAAGGAAATGAAAGATGCCCTGAATGCTATCGTACACCACTTCAACATCCCACCACCACCGCCCCCTGCTCGCCAGTGAGCCACACCTCGGCTCCCCCACCGATTCCAGGGAAGTCCTATTCTCTTTACTCTTTTTCATACAATGAGGACAATGTTGCATTTAGGTGTGGGGGAGGGAATAGTATTGCTTGCATTTTCTGTGGAAATTTTAAAAAATTTCAAGCTATTTTGTGTGAATTTTTGTGCATTTGATGTGAATACATGACTGAATTGAATCTATGAGGTTTAAGTTGACAAGTCTTTTGAGTATGATTGATGATGTCTGGCATTGAACATGTGAAGCCAACTATTTTGTGAACCTATGTGAGAATCTGAGCCTCTTTCCAAAATGCTTGTTGTTTCTAAAAGAAAAATACACTTAACACAAGCTTTTGGAAATTTCTTTCTTGTGTGAATTATGTGGTAACCATTTTGACATCCTAGAACTTGAATGATTATACATGTTGAACTTGCATTGATTGAATCCAATATTTTGAACATGATAAGGGCATTATGATAACCTTTTTAGCCTTCTTTTTTTTGACCTTAACCCCTACTTTTATCCCCTAGTTAGCCACTTTGAGCCTTATATCCATTTTCTTTGTTTATATATAACCCTTAGCCTATTAAGCCTTTCTTTTTGTCATACCATTGCTTTTGAACCCTAGTGATTGAAGTACTTTCATAAGTCATTGTGGTTGAATTTTTGTTGGTTGCAAGAAATTGTTTTCTTTTGGGATTTGCAAGATGTTTTATTGGATTTTTGAAGTACTTGTCTGGATGGGTGATTCTCAAGCACTGGAATGTTTGTATATATATTCCCCTATAAAAAAAATAATAATAAAAATAATAAAAATAAAAAATAAAAAAAGAGAAAAAGAAACAGCCCTATAAAAAAAAAGAGAAAAGAAAAAAATACAAGGGCAGTGGATGGATATAGCTTGAAACGTGTTCCTCTGGCATTAGTGTTATGAACATAGAGTTGAAGTTCCGTCTGCACTTTTCAGATTGTTGAATTCCTCTAATAAACGTGACCAAGCTATTGAAGTCCATAAAAAAAATATAAAAAAAAAAGAAAAAAGAAAAAAAAAAGAAGAGAAGAAAATAAAAGGGGATATATGTTTGGAAATTTTTGGTTTTGATTGGTTTATTTGCTTGAGAAATTTTGGGATAGTTTGAAAGTTGTATATAGGATGATCTTTTGGTTTATTTATTTTGGAAAACCTTGGGAGGGTAGAAAAGAGGTAATTTTTGTTCTTTTGAACCTCTTGGTTTTGTTTTGATATAGCAACCATGATATGCTATGATTTTTCTATGATGACTCTTTGGAAGTACTTGCATTCACTTTAGCCTTTCTATTTCCTTTTTCTTCCTACCCCAACCATGGCCCCGTTTTAACCCTTTTGAAAGACCCTTTGATTCTTGATGTTGGATAATATATCTTTGCATGAGAAATGTGATTTTCATTCAAGCCTATGGGATTGTCATTTTGCTTTATCACTTGAGTGCTTAATTGTTTACCCACACTTTGATATTGAAAGGAGTGCATACACTATGTCCTTGGGAGGTTGTTGGCTTGATGTGTTTGATGTTGGATTGATTTGATTGTACTTGAATGGACTTGTTGGTTTTAAACTCTCTATGATTTAATTTGGTTTCTTTTGACTCTATGCTTGAGGGCAAGCATACTTTAGGTGTGGGGGAATTTGATAGTGTGAATTTTGTGCTTGAATATGATATATATTGTGGTTGTTTTTGTGGTGATTTTGGTAGCACTTTACTCCTCTTGTGCTTGTTTTGTTGTTTATAGGATGATGGCATGAGAATGAAAAAATTGGAGCAAAAGAGAAGAAAAAGAAGAAGTGGACAGATAACCATGACTTTATTAGTCATGGCCATGATTAGCAAGGATGAGGGAAGCTGAAAAAAATGAAACAAGAGGCCCAAGCCAAGCCCAAGTCCAATTTCATCCCAGCAGCCCATTACACACTCCTAGAGTGGAAAAGAAGGGTATGGACGGTAGAAAAAGGTGGAGACACTTTTACAGACAACACTTTGGTCTTGCTAAAATTAGAAAACACTTTTTGAAAAGAAGAAGAAAAAGGAAGGAGAGAAAAAACGCAGAAAGAGAAGCAGGGAAGGAGACAGAACAGACGCAGAGGCAGAGACAATTTTTGGGAGATACACTTCTTCTTCCATTCTAAAAATCTTGGAATTGGTTGTAATCTCTTATTCTCTTTTCTTTTCCATGGGTTTTGAGTAGATTTTCCTTTTCCTCTAGTTTGAAGGGTTGATTGAAAATGACTTTTGGGATTATGGGAGATGATGTAATTTTGAATATGAAAACTTGATGTTTGTTAATATTTATGCAATTCCTATATCTAGGGTTTATGATTATTGATTTGGATGAATGTTTTTTGATCCAAATGTTTATCTAGATTAATAGTTGAATGCCAATTTAATTTGGGTATCCGTAATTGTACTTGAATTAAATAGGTGGCAACCGGGTTGATTAGTTCCTTCCCGGGGGAATTGTGTAATCAAATTGGGAATTACTCCGCGTAGGTAGTAATTGGTTTGAATCGGGCTTTTCTAAATTATAATGCAATTGAATAATATTTTCTATGGGCGTACCTAGGAATGTTGATTCGAGTAGGGATAATTAACAGGCGTACCTTAATTGTCTAATATGTAAGGAAAAGTTGGTTGTCTAAGCGGACCTGACAACTATAACCGGTTTATTAACTTGTATCATGTTTATGCATCAATGATCTATCCCAAATGCCATTCCAAATCATTCTTTGAACTAGAGGCTTTTAATTCCATAAGTTAAAATCCAATATTTTTAATCTTGTGCTCTTGAACTCATCTTGGTATTTAATTGCTTCTGCATTTCTTTAATCCTTTTAACTTTGATATCAAAATCTTGTGACAATGTTAAAACCCCCCTTTTCAACTATTGTAGATATTATGAAAATGTTGTAATCCAATCCCTGAGGAATCGACCCTTGTCACTGCTATACTATATCTATTTTGTACTTGGTGACATTGGAATAAATCTTTATTTTGCAGCTATACGACAAGCTGTCATGATTTTACCCTCATGAGTACATGATAACGAGACGGGGACGTGGTCTCCAAATTGGAAAAGACCATTCATTATAATGCAAAGACTACTTAATGGTGCGTACAGGTTGATGGATATCGATGGTCAAGAACATAAACAGAGTATAAATGCAAAATATCTCAAAATGTTCTATCCATCAGTCTAGGAATCAGAGTAGAAATTATGAGTGCATCAAAAGTGGCCAATCACAAAAGCCCGCCAAAAAGTAGCAATAACATCCTGAAGCGAAAAGCAAAGAGTTGTCCACCACAAGGCCGATGGGCTGACCCAAGAGTGTAATGAACCAATAAAGCAGTGCAAACTACTAAGGGGAGGGCAACATCCCATCACCTAGTATGCGACGATGCATGGTGGCTCACTGGTCACATGTGCGTCCGAAGATGTCCGCCAGGCGATGAAGCGCGGCGCGGAAGCACTGGCACGAGCAGATAACTGAAGCCGATGAGCTTGGGCTCTTGATAGCTCAGTCGATAGATCACACGCTCATCTATGAATAAACGACCATAAGTAGTCTACAAAGTAGTAGCTCACATGGATATATCAGCTAATGCAGGCTCCAGTGTAGCAAGCTCATCTTTGCCCCCCTGAACGATGCGCCTCCTGTCCGAAATTATGCGCTCCGCCTCCACAATATCATGCTGTCCCTGTGTAATGGCACTCTGAAGCTGTGACCGACGACTCTCCCTAGCTCCGCGCTCAGGAGACAATTGCTCATGCTGAGGACGAATGGCTTCTATCTGAGAACAAATATCGCGATGTTGTGCCTCGAGATCATCAAGAAACGTCAGGTCCTGGGCGGACTGGTATGTGGTGGTACTAAAAGTAGGGTAGGAAATAGACAAATCAGAGATGAGCTCTGAGAAGTCAAGAAAGCAACATCCTCAACGAAGGCGGGAACTGCACTAACATCGTCAAGCAAGCAATCGAGACCAGAAACCACCTCAGTAGAGAGTAGTTCTGTCTGGATGGATAGAAGGCGGTCAAATGCCTCACATGCCGAAGTGATGGCAGCACTAATGGGGGCAGGTGCCCGGGAACCTGATGATAAAGAGGTCGCGGGACTTAAAGGAGGATCTGTGGGTGCCTGAAGACGAGTTTATATTAGTACGTTTCAAAGGAATCTTACTATGATAAAAACGAGATGAAACATACCTGAGGAGGCGGCGTGACCAAATAAGCTGAAAGAGCAGGAGCATCAGCCACAGAGTGATCTGCCTGATCCGTAGTGATCTAGAGGGAAGGACCCTTAAAACATACCCTTAAGAGATAAGGAAAAGGGAAATGAGAATACAACTAAGGAGTACATGAGAGATCACCGAGGGGACAACTTGGCTAGTCATAGAGGCATGATCTGCAACCTGAGTAGAAAGAGGATGATCTATTTGATCTGTGGGGGTCTAGAAGATAGCTGCCCTTAGAACATTTTCTTAGACAAAATAGAGAAAAAAGGAATGGGGATGTAACTAAGGAGTACCTGAGAGTCCAACTCGGAATCAGCTGAGCTAACTGCAGAGGCATGGTCGCCAGCCTGAGAGGAAGGGAGATCTACCTAAACAGAAAGGAAGCATGTCACTACAGTGCTAAGACTAATATGAATAAACAACCAAAGTAGTGGAACATACCTGGACGGCTGTGGTAGGCGAGGAATCGTCAGTGCTGTCACCATGGCATCAATTTGGTACTTGGGATCATCACCATGGAGGATGATGTAGTCAGCACGAGCTAACAGCTCGTCCATCGACGAAGTGGGATTGTCAGAGATTCTGCCCAAGGAGCAGGAATAGCGAGAGTCGACGGCCACATGAACATCAACGATAATCCCATCCGCCTGGTCATGATCGGCATTGCCCTCCTTATCAACAATATCTGCATGACCACCCTTCAAATGGGGATCCATAAACTCTTTCTCCATGTGGTCATCATCCCTGGTGTCATCGTCATCCTCATGGTCCTCTGCCATAGGATCATCGCCGCAGCCGCCATCATATTCAGGATCCTCCTCCTCATCACGGCGTGGCTCCTCCTCATGGGAGCTCGACTCCTCCTCATCAGAGCTCGACTCCTCATCATCAGTACTATCAGCAGGCTCATCATCATGACCACCATCACCGTCTGGAGCATCCTCATATCCCTCACTTGCTTTGTCATCAACTAAAAAAAAAAGAGAAACGTTTAAGGACCAAAGCAGTTTATTAAAACCATACTGTTGAAAGAATACTTCACATATCTCTTTGGCACTTGCAAGATGAAGAAGGCACAACAGACTTAGGCTTTGGGGCAACACTGCAAGAAGCGGAAGCAGGGGCCGATCGGACAACGGCACCACGAGCACTAGACTGCTTCGAAGAAGCTGAGCTACGCTGCGGGTCCCCAAAGCGAGTTGTAAGCTGGTCAAAAGACGGCAGGATAGAAGTGATGTATGGCGTCCACCATGCCATGAAACCAGCAGCAAGCGAGATTGATGGAGTAAAGGGAAGATAGCTAGAAAGGCATCAGGCGAGACGAGAAAGCAACCACAGCCCGAATACCGGCGTCTGTCATCCTCTCGTGTTTGGTAAAGGGAACCGGCCACTCTACTCGATGAGAAAGTCCAAGATGGCAGCCAAGCTATCGAGCCAGCAAATGAGGACAATAGGGCTCGACTATGAATGGATTTGACGCATCGTTCTTCCTCACCCCACTCAGAAGCATATGGGCCTTCATGCAAATATTTCAAGTGGACTCCCCATGAAAGCCATCTGGCCGAGCAGATTGGCACACAAGTGTTGTCATCAACTTCCCCAGTGGGGCATACACAAACAAATCTTGGTAAGAAGGCCTATGATGAAGGAACCAACGGACAATCTCTAAACTATCTCTCTTTAGAAGACCATCCCTGCTAATCCTCACAGACTCAGCAACTAAACATCCACCTAACGGGTCACCCTCAGAACAGTCCCTCGGCCCCGGGTGAGGCACACCAACAAACAACCGAGGGAAACACAACTGAATCCACAGCTGCAGAAACCGTAACGGCCCGGAGGTTGAATTGGTAGGATCTCACCCAATGGCCAACATACCAGCAAGCTTGGACATGCCACTGAACAGGGTACCAAGAAAATATGAACTAGTTGCCCGCGGCTCATCTCCCATGATAGCCAAGATAAGGGGAAAGGCAGTGCGTAGAATAGCCTGAGCACTCGAGCACATGATGAATTGACTGAACCACAACAGAAGAAAAGCCACATGCTCGTCCCATGTAGAAAGAGAAATCCCAGACGTCTTGTTATGATTGATGTAGGCCGCATACTGCTTGGCTGCCTTGCCCAAAGGACAAATCGCAGCACCAAGTGTGGAATCATCAGTAGCCGACTTTGTCAGCTTGTAATACCCGAGATTTTTATCAGCGTCCAAAGGAATAAAATTAGTTTCTTAACCCAATCAAGGTCGAAGTATCTCCGAGAAGAAGAAAATAATTTTTTACAATAAATTATTGCTCGGAAATGAAATGCCGATAGATTCAAAAATTCTAAATGGAATAAAAGAGGGAAAGGAAGCCCGAAGATATTCCATGGATTGATCCCAAAAGAACTGGAATTAAATTCAAGAAAGAAAAGAATTTTTAATTCCAACAACCCATGAAGTCGGAAATGATTTAAATAAATAAATTATTGCACGGGAGTAAAAGTCGACGAATTTGAAGCCGACGAATTCAAACTAGATGGACTCTAGAGTGCGAATACGAAATTAAGTCGAGACGAAATAAATTTAAGATAGGAATCATAATCCGAGAATGACCCGAAAAATCGAGCCCGAAACGTAGGAGTATTGTAATACCCGTAATTTTTAAGATATAAAATAGAATTTAATCCAATGAGCAAAGAGGTTTATTTCCGAGGACCCGTAAAGTCGGAAATGCACGGAAGTCAAAAGACGACGATTTAGAACCCGACGGACCCGAAACCGACGGACTTAAGATTTCAAACTTGAAATCAATTTGAGTCGGAATAAAATTAGGATGAGAATCGTAACCCGAAAATGACCCGGAAAGATCGGAATCCGAGAACATAGAGGGATAGAAGTCCGAAAGAAAGGAGGAAAGACTCGACGGATCGCACGAACCGCCCGGACCGAAGTCCAGGCGCTGGCCGTGCACTATCCATGCGGGGTTTAGCCTTCCAGCGCGCCAACCCCGCGTGGCACCACAGGATGCGGCCATTCACGCGATTCGGCGATTTCTTACCATATTTCCGACCCCCGACTTTGGAAACTCAATCCCGAGTGAAGGAAGGTGTATATGGTCGGCTCTAGGGGTCTTAGGACTTATTATTTTCGAAATCCTAAACCCTAGCAGCCCCATTGTCTCTCCCAATTCTCCCAAGTTCTTCCAACACCCGAAATCACCGACTTCGAACTTTCCGATCACTTTCCGGCGACGAAAACCGACGGAGGAGGCATGGAATACAAGGTCTGTAGTGCTCAAGACCTTGGTAAGTCGTTCATAGGTTTTCATTTAAGTTTTCGAACCCAAATACTCGATCTAACATTGGATTTCTTCTTCTGATTTGAAATCGTGGCCAAAGTTGGAAGCTTGGCGTTGAGGAGATCCGTTCGTAGTGAATTTGGACGAGCCGAGCGACCCGAGGACAACCAAAAACCTTACTACAGTAAGTTGATGCTTTCATATCAATACGGGTGGCTTAGGGGCGTCCGATTTAGTCACTTTGTAACGAAACGTAAAAACAGAACCTAAAAACCCTATCTTGCGCAATTTCTGAAATCCGGTTAAAACTCATATTTCGAGAGTCCAATCCGAGAAACTCAAAACTAGACTTTTGATCCTAACATATTAATCTATGTTGTGTAAAAATTTCAGATATTTTCATCAATGTTTGCTACCCCAAATCCATCCGAACATAAACTGAGATTTAAAACCTTTTCGAAAATCTGACAATGTAGATGTCTGAACTTGACGAGCCCGTTTCTATATTTTCTCGTCCGAATTGATCTTTGCAATCTAAATGAAAGTTGTAGATAATCATGTCTAGTATGGGCATATAAAATTTCAGAATTTTTGGAGTTCATTTGTTATGTCAAAACGTCGATTTTCTGAACTGTGGTAAACCTGAAACCTGACAGTGAATATGTTGGGCAATAAACTCGATTTTTGACATGTTTCCTCAACTTATTCCGGAATAGTTAAAACATAAAAGTTGTTCATTAGGGTGTTTTTGATATAATGTGAAAATTTCAGAATTTTTGGACTTGAAATGAATTTTTAAATTAAAAGGCGTAAACTGTGACGCCAAACGATTTTAAATCGAAGAGATTTTGAAATTTCGAAACCAACGGTCGAAACCTTGAAATACGATAAATATATACTTTGAAAAACCCCGTTATACTAAATCGAAACGATATGAGATACTTTGATGGAGGGTGAGTGCTCTGCAGGGTGCCCCTCTAGCCTTTCTCTTCGGGCCTATAATGGACGAGAGAATTTAGATGAGATACTACGCCAAAACGGCAAGAGATACATGGCCTACACTCTCGGGATTATCTGTATGGATCCCCTGAGGCTCTGGAGTGTTTTGAGTATGGCAGATACGGCTGCGGCCGCCGGATGACCGGCTACACAAAAAAACTTATGAAACGGCTGCGGCCGCCGGATGACCGGCTACACTAAATATTGAGAAACAGTGACGTAACGGGAAAAATTAAAAGACTTAATATTTTTACGTAATTATTTATTTATTCTTGTCTTTAAATTTTGCATTTAAATTTATGTCTTAAATTTTATAACATGTTAAATTATTATTTATGAATTTAATGCATGTTCAAGTATACAATTAAATTATTTATTTTTAAATTGGTGAATGAAATATTTTCGTATGCATGCCTAGGAGTAAAATTTAATTATTTAATTTAACCCCCTTTATTGCTATGTTAGGATCGACTTACTCAGTATTTTATATACTGATAAAATTGTTGTTTTTCTCTTTTTCAGAGTATGGAGAGAATGCATGGTCATATGCATTTGGGGGATGGAAAATTTAAATTGTTTATCGCTTTTATGATACCTGTATATCGGGCATGTAAAACCCGAGTTTTGGCCATGTCGGCCCATTTTATTATTTTTCGCTGCGACTTATTATTATAACTGTTATGTGTGGATGAGACTTACTATTATTATTATTTTTAAATAAATTCCGGACTTGTTTTAAAACTCTTTGCAATACCTATAGCCTTGCATCTCTTTTGCAAGCTCGGAGAACCCGTGTCTTGCTAGGGAGGTGTGGCAGTGACATCCCGGCCTGGGTTATCAAATCCGGAGTGTTACAAGTTGGTATCCGAGCCCGTAATATTTTAAAACTACTATTATTTTTATTTTTAAACCATCGTTTTAAACTAAGTATTATTTTTAAATTTATTATTTTAAAGACTACTAGTATTATTATTTTTAGCCCAAAATTTGAGCACTAAATTTTCTATATACTTAGTATAATATTTTGAGCCCAAAAGATTAATTAGTTCGACCCAAATTTTTTTTTTATGATAAGCCCAATCATTGTGGCCCAAATACCCATTTTTTGATGCTTTAGCCCAAATTATTAATTTTGGCCCAATATAGAGGCCCAACTTTTTAATTACTTAAATCCATGATTAAATTTAAATTAAAGACACATTAAATTAATTTTTATTAGGGGGATTGCCTATGCATATTCATGTAGATTCAAATTCCTGCATATCTTAACTTTGCTTGAAACATGTTCTAACTCTAACTTCCCTTATTGACATTAGATGGCCGGACAAAACGCGAACATGATCAAACTTATGATGAGATTGATCGAGGCACATCTCGAAACCCCACAAAATGTAAACAATTTCAAACTGCGGGCAGAACAAATGGAGGCTAACCTGGCCCACCTAGCTAACCTAAGAGAAGCAGATCAACCTGACCTAACCCATCTCAAGGTCCAAGTCGACGAACTTCAAGCCCACGAGGCCGAACTCCAGGCCCAGGACCATGACATAGAGATACAAGTAGGGGATCTGGAAAATGAACTGATTAATCTGACTGATACCTCGTTCCCACATGCCCCATTTAGCCCGGGAGTTAATCCTGCCGCTGCCCCTGTCGCCGCTCCCCTTCCTGTTGCCGCCGTTGATTCTGCTCCGGTTGTTGGGCCCAATTGGCCAGCAAGCCCAGTGTTTCATGGCCCTCTTGGCATGGGTACTATTGAGGAATCGAGTGATGAGGACGATCCCATGGAGGATCCGGACACCTACGATCACTAGACTTAGAGGTCTTTTGCTGCATTATTCCTATTATTACCGTTCCTATTTCCCGAACTATTCCTAGCTTTGCGATCCCCACAGCTTGCATCAAATAATGCTTTTTCTATTAAGCAATAAGATTACAAGCATTTATTTTATAAATATATTTAGATTATCCTTACACCTTATTATATTACTTTTCTTATATACCTTGGGGAAACTCGACCAAACAAAGGTATTATTGAATAAACAATATATATATGTAATAAAGAGATAATAACCAAACAAAATACAAGTATTAACAAATAGACGATATATATTATATAAAGACAATAGTTAGACAAGGGTACCACAAACTCTGAAACCCTGAAAACACCAAACCCTAGACCCTAAAAAAAAAAAAAAGAGAGAGACCTGAACAGGTTACTGTTAAACAAAAAAACAAAAAAAAAAAAAAAAACAACAACAACAACGAAGGCATGAATTTCTTCTGCGAAATCGTAACCTAAAGCAAAACAATTCAACCGCATTTCTAGGAACCACAATCAAAACAGATAACCAGGCAGTGATACAACGAAAGCATAAGCTACGAGTCACAGTCAGTAGAATAGCCATTATACCACACATAGAGAAACTCCTAAATCAACTGCTCCTGACACAAGTCTAGATAAAAACGCAAAGAAAAACCATAAGATCACTGATCGGGAGGAGGGAACTGCCGACGCATATACTCGTCCATCTGACGCATGTGGGCATACATGTCGGTCATGGTGGCCAGCTGCTCCAGCTGTCTCGTAGTAATCATATCCATACGGGCCTGGTATAGATCCATCCTGGCATCCAAAGCATCATAACGAGCATCCAAAGCATCATAACGAGCCTGCCCGGCTGCAAACCCATCGTCGATACTAAGCTGCATCCCCTGCATCATCTGGAGCATCTGCGTCATCTCCGGACCCTGCTGTGGGACCACAGGAGGTGGAGGTGGAGGCGGCTGCTCTGGGGGAACGACTAGAATCAAACCACCATCCTCGGGCTGCGGGCGAAGGACAGCCCGGGGCGCGCCGCGTCGCAAGGCATTATGCCGAATGGCGTAAGTCGGAACGCGATAATGCTCACCCGCAACTAACTTGTAGGGGTCCGTCTCCGGCGTCGTACGGATCCCCTGGGCAGCACATAACCCACAAATGATGTGAACATGGGTGATCACCCTACTCCCTTGCCCTCGTCGCAAGCCCTTCAGATTGTCCGCAATGCAAGCTCCCACATTTACCTTACCACCCCGGGCGATAAAACAAATGGTCTCATAGACATGATCGATGACGATATGGCTCCGGGTAATCGGCCGGACGCGTCCTAACCAAAGCTGAGCAAGTACACGCCAATGAGCGTCCATCGATGTCAACCGTAGCTCATGGTCGTGCTCAGTCTGCGGTGGTACCCCGGTGCACAAGACGCCCCATGCGGGAGCGAGTACACGGCCCTCAGGCTATGGCCGGAATACACCATCGTCAGGCAGACCGAAATAGAGGTTGATCGCCCGCCCACTGAAGTCTAGGTAGCGACCACGAACCCAGACTCGAGATAAGTCCTCGTGCTCCCAAGACCGCCAATGTTGGCGATGACCTCCATAGCCAGATAACCGGAGGCAATGCCCTCGGGATGACGTGCGAGTCCGGTCCACTGAAGATGCTCCAAAACCGCACTGACCCTGTCATCACCCACATGATCAGCAAACATGTCTCTCTCAGGAACATAAGCCCTATTCCGACGAAGCTCGTCGTAATAGAACTTCTGCGAGGCCATCGTCCTGAATCGATGCCTGTCGTGCCGGTGAGGACGCACCTCGTCCGGAAGACCCCTGAGTCTCGGGCCCCGCTGCTCCTCATCCTCCTCAGACTCGCTCTCATCAGAATCTGGCATCACCGGTACCGCAGCGCTAGAGCTAGCCTCGCCGCGCCGTGTGGCCCGTCTTTTGGCCCCAGGAAGGACCATGAGACGCCCAAACAACCCATAAGAAAAGCAACATCCTGCGAACACCCAATACTAATTATCAGGCTAATTTCCCACAATATATATAAAGCGTATATGCGCAAAAACACCAAATATAAACTTCCAACACGGAGAATCCATAGCCACAACACCCCAATCACCATTAACATAGCATAAAAGGGCAACGCACACAAAGGACATACCAAAACAAATTCCAAACCCCTTTGTGGCATTTCATCAAACACGTTAAATGCGAAAAACAACAAGCTTCAATTATACTCATAAGATACACGGAATTAGCCTATAAATTAAAACAATTGCTCAAGCAACAACTCATCATCACAATATGACACCAAACAACAACAATGAAACCATCTTTCATGCCACAATACCACCCAAAAATCAAGAATTCCATATTATTCCTAAATACCCACATCACCAAGAAATGGCGAAAAACACATACACATTGGGGCATAAACTCAACAAAATCAACAAAAACAACATCAATAATCACATATGCTTGCTAATTTGCACAAATCAAGCCTAAAAATAACAAATCCCCAAATTGTGCACATAAACCCTAATTCCAAAAACTCATCCAAAATCAAGTCATCCAAAGCGTAAAAATTGAAATTGGTAAGTAGAAGTAGTAGATACATACCTTGCAAAGTAAATTGAAGTCGGAATCGGTAGAATTTGAGATCGGAAGAACGGATTTGAGAGAAAATGTGAAGTGGTCTTGGATGGGGAAATGGGGGAAGTGGCTCGCGCGGGGCGCGAGCCCTTTTTTTTCGAACTGGTGTGCCCGCGCGCTGAGGCCTCATACCGCGCGGACACCGCGCAAGTCATGAAAGAGGTTTTATTTTTTTTATTTTTCGATTTTGCTTTATTCTCTTTTACTTTACACTACTCACTTAACTCGAGCATACATCTATAATGTGGTACGACGACATAAAGTACCATATGACATCATCTCGGACAGAGACAGTAGATTTGTCTCTCATTTTTGGACAAAACTACAAGAAGCCCTCGGTACGAAAATAAAGATGAGTACCGTGTTCCACCCCATGACGGATGGATAGACAGAAAGGACAATCCAAACGTTGGAGGATATGCTAAGGGCATGTGTCCTAGAGTTAAGGGTAGTTGGGAAAATCATTTACCCTTAATTGAATTTTCCTACAACAACAGTTACAATGCTAGCATTGGCATGGCACCTTTCGAGGCACTGTATGGACGCAAGTGCCGAAGTCCATTAAGCTGGGAAGAGAGCAATAGTACTGTGATAGGTGGACCGCAACTTGTTGAGGACATGGCTCAACAAATTAAGATAATTCAAGGAAAGATGAGAGCCGCTCAGGACCGGCAAAAGAGTTATGCGGACGTAAGACGACAAGACTTGGAGATTCAAGTCGGCAATAAGGTCATGCTAAAAGTATCACCGATGAAGGGTGTGATGCGCTTTGGCAAGCGAGGAAAATTGAGCCCACGGTACATAGGACCGTATGAGATCCTAGAAAGAGTGGGAAACCTAGCCTACCGGCTAGCATTGCCGACACAATTTGCTCGTGTCCATGATGTATTTCATGTCTCGCAATTGAAGAAGTATGTACACGATCCGACCCATGTACTCCAACCGGAAGAGATTGAATTGGATGATGACTTGAGCTACGAGGAAATTCCGATACGAATACTAGACGTGAAGGAGAGGGTAACACGAAATAAGACGGTGAGAATGGTCAAGGTTCTTTGGTCTAACCACGAAGTCGAGACGGCAACATGGGAATTAGAGGCAGACATGAGGGATCGTTACCTAACCCTTTTCCAAGACGAGACCACCGCAGTTATGGGGACATAACTGTCATCTTAAGAGGGGGAGGATGTAACGGCCCGAATAATTCCGAATATTTTTGTCCGAATATTTTGTACCCGAATATTTTCGGATATTTTTGTCCGAATATTTTGTACCACAAATACACAAATTCAAATTATTTTGAACTACGTAATGACTTGATCCCTTTACGGGGTACGTAGGCAACTTAGAAATTTCAATTCTGGGTCCAGTCAAATAATAACAAATAACAACACACAATAACACCATTGCTTAATCAAACAATTACCAAACTAGCAAGATGATAAAGCACATTTTCAAGGACGAAGTTGATTCTTAAGGAGGGTAGACTGTAATACCCGTAATTTTTAAGATATAAAATAGAATTTAATCCAATGAGCAAAGAGGTTTATTTTCAAGGACCCGTAAAGTCGGAAATGCACGGAAGTCAAAAGACGACGATTTAGAACCCGACGGACCCGAAACCGACGGACTTAAGATTTCAAACATGAAATCAATTTGAGTCGGAATAAATTTAGGATGACAATCGTAATCCGAAAATGACCCGGAAAGATCGGAATCCGATAACATAGAGGGATAGAAGTCCGAAAGAAAGGAGGAAAGACTCGACGGATCGCACGACCTGCCCGGACCGAAGTCCAGGCGCTGGCCGTGCGCTATCCACACGGGGTTTAGCCTTCCAGTGCGCCAACCCCGCGTGGCACCACAGGATGCGGCCATTCTCACAATTTCAGCGATTTCTTACCATATTTCCTACCCCCGACTTTGGAAACTCAATCCCGAGTGAAGGAAGGTGTATATGGTCGGCTCTAGGGGTCTTAGGACTCATTATTTTCGAAATCCCAAACCCTAGCAGCCCCATTGTCTCTCCCAATTCTCCCAAGTTCTTCAAACACCCAAAATCACCGACTTCGAACTTTCCGATCACTTTCCGGCGACGAAAACCGACGGAGGAGGTGTGGAATACAAGGTCTCTAGTGCTCCAGACTTTGGTAAGTCGTTCATAGGTTTTCATTTAAGTTTTCGAACCCGAAAACTCGATCTAACATTGGATTTCTTCCTCCGATTTGAAATCGTGGCCAAAGTTGGAAGCTTGGCGTTGAGGAAATCCGTTCGTAGTGAATTTGGACGAGCCGAGAGACCCGAGAACGACCAAACACCTTACCACAGTAAGTTGATGCCTTTCATATCAATACGGGTGACTTAGGGGCGTCCGATTTAGTCACTCTGTAACGAAACGTAAAAACCGAACCTAAAAACACTATCTTGCGCAATTTCTGAAATCCGGTTAAAATTCATATTTTGAGAGTCCAATCCGAGAAACTCAAAACTAGACTTTTGATCCTTACACATTAATCTATGTTATGTAAATATTTGAGACATTTTCATCAACGTTTGCTACTCCAAATCCATCCGAATATAAACTTAGATTTAAAACCTTTTCGAAAATCAAACAATGTAGATGTCCGAACTTGACGAGCCCGTTTCTATATTTTCTCGTCAGAATTGATCTTTGCAATCTAAATGAAAGTTGTAGATAATCATGTCTAGTATGGGCATATAAAATTTCAGAATTTTTGGAGTCCATTTGCTATGTCAAAACATCAATTTTCTAAATTGTGGTAAACCTGAAACCTGACAGTGCATATGTTGGGCAATAAACTCGATTTTTGACATGTTTCCTCAACTTATTCCGTAATTGTTAAAACACAAAAGTTGTTCGTTAGGGTGTTTTCGGTATACTGTGAAAATTTCAGAATTTTTGGACTTGAAATGAATTTTTAAATTAAAAAGGCGTAAACTGTGATGCCAAACGATTTTAAATCGAAGAGATTTTGAAATTTCAAAACCAACGGCCCGATAAATCTATACTTTTGAAAAATCCCATTACACTAAATCAAAACGATATGAGATACTTTGGTGGAGGGTGAGTGCTCTGCAGGGTGCCCCTCTAGCCTTTCTCTTCGGGCCTATAATGGACGAGAGAATTTAGATGAGATACTACGCCAAAACGGCATGAGATACATGGCCTACACTCTCGGGATTATCCGTATGGATCTCCCGAGGCTCCGGAGTGTTTTGAGTATGGCAGATACGGCTGCGGCCGCCGGATGACCGGCTACACAAGAAACTTACGATACGGCTGCGGCCGCCGGATGACCGGCTAACTAAATATTGAGAAACGGTGACGTAACGGGGAAAATTAAAAGACTTAATATTTTTACGTTTTTATTTATTTATTCTTGTCTTTAAATTTTGCATTTAAATTTATGTATTAAATTTTATAACATGTTAAATTATTATTTATGAATTTAATGCATGTTCAAGTATACAATTAAATTATTTATTTTTAAATTGGTGAATGGAATATTTTCGTATGCATGGCTAGGAGTAAAATTTAATTATTTAATTTAACCCCGTTTATTGCTATGTTAGGATCGACTTACTCAGTATTTTATATACTGATAAAATTGTTGTTTTTCTCTTTTTCAGAGTATGGAGAGAATGCATGAGCATATGCATTTGGGGGATGGAAAATTTAAACATTGTTTATCGCTTTTATGATACTTGCATATCGGGCATGTAAAACCCGAGTTTTGGCCATGTCGGCCCATTTTATTATTTTCCGCTGCGACTTATTATTATCACTGTTATGTGTGGATGAGACTTACTATTATTATTATTATTTTTAAATAAATTCCGGACTTGTTTTAAAACTCTTTGCAATACCTATAGCCTTGCATCTCGTTTGCAAGCTCGGAGAACCCGTGTCTTGCTAGGGAGGTGTGGCGGTGACATCCCGGCCTGGGTTATCAAATCCGGGGTGTTACAAGTATAGAAACCCGAAAGAGAGGAGGAAATGCCCGACGGATCGCACGACCCGGCCCAGGCCGCAGCCCAGGCGGGAGCCGCGCGGTTTTGAGAAAAAATGCGCCACCACCGCGCCATGTAGCAGGCTGCATCAACTTCCGGTTTTCGGCGATTTCTTACCTTATTTTCGACCCCCGACTTTGGTAACTCAATCCCAGTCGACGGAAGGAGTATATAGACGGATTTTGAGGTCTTGGAACTCATAATTTTTGTCCAAAGAAACCCTAGCAGCCCCCCTCTCCTCTCAATCTCTCCAAACTTCTCCCAAAACCCGAAAACACCAAGTTCTTGCTTTCCGACCACTTTCCGGCGACAAAATCCGACCAAGGAAGAGTGTGGAACCAAGATTAAAGGATTCCAGATTGTTGGCAAGTAGTTGATAAGTTTTCTTTAATCTTTTCGAACCCGAAAATTCGATCTAACCCCAGATTTTTCCTTTCGACTCCGATTCGTGGCCAATGGAGGAAGATCCATTCGTGACAATCCGTAGATTCCGAACGACCCAAGGACTGTTTAGAACTCATATCAAGTAAGTTAATCCTTATTACAGTTTTGGTGGCTAAAATCAACCCGAACATAAGATCTAACGAAAACTTAATAAAAATCTGTCAACAAGAGATTTACACGCGCGCAGCGTTTTTGGATGAATTTTTCGGACCTTTTAAGATGCTCGAACAAAGAAACTCAAAACTGAAGAATCATTCCTAAGACATAGTTCTACGTACTGTAAAATTTTCATAATTTTCTATTAGGATTTGTTACCTGAAAATGGAGCAGAACTACCTTGGGTTTTTACCGAATGTTCATACATTGACAGAATTGCTTTCCGAATTTGTTAGCCATTTTGACACCAGATTTAGGCCAAATTAGGACTTGTAATAAACATCAAATTTTTAGATCTATGAGTCATGAATACCTCTGTAAAATTTCATAAACTTTCATTGAGATTTGAACCTCCGAATCCGAACCGAACTAGTCTGCGTTCTTACCGAATTCATAAAAGCTGACAGATTTAGTTCCGAACTTGATTCAAATATTAACCACTGACCCAACGGGAAGTAGCCTTCAAGTTCTAAATAAAAGTTGTAGATAATCAAGTTAAGTTCATGCCTGTAAAATTTCAGAGTGTTTGGAGTCCGTTTTCTATGTAAAAAAAAAACTCGTTCTCTAAACTGTGACAAGTGCGAACCCGGACAGATTATATTTTCGTGAAAGATCTTTAAATTCGACTCGTTTCCTCAACTCGTTTTGAAAAACATAAAACACAAAGATTGTTTGTTAGGACGTTCTTGAGCTGCTATGAAATTATCAAACCAATTGACCTTGAAATGAATTTTTAAATGAAAAAGGCGCGAACAGCGACCCTGTAAAACCCATCCTTGAAATTGGTCTTTATAAACAACAGACGAAAACTCTGTTGAAAACATTGTGGTTTATGACTAAGCTGGATACTATCAATATTTTCTACGGCTTATGGACATAAGTGTCCAAGTGTATGTCTAGTGGACGTAAGAGCCCTAGCAAAATATTGATTTTATGGCTAGCGGACGGAAAGAACCTATTAAAACATTGACCATGATACTTGTGGACGTATGAGCCCAAGCGTACGGCTGGTGGACATAAGAGCCCTAGCGGATGGTGATCTGTAAAAGAAATGAAACGAGAAATTTATAAGAGATTCAATTAAATCCTTGTTAAATTATGCTTAGTTTATGTCAATTTATTTAATCGCCTTGCAAGTTATATCTGTGATCATTTGGAATCCATACCTTTGATTTATACAATTAAATTCCATTAATTAGTCGAGCTAAATTATATAGTGCATGCAATCGTGCTAAATGTAAGTCAATTCTTTTCTTAAATAATTAAAGGCTTTGAAACCCCATTATTGTATGCTAGGGATTAACTTACTCAGCATGTTTATGCTGACAAAAACCGTTGTTTCTTTTTCTACAGTGTAAGAAGAATATGCATGAGCATATGCATGCATGGGATTATTCTGGGGAAACACTATTGTTTATTTTTCGTTTGGTCACATGAACTACATAACGGCCTGTTTAACCCGTGCTTTGGCCGTGTTGGCCCTATTTATATTTTCGCTGCTATATCTATATTTAATATTACATTCCGCTGCAACTTAGATAATATTATGTAATGATTTTTGCTACATATATATAAATGGGTTGATTGAAATATTTTTAAATTCTGAAAAACCATAGCCTTGCATCTCTCTAGTATGCTCGAAGAAGTCTTGTCTTGCTAGGGAGGTGTGGCGGTGACATCACGGCCTGGTTTATCAAATCCGGGATGTTACAGAGTGGTATCAGAGCCTGAAATATTTTAAAGCTATTATTTTAAAGAAAATATCTGATACCAGAGTGGTATCAGAGCCCGGAATATTTTTAAAGCTATTAATATTATTGTTTCTTTTAAACTATTATTATTTTTAAACTAGTATTATTTTTAAATCATTATTTTAAAATCTATCACTTTTGGAGCCCAAACTTTTAGCCCAAAATTATTTTACTTATATGTATTATTTTTAAGCCCAAAATTCTTGAGCCCAAAATTCTTGAGCCCAAAATTTTAGCCCAACACTTTTAATCCAAATATTTTTCTTAGCCCAACTTATACTTTTATTTGAGCTCAAGAAATTATTACTCTTGGCCCAATTTAGTGGTCCAAATATTTTACCCTTGTTTTTAAATTATCCATAGCATAAAAAATCTTTTTTTTTAAAAAACCCATGGATAAATAAAGGCATATATAAATTAAATTTTATTGGGGGGATTGCATAGCATTGCATCTATACATGAATATTTACACTAACTCTTTTTATGTGAATTATCGGCGTTAAGAAACATTCCTATATTAGAATTCGACATGACCTTGACTTAGGAGCGCTTGCTAAAGACTAACTTTGCCTTAGTCCTAGATCTTGATCACTTATATTTAGCGTGCCCACATCTATTAACGGCCTTTAACGATCTATCTTTCAAATTTTCCTGACTCCTAACGTCCCTTATATTAGAAACTCATTTTCGCACGCTTAATAACAGAAAATGGCACCTAGGAGAAAATCGAGGAAGGTAAGTCCAACCGACACTGACACTGACCTCCCCAAAGTGTCCAACAGCAATGGGACTCCTCAGAACCTAGGAGAACGAGTGCCTCCTGTGCCCAACAATATGGAAGAACGTTTAAAAACTGTAGAGGAAGTTCTTGTAGCATTAGGAAATGCTGAGGTGCATAGGGCATAAGCAGCAGTACCTCAAAAAGTAGCTTGAATCAACTACCTAGCATTGGTAAATCCTTACCAACCACCACACTATGATGAGCAAGAGGATCCTGCCAAACTAGAGGGGTGGATCCGTACCTTTGATAAACTTTTGAACGCTATCAAATGCCCTGACGAGGAGAAAATACGTGTAGCGACCTACTACTTAGAAGGCAAAGCCGATGAGTGGTGGCAAAACCTTCAAATGAATTCAGAGGAAGGCGAAGAAGCCTACACCTGGGAAGAACTTAAGGAAACCTTGAGGGAAAGATTCTACCCACTGAGCACCAAGACTGCGAAAGTACGAGGAATTCATCAACTTAAAACAAGGTGCGCAAATAGTGCAAGAGTACTACACCAAATTCAAGGAGCTAGTACGATTTTCTACGAGGCTAGTACCAACCGACTCTGACAAGGTTCAGAAATTCGAGATGGGTCTGAACCTTAGTATCCGGGAGATACTTGCAGTAGGACAATTCACCAACCTGCAGGCGATTTATGATCGCGCTGTAGCGATTGCTCGAATCCAGCAATTGTAGCGTAAGGAAAATGGTGAGTCGAGCAAGGACTCGCAAGGACTTGAGAAGAAGGATCGGAAATACAACAATAACAACTCTATGAAAGGTAATGGGTCCCGGGGGAAAGAAAATAAAGGTCTCGACAATGAAGGAGATGACAACCGTGGTGCGTTCATACCACGCTGCCCACGATGCAACCATACACATCTGGTGTGCCGGTGCCCGAAGCCTGGAGCCTGCTATAAATGCGGCAACTTTGGTCACAAGGCTAGGGGATGTCGAACGCCAAAGGAGGCAATCGAAAAGAGAATAGATTTGGTGAACCTTCAGCAAGGAGAGAAGGATGAGCAACAAGACCAAAACCCGAACCCTCTTGAGAATAATGAATAGACAGTTATGGGGACATAACTGAAGTCCTAAGGGGGAGAGGATGTGATACCCCGTAATAATTTATTTTTGGGAGTTCGACTCGATAGGATGTATCCTAAATTAATAATAAACAAATTCGAATTATTTTGAACTACGTAATGACTTGATCCCTTCACGGGGTAGGTAGGCAACCTGGAAATTTCAATTCTGGGTTCAGTCAAACGATATAAATAAAATAATACAAACAATATCATACAATAATATATGATAACACAATAATACAATAACGCAATATAGAAACGAACGTAATGAACGAAAGGACCTTAGTTCTTAGCTCGCGAAAAGCTAACACGCAACTTCGAGGACAAAGTTGATTCTTAAGGGGGGTAGACTGTATACCCGAGATTTTTATCGGCGTCCAAAGGAATAAAATTATTTTCTTAATCCAATCAAGGTCGAAGTATCTCCGAGAAGAAAAAAATTAATTTATTACAATAAATTATTGCTCGGAAATGAAATGCCATTAGATTTAAAAATTCTAAACGGAATAAAAGAGGGAAAGGAAGCCGGAAGATATTCCTTGGATTGATCCCAAAAGAATAGGAATTAAATTCAAGAAAGAAAAGAATTTTTAATTCCAAGAACCCGTGAAGTTGGAAATAATTTAAATAAATAAATTATTGCACGAGAGTCAAAAGTCGACGGATTTGAAGCCGACGAATTCAAACTCGACGGACTCTAGATTGCGAATACGAAATTAAGTCGAGACGAAATAAATTTAAGATAGGAATCATAATTCGAGAATGACCCGAAAAATTGAGCCCGAAAATGTAGGAAGATAGAAACCCGAAAGAGAGGAGGAAAGGCCCGACGGATCGCACGACCGGGCCCAGGCCACAGCCCAGGCGGGAGCCGCGCGGTCTCCGCATGGTTTTGAAAAAAAACGCGCCACCACCGCGCCATGTAACAGGCTGCGAGCAACTTTCGGTTTCCGGCGATTTCTTACCTTATTTTCGACCCCCGACTTTGGTAACTCAATCCCAGTCGATGGAAGGAGTATATGGACGGATTTTGAGGTCTTGGAACTCATAATTTTTGTCCAAAGTGACCCTAGCAGCCCCCCCTCTCCTCTCAAACTCTCTAAACTTCTCCCAAAACCCGAAAACACCAAGGATTCCAGATTGTTGTTAAGCAGTTGTTAAGTTTTCGTTCATCTTTTCGACCCGAAAATTCGATCTAACCCTAGATTTTTCCTTTCGACTCCGATTCGTCGCCAATGGAGGAAGAATCGTGTTGAGGAGTTCCGTTCGTGACAATCCGTAGATTAAGGACGACCCAAGGACTGTTTAGAACTCATATCAAGTAAGTTAATCCTTACTACAAGTTTGGTGGCTAAAATCAACCCGAACATAAGATCTAACGAAAACTTAATAAAAATCTGTCAACAAGAGATTTACACACGCGCAGCATTTTTTGATGAATTTTTCGGACCTCTTAAGATGCTCGAACGAAGAAACTCAAAACTGAAGAATCGTTCCTAAGACATAGATCTACCTACTGTAAAATTTTCATAATTTTTACCCTGCATTTTTACCGAATGTTCATACGTTGACAGAATTGATTTCCGAACTTGTTGGCCATTTTGACACCAGATTTAGGCGAATTTGGACTTGTGTTAAACATAAAATTTGTAGATCTATGAGTCGTGAATACCTCTGTAAAATTTCATAAAATTTCATCGAGATTGGACCTCCGAATCCGAACCGATCTAGTCTGCGTTCTTACCGAATTCATAAGAGTTGACAGATTTAGTTCCGAACTTGATTCAAATATTAACCACTGACCCGATGGGAATTAGCCTTCAAGTTCTTAATAAAGTTCTAGATAATCAAATTAAGTTCATGCCTGTAAAATTTCAGAGTGTTTGGAGTTCGTTTGCTATGTCGAAAAACTCATTTTCTAAACTGTGACAAGTCCGAACCCGGACAGATTATATTTTCGTGAAAGATCTTTAAATTCGACTCGTTTCCTCAACTCGGTTTGAAAAACCTAAAACACGAAGATTGTTCGTTAGGACGTTCTTGAGCTACTGTGAAATTTTCAAACCAATTGACCTTGAAACAAATTTTAAAATGAAAAGGGCACGAACAGCGACCCTGTAAAACCCATCATTGAAATTGGTCTTTCTAAACAAGAGACGAAAACTCTGTTGAAAACATTGTGGTTTATGACTAAGCTGGATACTATCAATGTTGTCTACGGCTTGTGGACATAAGTGCCCAAGGGTATGTCTAGTGGACGTAAGAGCCCTAGCGAAATATTGATTGTATGGCTAGCGGATGGAAAGAACCTATTAAAACATTGACCATGATACTTGTGGACGTATGAGCCCAAGCGTACGACTTGTGGACATAAGAGCCTTAGCGGATGGTGATCTGTAAAAGAAATGAAACGAGAAATTTATAAGAGATTAAATTAAATTGAATCCTTGGTAAATTGTGGTTAGTTTATGTCAATTTATTTAATCGCCTTGCAAGTTATATCTGTGATCATTTGGAATCCATACCTTTAATTTATACAATTAAATTCCATTAATTAGTCGAGCTAAATTATATAGTGCATGGAATCGTGCTAAATGTAAGTCAATTCTTTTCTTAAATAATTAAAGGCTTTGAAACCCCATTATTGTATGCTAAGGGTTAACTTACGCAGCATGTTTATGCTGACAAAATCCGTTGTTTCTTTTTTTACAGTGTTAGAAGAATATGCATGAGCATATGCATGCATGGGATTATTTTGGGGAAACAGTATTGTTTATTTTTCGTTTGGTCACATGAACTACATAACGGGCCTGTTTAACCCGTGCTTTGGCCGTGTTGGCCCTATTTATATTTCCGCTGCTATATCTATATTTAATATTACATTCCACTGCAACTTAGATAATACTATGTAATGATTTTCGCTACATATTTATAAATGGGCTGTTTGAAATGTTTTTAAATTCTGAAAAACCATAGTCTTGCATCTCTCTAGCAAGCTCGAAGAAGTCGTGTCTTGTAAGGGAGGTGTGGCGGTGGCATCCCGGCCTGGGTTATCAAATCCGGGGTGTTACACAGCTCCAACCCAACAACACAGAGTCCTGTGATCATCACAACATCAAGGTGAGTGGGACCGACGAAGCCGGAGGGAAGCTGGAAGGCATTAACGGAAGAATTCCAGAACCCCATGAGATAGTAAAGCAGATGGTGATCTAACACCACATGCTTGGTAGATAGGCGAATAGCATCGTCGATTCTCCAGTTGCGCCACTGGGTAGTACGTCCTCTCTTCCGGTGAACCCACGAAATGTACTTCCCTAAACTGTTCTGATCGTCATTCCCACCAATCCGGGGAACCTTGGTATGTGGCTTATTCTTGGACTTGGTAGCAGAACTACCACTGAGACCGAATAGCCTTGATCTGAGAGACAAAGGCTCTAGTGAACGCAACTTCGGTGATCGGGCATCTACATGATAAAACTCTCGAGCGTCGTCTGCATGCGCAGTCGTACTGTGAAATGGACGCAGAAGGGGCTCCGACTCTGGGTGGTCGAAGTCATAGGCCTCATCATCAGAGTCCGGAATAAGCAGCCTCTCCACACTCTACAAGAAGTAACATGGGATTAAGGGACGTGAATACAGGCCACAAAACAAATAATATGCGGCAAAAAGAACCTGAGCCTTGGAAGAGGATGATGATGGCGGCTGGGGTACTAGAGTGGCGGCCTGAGCACGAGGAGTGGCGGCTGAGACGACCCGGCTGGCTGATGGAAGCTGAGCATTTCACGCGACGTCCTATTGTAAAATTGTAAAGATGAGTCAACAAGCAACCAAATGACACGTATACATACAAGTGAAGCCAAGCATGTCATCAAACCTAGAATGACATCCCATGAGAAGACGAGACAGCGAACCCTGTCAAGGGAGTGGCGACCCGGGCTGAGTGAATGGCAGCCTGTCCCGGAGAGGATGGCAGCTGGTGGCCCTAGGTGGCGGCCCGAGCTGATGGGGTGGCAGCCAGAGCAGTGGCGGCTGATGACACCTAGATGGCTGCCGACGATGTCTTGGGGAGATGATCAGTGGCGGCCCGAAGCGGATCAGTGAAGGCCGATGTGGATGATCCTACCAAACCCTATATCATCAAGCAAGGTGTGGGATACCATCAAAGGAACAGTTGCAAGATTGAATAAACAGCTGGCATGACATGGGGCTTACAGCTGGCATGACATGGTTCTTTAAGCCCCATGTCATAAACAAATGAATTTTGCTAGGTCCTATGTCCTATGTCATCAAGAAGATAGGCGAAATAAACATGGATGATTTTGCTAGGTCCTATGTCATCCAAAAAACATGTAATGACTGGAGAGATACGGATCACTATGCGAGCATGGATGAGTATACAAAAATTCAGCAATAATATATAAAAATCAACGTGGAGGAACAAACCCGGAAAATAATTCAGTGTACATCCATTACTTAAAAAGGCCCAGATTTAAGTCCTAGTCTCGAATCACACTCCATGAAATCAAAGTCTACGCCAACAAAATAATAGAAACAAGAGAGGGATGACTAAACAAACCTGATCCATGAGATAGGCAGGTGGCGGCTGAGACAAGGGGAGATGGCGGCTCAAACGAAGGAGGATGGCGGCTTGTAGCTGGGCAAGTGGCGGCCCGGAGCAGATGGGTGGCGGCCTGCCCAGGTGGATGGCGGCACAACGTCTATGGCGGCCTGGGGGATGATGGAGGCCTACGATGATGGTGGTGCAAAGATGGAAGTGATGGCGGCGCTCGGAGTCTCCAGGAGCAATGAAGATGGCAGCTCGAAGGGAGATGGCGGCACTGATGAAGATGGCGCCCTGGTCTCCGAGTAATAGGGCGATGGCAGCTCAGGCAGGGATGGCAGCCTAGGCACGGGTGGCGGCTCCCTAAAGCGAAGTGGCGGCCTAGCTCGATGGAGATGGCAGCGCTGAAGAGGATGGCCGCGCTCGGTGTCTCCGAAACAAGGAAGATGGTGGCACTCACAGGGACGTGACGATGGATGGCGGCGGCCTGGCGATGGTTGGCGGTGCTCGCGATGGTGGCGGCCCAAGGGTGCTCGAAGGTAGAGGCCAAGGCACGACGAGCGAAGCGGACACGGACGGCGGCTCGTGGGTGGAGGCAACGCGGCACGGAGCGGAGACACTCCCAGGAAGAGGCGGCCGAGCTAGGAGGAGGAGAGGAAGAAATGAAAAGTTTTTGGGCACTTGTGGGGCTCATGCCTTTTATAGAGCTAGGGTTTTGAAACCCTAATGGGCCTTAATGGGCCAAATCTCCAAACCCTAAGTTAAGCGCGCAAATATCTCTTAAATAAGCTAATTAGACAAAATGCGCGAGGGGGGCTTCTGTTAAACCAATAAAAAATTAAGGTCCATTATGTTTCAGCCTAATAACCAATTAACCGGCCCAATTAATTTTTCATTTTGGTTTCGAACTCGTAGGAAGAAAATATCTTTTCATTTTGTCCTAAACATGATAAAATATTTTAATTATAATCCATAAAATTACAAAATTCAAGTATTACATTGTATATAGCAGTAGATTTCATACACAAATTTCGAATAAAAAATCAAATGAATATGTTTAACCAATAAAAAATTAAGGTCCATTATGTTTCAGCCCAATAACCAATTAACCGGCCCAATTAATTTTTTCTGAAGGGAGATGATCTCAGAGAGGCGGCATTCAGGATAATCCCTAGGATCGCTGATGAGGTACCATGAAAGGAAAGAAGATCGTGATGAGGTACCATGGAAGGAAAGGAAATCAGGATAAGGTGCCGTCAAAGGAAAGAAATCGCGACGAAGCACCACCAAAGAGGAAAATCATGGTGAAGCATTGAGGGAAGAGTTCATGGGCCTTGAGGAAACCCTAGGTTCCCCACCCCTATATAAGCTAAACGTGGCACCAAAGCGAGACACCCTAAACACTTCTCAAGAAGCCGCATTTTATTTATTTTACTTTCTTTACAACTTTCTGCAATTTTACTTTATTTACTGCTTTCTGTTTTCAATTCTTTTACAGCTTTCGTTAATTTCATGTATTTTCCCTTCTGCAATTTTTGTAATTCCTTCAACATTCATCAATCAAAGAGAGGTTCCTCTCCTCCAAAATTTCATTTATAACATAATACAATGTATGAATTTAGTTGCGACGGAAGACAAAATCAAATAATTAAACTAGTACACAGACTAAAGTCTAGAACAGTGGATTTCATATACTAAACTCTACAGGGCGGAGAAATACATCTATAAACCAATCTTGCAGAACACTAGAACATTTTGGAATATTACGAAAATGGATTTAATATACAAAATCAATGTATTAAATTATTTAAACACTAGTAAACATATAGAAATAAATAGTGGCGGAACAACACAGTTCTGGAAATTTCATATACCAAACAGTCAAGGCAAGAAAAAAAAAGAATAAAATCGAGAATCGAAACTTACTCACTTCTTGGAGAATCGAAGATTGAAATTCCTTTGGAGTTTTATTGCACTTTGTTGTTCATGCTTCAAGGTTAAAATACAAGATCTCTTCTAACTTTAGATACTGGGCCAAGTTTATGAAGTATTTTATTTTATTAAAGATTAAAGAAAATATGAGTCATGTTAAAAAAAAGCCCACCAATAAAGAAACATGGTATCTTTTTTTTCCCATTCTTTCCTACGGCCTAAATTACATAAAATACATTTCTTCCATAGCTAAAATTAACATAATCATATAAAAAAATTAATGGTAAATTTTGAGTTGGGGGCGAAATTATAGAAATATATTTTTAACCCTAAACCCTAAACCCTAAAATGTCGGGACAGAGGATGGGGAGCAAGACGGTTCTTCCGGCAATCGGAGATGGGGCGAGCGAATGTCAGGTGAATGGAGAGCTAGCCATTGTGAGCAAGGAAACGGGGGGCAGTTCGGGAGGTGGTGGTTGCTCGGAGACTAGGGGGGCTGCGGTAAGAAATAGGTCTGGTAATGAGGGGGTTCACAAAAGAGTAAACCTAGTGGGGGTTTATGTGGGTTTTGTGCCGTTAGAAATGTCAAATAGCCAGTTACTGAGGGAGATTGAAAGAGTGGCTAGAGTCAGGGATTGGTTCATCCCGGTGAGAAAATGGCCGGTGAATGGCTTCAAATTCGGATTCTTCAGATTTCAGAGTAGAGAGGAGGCGAGTAAGGTGATACATAACTTGCATGGAAAATCGGTTCTGGGCCGAAAATTGAAAGTCAGTTGGGCGTACCCCAGTAGTAGGGCTTCCAGGGGGAGACATGGGAAGGAGGTACATGGGGATAGGGGTGTAGTGCAGGGAGGCAAGGGTAGAGGTCTGAACTTCGCTGAGAAAGGGAAACTTCATGACAAGGGGGCATGGTGGGATGGGAGATCTTATGCAGATGTCGCACGTGGGCTTAAGGTGGATGGTATAGAAGGGAATAACGAGGGTAGGATCAATCCGATAAAGCTGGAGACAGTGAGAAGGAGTTCGAGTCGGTTTGAGAATTCGGCGATAGTTGAGATTAGGGCCTTTGAGAAGCTAACAGTATTCCAAGAATGGTTGTTCCGAGTGCATCACAATTGTGAAGATGTTATCTATGGTGGGAGTCTTTCAGTGGTGCTGGTATTTAGAGAAGAGGCCGACAGGGACAAATTTCTGGCGGACAAAAATGATCAGGAGACGATCGTGCGGAAGTGTAAATGGTCTCAAGGCGTGGTGCCGCGGAGTTTCTTGGTATAGATCTACGTGTTTGGACTGCCGACGTCCGTGTGGTGCAAAGAGAACTTCCAGAGAGTTACTCAGGGGTGGGGTAAGGTGATTACAGTGGATAATGAATCAATGGAGATGAAAAGATTAGATAGAGTGCGTATGATGGTGGAGATAAGTAGTATAGACACTGTTCCATTGGATTTGATTGTTGAAGTCGACGGAGAAAGATACAAGGTGAAAGTGGCAGTAAATATGTGTGAAGCGGTGGTGGAGGAAGATTGTCGAGGCGATAAAGAGTATGCCGGTGAAGCTGTGGCGGCCGATTGCCGGAAAACAGGAGTAGAGGATGGGGAGGAAAGAGGCAGTCCGGTATCGCAGTTCTGTAGGGGGTCCGGGGCTAATCAACTTGGGGAAGTGGAAAGTTCTCGGCAGACTCCGTTTGGGGAATCACAAAAGCAGAAAACAACGGCTGTAGCGGGCGGGGTGATTATTAACGAAGGCACGAGTTGTCCAGGTATTAATGAAGGGGTAGGGGGTTGTAAGGTAGTGCACGTTCTGGGGTATGACGGGCTGGAGGATAGGGAATTGGAGACAGGTGGAGGGAGTAAGGATTGGGCTGTGATATCAATTGGGCCAGGGAATACTAAGTCCAATAGGGAGGAAGAGTGCGGAGTCCAATTTTTGGGTGAGGTTAGGGCCTTTATTGAGCCCAAAGAGATTGGGAGTTTAACAATAAGAAACACGGGTATATTAGAGGATCGCCCAGGTCTAAGTGGGGTAAAAGGTTTAGTGGAAAGTGTGGAAGGAGGCGAGTTTACTTTGTCAGTAGAGGGTTACGAATTGGGAGGAGAAACAGAAGGTATCGAGGGTGGAGATAATTCGAGAGCGGAGCATATGGGTCGGGAGGATGAGCTAGAGGTGATCATATCGGAAAAAATGAAGGAGGTGGAATCGGCCATGTCTCGGGTTCTGGAGGGTAGATGCACATCAAAAAATAAGGGTAGACTGAAAGGTCGTCAGGCTGGGAGAGGTTCAAAGGGTACGAAGGGCAGGGGGTGTTCGGGGCCGGAAGAGGGGCTAGGGGTGGGATTCGAATTCGCGTCGCTTCAATTTTGCACTATCTGGAAGAAGGATAAAGTGAAGGTGTTGGACCTTTCTGAAGTGGAAAATACACTGGGATTGGCAGATAGGTTGGGATTGAGTTGCTTGGTGGACAGGAGGTTGGCGTTGGAGAGAATAAGAGAGGAGGTGGAATTAGAGAATTAAGGCTCGGCAGTTTATTATTTGGTTGTGTGTTTGATCTATACCAATGAAGTTTATAACTTGTAATTTGAGAGGGTTGAACGGAGGGGTTAGGAGAAGGGCGGTGATGCGGTTGTGTAAAAAGTATAAGCCAACGGTGGTGTGTTTTCAAGAAACGAAGATGAGTGACATCAAGGAAAGACTTGTGTTTCGTCTTTGGGGTTCCAAAGATTGCGACTTTTTCTTCCAGCCATCGAGAGGGAACGCGGGTGGCCTTTTAGTGGTGTGGGATAGTAGATGCGGTGGATTATCAGTGGTGGATAGAGATCACAATTTTATTTGGGTTCAAGGAAAATTTTTCGGATTGGAGGGGTTGTTAAACCTGCTATGCCTGCACGCTCCGAATGAGAGGGTTGAGAGAGGGGGGCTGTGGGAGTCTCTGTTGCAGAAGTGTAGTTTTGACGATGGGAGTTTTTGGTGTGTGGCGGGAGACTTTAATGCGGTAGTGGGTGAAGGGGAATGGAGGGGACTTAGTGAAGATCCTGGCTCGAGTCGGGATTTCAGGGGCTTTATTGATCGGGCGGGTTTAGTGGACCTGCCGATGGAGGGTGGGTTATATACATGGTTTGGGCGGGGCGGGAGGGCCAGTAGCAGATTAGACAGATTCCTTATCTCTCCTAATTGGTTGTGTGTGGAGGGGGGGAGGGGGATCAGTCAAAGGAGATGCGAATCAGTAATGTCGGATCATTATCCGGTCGGCTTGCTGACGGGGGATAGAGATTGGGGGCCTAAGCCATTTCGCATTTTTAATTATTGGATGGATGAAACTGGGTTCTCAGAGTTGGTGAAGGACGCCTGGGGGTTTGATAGTTCAGTTGGAGGTTGCAGATTGGTGGGTAAGCTAAAGGCGTTGAAATTATTGATTAAAAGTTGGGGGGGGCTATAGTGCGTCTGATTTAGAAATCAAAATCAAGAAATGTCATGAGGAGATTGAGGAAATAGAGAACAACTTCCAGGGGAGCGGTCCAGAGGAGGAGGCCAGGTCAGTGTGGGCTGGAAAAAAGATGGAACTCAAGAGAATGTTGATGGCAGAGGAAAGAAGATGGCTCCAAAAGTCGAGGGTGAAGTGGTTGAAAGAAGGAGATTTGAACACCAAATTCTTTCATGCGATTACTGCGATGAATAGGAGAAGGAAGCACATTGGTGCTATCAAAGTTGGGCAGGTGATGGTGGATGAACCCAGGAGAATAAAGGAAGAAGCCCTGGCTTTCTTTCAAGCAAAGTTTTCAAAGTCTAAAGAGGTTATATTTAGCAGTGAGGGTCTGGGGCTGCATAGGTTGGGCAATACCAACAGGGAGTGGATGGTGAGAAGTTTTGAGGAAGAGGAAGTTCGGGCAGTGATTTGGGGTAGTGACGGGAATAGAGCGCCGGGGCCGGATGGCTTTAATCTGAACTTTTTCAAAAAAATATTGGGAGCTAATTAAAGGAGAGGTAATGGAAGTCTTCCGGGGATTAGAGGTAGAAGACAGAATACCGAAAGAAATTGGTTCTTCTTTTATTACTTTAATCCCTAAGGTAGATAACCCGGAATCCTTCGAGGAATTCAGACCAATTTCTCTTGTGGGAAGTATCTATAAGATTGTAGCAAAGGTGTTGGCAAATAGATTAAAAGGATGTTTAGATGAGATCGTGGGCAAGGCACAAATGGCGTTTGTTAAAGGGCGTCAAATTCTGGATGGGGTTCTAATAGCGGCAGAGGTTATAAACTCGACTAAACTGTTAGGGAGAAGGGGACTCGTGATAAAATTGGACTTCGAGAAGGCCTATGATAACGTTTCGTGGGAGGCGTTATATAGAGTGTTGGAGGTGATGAATTTCGATTGGAAATGGATTAGATGGATCAAGGCCTGTGTTAGCTCGGCGGCAGCGGCTGTTCTTATAAACGGTTCTCCTACGAAGTTTTTCACGATGCAAAAGGGTCTCCGTCAAGGGGATCCCCTGTCCCCGTATCTTTTCGTCCTGGTGGTGGAGATCCTTAATGCACTGATGGTGAAGGCAGCGAGCTTGGGGCTGGTAAAAGGTTTGGCAGTGTGTAGGGGGGGTCGGCCATTTCTCATTTGCAATATGCGGATGATACAATACTTTTTTGCGAAGGGGAATTGGACCAGGTTATTATGGTGAAGAGGATATTGAGATGTTTTTCTCTCATTACAGGTTTAAGGATCAATTATAGAAAAAGTTGTGTGTACGGAATTAATTGCGTCCAGGAGAGTGTGGAAGAAGCGGCGGGAGTTTTAGGGTGCGAGGTGGGGAAGTGGCCGTTGAAATATTTAGGGATTCCAATTGGGGGGAGGATTAATGGAGTAGAAATATGGACACCGGTACTGGATAAGATGGAGAAAAGGTTGTCGGGGTGGAAGGGAAGGTTACTATCTCAGGCGGGGCGATTGTGTTTGATTAAATCGGTGGTCAGCTGTCTACCTATGTATTTCCTCTCATTGTTTAAGGTACCTAGGGTGGTGGGTGAGCGCATTGAAAAAATGAAAAGGAATTTCTTTTGGAACGAATGGGGTGAAATTAGAAAGATGCATACAATTAGTTGGGAGGCCATCTGTTCACATCGGAATGAAGGGGGTTTAGGGTTGAGGATGGTGCAGGAACTAAACAACGCTCTTCTATTGAAGTGGAAGTGGAGGTTTGGGACGGAGAAGTGTGGAGGGACTTGATCAATGAGAAATATTATGCCAACTCTGGTCCTTTAATACCTGGTGCATGCGTTAAGAGGTCGGTGTGGGGGAACATCTGTAGTTCATGGGAGGGAATGGAGACAGAAAGTGGTAGGGATAATTTTATTATTCAACTTGGGGATGGGCGTAAAACCAAATTTTGGACCGATCCGTGGGTGGGGGGGGGTCTGGTATTGAGAGAATTATTCCCCAGGTTATTTACCCTCTCTGTGAATAAAGGGGGGTATGTTTCTGATTTCGGTGAGTGGTGTGGGGCGCAATGGTGTTGGAAAGTTGAATTGAGAAAGGGTCTATTTGATTGGGAGCTCGCGGTGTGGGGTGATTTTCTGTATATTCTCAATCAACAAATCCTTAACAGATTTATGGAAGATAGAGTACGCTGGACCAAAGAATCAAATGGTGTTTTCTCTATTCAATCATGTCGAAGGAGATCAGAGGTATCTGGAATGGGGATGAAGGGAGGTTTCTGGAATAGGCTCTGGAGTTTCAAAATCCCGGAAAAGGTAAAAATGCTTGCTTGGAAAGTAATGACAGGTGCTTTGCCGGTTCGAATGCTATTGGCATCGCGGGGTTGTATGGACTTTCAAGACGCGATTTGCCCGTGCTGTGGTTTGGAAGCTGAAACAATTGAACATCTATTTTGCAAGTGTATGGAGATTACAAGCGTGTGGTATCAGGGAGTGAGCTGGTTTAATGTGAAGTGGTCAATACCTGGGAGGTCGGATGAACTTCTTGAATGGTGGTTTGATTATGATCCGGGGAGGGGTAGAAGGGTTGCGTGGATGCTTACAGGAGTGGCAACCATGTGGGTGGTATGGAAATGGAGGAATGAGGTTGTGTTTAGAGGGGCTAGGTTTGACACGAAACAGGTCTCAGAAGAAATAAAATGGAGAGTGGGAGTCTGGTGGCAGGTCTATCATGGTAAAGAAAGTGTCAATTTGCTCAGTCTGGATGCTGGATTTCCGAGCAACCTGATGATAGTGGCAGGCAGTCGCAGAAGGAGGCATCGTGCAGGTTTGGTCTGGGAGAGACCCCAAATCGGGTGGTGGAAAGTTAACACGGATGGATCCTCAATAGGGAATCCGGGTCCAGCCAGTATAGGTGGGATCATTAGAGACGACAAAGGAAATGTTATCTTTGAACTCTCGGATTCAATTGGGGTTATAGACTCGACTGAAGCGGAGGTGAAAGCAATAAGTAGAGTATGTGAGGCCCTGGTCCGTGACCAAGGTTTTCCTCTTCCAAGGCTAATCTTCGAATGTGATTCCATCAATGTGGTGAAATGGATTAACGACCCGGAGAAAGTCCCGTGGAGATTGTATAATTTATTGGTGCCTGTTATGATGGTTTTAAAGTGTGCAGGAGATGTTAAAGTGTCGCATATTCTTAGAGAAAAGAATGAAGTGGCTGATTCGTGGGCCAGAAAAGGGTCAACTGGTGAAGGATTGGTAGAAAGATGGGCTTGATATTTTAGGGCAGATCAGTAACAGAGACAGGATTTGAGTTGAGATACCTCAAACAGGAGTTGGGATGTCTTGGATTAACTGAATTGGTAATGGAATGCCTGGTCTCAAGGGGGGAGTTATTAATGCTTGGCTTTCGTAAACGTGGAAGTTGTAAAAATTAGTAAGGGGTGGCAATGTGTGGAGGCTGTAAATTGGTGGTGTTATATGTGGAGGCTGGCGATCGTCGGGTAGAAAGGCTGGGGACTATTGACAATTTTATTTCTGCTCGTCTTTCTACAGGTTGCAGATGCTGGATGGTGCTCCAATATGATAACTAAGGGGCGGAGGGTGAAGGAGTTGTTGCGGATAATTCATGCTTTCTTACTTCAATTTATTTATGGCTCGCGAGTAGATTGGAACGATTGACACTCTTCACAAAAATGTACAGTCAAATTACACAGAAGGATGCCTCACGCCTTCTCAGATAGTACGGACAACACAATTGGTGAGATCTTATTATAAAGTATCACATTGATTCTTTCTGGATGTTATCACATGTGTGGTGTTTATCTTGACTTCCTTAGAACTTGCCTAAGCATCCATGTCTAGCTTGCATATGATGCTCACCAATGTATGGGAGAGGACAAGGGCGTTAGTTAGATCCCTCTTGGTTTTGTTTTCTTCCCATCTCCCCCCTCCATTCACACCCAATATCTAAGCTACAATTTCAACCTAGTGGAGACATTTCCTTCCGTAATATCCCCAATTGTTTTCACGCTCCCAATAGCCCACTTTATGTTTCATATTGCTTGCCCCTTGCTACTATTATGAGTCCTGGAAATCAACTTTTATCCCATTGAGAATCCTGAGGAGGCAAGTCGGATTTTGGTATTTGAAGGTGATAGGAAAACTGTAGTTTTCACTCGTTGGTTCAAATGGTGAGTGGGCAAATATTGGATGTTTGTTTGAATTGTGAGGAATAGTATGAGTGTGAAAAAAAAAAAAGAATGGAAAAGAGAAAGAGAAAAGGATATAGATTAAAAAAAAAAAGAAAGAAAAAAAAAAGGAAAAATTAACGAAATATTTATTGGCTATTGTGTTGGGAGTAAAAGGGGCCGTATCAAATAGGATGTTGAGTGGAGAAATTTCTTTGCATTGAGTTTGAATTATGTGAGTGATTGTGGTGGGCAGAGAGAATTGTATACTCCTTGTGTAGTTCTTTGTAGTAAATCGGTCTCTGGCTTTTGTTGTGATCAACTGTTACAATCTCCTATCTCCTGCTGCTGTTCTATTCCGTCTCAACCATCTGTCTTGGCCTTATCATATCCTAGCTTTCGCCCTTTAGTGTTCTCTTGATACATTGGTTTAGCATTATAAGCAAGGGAGGTGTGGTGTCGAAACAAGCTATAAGGTTTGTCATTGTTTTACACTACATGGGAGAGTCAATGCTGAAAATGAGGATTAATGCCTCATCAAGGTTCCCGGAATTTGGGAAGGAAAGAAAGGGAAGTGTTCTTGAAAGTAAGATGTGCAGGAAGTCTTGTTGGGAAACGGATGGACGGCTTGGGCATGCCTTGGCTCTTTTGTCTTAATTGTGTATTACTGCTACTTTTTTGGTGCTTGAGAAGGGTGAGGCTGCGTTTGCAAGGCAATTCTGCTGACAATCACTTCGAGGCTGCTGCGATTATACGGATATTGATCAATATGATATTGGTTTAGTCGGCACGGGCAGGTCGGGTCTAGTGTCGAATGTCGGGTTCCCCTATACCTTGGTAGAAGATTGGTCCTCGGACGGGGGAAGCGTGATTTTTGCAAGCCGCCTAATCATGAAGATTTTGTATGGTCAGGGGTGTACTGGTTGCTTGTTTCTTTTTTCTGAATTTTGGAATTGGTGTTGTTTCTTTTGTAGTTTATTGATTTCTGGGTATTGTTGTAACTGACCAATTTTGGCTATGAATACAATCCTATTCCCTCAAAAAAAAAAAAAAACCATAACTAAAATGTACTCCCTCCGTCCCATTAAAAGTGACCACTATTCCTTTTTGGGGTGTCCCATTAAAAGTGGCCACTTTCCCTTTTAAGTAAATTAGATTAACATAAACATGATTAAAAACCCCTCAATAATGACAATTGTACTTTCTGCACAAAGTCCCTATATATGTTTAACCATTAATATCTCAAAATGGGTATAAATAAAAATTATATAAAATATATATTCTAAAACTATACGATTAGACGATTCCAACAAGATCACACTTGACTATTTTTGTCTTTCTACATCATTATGATAACATTAAGTCAAAGTTAAATAATAAATATGGTTAAAAGTCAAATGTAACCATTATAAATTAGATGGATGAATTAGTCAAATTTACTCACACCACTTTAACTACTAAATCCCACTACCTAAATTCTCGTGCCCAAAAGAAAGGGGCCACTTATATTGGGACGGAGGGAGTATATATTTATATAGGAAATAAAAAAAAATAAAAAAATTGAATTGGGGTGGCGGACGCCCACCCCTGCCCATACTTAATTCCGCCATCTTCTGGTATAGTCGTATGGGTAAGCCAGATAATCCATGTATGATCATGTGTATTGTAATACTGTAATAACTATCCTTCATATATTTTTTTTTTTTAAATTACTCCCCGCAGCCCACCGATCTTTGGGTTGTATCTCATGCACATGTTATTCCATACATTATTTTAATTGTTAATATCTCTACTGCATACAAGTAAAAATTATATAAAATATTATATTTTAAAATAAAAAAAATTATATAAAATATTATATTCTAAAATAAAGCGATTAGACAAATTTAACAAAATCTCATTTGACTATTTTATATGATTATTATATAATTGGGATGACAATTGTGCAAATTGTTCAATAAACAGTAACAAAAGTCAAAATGTGACAAGATCCATTGGATTGAAGGACTATATGCTTTGTATGAAAATTAGCATATATGGTTATTTATATGTCTATTAAAATATATGGTATTTGTAGTCTATTATAAGTGAAGTGAAAATTTGGAATTCTCAGCCTAACCAGACCACAGTAATTTTTTTTTTTTTTGCTGAACAACCTATACAGGCTAGGAAATGGGTGATCGGAGCTCATGCCACGCAAATTACAAAGGGAAATAAAAGGAAGGGATAGGGGGCTGGTGGGGAATTGAACCTCCAATCTTCTGTTGGAAGTCTAGGAACATAATCACTTGGGCTACGTCCCCATCCCCACCTAATCACAGCAATTTGTAAATACAAAAAAAAATGAAATAAAAAAATAAAAATATTTCCAGTTATTTTTTAATCCATGCAATTCTATATTTCCATTAATAATATAAGATTGTCCCACGAATCGTCCGTCCCCATAATATCTAAGAATTTAATTAATACAATACGACTAAAAAAACACTTAAATTTATTACAACTCCCGTATGCTATGATTACAACTGAATATAAAAAAATTTGATTAATACAGATATGGGGAAGAGGTTAGTGTGCAGGTGGTTGAACATGCAGTCACCATGTATGTGATGTGGGAGTTGTATTGTGTGATGTATGAAATAGTGTATTTTGTATAGTGGGAGAGATGCGTTGTGTGATGCCAAAAATGTGATGCACAGAGATGTGTTTTATGATGCGAAATGCCTTTTTTATGATGTCTGCACCTAAAGGCTTGTACCGTAACCGAATTGTGGATATGGCTAGGGTGCAGAATGTTGCATATGCACCATGATGCCCCAAGCCAAATAAATGACGTATAACACAAAAATGATGTATATATCTCCATAAATGATGTCTATAATTTGTTTCATTCCATGATTTCTCAAGTGAAATAAATGATATATAACACAAAAATGATGTATACACCTTCATAAATGATGCCTATGTTTTGTTCTACTTTCTAATGCCATAACTTTTAGATTATCACTTATCATGGAGCACCTATAGGATTTGTGTGCAGTTGCACGGAAACCGAACCGGATTAATACAGTATAAACTATTAAATGCATTACGTACGATTCGGCTTGTGAGTTGTGATTACTAAATGAAATGCGACAGTTCAGGTTGGCTTATTACTCATTGACTGTCTTAGTCTCCGCTCCACATGCACAATTACTACAAGGATTGTGACTTTAAATATATAAATACACATACTGGACTAAAGTTGTGTGGCTTACTTATTGCATAGGCTAACGGCCAATGGGATCACGAAATAAATATAAGAAATAAAGTGTTTTTTTAAATTAAATTAAATAGTCTCCTAAATGTATTTTGTATAAAGATTGTATTGTTAAGACAAGATTTTGTTGTATATGTTCAAAATGGATGTTCAAACTCATCTAGGACAATAAAGTTACCGTACAGGCAGAATATTTGCCTGCACCTGCTGGAAATGATGTATGACTCTTATAAAATGATGTTTGAATCCTTATAAAGTGATGTGTGTAGGTTTGTAGATTTTTGCTCTTTTTTTTTTCAATAACATTCATTCATCACTTTTTCATATTTATACATCACTCCATACACACATTGACAACACTTTTAGATGTCCAGTAGGTGCAGCCGCCAGCACCCAAACCATTCCCCTTTAGGACTCTAGGCCAAATCTTGTCCAGACAAGCCTATTTATAGAAAGACAACCTGCGGACTTCAAGAGATATGCTCCAACAGTTGTCTACGCATTTCCAGTGGTTTGAGAGAAGAAGTTATGGAAATAAAATCATTAATCCTGAAAACATTACACTAAGGAAACTTCATATGGATGGAATATTATGCACCTTCCTTAGCGTATCGATCCTTGCACTTCAAAGGGAGATTCACCCTTTGCTGGAAAAAAGCGCTTCAAAAATCATTCACACAACAATGGTCTCTCAATCAGCAAGGTGCATTTGACTTCTTCAACCTGTTTTCGTGCAATATTCTACAGTGAAGAGTTCGATCAAGTTATATACTTCTAGACGTGTTCATCTTTATGCAACCGGGCCTTGGGTAAACTATGGTTGCCAAAGGGTTTACTTGCCCTTTTATTGAAGGTCACGATAGCAATCAAGGGGACCATCCAAGGAATATGTCGTGGTTACATGCAATCAAAAGAAACATCTTGAAAATGAGGATTTTTGTACAAGTATCTTTCAACGGAAACGTGAATGAGGTGCTTCATGGAATTGAACTAAGGTCGGGGAGATCATCATCGAAACTAGCAAAAGTTTTGGTTTGATAATAAAGCCACTTGGACGCCGGAGTACGACAAATTCACATTCACTTATGTTCGGATTGGGAACATGCGTTTGAACATATAATGAAGCTCCTGGTTGGTATCCCCCAGATGTAGACTACGGTTCGAACTCGGTCAACAAATTCCTATGTTTGTTCTCTTTATGTTTTCAACATTTTAAGTGTTCCACTTGCATTTTACTTAAATTGAATAACGGTGTTCAACGTGTGTGTTTGAACTCTTAGACAGAATATCCATGTATTCGACCATATCTCGTCCCTTGGACGTAACAATTAGTATCAAAGCCCCACGCTCAAGAGCACGATCAAGATCGATGAGATGTCTGAGTCTCAAAGGCGTTTCAGTTGATGGAACCAACTACGCATACTAGAAATATCAAATGGAAGTATTTATCATGTCACTCATGAGGATGTAACTCAATATATGAAGCCGATATCTGAGTGGACACTAGGAGATTGGATTGCTACAACAAGGAACTCCAAAGCTATATACAACATTCATATTGCAATCACAAGAGATTAGTACAGGCTTATATCAGGTTGCAAGATTGCCTACGATAAAAATCTAGACTCACCACTATTGAATCTCAATTTCTTAAAATTTGCATGGATGAAAATAAGTTTGTTGGTCAATACGTTGGTAAGATCTGTGATCTAACAAACCAGGCTCTTCAGCTTGGAAAGATTAATTCCCAACAAGAAATTGTAGGTAAATCATTGATACTCTTCCTGAAAGGTTCAATGCTAAAATCACAGCCTTGGAATTGTATAATGATTATGATACTTTACAGGTTGATAAGTTAATGGGACTTCTATAATCATAGGAGACGGATCACTGCCTTGATGTAAAGAACAAAGTATTGGCTTCAAATCATAGTCCAAAGGCACTGTTGAAACACCAGTTGAAAATTCAGAGGAATGCAGTGCAGAGTATGAGTACGCAATGCTCACTAAAAGGCTGAATCAAATAATAAAGAACATGAAATCCAAATTCAACTTCTCCAAGAAGAAAGATGAAGGCTCTTCCAACAACAATTACACTACAAAGAAGTGTAGAGTGAGGATGAAATAGAAACCAAATGCTTTGAATGTGGTGGTTGGGTTACGTAGGGCTAAGTGTGCAAATCTGAAGAAGAAGAAGAAATGGAAAAAGACATATAACGTGACTTTTAGTGACTTAGACGAAGTGGACAATTCTAGTGAAGATGGATCAGATCATGGGATTGCACTTATCGCCAATGGCTCATGGGATTCAGACTTGTGTTCAGACACTGGGTTGGAACAAGGTATACCTCATGACTCTGTCAATACTGGTGTAACTAATAGAGTGTGTGCATCTCCTGACAAGGAACATGAGGAAAGCATTCAGAAGTTGAACGAACTTTATAAAGAAACCATTGATAGAATGTGAAGAGTTGAAGGTCCTGAACAAAGAATTAAGACAATAGATAAATGATCTAATGGATGAAAATGACTCCTTGGCAACGCTTGAACCCTGTCCAAACAAGGTCTAGGTTACCATAATACTTAAGAGTCCACTTCTGTAGGAAAGAGAGTAAGACCAAGTTTGTCACTTGGGGGATGCTCAAGGAGACCTATACAAGAAGCGAAGCTTGTACATCTTACATGTGATTACTGCAAATTGAAGGGACACAAGACAAACCGCGATTAAAGAATCATCAAATATCTTCTCGAAGGAAGAGCCATTACCTAGCCTAATGAGGAAATGTTGAAAACAATCACTATCCGACTGGTCTGGGTACCAAAAAAGCCCATGCAATGTTGTGTTGCTTTTATTATAACCAACTAAAGGGGAAAAATGTTTCTTGGTACTTTGACAGTGGATGCTCCAGGCAAGACCGGAAATAAGGATTTTATCAAACATTATAGGGAAGTTCATGGTGGCTTTGTGGTATTCGGTGATGGCAGGAAAGGTTAACTTATTGGCCAACGATCCCTAGAAAGTGATGGAATGCTTTGATTGAACGTTGTGTACTATGTGGAAGGTCTACAAGCAAACTTGATCAACATCAATCAGCTATGTGATGAGAACTTACATGTTCACTTCACAAAAAGAATTATGTGAAGGTTTTTACTCTAGGAATGATTGTGTCATGCGAGGTTTCAGATCTAGAAATAACTTCTATTTAATTGTTCAGCCATGCAATGTCGCTACAATTGCAGGCACCTTTCAAAGAATGTTGCGGCATGAAAAACAGGGACATTTAAACTTCAAAGACCTTGTAAGATTAAGCAGAGCAAGCGCTATGCGGGGACTGTCTAATCTCAAGAAATTCAATTTTGACTTTTGTCATGAGTGTGCTAAGAAAAAATGTAATACCATAGAAATTGCCCGATATATATGTATGAATATATATATTTTGATCAATTCACTAAGTAGATTTTTAATCAAATCTATATATATTTATATGTTCAAATATGTGCTTAAAGATTAGTATATTATTTTCTACAAAACATACTTTAAAAAAATTATATATATTTGTCTTTTCAAATAAATATATGGATTTCAATATCAAGTGTAATAAGTATATGGTTCATAGAATATTTTAAATCCATATACAAGTTTATATACACATATATACCTTGGTCTTGAAATAATCTTTCCAAACATGTACACATGTATATACATGTATATATTTACATGTTTAAATTATAATGAGAATTATCTATTTTCTATATATCCTTGATTAATCATTCTACCCATATTTTTTTTTTTATGAATTATTCTAGAATGCCATAATATAATTGGGAATAATTTGACTATGGTTTGAAATTGTAGGGTGGAATATTAATCATATCTTGTCATTTTCAAATAAAGAATATATTCCTTTTTGAAGCTATGTATGACTTACAAGATCACAAAAATTCCCACATTATGATTTTTTTTTTAAGATAAGAATCTTAATATATATATATATATAAAAAAAAAATTAAAAAAAAAAAAAAAAAAAAAGTTACTGTAGCATGCTACTGTAGCACGCTACTGTAGCATGCTACTGTAGCAGTCGGGATTTTTGTGTTTTTGGGACTTTTTGCCATTTTTTGGGTCCCAAAGGTGGGAATCTTGATCTATCACGGGTGTGGCATCTTTTTGGATGTTATGTAATCAATCCCATCCCCATTCTCAGCCATTTTCATCAATCATTCACCCCAAACTCTCCAAAAACTCTCCCAAAAGCCAAACACTCTTCCGACGAACTTCCGGCGACTTTCCGACGAGTTTCCGGCAACCAAATCCAACCAAGGTAGGGTGTAGATCAAGGATTTGCAGGCATTGGATTGTTGGTAAGGTGTAAATCAAGTTTACTTATTGCTTTAAGATCATAATCAACCTTCTAACTTACGGATCTTTACTTGCAAAACACGTTCGTAGCCAAAGGAGAAGAAGAACGTGTTGCGTAGATCCGTTCGTGGCGATTTTGGACAAATCGATCAACTCTAGAACGTTCAAGAACTCACTCACTGTAAGTTAATAACTTACATATCAATATGGGTGGTTTAAAGACATCCGAAACATTGGATCTTAAACGAAACGTTGAAATCAAACCTAAAAACCCCAATCTACGTATTTTCTGAAATCCGACCAAAACTCTTACTTCGAGCGTTCAAACCTGAAAACTCAAAACTAAGATTTTGATCCTAAGATCTTAAGCTATATTGTGTAAAAATTTCAGAGATTTTCATCAAGTTTTGATACCCCAAATCAAGTCGGACATATTCCGCGTTTTTAAAAAATTTCAAAAGTTGACAGATTTCATAACCGAACTTGATGAGCTTATTTCTATCATTTCTAGTCCAAACCAATCTTCATGATCTAAACAAAAGTTGTAGATCTATGAGTCTTGAATACCTCTGTAAAATTTCATGCACTTTCATTAAGATTTGCTATCCCAAACCGCGTCGAACATATTCTGTGGTGCATGAACCTTTCGGAAACTGAGACAGATTTTAAGACCAAACTTAGTAGATTAATCTGACTTAATCCGTGATGAATTTGCATAATTTGCCTCTAATAAAACTTGTTTATTTTGGTGTCTTTTAAGTGCCTGTAAATTTTCAGAATTTTTGGAGTTCATTTGACATGTTAAAAAGTCAAATCTTTGACAGATGTCAAACCTGAATCCTGACAGCTTTTTGTTTGTGTAGAAAACTTGATTTTTGACATGCTTCCCATCATTTTTCCCAAAAACTCAAAACATGAAAGTTGTTCATTGGGATGTATTTGAGCTACTGTGAAAATTTCAGATTAATCGCCTAAGAAATGGATTTTTAAACTGAAAAGGCGTAAACTGTGACATCGATCGGTTTTAAACTTGTGAAATTTTGAAATCTCTAAACAACGATCGAAATCTTGTGATACGATAAAGTTGTATTTTTGGAAATCCCGTTACACTAAAGTTGAAACGATATCGGTTTCATTGGGGGGTGAGTGCTCTGCAGGGTGCCCTCCTAATTATTCATTTTGTGCCTAAACGGCAATGATGATTACGCGCGAAAGATTGCCAAAATGGCATCTTATATTTTTGGGCCTATCCTCTCGGGTGTATCCGTATGGGTTACTCGAGGCTTGACGGAGCGGTACTGGATATGGCGTATTTGGTCACAAGAGACCAACGGCCTACCCTCTCGAGTGTATCCGTATGGGATACTCGAGGCTCGACGGAGTGGTACTGGGTATGGCGAATCGGCTGCGGCCGCCGGAATACCGGCTAAATGAGATGATACTTATGAAATTGGCTGAGGCCGCCGGAGCACCGGCTAAATGATACTATTGATATTGGCTGCGGCCGCCGGATCACCGGCTAAATGATATATATTGTTGAGATGATAGCGTAACGGGAAATATATTAAAAAGCTCAGATTTTATGAAATTGGCTACGGCCGCCGGATTGCCGGCTAAATTAAATATTGTTGAGATGGAGGCGTATCGGGGAGAATTTTTAAAAGCTCAAATTTTTATTTACTTACTTACGGCATTATTCATGTTTTTAAATCATGTCTTAAATAATTGCCCATGCTTAAGTTTTAAATGATGAAATTAAATGTGTCTTTAAAGTATGCAATTATAATCACATTTTTTTTATAAAATGTTTTTATGCATGGCAAAAAGTTTTATCTTAATTATTAAAAATCTAACCCCTTTATTGCTATGTAAGGATTGACTTACTCAGTATTTTATAATACTGATAAAAACCGTTGTTCATTTTTTTTTTCTGTTACAGAGTACGGAGCATGATCACTCATTGGGGGATCATTTTGGACACTTAATTATTTATTTTACGTGACTTGCATGAACGGGTCTGTTTAACCCGTGGTTTGGCCATGTCGGCCCTATATTTTAAATTCCGCTGCGTACTTTATATTCTCGCTGCAACTCTGATGTAGTATTTTTAAATTACTTATGAATGGGCTGTTTGAACGTATTAAATTCTGAAAAACCATAGCCTTGCATCTCTTTAGTGAGCTCGGAGAAACCGTGTCTTGCTAGGGAGGTGTGGCGGTGGCATCCCGGCCTGGGTTACCAAAACCGGGGTGTTACAATGTGGTATCAGAGCCCGGAATATTTTTAAACTATTATTTTTGAATATTATTATTTTAAAGTTATTATTTCTAAACTAGTAATATATTTTAAAGAGCCCAATTATTATTTTGAACTTAAAGCCCAAATTTTTAGTCCAAAATTTTTTTTTGAAGCCCAAGAAATTATTTTGGCCCAATAGCCTTGTTTTTATTTAAAGCCCAAATAATTTATTTCTTTCGGCCCAATATAGTGGCCCGAACCTTTTATCCTTATTTTAATATATCCATGGAATAAATTTATTTTAAAACCCATGGATAAATAAATGCATGCATAAAATTTTTTTTATCAGGGGGAATCATCACTGCATGTGCATATTGCATTTCTATACCTTAGAGAACCTAGAAGTGTTATGTTGTAACCTAGATCTTTTTCTTGCGCTAGATGGCTAACCAAGACATGATGAACTTAATGGTCAAAATGATGAACGCTCACTTTGATTACCAACAAACCATACAACAAATGGAACATCGTATGGCCCAATTGGAGGCAAATCTGCACCATATGGGAAGCTTAAGAGAGGCGGACCACCACCGTATAAACCAGCTCGAAGACCAAATCCAAAACCTCACTACACAAAATCTATGTTTAAAGGAGCTTGTTGATGCTCATGGGGATGACTTGAACCACATTTTCGATGACCTACTACCGTCAAGCCCGGTGGAGGAAGATCCGGAGGAGGATCCCACCACTGTGCCGGAGGACGCCTAGAAACGATAGAAGGATCCTATTTTGGTATATCCTATCACTTGTAATAAAAAAAAAAAATAAATAAATAAATAAATAAATCAAGTTTTTGTTTGAACACTCTCTATTCCAAAAAAAAAAAAAAAAAAAAAAAATTATGATTGAATTCCCAAACAACAAATCCATCTCAAACGCACGACTCATTTAACCTTGAAACCCAAGACCCTGAAACCCTAGACCCTGGGGTTTCGATAATCATTGTATAAACCCTTTATTATATTTTCCTTAAAATCTAAATCACTTGTTCTTGTAACAGAATGGCACCGAGAGGGAGACCGCGCGTCCAACCCATTCCTCCCAATACCAACGAAATACCTAGGCAACCTGACATGCCGATACCAAACGTGGGTGTACACGCTCAGGAAGAGCCAGCAGGCCCTATACCAGACAACATAGGTAATCGCCTGCGCACTCTAGAAGAGGTTCTCATTGCGATAGGGAACGCGCAGGTGAACCAAGGCCAAGCAGCTGCGGCACCTCCACCACAAGCTCGCATTAATTACCTAGCCATGGTGAACCCATACCAACCGCCGCACTATGCAGGCGAGGAAGACCCTGCAAAACTAGAGGAGTGGATTAGGACCTTCGACAAGTTGTTAAGCGCAGTTAAGTGCCCAGAAGGGGAAAAGGTGCATGTGGCCTCATACTACTTGGGAGGTGAAGCAGACGACTGGTGGCAAGCCACCCAGGGAAAGATACAAGAGGAAGATGTGCCCTATTCATGGACTGAAATGATGGAACTGCTCAGGGACCGATTTTACCCCCTGAGTACGAAGGCGGCCATGTACGAGGAGTTTTTGGCACTGAAACAAGGCGGGCAGACTGTACAAGAGTATTACACTCGATTCAAGGAGTTGGTGCGCTTTGCACCAAGACTAGTACCGACAGACGTAGAGAAGGCACAAAAATTCGAGATGGGATTGAACTTGTCCATACGGGAAGTGATCACTGGTGTCCATTACCCGGACCTGCAAGCAGTGTATGATCGTGCAGTTGCTGTTGCGAGGGTGCAACAATTGAAGAGGAGGATGAGTGGAGAGTCCAGCCGGGGACCTCAGGGGCAAGATAAGAGGAACAGGGATAACCGCACCGGTAACAATTCTGGAGGAAACAACTTTCGGGTAGGCCTGAACAGACCCCCTCAGAACAACAATAGGGGAAATGGTGGGAGAACATTTTTCCAGGGTAACCCTGTGCCACCATGCCCAAGATGTGGAAAACCTCACTTGATTAGGGGATGCCCCCAACAGGGCACATGCTTCAGGTGTGGTCGATTTGGTCATCGGGCGAATGAGTGCCGGACTCGAATTGAAAACATCACCAAGCGAGAGGACTTGATTATGGGGCCAGCACAGCCTCGTAACCAAAATGGACGGAATGGTAACTATCAAGGGTACAGACCCCCTCAGAACCAGAATCAACGCCCTCCACAGAATCCAAATCAGCAACAGAATCAGAACCCGAACCGGGATCAGCCGGGCAACCAAGGACGGCCCATGGGGAGATTGAATGTTATCAACCAAGCAGATGTGCCTATGCAGGGTGACGTGATGGCAGGTACATTCCATGTTTTAAGTACACCCCTTAAAGTTCTGTTTGACTCAGGAGCTAGTTGTTCGATTATATCATCAAGAGTCTTATCTGAACTAGATCTACCTAAGTGCGAACTGATTAACTTAGAAATTCAACTACCATCAGGAGAGGTAGTACCATGCTCTAAACGTTATAACGGGATTCCGATAGTTATCAAGAACATAGAATTTTTCGCAAACTTGGTAGAATTTAATTTAAGGGACTTCGACGTTATACTGGGAATGGATTGGTTGACCCGGTATAAAGCGGTAATAGAATGTCAAAAGCAGAAGATCACCTTGTCGAAAGGTAGGGGAAAGAGAGTCATCTTTTACTCTCAACCCCCTAAGAGGAGCAACAAGGTTGTTAACGCTCTCAAGCTTCGTAGCTTAATGCATAAGGGATACGCGTTGTATGCATGCTACGTTCACAACCTGGAGGCGGAAGAGAGCAAGGTTGACGACATCCCAGTGGTGAGAGAATACCCGGACGTATTTCCTGAAGACATCCCTGGTATGCCACCTGAGAGAGATCTTGAATTCACCATAGATCTCATTCCGGGAACGGAACCTGTCTCGAAGGCCCCTTACCGTATGGCACCACTGGAAATGAAGGAGTTAAAGGAACAACTCGAAGAGTTGTTGGAGAAAGGATACATAAGACCAAGTACGTCCCCGTGGGGAGCACCGGTCTTATTTGTTAAAAAGAAGGACGGAGGACTACGCCTTTGCATCGATTACAGAGGACTCAATCAAGTGACCATCAAGAACAAGTATCCATTACCAAGGATTGAGGACTTATTTGATCAATTGAAGGGGGCGTCGGTGTTCTCAAAGATCGACTTGCGATCCGGTTATCACCAGCTGAGGATTGCGGAGAAGGATATCCCGAAGACGGCATTCCGAACTCGTTATGGACACTACGAGTTCACAGTATTATCCTTTGGGTTAACAAATGCACCTGCAATGTTCATGAACCTCATGAACGATGTATTTAGAGAATTGTTAGATCAAAGCGTCGTGGTGTTCATCGACGACATCCTGATCTACTCGAGAAGCGAGGAGGAGCATTCCCAACATTTGCACCAAGTGTTAGGGATTTTGCGCAAGAACCAACTCTATGGCAAACTATCCAAATGCGACTTTTGGTTGAAGGAAGTAGCATTCCTTGGGCACATAGTATCCGCCACTGGAGTTTCAGTGGATCAGGCAAAAATTTCGGCGGTGACGGAATGGGTATCGCCGACGAGTCCAACTGAAATACGGAGCTTCCTTGGGCTAGCTGGTTATTATAGGCGATTTGTTAAGGACTTCTCAAAAATCGCACGCCCGTTGACCCAGCTGTTGAAGAAAGGGGTAAAATATGACTGGACCAGTGAGTGTGAGTCCGCGTTTCAAGAACTGAAAAAGCGACTCACCAGTACACCCGTACTAGCACTACCATCAGAGAATGGTGACTTCGAGGTTTACAGTGATGCTTCAAAGGAAGGTCTAGGATGTGTTTTGATGCAAGACTCGAGAGTCATTGCATATGCTTCGCGCCAATTGAAACCTCATGAAGCGAACTACCCAACGCACGACTTGGAGTTGGCGGCAGTCGTGTTCGCTCTGAAAATATGGAGACACTACCTTTATGGGAGAAAGTGTCGGATGTTCACAGACCACAAAAGCCTCAAATACATATTCACTCAAAAAGAGCTAAATCTGAGACAACGGAGATGGTTGGAACTAATCAAGGACTATGATCTCGAAATTTCTTACCACGAAGGGAAGGCCAACGTAGTAGCCGATGCCTTAAGCCGGAAGACCCAACATGTGGCGAATTCGTTGGTGATTCCGCCGGCATTATATATGGACTTGGCAAGATTGAGCTTAGAACTAGTGCATTCGGGCACTGTAAATGAAATGGTCAACGCCATGGTAGTCGAATCAACCATATTTGACGAGATCAAACTCGCCCAACCGGGCGACGCAAAGTTGGAAAGGATTAAGGAGAACATTGCCAACGGGAAGGCAATAGGATTTGCTATCCATGAGGACGGAAGCATTCGTTTCAAGGGAAGATGGTGTGTACCACAAAAATGCGTGGAGATAAAACAAAGATTGATGGAAGAAGGGCATAACACACCTTACTCGGTTCACCCTGGAGGCGACAAATTATATAAGGATTTGAGGAAGATTTACTGGTGGCCGAGGATGAAGAATGAAGTGGCAGAATTTGTAGCGAGATGCCTCACGTGCCAAAAGGTCAAAGCCGTGCGACAGAAACCCTTAGGATTGATGCAACCATTGGAAATCCCGAGTTGGAAGTGGGATAGTATCTCTATGGATTTCGTTTCGGGATTACCACGATCACCAAGAGGAATGAATAAGATATGGGTGATTGTCGATAGGCTAACGAAGACGGCCATTTTTATTCCAATGAAGGACACTTGGACCATGGACCAATTAGCAAGAGCGTATATTGACAATGTGGTACGAAGACACGGGGTACCACATGACATTATCTCCGATAGAGACAGTAGATTTGTCTCTCACTTTTGGACCAAGTTACAAGAAGCCCTCGGTACGCAGATTAAGATGAGCACCGCATTCCACCCAATGACGGATGGACAAACTGAGAGAACAATCCAAACGTTGGAAGACATGCTGAGAGCTTGCGTCCTAGAGTTTAAGGGTAGCTGGGAAAATCATTTACCCCTAATTGAATTTTCCTACAACAATAGCTACCATGCTAGCATCGGCATGGCACCATTCGAGGCATTGTATGGTCGAAGGTGCCGAAGTCCGTTGAGTTGGGAAGGGAGTGATAAGACAGTGATAGTAGGACCACAACTCGTAGAAGATATGACCCAACAAATCAAAGTGATTCGAGGAAAGATGAAAGCGGCCCAAGACCGACAGAAAAGTTATGCCGATGTGAGACGGCAAGACCTAGAATTTCAAGTTGGGGATAAGGTCATGTTAAAGATATCACCGATGAAGGGGGTTATGCGTTTTGGCAAACGAGGAAAGTTAAGCCCTCGATATATAGGACCTTATGAAATTCTAGAAAAAGTCGGGAATTTAGCATATCGTCTAGCCTTACCGCCACAATTGGCTAGAGTTCACAACGTGTTCCACATATCACAATTGAAGAAGTATGTGCACGATCCGACCCATGTACTCCAACCGGAAGGAATTGAATTGGATGATGACTTGAGCTATGAGGAAATTCCGGTACGAATACTCGATGTTAAGGAGAGAGTAACAAGGAACAAAGCCGTGAGAATGGTCAAGATTCTTTGGTCGAACCATGAAAGTGAAACGGCGACATGGGAGTTAGAATCCGACATGAAGGAGCGTTACCCGACCCTATTCCAAAACGGTGCAACCGCAGTTATGGGGACATAACTGTAATCTTAAGGGGGAGAGGATGTAACGACCCGAATATTTTGTATCCCAAATGAACAAATTCTAATTGTTTTGAACTACGTAATGACTTGATCCCTTCACAGGGTACGTAGGCAACTTGGAAATTTCAATTCTGGGTTCAGTCGAATAATATCAAACAACAAAACACAATGACACAACCACAATCAATCAATCGGTCAATAAGTCGCGCAACTTCGGGGACGAAGTTGATTCTTAAGGAGGGTAGATTGTAATACCATAGAAATTGCCCGATATATATGTATGAATATATATATTTTGATCAATTCACTAAGTAGATTTTTAATCAAATCTATATATATTTATATGTTCAAATATGTGCTTAAAGATTAGTATATTATTTTCTACAAAACATACTTTAAAAAAATTATATATATTTGTCTTTTCAAATAAATATATGGATTTCAATATCAAGTGTAATAAGTATATGGTTCATAGAATATTTTAAATCCATATACAAGTTTATATACACATATATACCTTGGTCTTGAAATAATCTTTCCAAACATGTACACATGTATATACATGTATATATTTACATGTTTAAATTATAATGAGAATTATCTATTTTCTATATATCCTTGATTAATCATTCTACCCATATTTTTTTTTTTATGAATTATTCTAGAATGCCATAATATAATTGGGAATAATTTGACTATGGTTTGAAATTGTAGGGTGGAATATTAATCATATCTTGTCATTTTCAAATAAAGAATATATTCCTTTTTGAAGCTATGTATGACTTACAAGATCACAAAAATTCCCACATTATGATTTTTTTTTTTAAGATAAGAATCTTAATATATATATATATATAAAAAAAAAATTAAAAAAAAAAAAAAAAAAAGTTACTGTAGCATGCTACTGTAGCACGCTACTGTAGCATGCTACTGTAGCAGTCGGGATTTTTGTGTTTTTGGGACTTTTTGCCATTTTTTTGGGTCCCAAAGGTGGGAATCTTGATCTATCACGGGTGTGGCATCTTTTTGGATGTTATGTAATCAATCCCATCCCCATTCTCAGCCATTTTCATCAATCATTCACCCCAAACTCTCCAAAAACTCTCCCAAAAGCCAAACACTCTTCCGACGAACTTCCGGCGACTTTCCGACGAGTTTCCGGCAACCAAATCCAACCAAGGTAGGGTGTAGATCAAGGATTTGCAGGCATTGGATTGTTGGTAAGGTGTAAATCAAGTTTACTTATTGCTTTAAGATCATAATCAACCTTCTAACTTACGGATCTTTACTTGCAAAACACGTTCGTAGCCAAAGGAGAAGAAGAACGTGTTGCGTAGATCCGTTCGTGGCGATTTTGGACAAATCGATCAACTCTAGAACGTTCAAGAACTCACTCACTGTAAGTTAATAACTTACATATCAATATGGGTGGTTTAAAGACATCCGAAACATTGGATCTTAAACGAAACGTTGAAATCAAACCTAAAAACCCCAATCTACGTATTTTCTGAAATCCGACCAAAACTCTTACTTCGAGCGTTCAAACCTGAAAACTCAAAACTAAGATTTTGATCCTAAGATCTTAAGCTATATTGTGTAAAAATTTCAGAGATTTTCATCAAGTTTTGATACCCCAAATCAAGTCGGACATATTCCGCGTTTTTAAAAAATTTCAAAAGTTGACAGATTTCATAACCGAACTTGATGAGCTTATTTCTATCATTTCTAGTCCAAACCAATCTTCATGATCTAAACAAAAGTTGTAGATCTATGAGTCTTGAATACCTCTGTAAAATTTCATGCACTTTCATTAAGATTTGCTATCCCAAACCGCGTCGAACATATTCTGTGGTGCATGAACCTTTCGGAAACTGAGACAGATTTTAAGACCAAACTTAGTAGATTAATCTGACTTAATCCGTGATGAATTTGCATAATTTGCCTCTAATAAAACTTGTTTATTTTGGTGTCTTTTAAGTGCCTGTAAATTTTCAGAATTTTTGGAGTTCATTTGACATGTTAAAAAGTCAAATCTTTGACAGATGTCAAACCTGAATCCTGACAGCTTTTTGTTTGTGTAGAAAACTTGATTTTTGACATGCTTCCCATCATTTTTCCCAAAAACTCAAAACATGAAAGTTGTTCATTGGGATGTATTTGAGCTACTGTGAAAATTTCAGATTAATCGCCTAAGAAATGGATTTTTAAACTGAAAAGGCGTAAACTGTGACATCGATCGGTTTTAAACTTGTGAAATTTTGAAATCTCTAAACAACGATCGAAATCTTGTGATACGATAAAGTTGTATTTTTGGAAATCCCGTTACACTAAAGTTGAAACGATATCGGTTTCATTGGGGGGTGAGTGCTCTGCAGGGTGCCCTCCTAATTATTCATTTTGTGCCTAAACGGCAATGATGATTACGCGCGAAAGATTGCCAAAATGGCATCTTATATTTTTGGGCCTATCCTCTCGGGTGTATCCGTATGGGTTACTCGAGGCTTGACGGAGCGGTACTGGATATGGCGTATTTGGTCACAAGAGACCAACGGCCTACCCTCTCGAGTGTATCCGTATGGGATACTCGAGGCTCGACGGAGTGGTACTGGGTATGGCGAATCGGCTGCGGCCGCCGGAATACCGGCTAAATGAGATGATACTTATGAAATTGGCTGAGGCCGCCGGAGCACCGGCTAAATGATACTATTGATATTGGCTGCGGCCGCCGGATCACCGGCTAAATGATATATATTGTTGAGATGATAGCGTAACGGGAAATATATTAAAAAGCTCAGATTTTATGAAATTGGCTACGGCCGCCGGATTGCCGGCTAAATTAAATATTGTTGAGATGGAGGCGTATCGGGGAGAATTTTTAAAAGCTCAAATTTTTATTTACTTACTTACGGCATTATTCATGTTTTTAAATCATGTCTTAAATAATTGCCCATGCTTAAGTTTTAAATGATGAAATTAAATGTGTCTTTAAAGTATGCAATTATAATCACATTTTTTTTATAAAATGTTTTTATGCATGGCAAAAAGTTTTATCTTAATTATTAAAAATCTAACCCCTTTATTGCTATGTAAGGATTGACTTACTCAGTATTTTATAATACTGATAAAAACCGTTGTTCATTTTTTTTTTCTGTTACAGAGTACGGAGCATGATCACTCATTGGGGGATCATTTTGGACACTTAATTATTTATTTTACGTGACTTGCATGAACGGGTCTGTTTAACCCGTGGTTTGGCCATGTCGGCCCTATATTTTAAATTCCGCTGCGTACTTTATATTCTCGCTGCAACTCTGATGTAGTATTTTTAAATTACTTATGAATGGGCTGTTTGAACGTATTAAATTCTGAAAAACCATAGCCTTGCATCTCTTTAGTGAGCTCGGAGAAACCGTGTCTTGCTAGGGAGGTGTGGCGGTGGCATCCCGGCCTGGGTTACCAAAACCGGGGTGTTACAAAAAAAACAACATAGAAGTTCACAAAAGCTGTCTCAACACCTTGGAACAACACAATGCCTTGAACTGCTACATATGGATCTTGTGGGTCCAACAGAGGATGGAAGCTTGGGAGGTAAAAGATATATTTTTGTTTGTAGTGATGAATTTTCTCGATATAGTTGGGTTAATTGTCCCAGGGGAAAGAGTGATGCTTTTAAAGCCTTCATTAAATTGCACAATCGAGTTATGAACAAGAAATATTACAAGGTCAAGCCCATTCAAAGTGATCATGGATGTGAGTTTAAAAATAAATCATTTGAAGAATATTGTTCAAGTTATGGAATCAAACATGAATTCTCAGCACCCAAGACGCCTCAAAAAAATGGATTGGTGAAGAGAAAGAACAAGACTCTATATGAGATGTCCAGAGTTATGCTAAGTGCAAAAGATGTAGCTGAGTTTCTTATGGAAGGGTAAAAAGACTTTAGTTACATATTTCCATATTTTTGGCAGAAAATATTTTATTTTGAATGATAAGGAGCACATGGGCAAATTAATTGAAAAGACCCTGGAACAAACTTTTGTTGGTTATTCAACCACAAGTAAGGCCTTTTAAATATATAATCCTAAGTCAAGGAAGGTGCTTAAATATGTCCATGTAATTGTTGAGGATACACTGTGTAATGAAATTTCAAAATATACTCATGAGGAGATCACTGATGGACTAACAAAAGGTCAATGGGAAAGTCAGATGCATGTTTAGGAGAAAGAAAAAGCTACTGAAAAGGAGGAGTCCAATGCCTAATTCGAAAACCATATCGAACTCCACCTGCTAAGCAGGCAAAACAACAAGTTGAACTTAATAGAAGCATTCAAAGATATCATGATCCAAAAGATATAATTGGAAATTTGAATGAAAAATGGAGAAACAGTGCCAATAAGAGGATTGACTATAGGGAATTTTCTAGCCTACCTTCACATCAAAGATTGAACCCTCAATAGTTGGTCTTGAAGAGGCATTGCAAGATGAACAATGGATTAGTGCCATGTAAGAAGAACTCCTTCACTTGAAATGAATGATGTATGGACTTTAGTGGAAAAACTATAGGAGACAAACGTGATTGGCATCAAATAGATCTTTCGAAAAAAAAAGTGATGAGAATGGCAACATCATAAGAAAAAAGGCTCGACTTGTTGCTCAAGGGTATACATTTGCACCGGTAGCAAGACTTGAGGCAGTGAGACTCTTATTCTCCATTGCATGCACATTAGGGTTCAAGTTATATCAAATGGAAGTTAAGAGTGCATTCTTAAACAAATGGTTGAAAGAGGAGGTGTACATTGAACAACTAAAAGGATTTGAAGATCCACACCATCCAAACTATAGTATAAACTCAATAAAGTTATCTAACGACTGAAGCAAGCTCCAAGGGCCTGGTACGAAAGATACTCAATCTATCTTGTTGGAAGTGGAATCTCATACAAGACCATGGTCATTAAAACAAAAACAGAAGGAATTATCATTGCTCATATATATGTGGATGATATTATATTCGGATCCACATCACATGTGCTTAGACAAATTCATCGAATTTATGGGTAAGGAATTTGAGATGAGTATGGTTGGTGAACTGACATACTTTCTTAGTTTGCAAGTAGCTCAAAAGAAAGACAAATTTTTCATGAGTCAAACAAAGTATGCCCTAATATTTTAAGAAAATTCAGCATGGAGTCGAGCAAGCTTGTTCCAACACCGATTGGAACTAGTGACAAACTATCCAAGGACCCCAGTGGACAAAGTGTAGACCAAAAACTCCACAGAAGCATTACCGGGAGCACGTTGTATCTTGCTGCCAGTAGACTTGACCTAAGCTACGCAGTTGGTGTTTTTTAAGGCAGCAAAACGAGTGATCAAATATGTTGTTGGAACTACTGACTTGGGACTATGGTACTCTAAAGAATCTAGCTTGCAACTAATTGGCTACAATGTCGCAAATCTGGCAGAGAATGTTGATGATCAAAAAGGCACCACTGGGGGTGTTTTTATGTGGGAATTAATCTTGTCGGTTGGTATAGCAAGAAGCAAAGTTCAAAATCCTTGTTCATTGTCGAGGCCAAATATATAGTTGCTAGAGGTTGTTGCGCACAATTATTATGGATGAAACAAATGCTCAAAGACTATATAGAATTCATTAGAAAGTGAAACTTTGACTCGTCTGTCGCTATTCTAAGACATCCCCTGCGCATCAAAGCAGACAAAGTAGAAAGAGAAACCACACTAACATAAAGTGGAATAAATTGGAACATTAAGACACATACTTGCCCAAAGGATCCCGAAAGGAGACTCGTTGAACACCAAAAATCAATTACAACAAATGAAAATCTATTCCCAAAATCGCACCAAAATTAGTGAGGCCAAAGATCACCAGTTCTACCATGAATTCACAGCCTTCGATTCCCAATATTGCATCCTACCACATATGATCACTTCGAATAATATTGCCTAAATCATAGAAATTTGCATCTGTTAGGGCACCAATGGTCCTACTCCATGATCATGTATGAAATTTAAAGCACAAATGAGCACGAGGTTCCGGAATTAAACACAACAATCGCGTGATGGTTCTAGAGCACAAATGAGGATGAGGTTCCAGTATTAATAAATATTCTAGCCTCTGCCAGTTGTGATACGACAAACATCAAGACTTATACGATAAGTTTATCGTATGGGAGTACATGTCGTATTAAGTCTCAATACTTAGAATATCTTCATCTCTTCTCCAAATTGCGCTTCCTGAAATCTTGTTGAAATATTCGAGATGTTGAATCCTTAGGAACCCATTATTGAATTTCCTGGCTGGCACCTTCCTTGATTGACATTGTTCTAGCGTAGACCCTCCGTTGACTTTGGGCCTACTACTTTTACGATACACTTCCGGTAGCCTTCAACGAATCTTTGATCAGACTCCGACAATTTTCCGGCAACGATAGTGGAGGTGGCTTTCGTACTTGCATCTGAAGACCAGTCTTGTGTCTGATTCAGTCCATTGGGTCCTGGGCTCTTCAAATATTCCTCTAACTGGATCATCAAGTGGTGCTTTAGACTGGTGGCTTTCTTCAGTTCCAGTTTATTTGTTTCTTGCAAGAAAAATTGAGAGACGTAGGGATTGATAGTATGTTTGTTCCGAAAACTATGCCATCCTTGTCCCAAATTCATCCTTAAAATTGCAATTAATATTTTTTTCCAACAATTCAAGACAACTCAAAATTATTTTCAGGTATTATATATGTAATATATACTAGTTTAACCCGCCCGCGCTAGGCTTAGATTAAAATATTGATAGGAAACATTATAAGTGAAAATAATTTTCTCTTATCATTATCATTATTTATAAGTGAAAAACACCATTCAAATTGACTCACAATAATTCTAAAAACAGTCGTGAGTACTAGCAGTAAAAATAATTATTATTTTGTAAGACATTGTTAACAGACAGCAAAAGGATAATATTCCAACATTATTGATGATAGCATGAGGAGGTCTTGAATGTGCATTCCATGCTTCAGCAAATCTCGCAACAGAATCCAGCAAGGGAAGATAAAGTTCCAAAACCATAATGTAGAAAGTGGTTGAAAATAAATTAATGAACGTGAAATTCAAAACATAATACTCCCTCCGTCCCATTTAAGATGTCTTGTTTGATTTCTGCACACAATCCAATGCACTTTTTAAATCGATCATATCTCAAAATATATATAAGTAAAAATTATGTGAAATATATATTCTAAAACTACACGATTAGACGAATCTAACAAGACCGAATCGACTATTTTTTAAAATATTTACTTGCAATAATATGAGTCAAAGTTAAACAATGAACAGTGCCAAAAAGTCAAACATGACGTCTGAAGTGGGACGGAGGGAGTATATATGTTAAAAGATTATGAATTTTAAGAGCAGCCGATATTGAGAATAGATTAGATCAACAAATACTAATGGTAGATTTGATTAAATATATTTGGTAGATAGCACAATTCAATTAGCTAATGACATATTTTTTTATGTCAATGATTGTCAAGTAAAAAAAAAAAGAAGAAGATATTATGACATATTGAAAAATATATGATGCAATATGCAATTTCGTTCAAACTCTAGCATATTGATCCAAATATGTTGCCGAATATGCTATTTACTAAACAAACATATAGACCTTGTTTGTCAATTAGATGTTAATTGTTGACTACATGAGCAATAAATTTATCAAATTTAGTAGTTTGATAATTTCGAGACCAACTCTTCACCTACAATAAGCTAAAATCCAAACTTCTATGTGCAACGGTTTAAAAAAGAGTCGATTGGACACTGTTTTAAGTTATTTTATTTTTTTTTAAAAAAAAGTTACTTTATCTCATATTGTCTCACCAATTAGCTGATTCGATTTAGCTGATTTATCAAACAGGGGCACTGTAACACCACGATTTTGATAACCCAGGCCGGGATGCTACCGCCACACCTCTCAAGCAAGACACCATTTCATTTGAGCTCACTTGAGAGATGCTAAGGCTAAGGTATTTTAGAATATAATTTAAAATCAAGCTCAATAGTTTTAATTTGAAACTAATAGTATAACATTCATATAATAAGAGTAAATAGCAGTGGAAAGAAAGAGTACGGACCACCATGGCCAAAATGCAGTGTACAATTAAAGTTTAAATAAAATGCAGCATAACGATAGTGTCTTTAGTTCCCAAGCCTCAATGAATGCACGTGCTCATATGCCTTTGCACCCTGAGAGAAAAGTTAAACAAAGGGTTTTATCAGTATATAAAATACTGAGTAAGTTAACCCCTAACATAACAATAATGGGTTTAAAAATATTATTAATAAAAATTCACTTTTTTTACTCATGCACATTTTTAATAAAACATAAAAAGATATTTTGACAGAATTAATAAGAAGGACTTAAAGGCAAGATTTAAAAACGCATTTACAATATAAAGGGGCGTATAAAATATTATACACAATAATTTAAAAATTTAAATGAAAGCGCGGACAGAAATTTAAAGCATGTATAAATAAGTAACGTATTTGAGTCTTTTAGTTTTCCGTTATACTAAGAGTAGGACGTCACGTCCTTGGGGAATCGAACCCGCGAGAACACAAATACATCCTAGGGAATCGAACCCATAGGAGTCAATAATATCCTGAGGAATCGAACCCGCAGGAAAACTACACCTTGGGGAATCGAACCCGCAAGGTAAGTGAATGCAGCGGACCCTATACAGACATACTACGGAGCCCTAGATAACCCATACGGATACATCTAGGAGTATAGACTCATACATCACCAATCATGATACCATTTTGGCACAATTATCTTAAAAATCATCATCGCCTGTTTTGTCACGAAGTGAACAGTTAGAGGGCCACCCTGCAGAGCCCTCACCTCCTAATTCGCAAGTGGAGATCTAGCTCAATCTAGTGTAACGGGTTTTTGAAATCGTTTTTATCATTTTAACAAGAATTCCAAATTATAAGTTTAGAAAAGTTCAATTTCAACAAGTGTATCAAGTGTCCACGACACAGTTTACACCGTCCGACTTTAAATATCCATCCTTAGGGCGAACGTTATGAAATTCATACAGTAGATTCATAACACCAATACGAAGAAATTTCATTATAGCAAGTTTCTCAAAATAAGGTACGGATCTAAGCCAAAAATCGAGATCGCTAGAGAAACTACGTACTGTCAGAATCCAGATTTGGCGGACTATTTCAAAATGAGTTTTCGACATATCAAACAACTTCCAAAAAGTATGAAAATTTATGGAAATAAAATAGACATAATAACGTACAAGTTTTAATTGCATTACAAAGTTTAGTTCTGAACGGACTTGTGTAAAAACACTGATCTAATTCGAATTCAAAAGCAGGTTTTCAAATTACAACAGAAATGCAGAACGAACCAGATCTAATTTGAGAATCAAAATATCGACCAAAATTCATGAAATTTTTGTACAATATTCTTCAGTGTGTTTTAAACAAGTTTGTAGTTTTACATTTTTCTGTTTGAATCTAAAGAGGTGCGAATTACTAGATATCAGAAAACGCGTAGGGTGAGTTCTTTAGTGAAAGATTTCATGTATTTTACTTCTATTACCTGAACCATCCGATTTAAGCCTCCCAAATTTGGTATGATAAGAACTAACTTATTGGAGATAAGATCTAGGGTCTTGGATGTCGTTCGAACAGCCTCCGGAACCTCCAAGCGAGTCCAACTCTCTTCGTTTCCTTCTCTTCGGTCCCGGTTTATAATTATAAGAGAGAAACCTAATGTTAACTCTATGATTGTCCAAAATACATGATATAAGGATTGAAACTTTCCCTTACCACCAACCTACGGCTATGGAGGTCGAGATCCCGTCCAAGGTGTCATCTTCTTCATCGAAGCCGTCCACAACACTCACAACTAGGGTTTTTCGAACTTTGAAGGTGGGAGGGATTTTTGGTGCTTGTTGGAATGGATCTAGGGGTTGGATATGGGGTATAAGTCGTCCACAACGACTTCAACACGTCCCTGGGTCAGTTGGGGAAGTCTTGGGCCGAAAGAATGGAGGAAACCTCGAAAAATCCGGATTCGGTTGGACGAATCCCGCCATGGATGCAGCAGCCTGCTGGCGTGCTGGTGGGGCGGTTTTTGATGATTTCTGCGCGACGACAGCGCGGCCTTGGCCTGGGCTTATGCTTGGGCCGGGCTGTGCTATCCTATTGGGCCTTTTCTACTCTCTTTTTGGGCTTTTCTCCTTCGATTTTCTTGGGCTTATTCATTGGGCTACTCTTGGACTAAAAATTCCTCGTTTCAATCTATTTTGGACTCAAATTAATTACGAAATCGAAATCTTGAATTCATTTTTGAATAATTCCCGCGCAATAATTTATTTAAATAAAATATTTCCGTCTCCACGAGACTTTTTGAATTTAAATTCATTTAATCGTGAATTTAATTTCATTTCTTTTGGTCTTAGTCCATCGAATAGTTCCGCACTTCCTTTCCCTCATTTATTCCATTTCAAATTTCGACTCATCCAAGGTTTGAATTCAAATTTTTGAATTTTATCGGCATGTCATTTCTGAGCAATAATTTATTTTAAATTATTTTCGTCTTCTCGAAAATATTTCGGCCTTGTTTGAATTAAAAAAATTAATTTTGTTTCATTTGGACGTTAATAAAAATCTCAGGTATTACCGGTATAGGCTGGTCAAATCTATTTATGATAAATGTTCCCCAATATGCTTATAACCAAATAACCTTTTATATCTTAATATTACAAATGGAATAAAATCATGTGACAGGTCCCGAAAGATGAACACTGTAAATACGTGTTGTGCCCACAACTTGTACACAATCAAAAACAAATAACAAGGCTAAAAACAAAATGCAGAATAAACAGACAACACCAATATTTATTTACCCAGTTCGGATCATCCGATCCTACATCTGGGGGATCCCAATCCAGGCATATTTCACTATCAACCAAGGCAAAAAGGGAAAACCCATCTGTTTACAATAGACAACCCTTCAACAGTTCCACAATAGGACTCCCTTTTGTCACCTAGACCAACTCCAGGTAGGAACAGAGAATAGTGCCTATACCAGTCACTAAACATGCTGAAATCACCCTTTAATCCTAATGCTAGACTAAGCAAGCTTCTACCCTTGTGATAACTACTCCCCAGGTTAAGTTTAAACACTCAACAACCAAAGAACATAGCTCTAAGAACTTTTAAAACATAAATCTTGCAAAGTGAAGAAATGCTAGCTAAACTCATGAAGAACCTCATGTTCTTCCTTCAATCTACAGCCTTCAAATCTGTCAATATGTTTTCGATGTAAGCTCCAGTGTTACAATCACCCAATGATTGACGCATTACCCTAAAAATACGGAGGGCTCGGATAACCAGGCCCATAGGCTGGGCAAAAGCCCTTGACAGCGGTCACCCTAACAACTTTTGTCTTTTCTGCTCAGGCGTCAGGTTATGAGCTTGGTTGTGTTCACATCCCTCACACAACGATCATCTGCACAAGAGTTTTAAGCAAAAAAACCCAACAATCTCCCCCTTTGTGTGATGATCGTTCAAAATAATATGTGGGATGTAGAACCAACAATTATAGCAATGAAAATCATGAATACAGGAAATTATGATCATGCAATCAAAAGAAAAGCAAATCCTTATATTCTACTACCCCCCCCCCCCCCCCCCCCAGCCATCATTCAACTCTAAATCCTAATCCAACCAAACAAAAATAACATGCAAAGCATCAAGTAATGCAGGGCAGCAAAACATTAAAAACCAAATACCAAAAGTTTTAAAGTTTGCAACAGTTCAAAGTTGTTGTACCCAAGCAGTAATCACAACCTGCATGCAGCATCAGCCATCCCATGATACTCCCCCTTTTTGAATGATCAATCAGATTTAGTCTCCTCAGAGTCAGCTTGAGGATCAGGTTCACCTAAGGATATGGGAAACAACAAAGTCAACCTATGAAGTCTCCTCTTGAGCCCAAGCATGTCATGGCTCTTAGAATTCAGCTTCAGACTGATTGCATTCATCTCCTCCTTCATATGCTGCATCAATTCATCCCTAGTATTGGGAGATCCAAACTTGAAATCATTGTGAAAAGTAAAGTTTGAACCAGGCTTATGCTTTTTAATCTTTATAGAAGACCCCCCCTGCAAAGCAGCTATGCCCTGTTTCTCACAAAACAAAGAGATTATTCCAGGAAATGGCAACAAAGTATTCTTGTCAATCTTGGAACTAGCAAATTCCACCATTTTCTCCAGAACAATCCATCCATAGTTGACAATCTCAGGGCAGTGATCAATGGAGTACAACAGCTTTCCCATAATTGTGCTAAGTTGAGAGTTGTTCGATGTATGAAACACATTAGTAGCACAGACTTTGAACAGCAAGAGTACTTCATAGTCAATTCAGTGGGAATCACACCAGTTCTACCAAAGGATGTCTTCTTCTTATTGGATATCTCAAATGCAATCCTATCCACAGGCTTTCAGCAAATCAAATGGATCAGAAATCTCCTGAAACAGTGGTAGTGTCAACAACTCATTCACAACATTGGGTGAGAAACTAAGCAATTTTCTTCTCACATAAACTTTGCAGAACCAAGGGGATGCAGGGTCAAGCAAATCAGGGCTGACATTGGCATAAAATTCACGAACTAAAGAAGGACTATACCACTTCAATTTAGATGACCAAAAACTGAGATGCTTGTTATGTAAATAGTCAACATACCCGGCATCTCTATAAAAAATGTGTGAACCTTTCTTCTTCAATAAATCCCCTTTCCCTCAGTGTGCATTCTTCGAAGTTCTTGGCATTTTCAGTGAAAAATTTCTCTGAAAAGGCATCCAATTCATTTAATTTTAGGAATATCCTTTGTCTTTGATTTCTTACTCCGTTTACTCTTCGTGGTAGGTTTGCTGGAAGATGTTGTTGCCGGTGCCTTTCTTTTTGGTGCCCGAGATCTCAAAATTCTCAAACTCTCGGCCAAGGTAGCAGTCTCTTCATCAATATCGGCCGTATTCATTGGAACCTCTCGAGGTTGTTGTGGTTCAGAAGTGCCAACATCATCAGGGTCACCAAAAAGTACCTTCGTGGGCGTTCTTCCTTCAACATTCGGGGGTGAAGAATCTTGAGGCTCAGACCCACCATTTCCACAAACATTCGCTTCCTCATCCGCAGTTTGGCCTTGGACATTCAAATCAGGGACTCCCGAGGCAACATCGTCTCCCTTTGCCTGAGCGGTCTCATTTTCCTTCTCTTGCTCGGCCACGACTTCATCAGTTGCTCGCTCAATCAATTCTCGAGCATCTTGAAAGTTTTTAGACTCAGATACCTCTTTCTGCGGTGGCCTGTACTCCGAATTATCAACAAAAAGTGGTACGACATCAACTGGGTCGTCGGGAATTCATCTAAAGGATTATTCTGAGATTAAGACGCCATTTTTGCTATTACTTCCGAGAGGAAAACTGATTTCGTGAGAGCAATTTGAATGCTTGAAAATGGGAGAGAAACGCAGAGACGGTTTCAAAAAGGTGATAGGACACCTGGCATAAAGCTGTCGGTTACCACCCCTCTACTGCCCGTTGCAACTGCCACGTGTCCACTACCACCCCTTACTCCTTCATTCTCCGATTCTCCTTATCCGGTCACCTCTCATTCTTTCAGATAAGTGGGCCATTTGATAAACAATATCAAAGAAAACCAGGCCCACCACCGAATCTTCTCAATCCAGAAAGCAAAGGCCTAAGCCTCTTCTCAACTCTTCAAATCTGCTTGAGTCTAGAGGCTTAGTTAAGATGTCAGCCAGTTGTGCACACGACGCAATTTGTATGATCTCACAAATTTTGTCTTCCACCAAATCCCTTGTAAAAAGGAATCTGATATCAATATGCTTGCTCCTGCTATGATTCACAGGATTTTTGTTGATGTTAATGGCACTGGTGTTGTCACAATGCACTACAAAGCTGTCCTAAGAACTTCATAATCCAACAACATTTGTCTCATCCAAATAAGTTGAGTGCAACAATGTGCAGCCGCAATGTACTCTTGTAATACCCGTAAGTTTTATGATACGGAATAGAATTTAATCCGAAGAGCGAAGGGATTTCGATTCCGAAAACCCGTAGAGTCGGAATTACACCGGAGTCATAAGACGACGAATTAGAAGCCGACAAATCCAAAACCGGCGGACTTAAGATTTCAAATACGAAATCAATTTCAAGTCGAAATAAATCTAAGATAGGAATCATAATCCGAGAATGACCCGAAAATATCGAGCCCCAAAATGTAGAATGATAGAAGTCCGAAAGAGAGGAGAAAAGACCCGACGGATCGCACGACCCGGTCCGGACCGTAGTCCGGACCGGAGCCGCACGGTCTCCGCGCGGCACCGCGCCACCACCGCGCCATGGCGCAGAGACAGCTGCTTCGCGCGATTTCAGCGTTTTCTTGCCTAAATTGCGACCCCGACTAAGGAAAGTCGATCTCAGTCGGGGGAAAGGCTTCTAGATCGAGGTAGGACTGATCTCCCACCCATTTTCAGTCTTCCAAACCCTTTCTTCATCCCAAAATTCTTCCAAAACCAAAACCACAAAGTTCCAACCTTCCGACGACTTTCCGACGACTTTCCGGCGACCAAACCCGACCGATGAGGCGTGTAAATCAAGGATACCGACCTTGGATTGTTGGTAAGGGTTAGATTAGTTCCTTTGTCGTTTATAGTCATAATCATCATTCTAACTTACGGGTTTTTACTTGTAAACGCGTTCGTGGCCAAAGGAGAAGGAGAACGTGTTGCGTAGATCCGTTCGTGGCGATTTTCGACGACCCGATCGACCGTAGGACGTTCAAGAACTCACTAACAGTAAGTCAATACCTTTCATGTCAATGCGGGTGGTCTAGGGGCATCCGGAACATTGGATTTGAAACAAAACATTTAATCTGTGATTTAAAAACACCAATCTGCGTGTTTTCTAAAATCCGACCAAAACTCCTACTTCGAGTGTTCAAACCGAAAAACTCAAAACTAGGATTTTGATCCTAAGATCTTAAGCTATACTGTGTAAAAACTTCAAAGATTTTCATCGAGTGTTGATACCCCAAATCATGTCGGACATAATCTGTGATTTAAGGAATTTTTGGAAAACTGACAGTGCACTTTGTCAAACTTGATGAACATGTTTCTATCACTTCTAGTCATAATTAATATTTGTGATGTAAACAAAAGTTGTAGATAATCATGTCTAGTATGTGTCCACAACATTTCAGAATTTTTGGAGTCCATTTGATGAGTCGAAAAATTGGATTTTGAAACTGTGTCGAACCTGAATCCTGACAGCATATCGTTTGTGTAGAAAACTTGGTTTTTGACATGTTTCCCTTCTTATTCCGAAAAACTCGAACATTAAAAGTTGTTCGTTAGGATGTTTTTGATATACTGTGAAAATTTCAGATCAATCGCCTTTGTATTGAATTTTTAAACTAAAAAGGCATAAACTGTGACAACGAACAATTTTTAACTTGTGAGATTTTGAAGCTTCTAAACAAATGACCGAAACCTTGTTATATGATAAAGCTATATTTTCGAAATTCCAATTACATTAAAGTTGAAACGATATCGGTTACATAGGTAGGGGTGAGTGCTCTGCAGGGTGCCCCTCTAGCCTTTCTCTGCGTGCCTTTAATAGACGAGAGAAGTTGAATGAAAAAGTACGCCAAAACGGCAATGTATTTTGGGCCTACACTCTCGGGAGTATCCGTATGGGTTTTCCGAGGCTCCGGAGTTGTACTGGGTATGGCGGATAGGCTGCAGCCGCCGGGCTACCGACTAAATGAAAACTTACGAAATGGGCTGCGGCCGCCGGATCCGGCTAAATTAAATATTGTTGAGATGGTGGTGTACCAGGGAAAAATTTAAAAAGGCTTAGAGTTATTTATTTATTTAAGTCATTATTTATGCATTTAATTTATGTCTTAAATTTATATCCATGCTTAAATTATTATTCATGAATTTAAATGTGTTTTTAAAGTATGCAACTTAAATTCTTATTTTTAGATTGGTAAATAAAATGTTTTATATGCATGATGAGTAATATAATCTTAGTTATTAAATTGAACCCCTTTATTGCTATGTTAGGGTTGATTTACTCAGTATTTTATGATACTGATAAAATTATTGTTTTCCCTTTTTTTCAGAGTATGGCGATAATGCATAAGCATGTGCATTTGGGGGACTCCTTTTGAACAGTACTTTATCGTTTTATTAAACATGCGTATTGGGTCTGTTTAACCCGAGTTTTGGCCATGTCGGCCCTATCTTTAAATTCCCGCTGCAAATTATTATTACTGTCATGTGTGGATGATGTTACATTATTATTTTTAAGTAATTCCGGACTTGTTTTCAAAACTTTTTCCAATACCCATAGCCTTGCATCTCTTTAGCAAACTCGGAGAATCCGTGTCTTGCTAGGGAGATGTGGCGGTGGCACCCCGGCCTGGGTTACCAAATCCGGAGTATTACAAGTTGGTATCAGAGCCCGAAATATTTTTAAAGCTATTATTATTAATTTTAAACTAGTATTGTTTTTAAACCATTATTTTTAAAACCATTATTGTTTTAAAACTCTTATTTTCGAGCCTAATTTTTTTTCTAGCCCAATATTGAATTATTATGTTGAGCCCAATTATTTTGGCCCAATACCCATGTTTTCTTTCCTTAGTCCAAATTATTACTTTTGGCCCAATATAGTGGCCCAAACCTTTTTTCCTAATTTTTGGATTATCCATAAGGATAAATTTATTTTTAAAACCCATGGATAAATAAACACATGCATAAATTTAATTTTATTGGGGGATTGCATATGCATATTACATGTAGATTTAAATTCATGCATATCCTAACCTTGCTTGGAAAATGTTCTAACTCTAACCTCCCTTGTTGACATTAGATGGCGGAACCAAACGCGAACATGATCAACCTTATGATGAGATTGATCGACGCGCATCTCGAATCACCACAAAATGTAAACAATTTCAAACTGCGGGTAGAACAACTGGAGGCTAACATTGTGATACCCCGTAATAATTTATTTTTGGAGTTCGACTCGATAAGATGTATCCTAAATCATAAATAAACAAATTCAAATTGTTTTGAACTACGTTATGGCTTGATCCCTTCACAGGGTACGTAGGCAGCTTAGAATTTTTAATTCTAAGTTCAGTCACAAAATAATAAAATAAACAAAAGGATTAGTTCCTAATACGAGAAAAGCCGAAACACAACTTCGAGGACGAAGTTGATTCTTAAGGAGGGTAGACTGTAATACCCGGGAATTTTGCAACATAAATAAATAAATAAATAAATAAAAAATAAATAAATATAATAAATAGATAAAGAATCATAAGAGATGAGAAATGGAATTTAAATTAAAAAGGAATCAAAATTCCGAGAACCCGGGAAGCCGAAGACAATTTAATCAAATAAATGGTTACACGGGAACCCAACACCGATGGACTCAATAACTTGAGTCCAAATGTAAATTTAGATCCGAATAAAATTAAGATAGCAAATCGGAGCCCGAAGATAGCCCGGAAATCGGAGCCCGAGAACATAGAGGGATAGAAGTCCGAAAGAGAGGAGAAAATGCCCGACGGATCGCGCGACCCGGCCCAGACCGTAGCCTGGACCAAGGCCGCGCGGACCGCGCGGGATTTACCCTAAAGGCGCGCCAACCCCGCGCCACTCGACAGAAACGGCTGTTGCGAGATTCTCTCGCCCGAATTCGGATTTTCCGACTTCGGTTGCTTTCCTTTCGGCTCAAGACACTTAGGGGCAGCCTTTGGACGTCCCCTAGGTCTTGCACATCTATAAATAAACATCTTAATCAATCCCAAACATTTTAAAACCCTACGAAAACTCTCTACACATCAAACCCTAATTCCGGAGTCGTCGGAGGCACGAAGGCAAGAGAGGAGACTGTCTTGGACAAACTTTGTGATCTTCCATCATCGTGGTAAGATCCGATCTATTCCTTTTTCCATTCTCGACTCAAAAACAAATCCTAACCTCATCCTTTTTCCATTCTACACCCCGATACGGATCGAGAACGAAGAACCCGACGAACCGAGGAGATAAACGGTGGACTGGAAGCCACGCCTCCGAATCGACAAGCCGAGAAGACCATAGATCTTTATGTTGATGCTTACATAGTTTGGGAGGATTAAAATTCACTTGATCTAAAGATTTGAATCAAGAACGTAAAATCTGTCACAACTAAAATCCTTACGGCGCAGCATATTTTCACGATTTTTCCGAACCCTTAAAACTATTCAAACGAGAACACTTAAAACACGAAAAATGTTTCTAAGACATAGATCTATCTTTTTTAAAAATTTCATAATTTTTCATCGTGTTTTGATATCCGAAAATGACCGCAAACGAACATGCCTTCGACTTAGATCTTGAAACGGTGATAGATTCTTAGGCCAAACTTGAGGTTGATTTTTACCTTAGATCTAGACCGATTTAGGGTTGTTGTTAACATAAGAATTGTAGATCTATACGTTAAGAACACCTCCGTAAATTTTTGGAATTTTTCGTTGAGGCTTGATATCGGAAATCGACTCCAAACCGAACTGTTCTAAATTTAGATCTTGAAATCTTGACAGATTCTTGGTCCGAACTTGTAGGCGTTTTTGACAATAGATATAGGATGAATTAGATCTTTGTTGAACATGAAACTTGTAGATATATGTCTTAGGCATCTCCCTGTAAAATTTCATCAATTTTGGAGTTGGTTTGCTATGGTAGATCTCGAAATTTAGGAACTGTTGTCGTAAAGATTCGGACAGATTTGTAACCTGATATAAATCTACGTTTTTCACTTATTTCCTTAACCCGGATCAAAAAAGTTAAAACACAAAACTTGTTCGTCTCTGTGTTTTCGAGTCACTGGTCAAATTTCAGAATGTTCTGACTTAAATCTGATTTTTAACTAATTTTGCAGTAAATAGTGGTTTATCGAAGTCAAATCTCGAAAATCTTGTTGAAAATGATTTGAAATGAATCGGAGCGAATAGCGTCCAGAAATAGTATATTTTGAGAAACTTACTAAATTTGGGGAATTGGTCTTTCTAAACAAAGAGAAGATTAAAATATTGGGGTTTATGACTAAGCTGGATACTGTCAATTTTGTCTACGGCTTGGGACATAAGAGCCCAAGTGTATGTCTAGTGGACGTAAGAGCCCTAGCGACATATTGATTGTATGGCAGCGGACGTAATGAACATATTAAAAAGAGATTGACCATGATACTCGTGGACATAAGAGCCCGAGCGTAAGGCTGGCGGACATAAGAGTCCTAGTGATGGTGATCGGTGAAAGAAACGAAGCGAGACATTTGTTTAAATTAAATTCCGGTTAAATTGTACTTTTAAATTTATGTCAATTTATTTAATTACTTTGCAAGCTATATTTATGATCTTATGGAATCCCTGTCTTTTAAATTATGCAATTAAATAAATAGATTAAATTATGGGGTGTTATGCACATGTTTTCTTTAAATCTAATTAATGGCTTTGAAACCCCATAATCATGCATGTGTTAACTTACTCAGCAAGTTTTGCTGACCAAACCATGTTTTTCCCTTTTTCTACATAGTATGAAGAATATGCATCATCATATGCATGCATGGGATATTTGCGAAAACATTATTTTCTTTGATTATTCTATTCTTAGTTATGAATTGCATGAACGGGCCTGTTTAACCCGTATTTTGGCCGTGTTAGCCCAATTTTAAATTCCGCTGCATTATACATATGTAACTATTACTTTCAGCTGCAACTTTGATATATTATTTTTAAACTATATATGAATGGGCTGTTTGAATGTTTTAAATTCTGAAAAACCATAGCCTTGCATCTCTTTAGCAAGCTCGGAGAAACCGTGTCTTGCTAGGGAGGTTGGCGGTGACATCCCGACCTGGGTGACCAAAAACCGGGGTGTTACAAAGTGGTATCAGAGCCCGGCTGTAACACCCGAGGAAAAACAAATTCAAATTGTTTTGAACTACGTCATGACTTGATCCCTTCACAGGGTACGTAGGCAGCTTAGAACTAATTTCTAAGTTCAGTCACGAAATAAATCACAAAATACATCACGAATTAGATCACAAGGACGATAGGAGATGTTGGAAACAATTTAGACTAGGCTAAGTAGGACCCGGAAATGTTGCGAGCGGTAAGCCGGACTCGTAACAAGATTAAGGAGAAGATTCCGCAACGAAGACGACCCAGGGAATCGAGCTAACACGTAGAAAACCGATAAGGGAAAGCGAGGGAAGACCCGACGGAACACGCGGACCGCCGAACCGGCCGGTCCGGCCGGCCCGCGCTGCCCGCGCGCCGCCGCGCGGCCACCGCGCGGCCAAGGGCGTCGCGCCCCCAGGGAAGGTCACGCGTGCTCCGCGCGCACAAAGGCCTATGTGCGCGCCACCAGCGCGCCAGAGGTGCAGGAGGTGTAAACTTTCCTTCCATGGCGATTTTCTTGCCAAAAATCCGACCTCCATCAATGGCAAGTCGATCACAACAATGGGGAAGGGCATAAGATCAGATTTGGGGCGCCCCTCCCCCTCACTCTCAGAAAACCTAACCCTAAACACCTCCAAAACTCCTCTCCAAGTCGAAACCTCTCCGAACTCACTTTCCGGCAAGAATTCCGGCGACGGCAAGGCGAAAGGAACCAAGCCCTGCCCTCTAGACTCTTGGTAAGCTATTGTACAAAGTTTCAATTCGTCCATAAGTCACAGAAACTCGAATTCTAACACTATTTCCTTACTACGATTCTCCGTCGGAAAACGAACAAAAAGCGATCGGAGAAGTTGGCCGTTCGTCGTGACCCTAGGACGTCCGGAAACCCAATCCAGCGACCCTATCATCATCCTAAGTAAGTTAAAACCTTACTCACAAATTTTCGTGGTTGTTTGTTGTTTAAATCTCGAGATATAGGCTTGTAACAAAAATCGGTTTTCAAAAACCCTATTTTCGTCCAATTTTAAAGACTCGCCAAAAACTCGACCTTCGGGAATTCAAACCGAAAACCTTTCAACATAAACGTTGTTCCTAACACCTTTATCTATCTTGTAGCCAAATTTCAGCCGTTGACATTAAGTTTTGCTATCCCAGATTTTGCCGTGAACTTTCTGCATCGAACCGAACAATTTAATTCTGTGACAGATTCCTTCATTCAACTTGATGCATGTTTTTCACCCATTTTTCGAATGATTTAACTTTGCATTTCTAAACAAAAGTTGTAGATAATTGTGTCTAGATTATGCCTACAAAATTTCACGAATTTTGGTGTTCATTTGATATGTCAAACGGCCAAGTTTTTAGAACTGTTTTGAATTCGTTTTAAGGGCCATGAGCATGCAGTGAGTTGCACTCGATTTTTGAGTACCAAGAATTCATTATTTCCAAAAACTTAAAACATGAAAGTTGTTCCTTAATGTGTCGTGTAGTTACTGTAAAAATTTCACATCGATTGGTTTTGAAATGAATTTTTAATCGGCGTTGCACGAACCTGTGACGAAAACAGTTTTCAAGACATAAATTATTCTTTGCAATAAACTCAAATTTCAACTCTTTTCGGAACCTTATTTCCAAAAACTTAAAACATGAAAGTTGTTCGTGTGTGTGTTTTTGAACTACTGTAAAAATTTCAGAATTTTTGGAGAAAAGACGAATTTTAAATTAAGAAAGGCGTAAACTGCCTCGAATAGGATTTTTCGAACTTGAGAAAACTCGAACTATGAAAACGCGATATCGATCATTTGATAACTTTGAAATACGAACTTTCGAAAAATCCCGTTCACTAGGCTGAGCCGATCTTCATACTATCATTATCTTTGAGACTGCCTCGTTAGTGGTCTCCTTACTATCTGAGATTGCCTCGTTAGTGATCTCGCGCGCTGTATTTGTGGATCGCCTCGTTAGTGGTCCTGCTATCTTTTTGGATCGCCTCGTTAGTGGTCCTACTATCTTTGAGACTGCCTCGTTAGTGGTCTCCCATTGTTTGGACTGCCTCGTTAGTGGTCCTATGTTGAGATTGCCTCGTTAGTGATCTCCCGGTATGGTGTCCTCTTCTTAGTTTACGGGATGAAAAGTAAAAGACTCGTGTGAGTGTTTCATTATGCTTAAATCGTAATTATCCTGTCTTTAATTATGTATTTAAAATTTATGCATCTTAAATTATGCTTTAAATTACGCTTTTAAAATTAAGTTCTTTAATCATGTTTTTCCGCTGTTGATAAATCATGTGTTTTTAAATTCTCGTACGGTAAGCGAAATCTTTAGTTTAAACACTTGTAACCCCTTTTATTTGTAGTTAGGGATTAACTTACTCAGTATATTTTTATACTGACAACCGTTGTCATTTTTCTTTTACAGAGTATGTCGAGTGACGCATACGCATGCACTTGGGGGGAATTATTTATGAACATTTTCGCTTTCTGCATCGTAGTACTGTTTTTACCGGGTCTGTTAAACCCGAGGATTTGGCCATTTTGGCCGTGATTTACTTTCCGCTGCATTTACTCTATTTACTTTTCGTGCATGATGATTACTACTATCGTATTAAGTATTATAAATTTCCGGACTATATCTTGAAATGTTTTAAATCTTTTACATACCCACAAGCCTTGCATTTCCTTAGCGAGCTCGGGAAGCCGTGTCTTGCTAGGGGGATGCGGCGGTGACACCTCGGCCTGGGTTATCAAATCCGGGGTGTTACAAGTTGGTATCAGAGCCCGGAAAATTTTTAAAGCTACTACTATTATTTTAAACCAATATTTTTAAGCCCAAGTGTTATTTCTTTTAAAATTATTTATGACTACTAGTACTATTTTTAGCCCAAAAATCTATAATCCTTTTTACATAGCCCAAATCTTAGCCCAAGAAATATTAAATTTTGGCCCACTATAGAGGCCCAACCTTTAGCAATTTATTTTAAACTAAATTTTATGGGGGAAGGGACTTGCACTTGCATGTTGCATATAGATTTAAATTTATGCATACCTTAACGTTACCTGAAAAATGTCTAACTCTAACCTCCCTTGTTGACATTAGATGGCCGAGCCCAACGCGAACATGGTCAATTTGATGGTGAAATTAATGAACGCATACCTTGAGGGCCAACAGCACATCAATTACTTCAAAACGCGGGTAGGACAGTTGGAGGGTAACCTGGCCCATTTGGGTCACCTTAGGGAAACAGACCATCACCACATAACCCAGCTGCAGGAGCAAGTCACACACCTCCAAGCCCAAGTGGCCCAGCTCCAAGACAAGGGAGATGATTTGGAGGAGCAGATAGAGACCATAGGCTGGGAACTGACTAACCTGGCCCAGGACGTGGACGGAGCGGTCCTTCAGAACCCGGGGCCTGCTCCCAATGTCGCCATACCCATCGATGTGTCGAGCGATGAAGATGATCCCATCAAGGCCGAGCCTGCCCACTCGTTTTAGATCTAGTGATCCAGCTACGCATTATTAGTATACTTTCCCTTCCGTACTATTAGCAGCGCACCTATTTCTATTTCGAATGCTTGTAAACCAAAAATTCTTGGGTAATAAAATACAAGCCTATTTAAATTTATTCCATGCATTTTATTTAGTTCTTTAACTACCATAATCAAGGAGGGAAACCTACAACAAAAAAAAAAAAAAAAAAAAGAGAACCGAACAGATTAAAAAAAAAAAAATAATAATAATAATAATAATATAATAATAATAATAATAATAAATGAAAATAAAAATATAATAATAATAATAATAATGGAAATAATAATAATAAAGATAATAATAAAATATATACAATACGTAAATATGTACATATAAATAAATAAATTCCAACAACCTTTACAAGAAAACCCTGATAAATTGATACCTATTAAAAGACTAATCTTCGCTCAATAAAAAAAATTTCCCCTTAAGAGCAACTATATACACTCCACATATAAACTCTAATCCTGTGTATCTTATCACGCTAATTTAACCAAGCGATTTAGTCAAGCAACGGCGTAGGTATTATTGGGCAATCCACACACATGCATACACTATAGGAAGGTAATAGTGAATCCGGAACATCTCAAACCATAAAATGGACAGAACAATTAAACCATGGTTCTGAAACAGCAGCACACAACCAACACATGTCAAACACCTAACTAAGCAACAACATAACGAAAATATAAATCACAAACACCAGGCAACATCAACGTCCTCATAAGGAGGAGCCTAAACAAAGTACGTCTAAACGCAAAACCTAAACGAAAACACGAAACCAAAGGGAGACATCACTGATCGGGAGGCGGGAACTGTCGGCGCATGAAGTCGTCCATCTGCCGCACATAGGCGTACATGTCGGACATGGTGGCCTGCTGCTGAGCCTGCCTCGTAGCAAACGAGTCCATGCGGGTCTGATAGAGGTCCAACCTAGCGTCGAGGGCGTCATAACGAGCCTGCCCAGCTGCAAACCCGGCGTCCATACTGACCCGCATCTCCTGCATCATCTGCAGCATCTGAATCATCTCCTGCCCCTGAGGTGCCACGGCAGGAGGTGCCCCAGCAGGAGGTGGAACCACTGGAGGAGGGGGTGGCTGCTCCGGTGGTACAACGAGGATCAGGCCGCCGTCATCAGGCTGCGGGCGAAGTACAGCACGGGGAGCCCCACGACGTAAGGCGCTACGCCGCTCAGCATAAGACGGAATACGGTAGCAACGGCCAGGTGCTAGGTCGTACGGGTCTGTTTCCGGTGTAGTGCGAATCCCCTGTGCCGCGCACAACCCACAGATGAGGTGAACATGGGTAATCACCCTACTCCCTCGTCCTCTGCGCATACCCGGCAAGTTGTCCTCGATGCAAGCCCCTACATTCACCCTACCGTCCCGCGCGATGAAGCAAATGGTCTCGTAGACGTGATCCAAGACAATGTGGCTCCGGGACATCGGCCGGACACGCCCGAACCATAGCTGAGCAAGCTCTCGCCAAGGGGAGTCCATCGACGTCAAACGAAGCTCATGACTGTGCTCGAACTGAGGAGGCACTAGGGTGCATAAGGTGTTCCACGCAGGAGCAAGAACGCGCCCCTCAGGCTGGGGCCGGAACACGCCATCGTCGGGCAAGCCAAAATAGACGTTGATCGCCCGAGCACTGAAGTCAAGATAGCGACCACGGACCCATACCCGGGATAGATCGTCACCCTCCCCGAGACCGCCAATGTTGGCAATAACCTCCATAGCCAAATAACCGGAGGCGACGCCCTCGGGGTGACGTGCCAGACCAGTCCACTGTAAATACTCCAAGACCGCACTGACCCTGTCATCGCCCATATGAAGAGGATATATGCCTCTCTCAGGGACGTAAGCCCTGTTTCGACGAAGCTCGTCGAAATAAAAGTCCTGGGCAGCCCTCGTCCTAAACCGGAACCTGTCATGCCGGTGAGGACGCACCGCGTCCGGGAGGCCCCTGAGACGCGGGCCCCTCTGCGCCTCATCCTCCTCTGACTCGCTCTCGTCGAAATCCGGCATCGCCGGAGCAGCATGACTGGGGCCAGCCTCATCAGCAACCCGTCTCCTAGTCCTCGGAGGACACATGAGAGACGCCAAAACGACCCACAAAAAGAGCAACATCCTGCAAGTTACCAAACACCAATTATAAGGCTAAGTCCCACACAGAAGTCAAGCGAAAATACGAAAAGGGCATTAATATATAGTTCCAACGTGAATGTACCGTAAGAACAACAAATCTTACCGTTTACTAAGACCAACCAGGAGGTAACCTAGACAAAGAATATGCTCAAACTAGTGCCTAAACCCTATGTGGCATTTCGTCGGACACGTTATGTGCACAATAAACCAAAACCTAAGTTACTAACAACACACGGAAATCGCCCACAGAACGAAACAATCATTCTAATAACAATACGGCAAATCCTACAGCACTAAACAACAAGGGAACGAACCAATAATCACACCCCAACAGCAACCAAGCATCAATAACTTCATAGCCTTTCTAAGGATTCGAATTCAACAGGAATTTGCCAAAAACATAAACACATTATAACATAAACGTAGGCAAGGCAATAAGAGTAACAACAATTGCCACATACACTTGCTAAATTGCACAAATCAAGCCTAAAAATCATAAACCCCCAATTTTTGTACACAAACCCTAATTTCCTAAATCTCTACACAAACCAAGTCATCCAAAACATAAAAGTTGAAATTAGTAAGTGGGTTTAGTAGAATCGTACCTAGATGAGTGAAATTGAAGTCGAAACCGAACAAACAGGAAGGTAACTCGCCGGATTTAGAGAGAATTGGGGGTGTGTTCTCGGATGGGAAATGGGGGAAGTGGCTCGCGCGGAGCGCGAGCCCTATTTTCTCGAACAGGGGGTGCCGCGCGCTCCCCGCGCGCCAACGCGCGGCCACCGCGCGGGACCCGGGTGGAGTTTTATCTTTCCTGTTCTGCTCAATCTCTTTCGCTATATGCTCCTCAGTGAACCCGGGCATACATTGACAGAGAAATACGTCGACATGGAGCATCGCCTGGCATTATTCCGGGCAAGGACGGCGGAATTGCCTCACGCCCTCCTTTCGCAGGACTACAGGACACCCCCGGGACGTAAATACCTAGGGACCCTAAGAAATTCCGTAGGGAAATGAGAACGGCATGTTAACTAACGTCCCCACCACCGTTTGCTCGTGACCACAATGTGTTCCACGACCCCCAACTAAAGGTATGTGCCCGACACGTCGCATGTACTCCAACCGGACGTAATCGAATTGGGTGATGACTTGACCTATGAAGAAACCCCGGTGCAAATACTCGACTACAAGGAAAGGGTGACAAGGAATAAAACTGTAAAGATGGTCAAGGTCCTGTGGTCTAACCACGAGACGGAGAAGGCAACCTGGGAATTGGAAGCCGACATGAGGCAACGTTACCCTACCCTCTTCCAAGACGACCCGACCACAGTTATGGGGACATAACTGTATTCTTAAGGGGGGGAGGATGTAACACCCGAGGAAAAACAAATTCAAATTGTTTTGAACTACGTCATGACTTGATCCCTTCACAGGGTACGTAGGCAGCTTAGAACTAATTTCTAAGTTCAGTCACGAAATAAATCACAAAATACATCACGAATTAGATCACAATGACGATAGGAGATGTTGGAAACAATTTAGACTAGGCTAAGTAGGACCCGAAAATGTTGCGAGCGGTAAGCCGGACTCGTAACAAGATTAAGGAGAAGATTCCGCAACGAAGACGACCCAGGGAATCGAGCTAACACGTAGAAAACCGATAGGGGAAAGCGAGGGAAGACCCGACGGAACACGCGGACCGCCGAACCGGCCGGTCCGGCCGGCCCGCGCTGCCCGCGCGCCGCCGCGCGGCCACCGCGCGGCCAAGGGCGTCGCGCCCCCAGGGAAGGTCACGCGTGCTCCGCGCGCACAAAGGCCTATGTGCGCGCCACCAGCGCGCCAGAGGTGTAGGAGGTGTAAACTTTCCTTCCATGGCGATTTTCTTGCCAAAAATCCGACCTCCATCAATGGCAAGTCGATCACAACAATGGGGAAGGGCATAAGATCAGATTTGGGGCGCCCCTCCCCCTCACTCTCAGAAAACCTAACCCTAAACACCTCCAAAACTCCTCTCCAAGTCGAAACCTCTCCGAACTCACTTTCCGGCAAGAATTCCGGCGACGGCAAGGCGAAAGGAACCAAGCCCTGCCCTCTAGACTCTTGGTAAGCTATTGTACAAAGTTTCAATTCGTCCATAAGTCTCAGAAACTCGAATTCTAACACTATTTCCTTACTACGATTCGTCGTCGGAAAACGAACAAAAAGCGATCGGAGAAGTTGGCCGTTCGTCGTGACCCTAGGACGTCCGGAAACCCAATCCAGCGACCCTGTCATCATCCTAAGTAAGTTAAAACCTTACTCACAAATTTTCGTGATTGTTTGTTGTTTAAATCTCGAGATATAGGCTTGTAACAAAAATCGGTTTTCAAAAACCCTATTTTCGTCCAATTTTAAAGACTCGCCAAAAACTCGACCTTCGGGAATTCAAACCGAAAACCTTTCAACATAAACGTTGTTCCTAACACCTTTATCTATCTTGTGGCCAAATTTCAGCCGATGACATTAAGTTTTGCTATCCCAATTTTCGCCGTGAACTTTCTGCATCGAACCGAACAATTTAATTCTGTGACAGATTCCTTCATTCAACTTGATGCATGTTTTTCACCCATTTTTCGAATGATTTAACTTTGCATTTCTAAACAAAAGTTGTAGATAATTGTGTCTAGATTATGCCTACAAAATTTCACGAATTTTGGTGTTCATTTGATATGTCAAACGGCCAAGTTTTTAGAACTGTTTTGAATTCATTTTAAGGGCCATGAGCATGCAGTGAGTTGCACTCGATTTTTGAGTACCAAGAATTCATTATTTCCAAAAACTTAAAACATGAAAGTTGTTCCTTAATGTGTCGTGTAGTTACTGTAAAAATTTCACATCGATTGGTTTTGAAATGAATTTTTAATCGGCGTTGCACGAACCTGTGACGAAAACAGTTTTCAAGACATAAATTATTCTTTGCAATAAACTCAAATTTCAACTCACTTCGGAACCTTGTTTCCAAAAACTTAAAACATGAAAGTTGTTCGTGTGTGTGTTTTTGAATTACTGTAAAAATTTCAGAATTTTTGGAGAAAAGACGAATTTTAAATTAAGAAAGGCGTAAACTGCCTCGAATAGGATTTTTCGAACTTGAGAAAACTCGAACTATGAAAACGCGATATCGATCATTTGATAACTTTGAAATACGAACTTTCGAAAAATCCCGTTCACTAGGCTGAGCCGATCTTCATACTATCATTATCTTTGAGACTGCCTCATTAGTGGTCTCCTTACTATCTGAGATTGCCTCGTTAGTGATCTCGCGCGCTGTATTTGTGGATCGCCTCGTTAGTGGTCCTGCTATCTTTTTGGATCGCCTCGTTAGTGGTCCTACTATCTTTGAGACTGCCTCGTTACCCATTGTTTGGACTGCCTCGTTAGTGGTCCTATGTTGAGATTGCCTCGTTAGTGATCTCCCGGTATGGTGTCCTCTTCTTAGTTTACGGGATGAAAAGTAAAAGACTCGTGTGAGTGTTTCATTATGCATAAATCGTAATTATCCTGTCTTTAATTATGTATTTAAAATTTATGCATCTTAAATTATGCTTTAAATTACGCTTTTAAAATTAAGTTCTTTAATCATGTTTTTCCGCTGTTGATAAATCATGTGTTTTTAAATTCTCGTACGGTAAGCGAAATCTTTAATTTAAACACTTGTAACCCCTTTTATTTGTAGTTAGGGATTAACTTACTCAGTATATTTTTATACTGACAACCGTTGTCATTTTTCTTTTACAGAGTATGTCGAGTGACGCATACGCATGCACTTGGGGGGAATTATTTATGAACATTTTCGCTTTCTGCATCATAGTACTGTTTTTACCGGGTCTGTTAAACCCGAGGATTTGGCCATGTTGGCCGTGATTTACTTTCCGCTGCATTTACTCTATTTACTTTTCGCGCATGATGATTACTACTATCGTATTAAGTATTATAAATTTCCGGACTATATCTTGAAATGTTTTAAATCTTTTACATACCCACAAGCCTTGCATTTCCTTAGCGAGCTCGGGAAGCCGTGTCTTGCTAGGGGGATGCGGCGGTGACACCTCGGCCTGGGTTATCAAATCCGGGGTGTTACACCGGCTTATTTTTAAATTAGTATTAGTATTTTTAAACTATTAGATTATTATTTTTAAACTATTATTTTTAAACCATGATATTTTTAAATTATTATAGAGGCCCAAATTATTATATTTATTTTTAAGGTTTCCTAGCCCAAAATATTTTTGAGCCCAAATGATAATTTTTGACCCAGTATAGAGGTCCAAGAATTTTAATTATTATTTTAAAGCATTAGTTCCATGGAATAAATTTTTATTTTTAAAACCCATGGTAATTAGAAAAATATATATATATAGTGCATGAATTATTTTGGGGGGGAATCATCATCTGCATGTGCATACCACATTCTTTTCTATACCTTAGAGAACCTAGAAGCGATATGTTCTAACTTAGACCTTTTGCTTGCACTAGATGACTTAGACGCTTGACATCAAATTAAGAACGCTAACTAGAGACTGCTCTTGCCTTAGTTCTAGATCGCGTTCATCTAAAGCGCACGCCTAAGCATAACAACTCTTGGCCTTAGCCATTCCTATCCTTGTACGAATTAGAGCATTTCCTTATGTGGAGACAATAAAGATCAAATTTTTATTAAAACACTCTTTATTCCAAAAATCTTGTTTGGATTTCCAAACAACAAATCCGAAAATTCAAAATTCGAAATTTGAAACTCACGATGATCTAAACGTGGCCTTATGGGCGCGCGTTTAACACTTGATCTCATATACAATTTAGCAAATTTCTTGTTCAAGCGATCTATCTAAACTCTGATAAACTAATCTATATACGTTATAACAGAAAATGGCACCTAGGAGAAACTCAAGGAAGGTAAGTCCAAACGGCACTGACGCTAACCTCCCCAACGTGGCCAATAACAATGAGACCCCTCAAAACCTAGGAGAACGAGTACCTCCTGCACCCAACAACATGGAAGAACGTCTAAGGACTGTGGAGGAAGTCCTTGTAGCATTAGGAAATGCCGAGGTGCATAGGGCACAAACTGTACCTCCGCCAGTAGCCCGAGTCAACTACTTGGCATTAGTGAACCCCTACAACCCACCCCATTATGACGGCCAAGAGGATCCGGCAAAGTTGGAAGGTTGGATCCGTACCTTTGATAAGCTCTTGAATGCTATCAAATGCCCTGATGAGGAGAAGATACACGTAGCAACCTACTACTTAGGAGGCGAAGCCGATGAATGGTGCCAAAACCTCCAGAGGAATTCAGAGGAAGATGAAGAAGCCTACACCTGGAAAGAACTTAAGGAAGCTTTGAGGGAAAGATTCTACCCACTGAGCACCAAGACTGCGAAGTATGAAGAATTCATCAACTTAAAGCAAAGTGCACAAACGGTGCAAGAATACTACATCAAATTCAAGGAGCTAGTACAATTTGCTACGAGGCTAGTACCAACCGACTCTGACAAGGCTCAGGAATTTGAGATGGGTCTGAACCTTAGTATCCGGGAGATACTTGCAGTAGGACAATTCATGAACCTGCAAACGATATATGACCGTGCTGTAGCAATTGCTCGAATCCAGCAATTGAAGCGCAAGGAACTTGGTGAGTCGAGCAAGGACTCTCAAGGACTCGAGAAGAAGGATCGGAAAGACAACAACAACAACTCTAGGAAAGGCAATGAATCTCGAAGGAAAGAAGATAAAGGTCTCAACAATGTAGGAGATGACAGCCATGGTGCGTTTATACCACGCTGCCCACGATGCAACCATACACATCTGGTGCGCCAATGCCCGAAGCCTGGAACCTGCAATAGGTGCGGCAAGCTTGGTCACAAGGCTAGGGGATGTCGAACGCCAGATGAGGCGATCGAAAAGAGGATAGATTTGGTGAACCTTCAACAAGGAGAGAGGGACGAGGAACAAGACCAAAACCCGAACCCTCACGTATAGGCAGTTATGGGGACATAACTGAAGTCCTAAGGGGGAGAGGATGTGATACCCCGTAATAATTTATTTTTGGAGTTCGACTCGATAAGATGTATCCTAAATCATAAATAAAAAAATTCAAATTGTTTTGAACTACGTTATGGCTTGATCCCTTCACAGGGTACGTAGGCAGCTTAGAAGTTTTAATTCTAAGTTCAGTCATAAAATAATAAAATAAACAAAAGGATTAGTTCCTAATACGAGAAAAGCCGAAACACAACTTCGAGGACGAAGTTGATTCTTAAGGAGGGTAGACTGTAATACCCGGAAATTTTGCAATATAAATAAATAAATAAATAAATAAATAAATAAAAAATAAATAAATATAATAAATAAATAAACATGATAAATAGATAAAGAATCATAAGAGATGAGAAATGGAATTTAAATTAAAAAGGAATCAAAATTCCGAGAACCCGGGAAGCCGAAGACAATTTAATCAAATAAATGGTTAGACGGGAACCCAACACCAATGGACTCAATAACTTGAGTCCAAATGTAAATTTAGATCCAAATAAAATTAAGATAGGAAATCGGAGCCCGAAGATAGCCCGGAAATTGGAGCCCGAGAACATAGAGGGATAGAAGTCCGAAAGAGAGGAGAAAAGGCACGACGGATCGCACGACCCGGCCCACACCGCAGCCTGGACCAAGGCCGCGCGGTCTCCATGCGGGATTTACCCTAAAGGCGCGCCAACCCCGCGCCACTCGACAGAAATGGCTGTTACGAGATTCTCTCGCCCGAATCCGGATTTTCCGACTTCGGTTGCTTTCCTTTCGGCTCAAGACACTTAGGGGCAGCCTTTGGACGTCCCCTAGGTCTTGCACATCTATAAATAAACATCTTAATCAATCCCGAACATTTTAAAACCCTACGAAATCTCTCTACACATCAAACCCTAATTCCAGAGTCGTCGGAGGCACGAAGGCAAGAGAGGAGACTGTCTTGGACGAAATTTGGGATCTTCCATCATCGTGGTAAGATCCGATCTATTCCTTTTTCCATTCTCGACTCGAAAACGAATCCTAACCTCATCCTTTTTCCATTCTACACCCCGATCCGGATCGAGAACGAAGAACCCGACGAACGGAGGAGATAAACGGTGGACTGGAAGCCACGCCTCCAAATCGACGAGCCGAGACGACCATAGATCTGTAAGTTGATGCTTACATGGTTTGGGAGGATTCAAATTCACTTGATCTAAAGATTTGAATCAAGAACGTAAAATCTGTCACAACTAAAATCCTTACGGCGCAACATTTTTTCACGATTTTTCCGAACCCTTAAAACTATTCAAACGAGAAAACTTAAAACACAAAAAATGTTCCTAAGACATAGATCTATCTTTTGTAAAAATTTCATAATTTTTCATCGTGTTTTGATATCCGAAAATGACCGCAAACGAACATGCCTTCGACTTAGATCTTGAAACGGTGATAGATTCTTAGGCCGAACTTGAGGTTGATTTTTACCTTAGATCTAGACCGATTTAGGGTTTTTGTTAACATAAGAATTGTAGATCTATACGTTAAGAACACCTCCGTAAATTTTTGGAATTTTTCGTTGAGGCTTGATATCGGAAATCGACTCCAAACCGAACTGTTCTAAATTTAGATCTTGAAATCTTGACAGATTCTTGGTCCGAACTTGTAGGCGTTTTTGACAATAGATATAGGATGAATTAGATCTTTTGTTGAACATGAAACTTGTAGATATATGTCTTAGGAATCTCCCTGTAAAATTTCATCAATTTTGGAGTTGGTTTGCTATGGTAGATCTCGAAATTTAGGAACTGCTGTCGTAAAGATTCGGACAGATTTGTAACCTGATAGAAATCTACGTTTTTGATTTATTTCCTTAACCCAGATTGAAAAAGTTAAAACACGAAACTTGTTCGTATCTATGTTTTCGAGTCACTGGTCAAATTTCAGAATGTTCCGACTTAAATCTTATTTTTAACTAATTTTGGAGTAAACAGTGGTTTATCGAAGTCAAATCTTGAAAATCTTGTTGAAAAGGATTTTAAATGATATCGGAGCGAATAGCGTCCTGAAATAGTATATTTTGAGAAACTTACTAAATTTGGGGAATTGGTCTTTCTAAACAAAGAGAAGATTAAAATATTGGGGTTTATGACTAAGCTGGACACTGTCAATTTTGTCTACGACTTGGGACATAAGAGCCCAAGTATATGTCAAGTGGACGTAAGAGCCATAGCGACATAGTGATTGTATGGCCAGCGGACGTAATAAACCTATTAAAAAGAGATTGACCATGATACTCGTGGACATAAGAGCCCGAGCGTAAGGCTGGCGGACATAAGAGCCCTAGCGATGGTGATTTGTGAAAGAAACGAAGCGAGACATTTGTTTAAATTAAATTCTGGTTAAATTGTGCTTTTAAATTTATGTCAATTTATTTAATTACTTTGCAAGCTATATTTATGAACTTATGGAATCCCTGTCTTTTAAATTATTCAATTAAATAAATAGATTAAATTATGGGGTGTTATGCACATGTTTTTTTAAATCTAATTAATGGCTTTGAAACCCCATAATCATGCATGTGTTAACTTACTCAGCAAGTTTTGCTGACCGAACCATGTTTTTCCCTTTTTCTACAGAGTATGAAGAATATGCATCATCATATGCATGCATAGGATATTTGGGAAAACATTATTTTTTTTATTATTCTATTCTTAGTTATGAATTGCATGAACGAGCTTGTTTAACCCGTATTTTGGCCGTGTTGGCCCAATTTTAAATTCCACTGCATTATACATATGTAATTATTACTTTCCGCTGCAACTATGATATATTATTTTTAAACTATATATAAATGGGCTGTTTGAATGTTTTAAATTCTGAAAAACCATAGCCTTGCATCTCTTTAGCAAGCTCGGAGAAACCGTGTCTTGCTAGGGAGGTTTGGCGGTGACATCCTAACCTGGGTGACCAAAAATCGGGGTGTTACAAACATGGCCCACTTAGCGAATCTGAGGGAAGCAGATCAACACGATCTGACCCAACTCAAGGTTCAAGCCAACGAACTCCAAGCCCACGAGGCTAAACTCCGGACCAAGAATAACGACTTAGAGACACAAGTAGGGAACTTGGAAAATGAGCTGATTAACCTGACTGATGACTTGTTCCCACATGCTCCTTTTAGCCGGGGACTCCTCCTGCAGCTGACCCCGTTGCTGATCCCGCCGCTGTCCCTGCCGCCACTCCTCTTCCTGTTGCCGCCGCTGATCCTGCTCCTGCTGCTGGGCCCAATTGGCCAGCAAGCCCAGTGTTCCATGGACCCCTTGGCATGGGCACCATTGAGGGTTCAAGTGATGAGGACGACCCCGTGAAGGATCCGGCCACCTACGCTCCCTAGACTTAGGGATCTTTTGACGCATTATTCCTATTATTCCATTCCTATCTTCCGAACTATTCCTAGCATTGCGATTCCTACAGCTTGTATCGAATAAAGTTTTCTATTGAGTAATAAATTTACAAGCATTTATTTTATACATAGGTATATTTTAAATTATTCCTTACATTTTATTAAATTATTTTTCTTCAATTACCTTGTTGAAACTCAACCAAACAAAGGTACAAGGTATTAATAAATAATATATGTATATATATATAATAAAGAGATAACAATAAAAAATGGTACCTCAAACCCTAAACCCTGAAACCCTAGATCCTAAGGTCTCGAAAAAAAAGGAGAACAAATATAAAATTTCTTTTCAACAACAAACAACAAGCAACTCCCAATAACCCCAACAATACACCCAACTCCCAACATTTCTTCTAATACCGTCTCGGGGCACTAAGACCCACTAATACCACTTTTTTTTAAAAAAAATCATTATATAAACCCTCCATCATATTTTCCTTAAAATCTAAATCTCTTGTTCTTGCAACAGAATGGCACCGAGAGGAAGACCGCGCGTCCAGCCCATTCCTCCCAATACCAACGAAGTACCTAGGCAACCCGACATGCCGATACCAAACATGGGTGTACACGCTCAGGAAGAGCCTGCAGACCCTATACCAAACAACATGGGCGATCGCCTACGCACTCTAGAGGAGGTTCTCATTGCGCTATGGAACGTGCAAGTGAACCAGGGCCAAGCGGCTGCGGCACCTCCACCCCAGGCTCGCATTATTTACCTAGCTATGGTGAACCCGTACCACCAGCCGCGCTACGCCGGCGAGGAGGATCCGGCTAAGCTCGAGGAATGAATCCGAATGTTCGACAAGTTACTAAACGCCGTGAAATGCCCGGATGGCGAGAAAGTGCACGTGGCATCATACTACCTTGGAGGGGAGGCGGACGACTCGTGGCGTGCCACCCAGGGGAAGTTAACTGAGGAAGAAGAACCCTACTTGTGGGAGGAGTTTTTGGAACTACTCAGGGATCGATTTTATCCCATGAGCACAAAGGCGGCAATGTACGAGGAGTTCCCATCATTGAAACAAGGAGGACAAACAGTCCAGGAATACTACTCCCGTTTTAAGGAGTTGGTGCGTTTTGCAACAAGACTAGTGCCAACAGATGTGGAGAAAGCGCAGAAATTCGAGATGGGGTTGAACTTGACCATACGGGAAGTAATCAATGGCGTCCATTACCCGGACCTGCAAGCAGTGTATGATCGTGCGGTGGCTGTCGCAAGGGTGCAACAACTGAAGAGGAAGATGGGTGGAGAGTCCAGCCGGGGACCTTAGGGAGAAGATAAAAGGAACAAGGATAACCGATCTGGTAACAATTCTGGAGGAAACAACTTTCGGGGAGGCCTGAACAGACCCCCTCAGAACAACAATAGGGGAAATGATGGGGGAACCTTTTTCCAAGGTAACCCTGTGCCCCCATGCCCAAGATGTGGCAGACCTCACTTGGCTAGGGGATGCCCCTAACAAGGCGCATGCTACCGGTGTGGTCGAATTGGCCATCGGGTGAATGAGTGCCACACTCGAATTGAAAACATCACCAAGAGGGAGGACTTGGCTACGGGGCCAGCGCAGCCTCGTAATCAAAATGGGCGGAATGGCAACAATCAGGGGTACAGACCCCCTCAGAATCAGAATCCCAACCAAAATCAACGCCCTCCACAGAATCCAAACCAGCAACAAAATCAGAACCTGAACCTGGATCAGCAGGGCAATCAAGGACGGCCAATGGGGCGGTTGAATGATATCAACCAAGCAGATGTACCTATGCATGGTGACGTTATGGGAGGTACGTTCCATGTTTTAAGTACACCCCTTAATGTTCTGTTTGACTCAGGAGCTAGTTGTTCGATTATATCATCAAGAGTCTTACCTGAACTAGATCTACCTAAGTTCGAGTTGATTAACTTAGGAATTCAACTACCTTCAGGAGAAGTAGTATCATGCCCTATACGTTATAACGGAATTCCATTAGTTATCAAGAACGTAGAATTCTTCGCGAACTTGGTAGAATGTAACTTAAGGGACTTCGACGTTATACTGGGAATGGATTGGTTGACCCAGTATAAAGCGGTGATTGAATGTCAGAAGCAGAAAATCACCCTGTCGAAAAGTAGGGGAAAGAGAGTCATCTTTTACTCTCAACCCCCTAAGAGGAGCAACAAGGTTGTTAACGCTCTCAAGTTATGTAGCTTAATGCGTAAGGGATACGCGTTGTATGCATACTACGTTCACAACATTGAGGCAGAGGAGAACAAGGTTGACAACATCCCAATGGTAAGAGAATAACCGGACGTATTTCCTGAAGACATTCCTGGTATGCCACCTGAGAGAGATCTTGAATTCACCATAGATCTCATTCCGGGAACGAAACCTGTTTCAAAGGCTCCTAGGCTCCTTACCGCATGGCGCCACTGGAAATGAAGGAGTTAAAGGAGCAACTCGAAGAATTGCTGGAGAAAGGATACATAAGGCCAAGTACGTCCCCGTGGGGAGCACCGGTCTTATTCGTTAAAAAGAAAGACGGAGGACTACGCCTTTGCATCGACTATAGAGGACTCAATCAAGTGACCGTTAAGAACAAGTATCCATTACCGAGGATTGAGGACTTATTTGACCAGTTGAAGGGAGCGTCGGTGTTCTCAAAGATCGACTTGCGATCCGGTTATCACTAGCTGAGGATTGCCGAGAAGGATATCCCGAAGACGGCGTTCCGAACTCGTTATGGACACTACGAGTTCACATCGTTATCCTTTGGGTTAACAAATGCACCTGCAATGTTCATGAACCTCATGAACAATGTATTTAGAGAATTGTTAGATCAATGCGTCGTGGTGTTCATCGACGACATCCTGATCTACTCGAGAAGCGAGGAGAAGCATTCCCAATATTTGCACCAAGTGTTAGGGATTTTGCGCAAGAACCAACTCTATGGAAAACTGTCAAAATGCAACTTTTGGGGAAGTAGCATTCCTTGGGCACATAGTATCCGCTACTGGAGTTTCAGTGGATCCAGCGAAAGTTTCGGCGGTGACGGAGTGGGCATCGCCGACGAGTCCAACTGAAATACGGAGTTTCCTTGGACTAGATGGGTATTATAGGTGATTTGTGAAGGACTTCTCAAAAATCGCACGCCCGTTGACCCAGCTATTGAAGAAAGGTGTGAAATACGATTGGACTAGTGACTGTGAGTCCGCATTTCAAGAGCTGAAAAAGCGACTCACCACTACTCCCGTATTAGCACTACCATCAGAGAATGGTGACTTCGAGGTTTACAGTGACGCTTCGAAGGAAGGTCTGGGATGCGTTTTGATGCAAGACTCAAGAGTCATTGCATATGCATCGCGTCAATTGAAACCTCATGAAGCAAACTACCTGACACACGACTTGGAGTTGGCGGCAGTCGTGTTTGCTCTGAAGATATGGAGGCATTACCTCTATGGGAGAAAGTGTCAGATGTTCACTGACCACAAAAGCCTCAAATACATATTCACTCAAAAGGAGTTGAATCTGAGGCAATGGAGGTGGTTGGAACTAATTAAGGACTATGATTTAGAAATTTCTTACCACGAAGGGAAGGCCAACGTGATAGTTGATGCCTTAAGCCGGAAGACCCAACATGTAGCGAATTCGTTGACGATTCCGCCGGCATTGTATATGGACTTGGCAAGATTGAGCTTAGAGCTAGTGCATTCGGGCACTGTAAATGAAGTGGTCAACGCAATGGTAGTCGAATCGACCATATTTGACGAGATCAAACTCGCCCAACCGGGCGACATGAAGCTGGAAAGGATTAAGGAGAACATCGCCAACGGGAAGGCCATAGGATTTGCTATCCATGAGGATGAAAGCATTCGTTTCAAAGGAAGGTGGTGCGTACCACAAAAATGCGTGGAGCTAAAACAAAGGTTGATGGAAAAGGACATAACACACCGTAATCGGTTCACCGTGGAGGCGACAAATTATATAAGGATTTGAAGAAGATTTACTGGTGGCCGAGGATGAAGAAGGAAGTGGCAGAATTTGTAACGAGATGTCTCACGTGCCAAAAAGTCAAAGCCGTGCGACAAAAACCCTTAGGATTGATGCAACCATTGGAAATCCCGAGTTGGAAGTGGGATAGTATCTTGATAGATTTCGTTTCGGGATTACCGCGATCACCTAAAGGGATGAATAAGATATGGGTGCTTGTCGATAGGCTAACGAAGACGGCCATTTTTATTCCAATGAAGGACACTTGGACCATGGACCAATTAGCAAGAGCGTATATTGACAATGTGGTACGACGACACGGGGTGCCACATGACATCATCTCCAATAGAGATAGTAGATTTGTCTCTCACTTTTGGACCAAGTTGCAAGAAGCTCTCGGTACGCAGATTAAGATGAGTACCGCATTCCACCCGATGACGGATGGACAAACGGAGAGGACGATCCAAAATTGGAGGACATGTTGAGAGCATGTGTCCTAGAGTTTAAGGGTAGCTGGGAAAATCATTTACCCTTAATTGAAATCTCCTACAACAATAGCTACCATGCTAGCATCGGCATGGCACCATTTGAGGCATTATATGGACGAAAGTGCCGAAGCCTGTTGAGTTGGGAAGAGAGTGATAAGACTGTGGTAGTGGGACCACAACTCGTTGAAGATATGACGTAACAAATCAAGGTGATTCAAGGAAAGATGAAGGCGGCACAAGACCGACAGAAGAGTTATGCCGATGTGAGACGGCAAGACCTAGAATTTCAAGTTGGAGATAAGGTTATGTTAAAGATATCACCGATGAAGGGGGTGATGCGCTTTGGCAAATGAGGAAAGCTAAGTCTTCGATATATAGGATCTTATGAGATTCTAGAAAGAGTCGGTAATCTAGCATATCGACTAGCCTTACCGCCACAATTGGCTAGTGTACACAATGTGTTCGACTTATCACAATTGAAGAAGTATGTGCACGACCCGACCCATGTACTCCAACCGGAAGAAATTGAATTGGATGATGACTTGAGCTACGAGGAAGTTCCGGTGCAAATTCTCGACTTCAAGGAGAGAGTGACAAGGAATAACACCGTCAAAATGGTCAACGTTCTTTGGTCTAACCACGAAGCCGAGACGGCAACATGGGAATTGGAAGCAGACATGAGGGAGCGTTACCCGACCCTATTCCAAGACGATGCAACCACAGTTATGGGGACATAACTGTAATCTTAAGGGGGGAGGATGTAACGACCCGAATATTTTTGTCCGAATATTTTTGTACCCCAAATAAACAAATTCAAATTGTTCTGAACTACGTAATGACTTGATCCCTTCGCGGGGTACGCAGGCAACTTGAAAATTTCAATTCTGGGTTCAGTCAAATAATAACAAACAACAACACACAATATTCCAATCATGCAATCAAACAATTTTCGAGCTCGCGAGGAGATAAAGCGCAACTTCGAGGACGAAGTTGATTCTTAAGGAGGGTAGACTGTAATACCCGTAAATTTTATGATATGGAATAGAATTTAATCCGAAGAGTGAAGGGATTTCGATTCCGAGAACCCGTAGAGTCGGAATTGCACGGGAGTCATAACACGATGAATTAGGAGCCGATAAATCCAAAACCGACGGACTTAAGATTTCAAACACGAAATCAAATTCAAGTTGAAATAAATCTAAGATAGGAATCGTAATCCGAGAATGACCCGGAAAAATCGAGCCCAAAAATGTAGATGGATAGAAGTCCGAAAGAAAGGAGAAAAGACCCGGCGGATCGCACGACCCGGTCCGGACCGAAGTCCAGACCGGAGCAGCGTGGTCTCCGCACGGCACCGCGCCACCACCGCGCCATGGCGCAGAGACAGCTGCTTCGCGCGATTTCAGCAATTTTCTTGCCTAAATTGCGACCCCGACTAAGGAAAGTAGATCTCAGTCAGGAGAAAGGCTTTTAGGTTGAGGTAGGACTGAACTCCCACCCATTTTCAGTCTTCCAAACCCTTTCTTCATCCCAAAACTCTCCCAAAACCAAAACCACAAAGTTCCGACCTTCCGACGACTTTCCGGCGACCAAACCCGTCCGAGGAGGCGTGTAAATCAAGGATACCGATCTTGGATTGTTGGTAAGGGTTAGATTAGGTTCCTTTGTCGTTTATAGGCATAATCATCATTCTAACTTATGGATTTTTACTTGCAAACGTGTTCGTGGCCAAAGGAGAAGGAGAACGTGTTGCGTAGATCCGTTCGTGGCGATTTTGGACGACTCGATCGACCCTAGGACGTTCAAGAACTCACTAACAGTAAGTCAATACCTTTCATGTCAATTCGTGTGGTCTAGGGGCATCTGGAACATTGGATTTGAAACAAAACATTCAAATCGAACCTAAAAACCCCAATCTGTGTGTTCTCTGAAATCCGACCAAAACTCCTACTTTGATGTTCAAATCGAAAAACTCAAAACTAGGATTTTGATCATAAGATCTTAAGCTATACTGTGTCAAAATTTCAGAGATTTTCATCAAGTTTTGATACCCCAAATCGTGTCGGACATAATCTGCGATTTAAGGAATTTTTGGAAAACTGACAGTGCACTTAGTCGAACTTGATGAGCATGTTTCTATCCCTTCTAGTCCGAATTAAACTTTGTGATGTAAACAAAAGTTATAGATAATCAGGTATAGTATGTGTCCACAAAATTTCAGAATTTTTGGAGTCCATTTGATGAATCAAAAAATCGGATTTTGAAACTGTGTCGAACCTGAATCCTGACAGCATATCGTTTGTGTAGAAAACTTGGTTTTTGACATGTTTCCCTTCTTTATTCCGAATAACTCGAAACATAAACGTTGTTCGTTAGGATGTTTTTTATATATTGTGAAAATTTCAGATCAATGGCCTTTGTATTGAATTTTTAAACTAAAAAGGCGTAAACTGTGACAACGAATGGTTTTTAAGTTGTGAGATTTTAAAACTTCTAAACAAATGATCGAAACATTGTTATATGATGAATCTATATTTTCAAAATTCCCGTTACACTAAAGTTGAAACGATATCGGTTACATAGGTAGGGGGTGAGTGCTCTGCAGGGTGCCCCTCTAGCCTTTTCTCTGCGTGCCTATAATGGACGAGAGAAGTTGAATGAAAAACTACGCCAAAACGGCAATGTATTTTGGGCCTACACTCTCGGGAGTCTCCGTATGGGTTTCTCGAGGCTCCGGAGTGGTACTGGGTATGGCAGATAGGCTGCGGCCGCTGGGCTACCGGCTAAATGAAAACTTACGAAATGGGCTGCGGCCGCCGGATCGCCGGCTAAATTGAATATTGTTGAGATGGTGGTGTAACAGAAAAAAATTTAAAAAGGCTTAGAGTTATTTATTTATTTATGTCTTTATTTATGCATTTAATTTATGTCTTAAATTTATATCCATGCTTAAATTATTATTCATGAATATAAATGTGTTTCTAAAGTATGCAACTTAAATTCTTATTTTTAGATTGGTAAATAAAATGTTTTATATGCATGATGAGTAATATAATCTTAGTTATTAAATTGAACCCATTTATTGCTATGTTAGGATTGACTTACTCAGAAGTTTATAATACTGATAAAATTGTTGTTTTCTCTTTTCTTTTCAGAGTATGGCGATAATGCATAAGCATGTGCATTTGGGGGGACTCCTTTTGAACATTACTTTATCGTTTTATTAAACATGCATATCGGGTCTGTTTAACCCGAGTTTTGGCCATGTCAGCCCTATCTTTAAATTTCCGCTGCAAATTATTATTACTGTCATGTGTGGATGATGATATATTATTATTTTTAAGTAATTACGAACTTGTTTTTAAAACTTTTTCCAATACCCATAGCCTTGCATCTCTTTAGCAAGCTCGGAGAATCCGTGTCTTGCTAGGGAGGTGTGGCGGTGGCATCCCGGCCTGGGTTACCAAATCCGGGGTGTTACAACTCTGCCTCAGCTGTGGAAAGTGCTACCACACTTTGCGTCATAGAATACCAGCTCACCAGGTTATTACCAATATAAAAACACCCTCCAGTAGTCGATTTTCTATCATCCAAACTTCCAGCCCAATCTGATTCAGTATAGCCTGTAAGGTCGTTGTCAGCACATCGTGAATACCACATACCCAACTTCTATGTACCTTAATGTACCTCAGTATCCTCTAAACAACCTTCAAATATGACTCTTTTGGAGCAGACTGAAAACGAGCACACAGTCCAACATTAAAACAGATATCAGGTCTTCTTGCAGTAAGATACAAGAGACTACCAATCATACTTCGATAAAGTTTTGATCAACTGGAGTACCTGATTCATCCTTAGACAACTTCTCATGCTGTCCCAATGGTATTTTTAGCAATTTGCTATACTCCATCTTAAACTTCTTGAGCATATTCCCAACATACTTCTCTTGATTAAAAAATATTCACTTTTCAGATTGCTTGACTTGAAGTCCAAGGAAATATATAAGTTCTTCCATCATACTCATCTCAAACTCAGTTTGCATAGAGTGTACAAACTCATCCCTTAAGGCTTCTAATGTGGGATCCAAATGATATATCATCTACATAAATCTGTGCCACAAGTAGATGGTTGTGTCTCCGTTGTACAAACGTCGTCTTGTCAACTTTTCGTCCTGTGTACCTTCTTTAGAAGATAAGTAGACAGCCTCTCATACCAAGCACGTGGTGCTTGCTTAAGACCATATAAAGTCCTTTTCACTCTGTAAACATGATTTGGAAAATTTAGACTCTCAAATCCAACTGTTTGAGATACATATATTCCCCCTTGATTGTTCCATTAAGAAAAGCAGTCATAATGTCCATCTGAAATAGTTTGAATCTAAGTGAGCATGCCATAGCCAATAATAATCAAATAGCCTCAATCCTTGCAACAAGAGCAAAGATCTCTTCATAATCTAGCTCTTCGATTTGAGTAAATCCCTAAGCTACCAATCGATCTTCGTTTCTGACAACCACTCCTTTCTCATCTGTCTTGTTCATGAACACCCATTTAGTTCCAATAATATTGGTGTCTGGAGGTTGTGGCACCAACTCGCACACATCATTCCTCTTGAATGGCAACAATTCTTCTTGCATGGCAGCTATCCACAATTCATCCTTTAGAGCTTTCATGGCATTCTTAGGTTCAACTTGAGAAACAAAGCAGCTCATAAGATAGACAGAGAGACTTGCCAACTCAGTATAGTCAATTTGATGATGCTGACTCCTGGTCTGCCTTGGTGCTTGGGGATCACCAATAATATCATCTTGTGAATGGTGCTTCAACACCCTTTGTCCTTCCTTTGGTTCTCTTCTCCTAGGAGCATCAGGTTGCACAGGTGGTTGTGCCTCAGGTGTATCATCATCTGACACTACAACAGGTTCAGTGGCAGGAACATCTGGTTGAACGTGTTGTTGTGGCTGAGTAGTACACACAACATCATCATCATCATCATGACTTTGAGGTTGCACCACAGGAATAACATCATCATCATCTCTCACAACTGGTCTATCATCAACCACAATATTCATAGACTCAATGACCTTCTTATTCCTTTTGTTGTATATACTTTAACCTCTTGAATTGTTAAAATACCCAAGAAAGATTCCTTCATCGGACTTTGAATCAAATTTCCCAAGTGGCATGCGATCGTTTAGCACGAAGCAAGTAGTACCAAACACATGAAAGTAAGACATATTTGGAGTTCTCCCTCTTCAGATCTCATAAGGTGTGTTCTTTGTGTGAGGTCTCAAGAACACCCTATTAATGATGTAGCAAGCTGTGTGAATAGTTTCAGCCCAAAATTCCTTCTTTAATGTATTAGCATGCAGCATGGATCTAGCCATCTCTTGCAGAGTCATGTTCTTGCGCTCTACAACCCCATTCTGCTGTGGAGTCTTTGGAGATGAAAATTCATGAGAGATTCCATGGTTGTGGTAGTGTTGTTCAAGCAACCTGTTCTCAAACTCCTTTCCATGACCAGTTCCGATTTGAGCAATCTTGGAATCCTTCTCAGCTATAAGCTTCAAAGCGAGCTTCTAATAAATAGCAAATGTTTCATCCATGGTTCTCTGAAAGTCTACCCATGTATATCTTGAATAGTCATCAATACACACAAAGATGTACCTTTTTCCACTAAGACTTGGTACTTCGGTTGGCCCCATCAAATCCATATGCAATAATTCCAAGCACCTTGTAGTTTAAACTTGATCAGTAGGTTTCTGTGAAGCATGAATCTGCTTGCTCTTTGCACAATCTCCATAGACAATATTCTTCACAACGGGTAGTTTCGGCATCCCACGCACAACACCAGAATTACTGATTCTAACAAGAGACTTGTGATTCATATGACCACATTTCCTATGCAACAGCTGCATTTCATCAAAATGTGTAGACATAGCCATGCTAGGTTTATCTTTCAGAGTATAGCAATTATTCTTGGATCTACCACCCATCATAACACATTTCTTATTCATATTCAAGACTTCACATGATTCTTTTGTAAATCCCACAAAGTGATTGTCATCACACAGTTGACTGATTCAAATAAGATTAGTTGTAAGCCCAGAGACATAATAGCCCAAAGAGAGTAGAGATAGATTGTCATCCTTGAGTGTTCCGTAGCCAGATATCTTATTCCTCACTCCATCACCAAAGATAACTTCACCACAATCTTCTTTTATGAATGTCTTAAAGAGTTTCTTGTTCCCAGTCATGTGGCGTGAGCAGCCACTATTAATGTACCATTTCTTGCAGGGTGACAATTCTATATGAAGTGAAAGAATCACCAAACTTTTAGCTCAAATTTTCTTATGCATCCACTGCCTCTTGAACTTGATATGCTTCCGTAGTTCTTCTGTAGGTCACACAATAGTTTTACCACGCAGTATGTCTCGCACCAATATGTTGCCAGAATCAACACTGTGTCCAGGGAATTTGCAATATGCACAGGAGCGTTGAAGTTTAACAGGGCAGTCATCAATATCCATGTTAAGACCACTGTTATCAACAGGCTTCTTAATAGGGGCAGCTTACAAACTTCCACCTTTCGCAAATTTCCTTGTTGGGGTTGAAGTTGAAGCTTCACCTTTATGATAGCCAATTCTAGTAAGGTCTGTGGATACTTTCCTTTTGCAGATCATCTCATCTAACTTCTCCTTATTTCTCATCATAACATCATAGGGACTGACCTTTGTTGACAACTCAAGATTAATAGACATGAGTGCTTTCTTTTCTTCTTCTAGACTCATAATATAGCTTGTAAAATCAGCTACTTCACCTTTCAATTTCTGAATCTCTTCATCTTTTTCTTCACATGCAACACTGAGATCTCCAACTTTAACCAAAAGTCTTTTGTTCTCACCAACAGCACATTTGTGATTCTCCTTTAGCTCAGCAACAACTTATGCTAATTCATCAAATTCCAGATCTTCTCCTTCTTCTTTATCCTCATCTGAAGTAGGTGAGTTTGGAGTATTGTCCTCATCATGAACAGTAAAAGGAATTTCAGCATCATCTGACTCTTCTTCACTGTATTGTGTCTTAAATGCTTTTAGCAGGGACATTCTAACTTCTTATGCCCAACTCCTCCACAATCATAACACTGGAGTTGCTTAAATGCTTCAGGTAGATCAGAAAGATTAACTTTCCTGGTCTTTCTCTTTTCATTGCTTGAGGAACTGCTTTTATATGGTTGTTTCTCTATTGTGCGCTCTTTTCCTTTACCATGATCAACTTTGCCCTTACCAAAAGACTTTTCCCTTTTGTTATGCAAGATTTTGGACAGCTTCTTAGATAAATAAGCCTTCTCTTATTCAGAATTATCATCACATTCTTCAACTTTGAATGCAAGAGCCTTAGGTTGGCTTTCCTTCTTCTCCAAGTGGATCATCTCATAAGTCCTGATAATACCAAATAGATTATCAAGTGTCATGGTCTTAATCTTTTCCATTTCTTCAAGAGCAGAAATCTTAGAAGAATATTTCCTAGAAACTGTTCGAAGCATCTTCCTCACAAGAATGTTATTTTCATATTTTTATCCAAATAAGTGTGCCTGATTCACCAAACCCTTGAATCTTTCAGCATAGGAAGTAATGCTTTTATCATCTTGCATCTCCATTCTATCAAAGGCAGATTCAATACTTTGTAGCTTGGTTGAGGCACATCATCAGATCCTTCATGTGCATTAGCAAGTGAAGTCCGGGCTTCAAAAGCAGTGGAGCAGGTTGAGATCATCTTATATTGTCCTTCATCAACAGCACTAAAAATAGCATTAAGTGCATAGCATTCCCTTGAAAGAATGCTTTCTCCTTAACAGGGTATTCCTCATATGGTGTAGGCTCAAAGGTAATAATAGCTTGTTCACCAGCTTCCGCTCTGATTTCCTTCACTGGCTCCTTATACTCAGTCAACACAGCTTTCCATGATTCTGGTTAAAAGAGACTTTAAAAAGATCAACATTCTGTTCTTCCAGTAGCAATATTTTGAGCCATGAAGTAGGGGAGGCCTTGTTGTAGAGAATCCTTCACGATTCATCTTGAAGATCGAGTTCGAAAAATATCAGAAAGAACTCCTGCTTTGATACCAATTCACAGGTCCCGAAAGATGAACACTGTAAATACGTGTTGTGCCCACAACTTGTACACAACCAAAAACAAATAACAAGGCTAAAAACAGAATGCAGGATAAACAAACAACACCAATATTTGTTTACCCAGTTTGGTTCATCCGATCCTACATCTGTGGGATCCCAATCCAGGCATATTTCACTATCAACCAATGCAAACAGAAAAACCCATCTGTTTACAATAGAAACCCCTTCAACCCTTCCACAATAGGACTCCCTTTTGTCACCTAGACCAACTCCAGGTAGGAATAGAGAATTGTGCTTACCAGTTACTAAACCTGTTGAAATCACCCTTCAATCCTAATGCTAGTCTAAGCAAGCTTCCACCCTTGTCATAGCTACTCCCCAAGTTAAGTTCAAACACTCAACAACCAAAGAATATAACTCTAAGTACTTCTAAAGATAAATCTTGCAAAGTGAAGACATGCTAGCTAAACTCTAACAAGTATCTCTATTAAGAACAGAAAAAGGTTACCCCTTGCTGAGAAATATAGCTTGATAGAGATACTCATGAAGAACCTCATGTTCTTCCTTCAATCCGCAGCCCTCAAATCTATCAATATGTTTTCTGTGTATAGCTCCAGTGTTACAGCCACCCAATGATTGAGGCATTACCCTGAAAACGCGGAGGGCTCTGATATCCAGGCCCATGGGCTGGGGAAAAACCCTTGATAGCTGTCACCCTAACAACTTTTGTCTTTTCTGCTCCAAGTGTCAAGTCATGAGCTTGGTTGTGTTCACATCCCTCACACAACGGTCACCTGCACAAGAGTTTTAAGCACAAAAACCCAACATCATGAATTATTTTAGAAACTTATTCAAAAAACCAAATAATTGTGCCAAATACTACACTTTAATTATTTTTAGTTTTAAAAACCAATTATAAGTCTCTATATCACTACTAGAAAAAATCCTGATTCAGTCACCAAATTTTGGTCGCTAAATTTATGGTCGTTAACGAATTTCGCTCTTAAATTCGTTCGCTAGACTATTTAGTGATTGAAGTTTACCAAATTTTTTCAGTCATTAAAATAAAAAATTCTTAATAGTGTATCTCATCTTAATTTATACAATAAAAAAATAAATCACAATTTTAGTTTTATACTATAAGATAAATTTGTTATTGTTTTATTAAAATGCCCACGAGTTGGCCCTTTGTTAACACATAAAGAATGTGTTACTAAAGCCCAATACAATTCTAGGCCCAAATCATGTGTAGAGCCCAATATATAGGCTTAAAAGGAGACAGACAGACCAGGACCAGCCCATGGACCCTGGAGAGGTAATCCGAAGCAAGCCATATATGTTAGAATAAAGGTGCAGCCAGAAGATAGCAAGCCCGAGTAACCAATTACCAAGGCACTATTATCCAAGAAGAATGATTCCGAGCCAAACCAATATGATGATATCCTAGGAAGCATCTTGTTCATAGAAGAAGACATATTCGCGCCACAGAAAGCAAAGACGGGAGGAGGCTTACATTCGAACAAGACATGGCCCTTCCCAGAAGGTGTCTTTTAGTAGAAATGCACCTATATTTGTATAAATAGGCAACTCCTAGACTGGAGAAAGGGTTCCAACACCACTCCAAAAACTTACATTTTCTTGTAATGTCTTTTTATTTACTTTCCTTTCCTTTCCTTTTTATCGCTTCTCTTTAATGCTTTTACGCATTTATTTTCCTTTAATTTCGGCGATGCTCTATTTTCTTGCATTCCTTGGGATAGTCCTCAATCCGCTTTCCATGCTGAAATCACCGTCTAGAGGATTAAGCGTTACACCGAAACAACAGTAACATGTTGGCGACCACAGTGGGAGACAAAACTTCTCAGAGTAACCAAGGATCTCCGTTGTATACTCTTCGTCGCGCAAGGTTCACAAGTAACTTACAAGAAGCCAAGCAAAATGTTTGAGAAATCTCCACGATAAATCAAATGAAATGGCCAGTACAGGAGATCTAACCATCGTGCAATCACGACTGGGACATAGAATACATCCGTTGATCCTTCGGATGGATAACAAATGACGAACTCTAGGTCATCGAGCACGCCTGTATTCACCTTACATGAAGCGATGTTTAAAAGGCTAACCACGACAGTGAAAACCATTGTCGCAAGATGACGAGAGACAGTGTTAAAAGGGCCTTTCAGGACCCTGAGCCTCATAGGAAATAACGTTACCACTCGAGTCTCGCTCGTAATAGTGCATAATCAAGGGCAATACTGTTACCACGTGCAAAACTATCCCTGGTACCCTCCAACAAGAACATGGGGACTGCACATGGTTGGGCAAGGTTCTTCTCAGAATCATACTCACAACATGACAGCACCCATGCTATCCTCCAGGTTACCCACGGCTTACACGACCTCACCGATTGTACAACCTGTACTAGGGATAGATATTGTGGAGGATATCCCCAGTCACGTACAGGAAACAACTCAAATTTTCATCCCAAGGAATAAACAAACGGATGAAGCACTATGAATACACCCCAAAACCATGGACAAAACATTGTCCCCTGTTAGGCTGCCTGAATTTCGGGTGCCACAGGGATTTCATGATGCAAACCAAGCCAACATGACTCAGAGGGCTACGCCACAAATACCGCCAATATTTGGTAGGAACATCCCCCAGGATAATAATGGCGGGCATGAAGGATTTCAATATCCACCCCTTCGCCAATAAAATCTGAAATTCCAGGGACATAATCCAGTTCCCCTAATAAACCCTTTTCCTCCGCCACAGTTGGTACATGGCCAACTCGAGCCACAACGGTTTCATATTGGAGAAGAAAACCTAATAACTATGGTGCAAAGGTTAGGACTAAATGTCCCAGAGACCAACTGGTCTGTTTACTAGAGGCCTTATATTGGTCTATTAACTAGAGGCCTTATCTACCTCATGTTTACGAGGACACTCCTCTACCCAATGGTTTATGGATACCTAATTTTTCCACATTCTCGGGAGAAGATCAGACATCCACCATGTAACACATCGACCGCTTTATTACCCAACTATGCGAATTAGGCCGTAATCAATTTAATCGGATGCAGTTTTTCCCATCCTCATTAAAATAAACTGCTTTTTCATGGTTTATTGCCACATGAATTTGCCACATGGCAGCATTTGGAGGAAGTGTTTCATACTAGGTTCTGTCATCCGCAGCCAACAACTACGTTCGTTGAGATTTTAGAGATCAAACAGATGGACAATGAACCAACGACTAAGATCATTGAGTGGTTACAACAACATAAAAAGGAAGTGTGAAACCGCTACTTTCGAAAAGGAAATAACTAATATTGTGGTTAAGAACATGAAACTTACTTTAGAAAAGAAGTTAACCCCCTTAGACATTGATGACCTGGCAACCCTATCGTCTAAAGCGACAAGAGTTGAATCTCTCCTTAAAGAGACACACGAGTCAAAAGGGAAAGGGGAAAGAAAGAAAAAGACGTACTAAGGTGCTACCATGCATGTGGACAGCGACAGTAATCTAAAGGAAGCCTGCAATCAAAATGCCGAAGTCACAGATCAGATAACCGCAGAACAAGGCCTATAAAAATTGAGTACGCCAAACCTATGGCGGAAGAAGAATTTTGCTTCGACGTATCTAGGATTGGAAAATCTTCGATGCGTTATATGAAAATCACCAGATCCGACTTCCCACGGGCCAGAAATTGGCCATGGAAAAAGAAATAAAGGAGCGACCGTACTGTAAGTGGCAAAACATGTTCTCATACAGAACGAAGTATTGCGTCTAATTCTGAAGGGCAATTATCCAATCTGGAACACTAAAAGAGGGAACCATGGGAATTGATTCACAACCTTTTCCTAATGGCATTCGTCTCTGGAGATTCCCGAAGAATCGTGGCTCAAAGCATAGTTATCGGGTTGAACAACGATATGGTGAAGATGACCTACCACCACGACCGCCAAGGGGTTCTCTTCATTGAGTCCAAGATTGGCGCAGAAAACCAAGGGGGCATGGAAGAAGAGGACCGATGGGAGGCCTACGTGGTGGTTGAAGAAACCCTTATATATACAAATGTCCTCCAAAGCCAAGACTCAAGGTCAATCATAAAGCTATGACTGAAACTTGGGTGCAAGCGGATGGTACATACCTAGTCGAAGTTAGGACCTAGATAGCCGTGTGGGCAATGCCTACTCGGAAACCGAAACCGAGACCAAAAATGCATGGACTCGGAACAACCCACATTCGAAACCCGATGTGGATCCTCGGCTTCCAGGGATGACCAAATCTCAGATACGAAGGGCCAAAAGAAAGTATATGGACGAGCATGGCCTTACAAAGGAGTCTGAGAAAAAATCCGAAAGTTCCCGAGGAACTTACTGAAACCTCATCTCCTAAACCCACCATACCATTGGTGACTGTTAAAACTAAGATTGGTCCCGCGGTACGTCAGTTCAAGGAAAAGACGGGTGAGGAAATTGAACGTGTGGAAGATGAAGCGCGGGAAACATTCTACGGATTCGGATGGTACTACTTCAGAAAGATCAACACCAACTCACCGTTGGAGATGGTTGAGGAATTCAATAATGAACTCCTCGAATCGATGACAGATGGAAGACGTAACTATTTTGGACTAAGGCGAGAAGTCCAAAGTTGACCAGCCACCCAAAGATGGTTAGAACACGAAGCCCACTCCGGTTCCTCAAAGTTACGCAGAGGTGGTCGGAAAACCACCTAACACAAGTGGCTCGTGGGGCAAGAATGATGCCTTGAGATAGCCAAATTTCACCAAGTTACTCATCGAAGATCCATCTAAAAGCTCGAGGGGCATGGGTACTAAGAGTAGTCAGCCTGCGAAGGGCAAGCAAATGTGAACAAGTCTTCCGAATCGACGAAGTCATTCACAGATAAGTCCAAACAGCCACCAGCAACCATGGCATGTATGGAACTAGTGATTCCTCGATTGTCCGAGGAAGAAATGGAAAACAACTGGGCATAACTCCACTATGGCACAAAGATCGAGGAAGATCTCGCATGGGCATTTCTCATTGAATCTGTTGATGTCGTATACCCAAGTACTGATTCGCATACAAAGAAAAATTCCTCAGTTACACCTCCGATAGTCTTCCCACCTATCAAGGGTACTACTTCACATATGAAGCCAATATATGTGGAAACATATATTGAAGGAAAAAGAATTAGGAGGATCTTCGTGGACAATGAAGCTGCATTCCATTGTATCCCACTATCTACTTTGAAGAAGATTCGGAAGACAGTCTTTTACTTGGAGAAAACTAACATGAAGATGGCAGGATTCTCAGGTGGGTCAATGGCACCGCTCGGAATGAGAGTGGTCCAGTTGGAAGTTGGGCCGAAGACTATGTCAATAGTCTTCTTCGTACTCGATGCAAACACATCATATGGTGCCTTGTTTGGAAAGGACTAGATTCATGCAGCAAAATGCGTACCCTCAACCTTGCGTAAGCAATTGATGTTTTGGAACGAAGATCGAGTAATCACGATCGATGCATCTCCAAGTCCATTCCAGGGGTGTGTAGAACTTCAGGATGAGTCGGTTCATTATACAAGGATGTTCCTGCCTCTGTCTTTAACCATCCCCTATGATAGGCCATTGTCGGATATCCCGATTTATGGTCTTTGAAGCGGGGTTTCTGACGCTTAGGCATTTAATGCCAAAATTTGTAATGGCTCGTCATTCAACCAACGATATGATGATTAAAGCAGATGCACATATTTATGACTATTTAATAGAGTAAGATTCTTTGCCAGACAAGGAAAAGAATGACAACACCTCGGAGCCTTACCAATAGCCCGAATTACTCGAGAAACATGAACACACAGTGTACTCCGAGGATCCCTTGGTAAAGTTTGACATTGTTTCAAAAGATCGCCCAACGATACTTCGGCTAAGAGGTCTATTAACAAAAGACCAACAAATAATATTAACCGACCTTCTTAGAAAATATGAAACTTGTCTAGCGTGGAATTATACAGAAATGCCCGAAATGGATAGGTCTATGGTCGAACATAAACTTCCTATCAAGAAAAGATTCCAACCCTTCAAACAACCTTTTAGGAGGTTTGATCTGGAACTTCTACCAAAGATCACGGAAGAAATCCAAAAATTATTAGAGGCCAAATTCATTCGCCCATGCAGGTATGTGAAATGGCTATCTAATATCGTACCCATCACTAAAAAGAATGGAAAGATAAGTGTCTGCATCGATTTTTATGACTTGAATATAGACACACCTAAAGACAAATACGTCTTGCCCATAGCGGATATACTAGTCGATGTCGCGGCAGGGCATAAGATTTTATCATTGATGGACGGATACGTTGGGTACAATCAAATCTTCTTAGCATAGGAAGATGTGCCCAAAACGGCCTTCAGATGCTCAGGTCCAATTGCCATGTACGAATGGATAGTAATCTCATTCGGATTAAAAACACCAGGGCTACTTATCAAAGGGCAATGAATATGGTATTCCATGATATGATGGATGTATCATGGAGGTCTACATTGATTATGTTATAGTGAAGTCCAATTTGAAAAAAACATCTGAAAGTCTTAGAGAGTGCTTTCATTCGTATACAGTCCTACAATCTGAAGATGAACCCAAGCAAATGTGATTTTGGAGTTTCTGCCTGAAATTTCCATGGGTTCTTGATAAATCAACGAGGAATAAAGGTTGATGCCAAATAGGCCAAGGTCTTTATGGAAATACCTCCACCTAGGACGCTGAAGGAATTATAAAGTTTATGCGAAAAAGTAAATGTCTTCAGGCGATTCATAGCTAACGCCGAATGCAAAGTACATCCTATCACAAAGCTTCTTCGAGGGTGTCATAAGCTCATAAGTGGATTGGGATGAATCCCACCAGCAAGCGCTTGATGAAATTATAAGGGCTTGATCAATCCATCGGTACTAGTAACTCCTCGTAGGAATAAGAAGCTTTAACTATATGTGGCATCCTCAAGTTATGCCATTGGTTTTCTTCTTGCCCAAGATTGGGATGATGGAAAAGAATGGACTGTCTATTATTTGAGTAAGACACTAGCAGGATTCGAACTCAATTATTCCTTCGTGGAGAAGATATGCTACTCTCTGGTATACGCGCGTAAGAAACAGAAACATTACCTGTTACCAAGGGAAACTGATGTCGTATCTAAATTTTGAACTTGTAAAACTTATATTAAAGAGACCCACTCATAGGGGTCGACTAATGGAATGGGCTTTGAAACTTCCACCATTTGCCTTAATACATGTGCCAATCAAGGCAGTGAAGGGACAAATAATTGGTGAGTTCTAGGCCAAACATCCAAATATGTTGGAACCCGAAGAGGATAATGACAAAAAGTATGTTGCAATACATCCATGGGACATGTACTTCGACGGATCAAGCACAAGCACCAAATCAGGAACTGGAGTCCATCTCCCCGGCCTAAATTAAGAAAAAATAAAATTATTTCTTGAATTAAACCCTATGACCAACAACGCTGCCAAATACGAGGTATTGATCCTCGGACTCGAGACATTACTCTTACGGAAGGGAAAATCGGTCAAAATCCGGGGTGATTATCAGTTGGTGCTTAATCAAGTAATCGGGACATACCAATGCACTCATCCAGGTTTGTAAAGGTACTAAGAAAGAGTCCTGGAATTACATGATAAAATCCAAGACGTATCCATCGAATACGTACCTCGGGAAGATAACAACGAAGACAACAATTTGGCTCAACACGCCTCGAGATATAGAACACATGATGTGTTTCATAATTCAACCCCGAGCATTAATATGGTCAAGGCTTCCTTAATTCCTTACATAAGAAGAACCGAGAAATAAGCCATAACAGTCCAAGTGCTAATAAGCCCCATCGACGATAAGCCCCATCGACGATAAAAGAACAACGTTGGTATCCCAAATAATTATTGCAAAGAAATCATTGAATATTTCCTAAATCCTTCAAAGCACAGGTAACTAAAGCATCAAAGCTAAAGTCCTTCGATTCTTATACGAGAAAAAATTGACAATAAATAGAGATTAGAAGGCATTCTGCTTAAATGGTTGGGTCCCGAAGAAGCGAGGCTAGCACTGGCTGAAATTCACGAAGGAATTTGTGGAGCCCATCATGCGGGATTAAAATACGACGGACATTTCATCGATATGGCTACTTTTGGCCAACTATGTTCAATAATTGCATCCGAGTCGCCAAGGAATATTCAGCATGTCAGAGGCATGGTGACTTGAACAATTACCAGTAACAAGTTTGAATTACTCGATTAAGCCATGGCCATTTAAGGATTGGACTATGGATGTGATCGGACAGATTCACTCTCCATGTAGTAAGCATCACAAGTATATATTAGTGGCAACCGATTACATTACCAAATGGGTAAAGGCTATCCCACCAGGAAGGTGGACTAAGATGAGGTAATTAGTTTCATTGATAAACACATCGTACATTGGTTTGGGATTCCTCATTATATCCTAACGGATCAAGGGACAATGTTCGTCAGAAACCGAATTGTCCAATATAGAAACAAACTAGGGATCCAATTGTTGTATTCATTGCCATATTCTCCTCAAGCTAAAGGCCAAGCGGAAGCAACAAACAAGAACATTATCAAGATCATAAGGAAAATGACAAAGGAAAAACCTAAAAAATGGCATGATCTCTTATACGAAGCTTTATGGGCTATTAGGATTTGTAATAGTACTGCCACGAGGTTTATACCTTATCAATTAGCTTATGGTCAGGAGGCAGTTCTGCCTGTTGAAATATCAGTCCCGAGTCCGCGAATAACGCTCCAAGCATCAATTCCCGATAATCAATAGAAATGATTCAACAATTTGAACAGGCGGAGACTCTCCGATTAGAGGCGATTGATAATCTTAGTCGGATTAATATCAGGAAGAAATGATACCCTAATATCGGCGCTACGGGAGATTACGAAAAGTATATTTCCGGGTTTCCGCGGTTTTAAGACAAGGGAATCCATTCAGTAATGGTGAAATCGTTGAAATCAGGAGTGGGTTGGGATTATAGAGCCCATTACCTGTGATTGCAAGGTAACTTAAGATTGGTGAAGATCGCTTTTCGAAAAACAGACAGGAGCCAGGAATGTTAGAAGATAGAAGTTTTGGAAAAAGTTGCGGACTACAAGCAGATATGGCCATGATTCACAAAAAAAAAAAATGTATATGGCCAGAAGACGGTATTTATAGCCAAAACTGGTTGGCTTCACTAAAAAGGAGAACGTTACAGCCATTAAGGTTCGTATCGCCTGTTGATTACAGCAAATGATCAAATCACATTCCCTGCATAAATTTCCTCGAAAAAGGCATGTTTGAAGCGGTTACCAAGAATGGATAAATTCGAAATCCGAGAATTCCCAGAAGTGTCCATTCATGATCTCCGGAAATGATGGCGGAGCAATTATTCCTGACACCCCGAGTTAAGGAGACTCCGACTTTTTCAGCAAAAAATAGGCAAATACCTGGCCATATTTGTTGAAAAACGAGGGGCAATCTGTAATATAAAAAGAATATGTTTATAAAGCCCAATACAATATTAGGCCCAAACCATAATATCTAGGTTTAAATGGAGAGAGACAGACCAGGACCAGCCCATGGACCCTGGAGAAGTCATCCCGAGCAAGCCATATATGTTAGAATAAAGGCACTGCCCCAGGCAACCAATTGCCCAGTCACTGCTACCCCAGAAAAATGATACCAAGCCAAACCAATATAATGATATCCCGAGCAAGGAAGCATCCCGTTCCTCGAAGAAGGCATATTCGCATCACGGTAAGCAAAGGCGGGAGGAGGCTTACAACCGAACGAGAAAACGTTCCAACACTACTCCAAAAACTTACATTTTCTTGTATTGTCTTTTTATTTAATTTACTTTCCTTTCTTTTTTTATCGCTTTCCTTTAATGCTTTTACGCATTTATTTTCCTTTAATTTTTACGATGCTTCAGTTTCTAGCATTTTTTGGAATAGTCCTCATCCCGCTTTCAATCCTGGGAGCGCCATCTAGAGGACTAAGCATTACGCCGAAACGACAGTAACACCCGTACAACGCGTAACCCACATATGAGAAAATTAGAGTTTTTTGAGTCAATCCTATTTAAGGCCCCGTTCTCTTTGCCTGAAATAAGGTGTTTTGATTTGAATTTTATAAGCTCTGGTCTGATTTGATCTATCTGAGTTGGTCTGGTCTGGTTTAATCTTATATTTTTATTCAACTTAAAATTATTGATATTAAAATAATAATAATATAAAATTATTATTATTATTATTATTATAAGCTAAATTGGAATATACTAAATAAATGACAAATTACATCTTACATATTACAATATTAAATAACATAATTTTATAAAAAAATATATACAATGTTTTTAGCATTTATATTATTAATATCGTAAAAAAAAGGATTTATATTAATACTCCCTCCATCCCATCTTACTTGTCATGTTTGACTTTTTGACACTGTTCATTGTTTAACTTTGACTCAATTTTATTGCAAGTATATATTTGATAAAAAAAATAGTCGAGTTGGGTCTTGTTAAAATCGTGTAATCATGTAGTTTCAGAATATATAATTTACATAATTTTTTATTATACATATTTTGAGATATTAATCGTTGAAAAATTGCATTGGATTGTGTGCAGAAATGAAACAGGACAAGTTAAATGGGATAGAGGAGTAAAATATATTAAGAACGTGATTAGTATATGTAAAGAATATATAAATTGCTTTTTTTGTTTTTGATTTTTTAAATAAAATATATGATTACATAATTTATGATAATGATCTGATTTGGTCTAATTAAATAAAAACAAATAATAAGTTGTGAAAATAAGTTATAGATAACATGCTCTAATTAAGCCGTTAGAAATATTGGACCCTGGGTTGTCGGTTTCTACGCCTCTAATTCAATCGACTTGCTTTCGAAATTCCAGCTGTGTGTCAGTCATATTGTCCACTTGGTACCATGCAACTTATTATGCCAATAATGGCTATTGTTAATTGATAAACGAACTCAGGATTGTGAACCTCTCTATCCCTGCTCTTTCCTGCACCTTCATTTTAATTCTACTCTTGGATCGGTCTCCAAGGTGGGGAGAAAATTACATGACTTATCGTCGGTTAGCCATGTTATTGCTAAGGATTCTTGCATTCAGTTTGTTGCTCACCTTTGTTGCTCCCGACCCATTTTACCAGGCTCCCTACTCTTCTCCGCCCTCTCCGCCTCCCGACGAATATTCTCCGCTTCCGGTCCTGCCTCCCGACTCTTCTCCGCCCAACCCGCCTACTGAAGCCCCGCCTCCCGACGAATCTTTGCCGCTTGATCCGCCTACTGCAGACTCACCTTCTGAATATTCTCCGCCTCATCAGCCTGCTGCATCCCCGTCTCCTACACATTCTCTGTCGCCTACGCCTATTGATTATCCTCGGCATCATGATTTGACGAGTTATGCTCCACCCCCTGTGGGAGTCACTACGGCAAACGGTACAATGGCCTAAACTTTTACCCTAATAATTAGTGGTATGTACTTTTAATAGTTTTCATTCGTTACTTCTTTTTTTTTCTTTCCAAATTTGAAACTATAAGGTTGGAAGTTAGTAAATTTTACGACTTTGTTAAATATTCAACGGTTTTCATCGTTACTTTTCTTATTTACTAGTACTAGTATATATTATTTTATTGAATTACCGGTATTTCTAGAACTTATTGGACCCAAAACAGAATTCTGTATATACAAGATTTTTTAGTACACTTTTAACATTAATAATTATTATAGAAATTTCCGTATTTAATTAAAATTCAGTGTCTGGGCCATTAAAAGTTTTTTTTTTTAAACAGTGGCACTCATGTGTCGGCAAGGTATGTGGAAGTCCAAACCACACAAATTACGAAAGGGATAAAGGGGATGAAGAGGGTCGGGTGGGGATCGAACCCCAACCTATGATTGAGAGACGGGGACTTGACCATTAGGGTAAGTCCCTAACCCCTGGCCATTAAAAGTTTTAACAAATCTCTTGGTTAAAAATATAAAAATTGAATAGTTCGTAACACGTTAAATTTTATTTAGTTTGAAAAAGAAAATAAAAGTGAAGATATGCATCTAGTAATAAATACAAATGGAGCGAGCGTCAATCCTGATGTCGTTGGAAAATATATATTCTATCTGTCTCATTAATTAAAAATATACTCTTCCGTCCCACCACACTTGTCCTGTTTGACATTTTTACACTGTTCATTGTTCAACTTTGACTCAACTTTATTGCAAGTATATATTTAAAGAAAAATAGTCGAGTTGGGTCTTGTTAGAATCGTATGATCATGTAGTTTTATAATATATATTTTGCATAATTTTTCATTGTACATATTTTGAGATATTAACAGTTGAAAAAGTGAAATAAGACAAGTTAAATGGGACGGAGGGAGTACAATTTTTTTTTATGTCCGAATAAAAATGGTCACTTTTCATTTTAAATAATTAACCCAATAAAACCATGATTACCCCTGATTAGAATTTTAATTTAAAAAGTAAAACTAAATGTAAAAAAAAAATCTAATTCTGATAAAACTAAAATTCTCTACTGTACAAACAACCCAAACAATTTTGATTTTGAAATGTGATTTATTTAAAAATTATCTGAGGAGTGTGAATAGGCAAATTTTTTTTTTTCTTTCTTGGGATGAGAACTTACCTAAGTGGTCAAGTCTTCCGACTCCTAAATTATAGGTTGGGGTTCGACTCCCCACCCGACCCTTATCTATTCCCTTTATTTCATTTTAAATTTGTGTGGTATGAGCTCCTACCACCATTTACTGGCCTATATAGGCTGTTCAACAAAAAAAAGAAACTTTCTTGCATTTATTTCAGATGGAACAATTAAATATAACTTTTAATAAATTTTCTCGACTCTACCATTAATAAATTTGAATATTAAATATTGATTTAATATTTAATTTAAATGTCAGTAAAAAAAATTAAACAAAAACTATCATCAAAATTAAAAGAATACAAATTTTATTAATAAACAATAAAATGAATAAATGCATTAGAATCTTAAAACACACAATCACTCTCACCACTACCTAAATTCCCCTACTCAAAGTGACCAATAGTACTTGGACGGAGGGAGTACATATAATTCAAGTCTTCTGCTTAAAAAGTTGTGAGGGTTGGTGAGAGTACATGGCAATAATTTATGAAGGGAAAACAAAAGTGGAAAATAATGGATCAGTAAGGATGTCTCAAACCCCAATTTAAGGTTGAGAGTAATTAAAGACGTAATTAGGGCAAACCCTACAGTTAAAATAGTTATATATATATATATACTAGTTAGCGAAGCTGTGCGATGCACAGCGTATTTAGGGTGTACAACTGCCCATGGAAGGAAAAATAAGTGTACGTGGTTTTTTTTTTATATGATACTTATTATGTTCAGAGAAGTTTAAGATAACTATGTAGTGTCGAAGACGACATAATGAAACAATATAAAGTTTATTTAGAGCTAAAATTTCCTAACAATGGATAGGGAAAAATACGAAATACATGGATTTATTAACAGTGTGGAGTTAGCTGAAGCAGGAGAATGGTGGAATACAAGTGTATTGCTCAATTAGAAAAGAGGGAAGGGGAAATATTGTAAAAACTATTTTTTTTTATATAAAGAGTGCGTAGTAAAAAAAAAAGGTCAAGAGTTTGATTATATTCTATACAAGTTTAAATTTTGTAGGTATCGAAGGCCTAATACCCAAATTTCGCGATTTAAACCATTAATTATTGAAAAAAATATAAGTAAGAATTATGAAAGGTTTATATTAAAAGCAACCTGATAAAATAGATTTAACAAGATTTTATTTAGTTATATTTCGATTTTTATTACTATGATAAAATTTTAAGGGTAATAAGTGTGCATGAGTAGTGTTTGAAATGGCAATGTTCCAATCAAGAGGAACGGATGAAGTATTATATTTTTGATGTGTTGTTTTTCTCTACGAATTCACCTATCATGTGGTCCAATGTACATTTTAAATTTGTAAGTTTTGTACAAGGTAAAATTCGAGAAGTTAGCCCGATATAAAAAATTCTCGATTGGTTATAGGTTAACTTGTACAATTCTGATAAAGCTTAATACAAAATTAGTTGTCAATAGTTTCATCTTGACAAGTACAATTAGCTTTAAAAAACAGAGAAAATAATAACATTCATAGTTTAACTTCCTTTTAAATTTTACTTTGTTTCATCTTGAAGGTTTTTTGCTGGCCAACAACATAATATTGTGGCCTAAATAATCAAATAATAAAAGCATCATTAACTTGTGCCTCCATAAGGAGATTCACCTATCTGCACAAGATCATCAAGGTAAGATTCTTATATGCTAAATTAACTCAATCCACAAACCCATAATAAGTCAGAAATTGAAAACTCACAAGGATAGTGTGGATAAAATAAAAATACTCAGCAGAGGGCTTAATTAGCTATGTATATTTGAAAATAAAAAAGATACTAATCTTTAATTTAGCTACTTGGGTATTCTCTTGGTATTATAACATAGAACTCACATACCTAACATAAAACTGATTACAAGAACACAATGAATTAACTGTATTATCTATTGTTTCTTCCGTTAATGTGAAAGGTTATCCAACCGTGAATAGCTCATGAATAATGGATCTTTTTTCTTTTTTGGCACTCCGTTTCCCATCAAATGCTATAATGCAGTGAATAGCTCAGAAGATATCCCTCGCACCCTGAAACACAATTTGCTTTGCCCTGGTGCTTCGACCACGCTCCCGGACTATTGCAGCTTGTCCACTTTGAAGTTGAACGCGAGAAACTGGGTGCGAAAAATTACTACAAAAAAGGAAAGAATCATTGTTAGAATGTAATCTCAAGTTTGACATGCATGTTAAATACTGAGAAGGAGCAAGCTACAAAAAACAACCACGCACTATAGTGACATGGACAAAGGAAACTCTTATGGAACCTGGCAAATCAAATGTAGGAACAATTAGCATAGTCCAGAATCTAAGTATCCAGGCCATTATGCCGAAAAGTAGCCAGCAAACACCAACGAAGAAATGGAAGCAGCACAAAACAAGTAAGAAATCGTGAAGGAATTGTACACACATATATATAGATATACTTCACGTGAATTGAAGCGCATGCCCAACACTCAATGTAAGCAGCTAACGTGATTTAAAATTCCCAGCGGATCCTATAAATATTTTCTTCTCTAAAACCGGAATTAAAAGCAAAGGTAATCTCCATCACATACTGATTGAAACAGAAAAATTCAGATTAACCATCTAAACTAAAATAACTTGTTCCACCACCAATAATTGGCTTTATCACTTGCAAATCAACTGAAACAATACAATGGGCTAATTGATCTTCAACTGAAATGGGCACTGTGTATTACTCCCAGAATCAAATTCCCTAATAAGCTAATCTGGACCCCATCAGGCAGAATTACTTGGTTATACAGAGATCCAATGATTCTTAATTCAAGAAAACCAAAATTTCTTGATGCTACTTTAACTCCCTCAAACTGAATACTTGTTTCTTTTGATCAATACTCAAACTTTTAAATGAATAACCAATCCCAGTATGCATAAGCCTTTGCCTTACCTCGAGAATAATGGGTATGGGCATTGTATTAATTTATAAAATGGGTATGGGTAGGATATGTTCTGATGGGGATGTATGAAAAGGTGCACCCTGTCCAGATATCCATTGAGAATGTCAAAGTGATCAAGAATACCTTTCTCCATAGACAAGGTTTTGTGGTAGTTTGTAGCTGGGTGGCAGGTTGTCGTCCATAAAACAATAGTCATTAGCTAAACAGCTCTGAAAAAAGTAGGCATCAACTCTCTGTTAAGGAAAATACACTAATACCTCTTCAAACTTCTCGAAGTTTCGGGTGTCCAGCTCATCTTTAACTTCAGGAATAAATGCAGCTTCTGTATTGTATATCTTATCCCAGTCAATTCCCTTGAACCAAGGATGGCCTTGAACAAGCACACAATTCTAACAAAATTTTTTGTCAATTTAAGAAGGATTTTTTAACCTTCATATAATTAGTATAGTACTGTACCACACCTTTATTTCATCTGCGTCTTTTGAACCAATAATCTTCAATAATCTGGCCAATTGCAAATCAATTGATCTTTCAACATCCAAAGTCCACCACCTACAAGAATACCATCACTGGATCATAGTCTGCAGGCAAACACCAAGACTCCTATATCTATAAACCAACAGCTATAAGTAATGAGTAAACCCAACTAAATTCATTTTACCCAGATAATTTTCTACTGGTAATGGCTTTATCATCAGCAAAAAAAAAAACTTAGTGATAGAAAGAGGTTCCAACAAAAAAATTGCTTTACTAAGCAGAGGAACCAAGTGGCGGGGAACCATTGGCCCCGAGCCTGGGTGGAGCAACGTATAATTTGAAATTATGGTAATGAGATTACCATGAAAATTTATTAAATTGTAAAAAGGACAATGATTTTGTAGCTGATCAAGTAAATGAAAATCAAATTATAAGTATGAAAAATTCTTTAAAACTCTTATTATAGTTATTCTATACAATTACAGTATAAATTTTTAGACATATATAACAGGACAGAAGATGATTTGCGAAGATCCAACAGAAAATGATAGTGTGACGCTATACAACTCAGGATGAATTTGTCAACTGCCCATAAAAAATTTAACAAGATGTCTGTGCAAACAACACACAGCAGTGTAATATGAAATGAGGATTCATAAACAGTTATAATGACTCACCAGGTATAAAAAATTCTAACAGAAATGTATAGAAAATTGCACAAAAATAGAATTCGTAAACGTTAATGGCCTGCCACTAAAAGCTAAATTTTATAATAAAATTAAGGATGTGTGTACGACTACCAAATTTATATAATAAAAGCTAAATACAGGGTTGTCTAGACTTTAACATATATAAAACTGTAACATCAAAAGGATAACTGTGCGAGGCATTTTGGTGAGTGGGAATAGAGAACACTGCAGACAACAAGAGAAGGAAAAATGTAATCCAAAGTTTGAGGTCCCTGGTTTATGCAGGTGTGTAAAACAAAATTCTCAAGTTAATTTTGGTCCAACAATAGACATTTATGCAGGGGACAGACAAGAAGATTATTCACCTGATCAATTTCCTTAGTCGCTTTTGAGCTATTATAGTGGCAACCTGATTCTGCGGTTCCAAAACAAGCGCATGCCTTTAAAACCAATAAAGATTTTCATGGCTAGTTAAAAAAATCAAGGACATAATTTCGCTAAAAATCTTATAAAAACAAAATCCTAACCAGGCTCCTTTTACAAAATCAAGAGACTGGCTAGATGAGATGCAAACTGAGGGCTGTAACCCGAATGTGCCAACATTTAATGTGTTGATTAGTGGGCTTTGCAAGAAGGGTGACTTGGCAAGGGCATCAAATATAGTTGACAATATGTTTCTCAAAGGATGCTCTCCTAATGAAGTGACCTACAACACACTTATACATGGGTTGTGCCTCAAAGGAAAGTTTGACAAGGCAGTTAGTCTTTTGAGCCGCATGTTGTCAGATAAAGTCATTCCAAATGATGTTACATATGGAACTATGATAAATGGGTTTGTTAAAAATGGTAGAGCTGTTGATGGTGTGCATATATTGGAATCGATTGAGGAAAGGGGGTACAAAGCTAATGAATATGCTTATTCAACACTCATTAGTGGGTTATTTAGAGAAGATAAATCCGAAGAGGCACTAAAATTGTGGGATAAGATGATTGCAAAGGGTTGCAATCCCAATACTGTTGTTTATAGTGCTCTCATAGATGGTTTGTGTCGAGAAGGTAAGCCTTATGAGGCTGAAAAGTTTTTTCTGCAGATGATTCAGTCAGGTTGCACGCCAAATGCTTTTACTTATAGTTCTCTAATGAGGGGTTTCTTTCGGGTTGGAAATGGTAATAAGGCAATTCTTCTATGGAAAGAAATGGCTCAGAAAGAATGTACAGATAATGAGGTTTGTTACAGTGTGTTTATTCATGGTCTCTGTAAAGAGGGTAATTTGAAAGATGCCCTCACAATATGGAAGCACATACTGTCTAAAGCCTTGTCACTTGATGCTGTGGCTTACACTTCCAGGATCCAAGGTCTGTGTAGTGCCGGATTTACAAAACAGGGTTTGAGCTTATTTAATGATATGCTATGTAAAGCGCCGAATGCCAAACCTGATGTAGTTACCTACAACATACTTCTTAAAGCTCTGTGCAAACAGAACAATATAAGCCATGCCATTGATCTTTTAAATGACATGCTAATTCAAGGCTGTGATCCTGATTCTATTACCTGTCGAATTTTCTTGAGAACTTTGAAGGAGAAGTTGCATCCACCTCAAGATGGTAGGGAGTTTTTAGATGAGCTGGTACTAAGGCTGTACAAACGACGAAGAATTGTTAGAGCATGCAAAATGATAGGAGTGATGCTTGAAAGTTATCTTTTCCCAAACACCTCCACTTGGGAAAAAGTTCTCCCTGTGATCTGTAAACCAAAGAAAGTTCGAGCTAGCTGTAACTTTTTAGATTGCTCAATTTAACCAGTTAAACCAACCATCCCAAAAAGGCCCAATTCCCCGTTCCAATATTTAAAAAGTTGAGACCTATTATTCAATGTTGGGACCGTAAACATTGAATAATAAAATCGCAGTGTGTAACTTTTTAGAAAAAGGCCCAATTCCCCGTTCCAAAATTTAAAAAGTGGAGACCTATTATTCCGTAGCAACATATCTGAAATACAAATCATGTTTTTATCCAAAATTTGTTTAATCAAAGGAAACCTGTCTCAAAAACTCTTGAATTGGCGCAGGGGTAAGGAGGAAAAAAAAAAAAAGGAGCTCATGAAAATTGAAATCTATGGTGTCTTATAAGATGCTGTAACTACCAATTCTTCTATTTAAGCTCAGAGACCATTTGACCATTCTATAGGTAATCTATTTATTTCTTTCATGCACCAAAACCCATATTTATGCACTGAAATATCATAATATTTTACATTCTAGTATGCTAATAGCAGTCAATCACAATACCAATGCTTACCCCACAATCTTCAGTAACCAACTTGAAGATGCATGTTTCCTACTTACCTAAGCAACTATACGAGGCATAAATGGGAGTTTGTTTCTGTGGCTATAGGAGCCTAATGAACTTGTGAAGGTAGAATCGAAACCGGGAAAGATAAAATTTGGGGATGGATGGTGGATAGCAACTCTGAGAAATTAGCTTAAAACATAATTACATCCTGTGATCATAAAATAATACGAGCGCACACGAGGTAGCAAAAGCTCAGTGAAAGATCTTCCTTAATACGGTATACGAAATCATGACAGAAGAAGTAGAAGTGGATGCAAATTGCTAACCTGATATTATCCCCTTCAGTCTGAAACTGATCAGGCTTTGATCCTAGTTTCATAAACTTCATTTTTGCAAGCAAATGCTCTCTATTCTATCTTCAAGATCTCACCTTTTAGCTCTTGTTGCTGTTGAATCTGTAATTCCAATTTAATCACTTGTTCACTTACACACTTCGATATGGAAATTTGCAGAAGAGAAGAAAGCCCCTACATTAAGTTGCTAAATATGATCCCCTAGTTGTCTTTCAGAAATCAAAATAAAAGCACACATTTCACAACTTAATTAATAGTATATTTCAATGTACCAATAAAAAGGGGGATAACGTTTCCAAAAGGGAGCAATATAGAACCAACCCAATTGTTCTTCTCAGAATTTGCAGAGTAAAGAAAACCTATGAAATGCCCCAAAACAATGCATCAACAAGGCCAAAAGTCACAAACCCAGACCACACCACAAGATGTACTACAACCAAGAAATTGACAAACGGAAAGACATAAAGCCCAAATTAAGACCCAGTCTCTGTCATGGAAGAAGCGAATCATATATGCAATAAATGAACATTTACCCTAATGCAACAATGGAAATAACAAATAATTTTTCACAAATGCAGACAGTAAGGATTCAAAAGTAAAGAAATACCACTGAAGAAAAGAACTTTCAAGACCATATGCCTGCAAACTCACCAAAGATTGAAAGGCACTAAATTCCGAAGAACAACAAGCCAATAGAATCAAACAGAGCGCCTATCTCTCCTCGCACAGAATCAATACCCAATTGGGACACAATACCAAGGTCGGTGTAGTACTCTTGGGGGCGATCGGAATCGCTGTCGGAATCGTAGCCGGATCGGCGATTGAGGTCGGAAAGGGAATCGCGATACACACTGCGAACTGGAACAGATTCCGAAAGGAATTGGGGAGGTCGGAGCCAAATGAAATCGCGAAGGAAGAAACCCACCAAAAAGAAGGAACGATTCAGCAAACGAACTGTAATAAGAAGAAGGAAACAAATAATTGAAAAGGGAAAAACACAATAACAGGGGTATAGAACACAGCTTTGTGAAGTGCATCGGAGAAGGCATAGAAGAACTTACAGAGTTACACAGATCAAAAAATAGTGAGCAATCGTGGTGGCGAGAGGGCAGCGCGGGTGTGGTCGCAGACGGCGGACATGATCGGGATGGGGGGCGTCGTTCGCACAGGGTGGGCTGCGTGCGGCGCCGGCGGAGCTCGGTGTACGAAGGCGCCGCTCAGGGAAGGACGAACCAACGGCGCAACCTACCGCGCACGATTGGAGCAAAGGAGGACAACAGGCGTGGGCGGTTGCGGGAGGCCGGTGGAAGGAGAACGATGGGTGTCTCGGAGTGGGACGAATGAAGATTCCGGAAGAAGAGAGAGAACGAGAGATTGAAGATTCGGGAAAACCCGACCCACCCTATAGTGCAAACAGTATCTAAATCCTACGGCCACAATTTTAATAGAATTCATGATCCAATGGACAATAACCGAATTCCAACTGGGCAAATTTTTTACAAACTCTCTTATAGGTAGTATATAAGATAAGATATATATAAATAATTACTCATCAAAAATAAGAATATTTAAACATGTAATTTTTTTTTTCAAGGAGCCGAAGCCCGTAAACAAATTTAAACATGTAACTATTTTATTATTTTATTTCTTTCTACAAAAAATATGATATGAGATCAATTGCTGGACATTATTATCAGCCATATATATCTGTTAACCGAGAATTTTTAACAATATCCATCCCTATGAGTTTGTCCGTGATTCATAAGTTAGTCCCTCCATTTGTCTAGTTTGGGTCAATTTCAATAATCAAGAATTCATTAATTTTCTCATAAACTTCTATTTTAACCCTCAAATTAAATTATCTAGTAATAAATGTCTAGAATAGCATTTATTACTATAGGAAAAACAAAGCATAAATATCTAAAATGATAATTAGTGTGAAATACGTTTTGATTTATAAAAAGCATCTAAATAGGAATGAAGTATTAATTGGGACATGGGTTTCAGGTTCTAGATCGAGCATGCCTGCTGGCACTATTGTCGGTATAGTTCTGGGAGCAATAGGTGCCGTCGTTCTGTTGATTATACTAGTAATTGTTCTTTGGTGGATGTGCTATGGAGGATGCCAAGCTATACAACAACCAGGTACAAAAAGTACAAATAAGTTACTTTGTTGATTTTTCATATGTAAAGTTGTTGAATTGTCATTGATAAGTCCTAAATAAAAGTTTCAAACATTTACAAATTTATATTGGAAACAGGGTCATCTAATCATTTTTGTTAGTATCTTGTTCTAATAAAATTTTTAGATCCCTCTTTCATATCTAAAAATAAGTTAATTAAAAATTTATTTGAATATTTATCGGTCGCATCAGGATAAAAAAAGATTTTGGTGGCATCATTTGGAATGGAAAGAGAAGGGACGTAAGAAAACTTAACATGCAACGGCAAACAATTCAACTTTTTCGCCCACTGTTTTTTACTCAATTACCGTGGGACTCACCTAAATCGTTTATCAAATTCATGATCCCGCACTACTAGAAAAATTTTGGATTTAGTAGCTACAATTGTGGTACCTAACGAATTTCGGTCATTAAAACTGTGGTATCTAACAAATTTTGGTTGCAATTCAGTCGCTAACCTCTTTAGTGATTAAATTTTACTAAAAAATCTTAGATAGTTAGAACATAAAATTTTTGTAGTGGGACTAATTGCCATGTGCTAACAAATTCAATTAAATTTCTTTAGAGTATTCTACCAATTTTAAAAGAAAAAAAAAAAAAAAAAAAAAAAAAAAAAAAAAAAAAACAATGGCACCCAATTTTTTGGGGTGTATTCCGAAGCCCAACTTATACAGCTAATAGCTATGGATGGGAATATAGATTCAAACAACACTTTATATATAGATTCACCATAGAAACCAGATTGCAAAAAGTACATAATCATTAAAGTATTTGTGGAACTTGCCTTTCACAGTATATGTTGGTTGAAGCAATCTTCTATCTACATAATTTTGTTTTGCAGGTGCCAATTCGAATAATCATAACGCCGGATGTTTCATGTTCAACCTACTTATTAGAAAGATTACTAATAATTTAAGCCCTGATAATAAGCATGGAGAAGGTGGTTTTAGTCCCATATATAACATCGGACAATTCACGTTGAGCCAACTTAGAGAGGCTACAAATAATTTCAGCTCTGATAACAAACTTGGAGAAGGTGGTTTTGGTCTCGTATATAAGGTACCAGATAAACATATAATGTCATGAGTTAATAGTTATGCTTTTTAATTTGTTTTTTTGTTTTTTTTGGTTTTGTTTTTTTTTCGGTGGAAGGGAGGCCCTAGGCCATTTTATTATCCTTTGGTTTTTACTCTCACATAATTCTTTTTTATTTTCTATTTATTTTTTTTTATTTTCTTTGCATCTGATTTTGTTTTGAGATTTCTCTATGGCAAGGGTCGTTTATGGAATGGGACAATAGTTGCTATAAAGAAACTGTCTTCGAACTCAAATCAAGGGAATCGCGAGTTTGTGAATGAAATTGGCATGATTTCTGCTCTACAACATCCTCATCTTGTAAAGCTTTATGGATGTTGTACAGAGGAACAACAGTTATTACTTGTGTATGAATACATGGAAAATAACAGCCTTGCTGGTGCCTTATACGGTAAATATATTCCTTGCATAGACAGAGATAAGAAATTTATTGGTATTCTATGCATCTTCGACATTTATACCTGCTAAATGTATATATTTCATGCAGGTCTAGAAGCACAAAAATTGCACTTAGATTGGCCAACGAGAAAGAAAATTTGTATTGGGATAGCACGAGGTTTGGCATATCTCCATGGAGAATCGATACTCGAAGTTGTTCATCGTGACATCAAGACAGCAAATGTGCTACTTGACAAAAATCTCAACCCTAAGATATCGGATTTCGGCCTTGCTAAGCTCCACAATAAGAGTCATACACTCGCCAGCATTGCTGGAACACCGTAAGTGGTAGTCATTAATTCATACTTGCCTATTCTCTCGTGTTTTTCCTTCTGGTTAATTATCATGGAGAAAATGATCTAGTTCTTTTATTTTCAATTTTATGTAATTCTGTCTTATTTTATCCTCATATAGTCCTTTTAAAGTTTTAGTTACTTTCCAAGAAGATTGATATATCCATCATTAATGGTGTAATTATAACAAATTATTACATATGAGACCCACTAGCGATCAAATTAAAAAAAAAAAAAAACAAACAAAAAAATCATACGATCCTATAATTTTGTTTGTTTTTTCAAATCATTCAATAAAAAATGAAATAACTTAATTCATTTAGTCTTGGCTCAATCCATCCCACCCACTCCTAATGACAACTAACGTTGGGGTGACATGCAGCGGATGGTGCTGCCACGTCAACCTAATTAGACGCACTAATTCACTGCCATGTCAGCGTTAATTGTCACTGGGGTGTGGATGGGATGGATTGTGCTAAGATTAGCAAGTTACCGGATTGATTGGGTCAATTCTTTTTTTTGTGGGAATGTTTGGAAAAACAAAAAAAATTATGGGACTATTAGGTTTTTCTTTCCCCGATCAATTTAGTCCACTAAATGTTGTCATTTTAGCCACTTTAGTCCAATAAAAATGCGCTTTTGGGAGAATTGAAGCAGTTCAGGGGACGCTTTTCCAAAAAACAGAAGCCAAAAATACTTTGTAATTTGTACAAAGTGTTAAATGTCCCTACTGCTTAATATAAATTACACTATAAATATATTTTATTCCCATATACCACTACAAGAAAAAAGGGAATTACCGACCCCAAATTGGGGTCGGTAACAGGCTGAGACGGGTCGTCCAGCCGGTTACCGACCCCAAAGTGGGATCGGTAATTTCTTGGTAGGTGATTCAAGACCGACCACAATTTCTTGGGGTCGGTAGTATACCGACCCAGTCACCGACCACCTTGTGGTCGGTAAATTTACCGACCCCACCTAGGGTCGGTATTCGGGTCGGTACCGACCCCATCTGGGACCTCTTGGTTCTGGGATTACCGACCCCAATTGGGGTGGGTAATGGGGTCGGTAGTGGGGTCGGTACCCAACTGAATTGTGACCAGAAATGGCTGTTTTGACAGCCATCCCTGCTGCCACAAATCAAATAATTCTAACAAAACAACAAGCCAATTTTAACCACATCCACTACATTACAAACATGAACAAATGCAACTTATATACTCCTCAACTGTTCCATTGTTACACAAATTTGACAAATTTTAAAACAACAAGTCTTAATATCAAACTTCGAACATCCAAAATATCCACACAAATGTAATCTAGTTTGCCACCAACTCCAACAACAAGTCTACCTAAATCCCAACATCCCAACATCAATAAAACCAAGTCCAGACGGTCTATTCACTTGTAACTTTTAAACGAGGACAAAATATCATACTAACCAAAATAGAGAAATGGAATCAGTGAACACCCAGGCCACCTCCACCCAAGCCATCATCTCCATCTCCGTCGTCTGGGGAACGAGGCCTCCGAACTCCAAGTACCCGCTCCAGCTGCTCGGCCATGCTCATATGCTCCTGTGACAGCCGCTCAATCCTCTCAAGTGCAACATCAAACTGCTCCTGTGTGACATACCCAGATGGGGGAGGAGGTGTGGAATCAACAGGGGCTGGCCGCCTAATCGATCTGGCCATAGAGCCTATGCCATATATATTCCCCCTTCTGTCGGGGCCACCCGCGACATCGACGAAGACGGCATCCGGGTCGAAGTTAGGCCCAATGGTGGGGTTCTGTGACAACTGTGTAGAGACAACATTGAATTGGTGCTGCAATACAAGTGGAAGAAGATAATTTAGTGTCAACGTAGTGAATTGAGTCTATATTTTAATCGATGAAGTTTGTAGATATACATGAAGTCGCTCTGACGTCGGTGTGACCCACTAATCCTTTTCGTGTCCCCTCGTATGTGTGTGCTCATGAAGCTCGTGAAGATGGATAGGCCTGTTACGATCAGCAGACTGCACAAATTTTGCACAATATAAGTCTTCATTTTATACAAATAGGTTAAGAATGTTAACGAGAAGCATACCAGCTTATCGGCAGTGGCCAGATGAGACTTCGTGCCCGTTGTATGTGTGGGGAGAGCCGGTGCATCCTCCTGTCCCCGGCGTCGGTTCAATTTTCCCCGTTTTGACTTCTCCTTGAAGGCCGCCGACTCCCAAATTCGTCTCCAGTTCTGTGCAACCAACTCATCCGCCGGGTACGCCTTCTTATTCTTTTGTGTGTCTAGGGTGTAATCCTTATACCTAGCAATATTCAAACGGTGCAGTCAATTTATGTTATATGTTGAAATTAAATGTAAAATTAACGCTAGACAGTACCGGGCAATATTCTTCTTCTCCCACTCCTTCCTCACAGCCAAAGCGTGCTGGGGGGCCCACCGTGTTACTTTCTGCATATTAATTTGGATCAAGATGCATACAACAATGATGGAACATATATATATACTAGAATTCGTCCGCCGCGCGCTACGCTGCGCGGGACGACGAATGAATTTTTTAACTGTTATGTAGTCCTTGTGTATTGTTGAAGCAGTTTTGTAAAATGAAATGATATGCTTAAAATTGTGGAACTTAGTAGGAACATATGGTTTCCAAGATTGCTAAAATGTAGAGTAGAACACTGGAAGTCTACATGTAATACATAAAAGGAAATTCTACTATCGGAAAAGCACATAAAAAGGGCAAAAGATAAATATGGATCTGGAAAGATAGCTCATCGAACACAATACAGATAAAGGAAGAAATGGAATACCACTGCAAACAAATTCAGGGCTTGTATCTTAACACCTTATATCAAAAGACTCTTGTATCGTGCAACTACCACATTGCGTGCCTCCAATGGAACAACTGGAAAAACGGGGGGGGGGGGGGGGAAATAGACACTATTGATGCAAGTAATTATCAATTTAACAAAAATCAGATTCGGTTTATTGTCCAAAACCCTTGCTAAATAATCAATACAGAAATTGTAGTATTTGTGAAAGGCCAATTAAGTTTGACAGAACATAAGGGTAATGCCAAACGGTGTTGCATCAAAAATAAATTAGAAACATTTCCACAAACCTAGTAAGAGGAACTAAAGTCCGTGTTGCATCCAAAATTATCTTGCAATTGAACTGCAATCTTGAGCTTTGTCTGCAGCAAAGCAAAAGTGATAGAAAAAATAATAATAATAAAATAGTCATATTTGCCCGTATTACTGAAACTAAGTCCACAAATAGGATAGTACAACAAAACTGTCAGCACCTCAGCCCTAGGTCGACCCCCATTATATTTTAACATCAAATTTAGAAGCTTTTCTTCAGTAACTTTCAACTTCACTTGCTGCTTTAGAGTTCTATCACCACTACCAAGGAAAAAATAATCGCTGAAGGAGAGACATATAAGTTCAAAAAAGCAGTTACAAAAGTATATATCCTACTGCCGAATAATGGAATCAAACATCGTAGCTCTTCTGATTGCTCAAATACCCCAGTGATCCGTTTCCCCTGGCGTGTTAATCTTCAGACGGTTGTACTGGCTCATTCACCTTCGAAGGTACGATTTTCAGGAATGGCTGAAGAGGGATATGGTGCTTGGGATTGATAAACATCTCCCTCAAAAAACAAGCAGTATCATCATAATATCTATATTCAATGTAGTAAATGACATTTAGACAGGAGGACAATAGAGTCGAATGAGACATGCGTAGAAAGAAAATGGAAAAGAAGTTATTGAACTATGATATTAAAAAAAAAAGGGAAAAGTAGTGCACAGAAGAAAATCAACTCTTCTAGATTTCTATCAAATATAAGTCTCAAAGATTAACTTAAAAAATAAAATAATCCAACAATTAATGAGGAAGCTAAATAAACAAACAGAGAAGTGTTACTTGTAAGAGTTCTTAACAAAGATCTAACAATGCAAGAAAGAGAACATTGAAGTGGTGATTGAAAATTAATCAATCTGTGTGTCACGACAATTTTTTCCAACCATGGCTTGGATACCGGTCTTTGATAATGTCACATTTAAAAATATAGCAAAACACAATGGAATCAAATAAGAGCTAGATCAGCAAGACCAAACAAAGAATCAGAGTAGAGATGGAAAAAATTCTTAAAGCATTCATGAAAATTACGGTTTGCAAGTATAGTAGTACAACCATTCTTAAATTAGATAACAACAAAACACTCAAATGCCTTGCACTAAAGACTCGCAAATTTTAGCAGATCATCAGCATATGTTTTTCCAGCTGAAAAAATCAATTCAAATATTGAATTCAAAGAGAGAGTGAAAGTCGGGGAGAAAAAAAATGAACAGGGGGTAATATAGAACTTGCAAACAGAAATCATCATTATCATCATCATGTACACATGGCTTACCGATGCACAGCAACATTTCAGACATTTCACACAATATACAAATGCATTGGTGAATTCTATAACGTTGCCTGCAAACATACAGTCGCCTGCATAAGGAATTACATCTGAAACTTATACATAAAAAGATTTCTACTAAATCACAAGAAAAATGCAATCAATGAAGATTTTGAAAGCACTACCTTTTTTCCAAACATATGCAAATAATCAGATTTTATGGATACTTGCTAAATTCATATCTTACAGTCACGGATATTTTAATTTCTCAAGGATCATCAAAGGAAATAAGCTTAAGAACGTAGTAGAATCTAAGAATTTCCAAGAAGCCAAAATCCACAAAACAAAAAATTGCACAACAAATACCCCCCACTAAAATGAATATCTTGTTTTAGATATGGTCAACAAGACACACAAGAATTTGAATAAGAAACATGTCAGATTCACATATAGGTGTCAAAGGCACATTAATTGCATTATTTCCTAATAAAATTCATACAAAACAACTGATTTTAAGAAGCTTACCAGATGGAACTTTAACATCCTCAAATATTAGGAAATTAGGAAAATATAGTGAGAAACTTGAATCGTAGAACTATTAAAGGCAATGAAATATAGGGGATGAGCTTTTCAATGTTATTGGTAATTCCCAACAATACAGCTAGATCTAGGAGCAAAAAAACTTCTTAGCAAATTACAGTTTCATTCAATGTGGCTAACCTTAGGCGATTTACCCCAAATTGGTGCTTCGGATTCTTTTTGAAATCATGTTTTTGCTTGTTAGCTCCTCTAAAGAGAAGATAGCTTCCAAATCACAAGACAACATGTGAGTTAACTAAAACTTGGTTCAAAAAACATTTACCAGCAGAATTTGAATGAGTATTTCTGAAGCAGAAAGATGAGACAATTTGCAATGATAACTGCAGTAGTGAGCTTCACTTTATTAGTTAGAAGCCACCAGCCCTTTCAAATAAAGGGAATGAAATAAATGGAAAGATAATTAAAAATGGCCTTGGACCAAAGCTATATGTGCTACAACTCATGTCATGAACACTGAACCAAGCAAGTAAATTACTCGTAGTGCAGATTAAAATAAATAGGAAACGACACTAATAGAAAGTTCAGGGACAACCGCGCAGCAAAGACTTTAGGATAATGCTCCATCATGAAATTTAGGATATATTCATCCACAAGTCATAATGCTCCATATTTAGATATAGAATGTTCATGTCACCTAAACATCTGTTGCATAATGTTTATCTATATAAAATTCCCCAAAAATATCATAACAGGATATCCTTTCAAATACACTACCGGAATAGATTTATACCTGGATACTGAATGTGAATGGAATCAAAACCAGATCTCCAAACACTAGCATGAAACCCAATATCCCAGCAATTATATCCCATCTAAGAAGATGCCCTATTAACTGATGTTAAACTTACAAACCTGTGACAAGTTTGAAGTACCAAACAGATAAAAAAAAAAAGAAAGAAAAAAAAACCATTACAAATAATCAATAAAATAGAAGGGCTTAACATGATTAACTATTGAAACACATGTAAATAAGAAAAGAATAAACATTAATGAAGCAAATCAGTAAGATCGTTTAGCTCTAGCACAAAAGGAAGTATTTTACTTACGTTGAGGTCAGGTACTCTTTATAGAAGAAGTAATCCATAATGTACAACTGCATTGAAGATGACACACACACACACAAAAAAGAAAATTTAAATATATAATAATCAATAAAGAAAAAAGAAAGATTTTTGAGTCAGAACAAAACCGAGCATTCTAAGCATAGGAAACAGAACAGGTGGTACAAAATCATAGATGTACCTAAGCTTGACTCCTGAATGGATTTTGCAAGAACATAAATATGTATAAGAAGCCATCCCATCATGCCTGCTCTAACAAACTAAAACCTACAGAAAATTGTGAGCAATAGTAATACATGAGAGAGTCATAAAAAAAGTTATTTGATTATGATATTTCATCTATTTCACCATGTATTGAGTATTTGACTTATAAACTATCTAACAAGATTATGGAATAAAATAAATGGGATCACATTCTTTTTTGATTAGAAGCTTACATGAGATCAATTTCACAAACCGAGCATTCAATTGTATCCCGAACCACCTGGCAAGATGGCACGTTAAAAATCAAAACCTTGAAAAAAGATATGGCAAAAACAGAGAGGGCATGAATAAAAGAAGTGGCCCAAATTAAAATAATTAAGTGGGAGATAACTTAATCTTGAGAACGGTTTGGAGTGATTCCGCCGCTATCCATAAGTGCACCGAACAAACCTCAAGTTGCCATAAGTTCTGTGGATGTTCTAAAGTCAATATAATCGCGATCAGAACTGCTGCGTTTATTGGCATTGCGTGTGGAGGTGTTTGGCAGATTATACACAGCCCTTCTTCCACCCAGGGAAGCCAAAGGTTGATGATACCTTTTAGCACAGAATAGACAACCTTTGCAACTGGGAAATCCGAGTAATTCAGCTCTTTTCAATGTGCCCTCGGCTGCATTAGAAGGGAAAGAATGTTAGAGAAACACCCAATGAAGGAAACATCAATCATTTTGCTGAACAATTTGAATTTGAAACCCGACAAATAGGAGGATGCCAAAAAATAACTGTCCATAAAAGTTAAGTCCCGCATACCATCTTTTGCTTGACGTTATAGATATTTGCGGAAAATCACTTGCAAGAACTCGATGGACAGAAAAAAGTTATACACAAACAAGCAAAACTCTGCGATATGTTAAAGGAGAGACACTTACACGACCACAACAACATCTAGCTGAGGAAGTTCCTCTCCAAGTGTTAACATCTCCTGCACATCCTTTAATTAGACTGATATTGAAGTACAAGCACAACCAGGGCACATCCTGAAATGATCAAAAGTAGGATAGAAGAAACACCGTATAAGTTACATTTTGTAAAGTAATTGTAGGAAACGGACACTTACGAACTGACCTTAGGAATCTAAGCCGTAATCGATTCCAAGAAATCCAATCATAAACCTAAATCCCCAAACCCCTCAACGTAGAAAATCAAGGAAATATCTGAAGGAAGACTTGAACACCCATCACCACCAACTACAACTCAAGTCTAAAAATTCTTACACACAAATGAAGCTGCTTAGAGAGAGCTGGACGCAAAGCCATTTGATTCGCGCAGGAAGACGCTGCGGAGTCGGGTAGAGACCGGAAGGGCGGAGGAGTTCGTGTTGGGTAAGACGGCAGAAAGGCGCCCAGGGAGGCACCATGGTGGCAGCGCCGCAGTTCCCGCAGGCATGAGCAATGCGGAGATGAGGTGAGGTCAGAGGCGAGAAAATTCGGAGATAGTTCGTACGGCGCTGATTTTATGATTCCTGAGGGCGGTGGCGATGCGTGAGTGCAGCGGTGTGGCTAGGGCAAAGGGGGATGCGTTAGTGACAACAGAGGGTAGGGCAAAGGGCAGAGGGCGAGAGCACCGGCGAGGCGAAGAGAAGCGCTGCAAGGCGAGAGCAGCGTCGGCGAGGCCAAATTCTTGTGAATAGTGCGTCGCGCGCCCTATTATGAAATCGGATTTTCTGCGCGCCCTATTATGAAATCGGATTTTTTGCTGATTCAGAGCGGACGACGGAGAGGGGAGGGTCGGCGGCGGCGGTGCGGCTAGGGTTTCGGTTGACGAGGACTGAAAGAGGGCTGGGGCGGTCGGAGTAAGTATTGGGCTTTCACAAGAATGAGACAAAATGATGAGCCGAAAGAAAAGGGACAAGGAGAAAGTGACGCATGGATGGAAATAGATGAAGAATCAGACAGACAAAGCAAAGTAGAAACGGACAAAAAAAAGGGTGGAAAAGGGCAAAAGAGGAATATCAGGCCATCAATTACTATTCATTGGAACAGTAATTGGCTTGGTATATATATATTATAGATATATATCTTCTAAAAGTTGTATAATACCTGAAACTCGCCCCAGTAGAAGTCCTTGGTTTCCCGGGAGACCTTTCCCCAACTAATCCCATTCATGTCAGCACGCATGGGGTAAATATTAGTGATCTTCCGGACCAGGGAGTTCGTGAACTCCATCCTATATGACAAAATTTCTATGTTACGCATCGATTCTAATTAAGTGGATGGGAAGATGTTCCATACAGTCGAAGAATGCCGGGGGGAATATCGTTTCTAACTTACATAAAACGACTCGAATATCGGTCTCCAATTTCTGTAAGTCTTCTACTGTAAGTGTTTTCGCAGTCAGGGTACGGAAAAAATTGCTTAGTTCTGTGATCAGTTCCCAAACACCCTTGGGAAGCAAATCCCGCCATCCTATCAGTAGTAGACGCTGTAAGAAGATATGGCAATCATGACTTTTCATTCCAAACATTCGATGTTTATTCATGTCTATACATCTGCCCAGGTTCGATACGCATCCATCGGGAAACCTTAACCTTGCAACCCACCTCAAAAATACATCACGCCTCTCCTTATCCATTGTATAAACGGCTTTAGGATATCGGCCGGAACGACTGTCCCTATGCAATTCAGGCCGATTACACAGCCCCACGAGGTCCTCACGTGCCTTCGCATTCTTCTTTGTCTTCCCCTGAACATCCATGACTGTGTTGAAAACATTTTCAAACACATTCTTCTCAATGTGCATTACATCAAGATTGTGTCGAACAAAATTTGTTTTCCAATAAAGTAGATCCCAGAATATACTCAGCTTTTTCCAGCCACAAGTCTTACTGATTACTGCATTCTCCTCAGCTCCTCTTAATTCAGTTACTCGACGTAGACCATGCATTTCTATGTCTTCCAACACTTCGTCGCCGCTCTTGTACCTTGGTGCCAATCTGTGTTCCTCCCGATCCTTTGTAAATTTGGACTTATCAATCCTATAAGGATGATCTGAAGGCAGGAACTTCCTGTAAGCATCAAACCACGACTGTTTGCCACCCTCTCTAAGGCGTATCGATTATGTTTCCTCCATACAAACTGGGCAGGCATATTTCTCATACGTGCTCCAACCAGACATCATAGAATAAGCCGGGAAATCTCCAATGGTCCACATCAACGCTGCCTTCATCTGAAAGTTTTGTTTTGTATTTCGGTCGTATGTTGTGATCCCAACATCCCACAACTCCAAAAGCTCGGCTATTAAGGGTTGTAAAATGACATCGATCCCCTGTTTTGGGCTTGATTTCCCAGGAATTATGCACGTGAGAAACATGTATTCATCTTTCATGCACATACCGGGAGGGAGGTTATATGGGGTTAAAATTACTGGCCAACATGAGTATTGAGATCCCGACTGTCCAAAAGGTTGGAAACCGTCCGTACAAAGTCCCAAGCGCACATTTCTCCCCTCCGACCCAAATTCTGGATGAATTATATCAAAGTCTTTCCATGCCTTCGAGTCACAAGGATGACACATCTCTCCTACAATATCATGCCGGTGTCCGACATGCCAAGTCATATGTCCCGCTGTCGCCTCCGATGCATACAACCTTTTTAATCGGTTTTTAAGTGGGAAGTAGAACATATATTTCCGCGCGATCCGTGAATTGGAATTCGTTTCCCGATACCGCGGTTTGTCACAGAACCTGCAATTCTCTAATGTAGCATCTTCACGCCAAAACAACATACACCTATTCTCACAACAATCTATCTTCTCAATAGGTAACCCCAATCCCTCAAGTAGTTTCTTTGCCTCGTAGAAGTTCTTTACCATAGCATTATCCTCGGGAAGCAAATCAATGATTAGTTGGCACAACGTATCGAAGCACCGCTCCGATAAGTTGTGTTCGGCCTTAATGTTTAATAACCTTGCTATTGTTGACAGCAAAGTCATTTTCTTGCACCCAGGCCACAAATCTTTGTCTGCCGCCTCCAACATACGGTAAAACAGTCTCTCTTCTGGATTTGGTTCCTCAGGTGGCCTAGGTTCACCTTCTTCATCATGTGCTGTAGTGTCGGGCATACCAAATCCCATTCCCTCGTAAACCATTTGTAAGTAAGTATCCTCAGGTGCATCGACTGATGGGGCTCCCGCACCAGCATCGTCGTATCGTTCAAATTGGTGCACTTCTCCATGACACGTCCACCTTTCATAGTTAGGGACAAAACCATATTTTTGTAGATGGTACTTGATGTAATCATCAGGTAGATAGCACTTGTTCCTACACTTACCACATGGACACCTTAATTTTCCCTGGGTTCTATCGACATCTGGGTTTCCATGAGACATACGTATAAATAATTCTACTCCATTAGTAAATTCGGATGTCACTACTCCAATTTCACGAGGGAGCGGTACATCCAACTCCGATCCATCACCTACGAATATGGGAATACGACACAGAATGAAACTAATTTGAGATATTGTTCATTAACTTTGAGATATTGTATTTCTTCAACTAAATAATTAGATATGACTTATTGTATATGTTCATATTATTACTAAATGAAATTAGAATTGTATCGTTGAAATTATATTACTAATTATATTTTGTTAGAATGACAACACGGCAATTTTGATTTATTGTCGCTTCGCCCACACATAATTCAAAAAATACGAATATTGAGTGGCTCCTAAATGTGTCTTCAAAAAATATTTTTTTATAATTCATTCAAGGAATCCAATACCACATCTAATCCAAAAATTCATTCTATTACACCTCCAACAAGTCTACTTCAACTCCAACACTCAAGAACTAAGTCCCATTCCACATCATAGAGTCCAATTATACCAACACATGCACTTTCCACTCCAATAACATCTACTTCAATACGACATGAGAAAAACAACATAAAAATTTCAAAAAAAAATTGATATACCAAGTTCTAAATTAATACACTACTCAAAAAACACATGCACTTTAGAATCATATAACATTCTCAAGACATATAACTGTGCAGGCATGTACACCGTACCAATTTCAACTTCAACAAGACATAAGTTTCTTAAAAATCATATAACTTTCTCATACGAACTCCAATTTGAGCATATCATATATCAAAATTCATCTACTCGATGTGACCTTTCTAACTATGTGCCTATAATTTCGAAATTCCAAAAAATGAATTCGTATGAGCCCGAAACAGCCGCTGCCCTATACATTACAACCCGAAAATTATTTTTTTTGCAAATTTGGATAAGTAATCGCACAAATATGACATTATAGATTACGACAATACAAGTATACCAATCTCAAGTTAAACAACATATGCGAATAATATAGAAGGATCTACCAACGAAAAAAAACAAAGCACATCTTCAAACAATCCAAAAATAACAACAAACGAATGAATTAAAAGTGAAGAAATAGCCAATCGAGTACCTTCGATTACTACACGAATGGAATGGAGAATATGTTTTGGGTGGAAAAAGACTTGGAACCCGCAAGCCTCGAAAGGCCTCGGTTGAAGCTCTTTCCGGCGGAGTAAACTGTGGCGGCGGGGTGGCAGCGGCGGGGCGGTGGTCGGGGACCGGCGACGACGGGCGGTGGCACGCTGGTGGTGGTCGGCAGTTGCGCTGGGGTCGGAGTCGAGTGGAGGGTTGGGAGGGAGTGTTCTGTTTTCGTGAGTTCTGTTGTCCCCGATTTGGGGATTTTAATCCCTAGATTACCGACCCCAAATGGGGTCGGTAATGGGGTCGGTATCACCGACCACAAAAATTGTGGTCGGTGATTTGGTTGCCAACTACAGGCGGACCCCATAACGGTCATAAAAATTACCGACCCCAGCTGGGGTCGCTGCTGGGGTCGGTAAATCCGACCCGCACTTTGTGGGTCGGTAATTGGGGTCGGTGATCTTCATTTTTCTTGTAGTGTACTTCCTCCATCTCAACAGAAATGCTACATTTGGCTTTTTGCTACAGTTCACTGTTTAACTTTCATTCAAATTTTTATCATAATTATGTAAGAAAAAATATAGTCAAGTGAAATTTTATTAGATTTGTCTAATCTCGTAGGTTTATAATATCAAATTTTTATAATATTTACTTGTATATAATTTAAGTTATTGATCGTTAAAAATGTGCATTGGCAAACGTGTCTGGGCCCAACGTAGCGTTTTTAATGAGACAGAGGTAGTAAAACGCATGTCCTTTTTTGGTAATTACTACATTCCAAAATCAATTTTCATTTTTACTCATCCAAACATATTTTTCTTAAAAAAAAATGTTTTCAAGAATTCCATCTAAACACAAAAGTTGCATGCTTTTGCTTTTGGCTTCTACTTATTGGAAAAAATTCCAAAATGATGCCGTAACTTTGTCCATTTTTCAATTTGGTGCCATAATTTTGGAGTGTTCTAATTTGATACCATAACTTTGGTAATGGTTCTGAAAATGGTCCCATCGATCAGTCCTTAATCATCCCAATTTCATGACGTGGCATTATATTAATTTAATTGTGCCATCTAGGTGCTATGTATGCGTTAAATTGATTTGACCTACATATGTGGATACTTTCTGACCCATTTGCTGAGTGGGAAGGACACCATTAGATTAGAAATAGGGTTAGAACTTGTGCATATGTATAGGTCAAACTCAGTCAATACCTACGTGACACCTCCATGGCATAATTAAGTTAAATATTTGCACTAATCTAGTGTCATGACAGCAAATTGGGATGATTAACACCCGATGGGACTATTTTGGAGACCATTAGCAAAGTTGTGGCACCAAATTATAAAACTTCAAAATTATGGCACCAAATTGAATTATTGGCAAAGTTATGGCACAATTTTGTCATTTTCTCTTCTGCTTATGCTTCTACTTTTGGTTTCTACTTTTTTTTAAAAGCTCATCCAAACGGGACTTAAACTTTAAGGAAAATGTATCAACTAAATTGGAAAATATGACTTTCGTTTTTAACGATAGTTAGTTGATTATGCAATAACTTGTTCTAATTGCTCCATTAATGAAAGAGCGGACTTTTTGGGAAGTAATTAACATTTTTAAAAGAATATACGCGGAAACACAAAAGAAATAACAGAATTGCAAAAATTAAAAGGAGTAAATGTGTCATTTTATCATTGTCGATGTGTGTTTCTTCAAATTTACTTTTCTATTTCTTTTTATGATAAGTTGTTTACATTTAGGATATTTAATAACCTAATTCTGATTAATCAAATATTTATTAATCAAATAGTTTTGATAATACTAGATACTGACGCGTATTCACCATTTGATGGAATTGAATTGGGGCATATATAAATTTATTATAATTATTTAAGTTAATGTTCAAAATTATTGAGTTTTTGCAGAAGACTCTATACAGGGTAGGAAAATGGATAGTAAGAGCACATATCACACAAAGTATAAATGAATAAATGAGAGAGATAGGGGACCGGAGTGGGAATGAACGTCTAATCAAAATGTTGGAAATTTGGGGACTTGACCAACAAATTTTGTTATTGAAGTTAATCCCAATTAAAATATGTTTAATTAAATTTATTACAATGAAATTATGTGATAAATAGCGCTACCAACCAAAACCTGAATTGATTATAAATGAATGGGGATTTGGCCTAGTGCTCATGTCTCATGACTTCCAATTTTATGGTTGAGGTTCGATTCACACCCGGTCCCCTATCCCTCCCATTTACCCCCTTGTAATTTGTGTGACTTGGGCTCACATACACATTTGCCGACAATAAGTATCAATACTTAAAAAAAAGTTCAATATGAAGTCATTTTATTAAAGAAAATGTATATTATTGTGATTTTTTTTTTGCCGAACCTATACATCTTAGGAAAGAGGTAGTGGGAGCCCATGCTACATAAATTACGAAGGGACAAAGGGGAGGGATAGGGGGCCAGGTGGGGAATCGAATCTCCAACCTAAAAGTTAAGAGTCATGGGACTTGACCACTATATCTACAAAATTAAAAGTGAACTTATTATTAAGATTTTGTTTTTTTTTTTTAAAGTAACTTAAAATTGATGTTTACCCACAAAAGACACTCTTTTGGAAATGTCATTGCAATAGTAACTTACTTAAACACATATTAAAATAATATGATTATCAAGTTTTTGTTGAATTAAATACATACCAAGAAACCGAAATAGAATACTCACTTCTTCAAAATCATAAAATTATGGGTTTGTTCTGTACACGTAGTTGTAGCTGCAGGCTGGATTTGCAGGAGCTGTGGCAGCTGTATCTGTTAGTTTTGTTTAAGTGTTTGATATAACTATCTGCAGCTGTCATAGGGTCTGTTTTGCACGCAACTTTTGGGAGCTTTTGGTAGCTTTAGCTTTTATTTCAAAACAAAAGCCTTGTTCTGTACACTAGCTTTTGAGAGCTTTTGGAAGCTTCTTTTTAGACTATTGGGTAGTAGGTTGGTTATTGGGTTAAAATTATAATTGGACATAAATAAGCTTGCTAGTTTTTTTTTTGTTTTTTGTTTAACGCTACCTTAGGTAGCTTCTATTTGTAGATGATCAAACTGTAGATATAGCTCTCAAATGTTAGTGTACAGCAGGGAGCTACAATTTTGATATAAAATCAAAAGCTAACAAAACTCTTAAAAGATGCGTGCAAAACAGACCTCATATAGATCCAAATGCGAGCATCCGTCTTGCAACAATTGCCAAAATGCCTTACAGTTTACTTGACTTCCTAACCATATAGTTGAATGCATTTTACACTAGTTTTCCTTTCAGAATCAATTTCCAAGGGAAAACATGGGCATCACATACCACAGCACAACATTGCAATTGCCTCAATGTGTTTCCTTGACTTTTTTTTTTAAAAAAAAAAAAGTGTCATAAAAGGCATTATCCAAATTTTTCTTTTTTTAAGAAAAAAACTGTGAAACCTTTTAAAAGACAATCAAATTGTCAAAAACTAAAATTTTTCTAAAATGCCAATCGTTTAAAATGTGTCACAAGACATATCACAAACTAGATGTTTGTTAAAATAAAATGTGATGTCTTTTTTAGGGCGTACGCATTGCAACCACGCATTGCAAGAAATGCTTTTTAGAGTATATTAACATGAGTGGTGATGTACTTTCTATTACAAAAGAATAATTTCTATGAAGTTAATATTGTATTGATTATTGCAGTGGCTACATGGCACCTGAATATGCTTCAGAAGGTTATCTAACCAAAAAAACAGATGTTTATAGCTTCGGGGTTGTTCTTTTCGAAATTGTTAGCGGAAGAAAAAACATAGATGAGAAGCGAGGCTTTTATCTTCTCAAATGGGTAATTTAATTATTAAATCACAGCCCGCTATGAAAAATGTTATTTACCTCTATCAAAAGTGTTCCCATGATTGCTACAATCTTTAAACGCATTCTTCATTTTTAGGCTAAATCACTGGAGAAGAAGGGAAGCCATTTGCAATTAGTCGATCCAAGATTGGGACCGGAGTTTGATAAGAATGAGATTATGATAGTTATCAATTTGGCAATGCTTTGCACGAGCACCGATTGTGCAAAAAGGCCAACTATGTCGGAAGTGGTCAGTGTCCTTGAGGGAAAAATAGGGTTTGAAGATTTCGTTTCAAAGCCAATCTTCAATGGACGCGATGACAATGGTGACAATGGACAGCTCAACTAAGACCCATGGCAATAAAGATAATGTATCGATGGATGTGTTATGGATCGCTTTCCGAAATTGAAATTGGTTGTTTGGTTATCTTTAAGATATTTATTTTTGTTATCAATTATTACACGAATTCCTAGCTCAACATATGTAATAAGCAACATAACCATGAGATTTTCTTTTCATTACACCATGTATATTGTGTGCGTGCGCGCGTGCGTGCAACTTTCTCAATGTTGGTGTTCTCACTTGTAGACAAGCAAATAGACGTGGTACTATGTTTATAATCTTGGGACATTGCAAGAGATATTATTGGTGATGTTTCTTATTTTACTCTAAAGCCCACTTTCGTGTGGGCACGTCATGCCGTATTAGCGAATCTAAACTAGTGACTTCATGTTGGAAATTGATCTCAAGAGTGAATTAAGGTTGCATAATAGTATAGAAAAATGGAAGTTGAATAGCAAAGCTACGACTTGCTTTTCTTATTACACAAGGTAATATTTTCTCTGAATACACTCATACACTTGATCCTTCTATTTAAAGTGCTATTACAAATGCATAATAATAAAGTGTGTAACAAAGAAATAAATTACAATGGAGGATTGCAATGGCTTCATGTATCTGCATCTTCAGACTTAATTTGAGTATTGAGAATTGTTGGGAAAAATAGGGTGCGGAACTGTGGGATCACCAGAAAATATCAAACAATACCAATATCCAAAATAGTATATCACTGTGTGCCCAATGAGTTTCCACCAGATGCAATCAAGCCAACAACACCAAATCAACCAAAGCAACTATAAAGCAGTAAATCGACAGCGAGATTTATAGTTGGAAAACACTTCAAAATGAAGGTAAAAACCACGGGCCAGTCGCCACCATCTTAAAATCTCCACTATATCAAATAATGGGTACACCAATGTTCCTCTCTAGCATATGCCTAGAGGTTCACCAACAAACATCAAGATTTTCTCTAATCTTGGCTAATCAACAACAATTACAGTCGGCAGTGGATTCCTCAAAATATGTATATTTCTAGAATACAATCTAGGCTAACAACAACAAGAGAGGTGTAAGAGAAAAAGGATAACCAAAGATGTAAACTTTTCTGCTGGAGAGATTAAAGGATCGGTGCTCTCTTCTTCTCCCGTTTCTTCATTCTCTTTTCCTTCTCTGTTTTTCTTTCTGGCTTTCTGTTCACTTCCTCAGCTTCTTCCGAAACTAGCTGCTGCACACTCTCAATTATTGGTGTCTCACTGCCTTCTTAATCTACTTTTGCAATTGTCACCGCACTACATTATTATTGCTCTGTATGGCCTTATTAAATGAGTGCCCACCACTATTGGGAGCTTTTGGTTTCTTGACATTTACTCCTCAATTCCAGTTGTTGTCGGGTAAGTGTTTTCCCCTTCTCTCTCTCTCTCTCTCTCTCTCTCTCTCTCTCTCTCTCTCTCTTTGTTTTTTTTATAATGGTCAAGCTCATTAATTGAGCTGACCCTACAATTCTCCCATGTCAGCTCAATTTCTGGGTTCTACCAAACCCGCTCCCCGTCTACATGCTTCGAACTTTTGGTGAACATATCTGTTGAATTCTCACTTGTGTGGATCTTCTCCAAACTCAACTGTTTGTCCTCAAGCACGTCACGAATCCAATGATACCTGTAATCAATATTCTTGGATCTTGAATGGAAACTCGAATTCTTAGATAGATGGATTGCACTCTGACTGTCACTGTAAACAATCCACTTCTCTTGTTCAATACCAAGCTCTTCCAACAATTTCTTCATCCACAAAGCTTCTTTGCAAGCTTCTGTGATGACAATGTACTCAGCTTCAGTACTAGATAAAGCAACACACTTTTGCAATCTTGATTGCCAAGAGACGGCTCCCCCTGCAAAAGTCATCAAGAACCCCGATGTGGACTTCCTGGAATAGACATCACCTGCCATATCTGAATCTGTAAATCCAACCAGAATAGGCTCATTAGTACCAAAGCATAAACATACACTGGAAGAATCTGAGAATCCATTTCACTGTAGCCCAATGTTCTTTTCCTGGATTAGAAAGAAACCGGCTCACTACTCCAACTGCATGAGTTATATCTGGTCTTGTGCAAACAATAGCATACATCAAGCTTCCAACTGCTGATGCATAAGGAACTTTGCTCATCTCTTCTTTTTCTTTCTCACTTGTAGGACACTGTTTAACTGAAAGTTTGAAGTTACTTGCAAGTGGAGAAGACACTGCCTTTGTCTTTCTCATGTTGAACCTCTCAAGCACAGTCTCAACATAGCGTTCCTGAGATAGCCAAAGTTTACCCTTTTTCCTGTCTCGGGTTATTTTCATGCCAAGTATCTGTTTAGCAGGGCCTAAGTCTTTCATTGCAAAAGACTTATCCAATTCTCTCTTTAACTTCTCAATCTTGCTAGCATCATGGCCAACAATCAACATGTCATCTACATATAGTAGTAGGATAATGTAGTCATCACCAAAATACCTCTTCACAAACACACAATGATCAGACAATATTCTGGTATACCCTTGACCCATCATGAATGAATCAAACTTCTTGTACCATTGCCCTGGAGCTTGTTTTAACCCATACAAGCTCTTCCTAAGTTTACAAACCAAATTCTTTTTGCCTTTGACTTCGAAGCCTTGAGGTTGTTCCATGTAATTTTCCTCCTCTAAATCACCATGAAGGAATGCAGTTTTCACGTCAAGTTGCTCAATTTCCAAATTCAAACGGGCAGCCAGACCAAGAACAACTCTGATGGAGCTCATCTTCACAACTGGAGAAAATAATTCTTCAAAATCAACACCTTTCTTCTGACCAAATCCTTTCACAACCAACCTTGCTTTTTACCTTAGTTGTGAGCTATTTTAAGAAGTCTTCAACCTGTAAACCCACCTATTCTTGAGTTCTTTCTTACCTTCCGGTAGTTTTACCAACTCATAAGTCTGAATATCTTTTAAAGACTTCATCTCATCTTGCATGGCTTTCAACCACTCATTCTTGGCTTCATGACCAATGGCTTCTTCATAGCTTTCAGGTTCATTTCCATCTATAAGCATCACATACTCATTGGTGTTATATCTCTTTGATGGTTGGCGCTCTCTGGTGGATCTCCTCAAAACTGGCTCAACTGGTACTGGTGGTTGTGGTACTTCTCCAACATGATCAACATCGTCAGTTGTAGGCTGTTCATCAACAATATCACCACCTTCTTGTTGTGTGTCTCCCCCGTGATCATGACCTACTAAGGGAGAAGGGACTGGATCCAATCTAACTGGAATCTCTGCAAAGGAACTGGGACTCTTATCATCCCCAAACTGATCTTCAAGAAATACAACATCTCTGCTTCTCACAATTTTCTTGTTAACTAGATCCCATAACCTGTAACCAAGTTCTTCATGACCGTATCCCAAGAAGATGCATTCTTTGGCCTTATCATCAAGCTTTGACCTCTCATCTTTCGGAACATGAACAAATGTTCTGCAGCCAGACACTCTCAAGTAGTCATAGGAAACATCTTTCCCACTCCAAACTCTGTTGGGAACATCACCATCAAGAGCAGCGCTTGGAGAAAGATTAATCAAATCAACTGCAATCCGCATAGCCTCCCCCCAAAAGCTTTTGGGAAGCTTTGCATTTGAAAGCATACACCTGATCCTTTCTTCAATTGTCCTGTCCATCCTTTCAGCAACACCATTCAGCTTTGGTGTCTTAGCCGGCGTCTTCTCAAGCCTGATACCATAAGTTCTGCAATAACTCTCAAACGGCCCATTGTATTCACCACCATTATCTGCTCTGACTGCCTTCAGCTTCTTTCCTGTTTCCCTTTCAACTCTGACATGAAACTCCTTGAAGACATCAAAAACCTGATCTTTGGTTTTCAAAACAGTGGCCCAAACTTTCCTTGAGTGGTCATCAATAAATGTAACAAAGTAGACAACACCTCCAAGAGATTTATCTCGGATAAAACAAACATTAATATGAATCAAATCCAGTACACCAGACTTTCTATGTGGAGGATATGTATGGAATGAAACTCTATGTGTCTTACCAGCAATACAATCAAGACAAGTTTTCAGAGATGTACCTTGCAAATTTGGTAGAAATTGCTTCCTTGAGAGAGTCTGCAAACTCTTCTCACTCACATCGCCAAGTCTCTTGTGCCAAAGATCAATGCTGACACCTTTCTGAACAACATTTGTCTGTGCCTTGCATAACTTTGCCTGCATGACATAGAGAGTGCTCACTTTGTTTCCTTTTGCAACTATCAAAGACCCTTTGGTGAGCTTCCATTTACTTGCACCTAAGTAGTTGTAGAAACCATCATCATCTAACTTTCCAGCTGAGATCAAATTGAGACGAATATCTGGAATATGTCTCACATCCTTGAGTATTAATTTGGTACCAAGATTTGTCTCCAAACAAATCTCTCCAATGCCCACAATTTTTGAAACACCACTGTTTCCCATCTGGACACTGCCAAAATCACCAGAAGAGCACGGACTGAAGAAGTCACCATGAGATTTAACATGGAACGATGCGCCAGAATCAATCACCCAATCAGTGTCCTGACACACTAGACTAACACAACTGTCATCTAAGACAATAACTGCATCACTGTTGTGGTTACTTGCATTAGTCTATTTTTCTTCTTTCTTGGCTTCTGCAATCTCCCTTTTCAAGATCCTGCACTCTTTCTTCATGTGACCCGACTTTTCGCAGTGATAACATCAAACCTCTTTTCTGTTCCTAGACCTTCCTCTTGGTGTATGATGTTTATCACGTCCTTGTGGATTTCTGCTCTTACTTCTTCCCTGTCTTACTGGCTTTTGAGAAACTAGAACATCTGAAGAAGGTTCAGCTTTTTCTTTTCTTCTTGCATCTTCATTGAGTAAACTATCTTTAACCATCTCCATGGTTAGTGTTCCACCTGGTGCTGAAGTACTTAATGAGACTACTAGTGTTTCCCAACTATCCAGTAGAGACCCCAGAAGTAGCAGTGCCTGTAACTCATCCTCAAGATTTAATTTCATCCCAGCCAACTGATTCACCAATCCCACAAAGTCACTGGTATGCTCTGTCATACTTTTTCCATCCCTGAACTTTAAGTTCACAAGTCTTCTAATGAGCAACGCCTTGTTCCTGAAAGTATTTTTCTCATAAAGTGCCTCTAGCTTTTTCCACAATAAATCTGCTTTGGTTTCCTCTGCAATGTGATGGAATATATTGGGATCTACCCATTGCCTAATGGTAGCAGAAGCTTTCATGTGCAACACTCCCCAAGCATCATCACTCACATCATTTGGCTTTTCTTTACCTAACATCGGCTTAAATAAATCTTTGCAAAAAAGCAAGTCAAGCATCTTTCTTTTCCAGACAGCATAATTCCCTGAATTTAATTTCATCATTCCAAATGAATTTTGCTCATCCATTTCAACACAAAGATATACTTTCAATACTTCCACAGCCCAACTTTCGCTCTGATACCATTTTGTTGGGAAAAATAGGTGCAGAACCTGTGGGATCACTAGAAAAGACCAAACAATACCAATATCCAAAATAGTATATCACTGTGTGCCAAATGAGTTTCCACCAGATGCAATCAAGCCAACAACACCAAATCCACCAAAGCAACTATAAAGAAGTAAATCGACACTGAGATTTATACGTGGAAAATCCTTCAAAATGAAGGTAAAAACCACGGGCCAGTCGCCACCATCTCAAAATCTCCACTATATCAAATAATGGGTTCACCAATGTTTCTCTCTAGCATATGCCTAGAGGTTCACCAACAAACATCAAGATTTTCTCTAATCTTGGCTAATCAACAACAATTACAGTTGGCAGTGGATTCCTCAAAATATGTATACTTCTAGAATACAATTCTAGGCTAACAACAACAAGAGAGGTGTAAGAGAAAAAGGATATCACCAAAGATGTAAACTTTTCTACTAGAGAGATTAAAGGATCGGTGCTCTCTTCTTCTCCCGCTTCTTTCTCTGCTTTCGTTCTCTATTTTTGCACTTCTGCCTGCGTTCTCACAATTGTTTTGCAGCTCTTCCTTTTTCAATTCTCACTCCACTGCATTATTAATGTTTGTCTTGCTGTATAGAAATAAATGCCCACTACTGCTGCCATTTCCCAATGTCCCCATTTCTTTTCTTTTCTTTTTTTTTATTGTAATATTGGTCAAGCCCATTAATGGAGCTAACCCTACAAGAAATACAAATTGCGTTAAACATTTCTTCTTCATTTCTAATTCTAATTTTCTTCTTGAATATTGTAAATACTTAAAAAAATGTGTTAATAAAGCCCTAAACTATTTAAAACCCAAAGTCGCATATAAGGCCCAATATCTTGGCTTGAGCGGAGAAGACAAGTTAGGACAAACCCATGGACCCTGAAGGAAAGTCATCCCGAGCGAGCCATTAGTTTTAAATAAAGGTTTGGCCCGAAGACAGCAAGCCCGAGCGACCTATCTGCCCTAGTGTCGCCTTCGAGTAAGGTGGTTCCGAGCTAAGATCAAGTTAAACAATATCCCCAGCAAGGAGGCCTCCCGATCTCGTGAAGGGTTTATTAACGCCAAAAGGAAAGACAAGGCGGGTATAGATTTGTGCCCGATCAAGACTCAACTCTTCCCAAAATGTATTTTTTCGTAAAAAGGTACCAACATTTGAAAATAGGCAACTCCTAGACTGGATTGAGGGTTTCAAAACAACTTCAAAAACTTTACATTTCTTGTAATGTCTATTTTATTAATTTTATTTCATTTTCTTTTTATTGCTTTCCTTTAATGCTTTCTGCATTTACATTCCTTTATTTTTCGCGATGCTCTAGTTTCTAGTACCCCAATAGGATAGTCATCATCCCACTTTCAGTCTTGAAAGCACCATTTAGAGGATTAAGCATTATGTCGAAATGACAGTAACAGGTTGGTGACCACAGTGGGATAAAAACTTCTCAAAGCGATCAAGGATCTCCCTTGTATAATCTTCATAGCCGCAAGGTTTGTAAAAGGATTACAAGAAGCCAAGCAAAACATTTGAAAAATCTCTGAAATAAATTAAACAAGATGGCTAGCACTGGAGGTCAAACCACCCTCGCCCGTGCTACCACGACAGAGGCAGGGAATTTGTCTGTTGATCTTCCTAAAAGTTCACAAACGACAAATTCTGGGTCAACAAACACGCCTTCATTCCACATAGATGAGGCCATGGTCAAAAGATTGACCGCAACAATGGACAACATTGTGATAACCGCGACAATGGACAACATTCTGGGTGAACAGACGTTTGGAGGCAGCATTGAAAGCACCTGGTGGGATCTTGAGTCTCATAGGAAACAACATGACTACTCCAACCTCACCCACAATAGTGCCCAAGGGCAATATTACTATCAAGAGCCAAACTATTCTTGGTCCCCTCCAATGGGAACATGGGGTCTTCACATTGCCAGGCAAGGTTCTTCTCAAAATCAACCTTTAACGTGACTGCACCTACGTCGTCCTTCGGATTACCAACGACTTACACAGCTTCACCAGCCATACAATCGGCACTAGGGATGAAAATTACGATAGATATCCCCAATGCCGTATAGGAACCTCCTCCGATTTATATCCCAAGGAATGACCAAACAGGAGGTAGTGCCATGAACACGCCCCACAACCGATGAAAAAATAATGTCCCGGTTAGGCTCCTCGAAATTCGGGTGCCAGGAGGATTTCATGAGGCTAACCGAGTCAACATGACTCGAGGAAACACCACCAATAACGCCAATATTTGGACTAAAGTTATAGAGGTGAATGAATCTTCACTGTAAAGTAGGATGAATATAGCTTATACATGAATCAATTACTAATAAGCACATTAACTTTAATACTCCCCCTTAATGTGCATGTCTTGAACTCCCAGCCTCGCTCGAAGATAATTGAACTTGTCCTTTGGAAGTGCTTTTGTAAATATATCAACAACTTGATCTTCACTCTTGCAATACTCCAACTGCACTTCTCCATCTTCAATGTAGTCTCTGATGAAATGATGTTTGATAGCAATGTGCCGAGTACGACTATGATAGACAGGATTTTTTGCTATATTTATAGCAGATTTGTTGTCACAATGTATCACAGTAGCACCTCTTTGCTTCTCACCAATATCTCCAAAAATTTTCCTTAACCACACAGCTTGTGAAGCTGCAAGACTTGCTGAAACATATTCCGCTTCCGCTGTCGATTGAGCAACTTTTTCTTGGTTCTTTGATGCCCAAGAAAATACTCCTGATCCAAGAGAAAAGCAATATCCTGAAGTACTTTTCATGTCATCTAGGCATCTTCCCCAATCACTATCACAGAAACCATGCAGCTTGATTTGAACTCCCTTGTCAAACTTGACTCCAAAATTAAGTGTTCCTTTTAAATATCTCAACACTCTCTTAGCAGCTCCAAAATGCATTTGGCGAGGATTCTGCATATATCTTGAGAGCAAACTAGCTGCAAACATAATCTCGGGCCGTGTTGTTGTGAGATAAAGCAATTTTCCCACTAAGCTCCGATAAGAGACGCCATCAGCTGTCTTTTCTCCATCATCCTTAAAGATTTTTTCTCCAACAACAAGTGGTGTGGACACTGGCTTGCAATCAGACATGCCAAACTTTTGAAGAATATTTTCAGCATATTTCTTTTGGCAAATGAAGACTCCGTCTTCACTTTGTTGTATCTCCATGCCAAGAAAATGGTGCAGTAGGCCCAGATCATTCATTTCATACTTCTTCATCATATCATTTTTGAAATCTGCTAGCATCTTCTCATTGTTTCCCACGTATAGCAAATCATCAACATATAAGGTGATAATGAGACGTACAGTGTCGGCTCACTTCTGCTCTTCTCAAATCCTTGCTCCATAAAGTATGAATCAATGTGGCTATACCAGACCCTCGGAGCCTGCTTCAATCCGTAAAAAGCGTTCTCCAGCTTGTACACTTTGCCTTCATTTTCTTCATTGACAAAGCCTTGAGGTTGTTGCACATACACCTCCTCTTGTAGTTCTCCATTCAAGAAGGCAGATTTGACATCAAGTTGGTAAAGTTTTAAACCTTTTTGAGCAGCTGTAGCAATAACTCCTCGGATTGTGTCCAATCTAGCCACAGTGCAAACGTTTCGTCATAGTCGATCCCGGGCTGTTGCGCATATCCCTTCGCCACGAGTCTTGCCTTCTTCTTTTGAATTGAGCCATCTGGATTGTGTTTGATTTTGTAAATCCACTTCAATCCAATGATCTCATTGCCTTCTGGTTTTTCCATAAGCTTCCAGGTTCTCAATGGCTCTAATTTCATCTTCCATGGCCTTCCTCCAATCTTCTTCCTGGTAAGCCTCATCAAAATTTTGTGGCTCAATAGTGCAGAAGTTGCAGCTTGCATAAACCTCGCTCAGGCTTTTCATTTTCCTTGGAGCTGGACTTGAGAGACTTGTACTTGGATTTGGTGATGATGGTGGACTGCTTGCTGGTGTAGAGTCAGCCTCACTTTCTTCTCCATTTGATTCAATTTCTCGTTCCTCTTGTATCCAAGCATCCTGTTTTACAACAGTTTCTTCTTTCCAATTCCAGGTAGCATTTTCATCAAATATTACATCTCGACTGATGATAATTTTGTTAGTGTTTAAATTGAATAAGCGATAGCCCTTTGATTTTGAACTATAGCCTACAAAAATGCATTTTTCACTAACTTCATCAAACTTGTACCTTTTCGCCTTCGGAATTTGAGCATAAGCTATGCTCCCAAAAACTCGTAGATGCTTTACCGACGGCTTTCGTCCACTCCAAATTTCTATAGGTGTTTGATCCTCCAGTGCCTTAGTTGGACTTCGATTCAACAAGTATACAACTGTGTAAACAGCCTCCGCCCAAAACTCATTTGGCAAGCCTTTATCATGAACCATGGATTTCGCCATCTCCACAACAGTTTGATTTTTCCTTTCTGAGGCTCCGTTTTGCTGTGGTGTGTATCCCACAGTAAGTTGTCTCGCCATCCCTTCATCATCACAAAAGGTTTGGAATGTATTTGAGGTATACTCCTTTCCTTGATCACTTCTCAGCATCTTGATGTATTGACCACTTTGTTTCTCAACAAACTTCTTGAATTTTTTAAATATTGATAACACATCGGATTTGTTTCTCATAAAATACACCCACGTCATTCTTGAGAAGTCGTCAATAAACAAGACAAAATATTTGTTACCTCCATGAGATTCGGTTCTCATTGGTCCACAAATATCCGTATGAACCAACTCCAAAACTCTTTCGGCTCGCCATGCGACTCCTTTTGGAAATGGTTTGCGGTGTTGCTTCCCAAGTGCACATCCTTCACAAACTCCCTGCTTTTCTTCAATCTGTGGTAACCCATATGCCTTTTGTTTTTGTTGAAGCTCTTTGAGGCTATGGAAATTTAAATGTCCATACCTCTTGTGCCATAGCTAAGACACATGAATGCTTTGCACATTGAAAGCCTGACTTCGATCAGCTTCAAAGGGAAACTTCTATTGGCTTGCATTTCAACTCTCATCACCAATTTTCCATCATTATTTTTGTCATAAATATAACAATCCTGTTCATCGAAGGTAAGTTTATATTTATGTTCAAGAAGTTGCCCGAGACTCAATAAACTTTGATTTAAGTCGGGAACAAAAAGAACATCATGAATATACTTTGTACCTTCCTTTGTTTGAACTACAATTGTTCCCAGGCCACATGCCTGAGTGATAGCTCCAATTCCCATCTTGACTTCTCTCTTCACAGATTCATGCAAGCTAACAAAGTTGGATTTATCACATGACACGTGGTTACTACAACCACTATCAAGATACCACACATCGTTTTTTACTTCGGCAGCCATATGAAAAGCATAAAATAAGCTTCCTTCTTCTTGTTTCTCCTCGGTGAATTTTGCTTGTTGATTGTTTTTGAACGTGGAATCCTTCTCTGTGTGCCCCGGTTTCTTGCAATTGGAGCACTTAGGCTTGTGCTTATACTAGCAATCTTTTTTATGATGATTGGCTTTGCCACAATGGTTGCAAATTTGTGAATTTGAGGATCCATGAAATTGATTTCTTCCTCGGCCTCTTGAATTTCTGTTTCGGCCTCCCCCTCGGCTTTGTCGTCCTCCTCTTTGGTTGTTTCCTGAGTGTTCTCCATCAGTGTTCTTTGTGTTGAGATTTGCTTTTGTCTGAAAAGCACTTTCTATGGAATTTTCGCCGTGCCTTTCAACTCGCCTTTCGTGTGCCTTTAAGGACCCCATCAACTCTTGAACACTCAATGTTATGATGTTTTTTGTCTCTTCAATTATAGACACCATTGAATCGAACTTGGGAGGTAAGCTTACAAGTATTTTTTCAACAACTCTAGTATCACTAATATCTTCACCAAATGTCTTCATTTCATTGACAATTTTGGTGATTTTAGTGTAGTAGTCTTGGATCTGCTCACTTTCACCCATCTTCAAATTTTCTAGTTCTCTTCTCAAGGTTTGAAGAGTAACATTTCTAAACTTGATATTTCCTTGGAACTCCTTTTGTAGAATATCCCAAGCCTCCTTGGCATAGCTTGCCTGCATAATCCTGGAGAAGATGTCTGCACTCACGCCTTGTTGAATGAGTGAGAGAGCTTTTGCATCTTTCTTTCGATCCTCCTTGAGTGTTCTCAAGTCTGCAGCGGATAGACCTTCTTCATTTTCTGGTTCATCGTAGGCGATCTCGACATACCCCCACAGTTCCTGTGATCTAAACATTGTCTTCATTTTTACACGCCAATGGTCATAGTGTTTGCCGGAGAACACCGGGATGAGAGGACCTCCATTGATTTGATTGGCCATACTTTGATCGTAAGCTCTGATACCGGTCTGTTAGAATATAGGCATGCAGGAGATGAAAGTAATAGTAGGAATAATATTTAGATGTGAGGAGAAATGATATTTTTGTATTTGATTGACCTTCCATATGACAAGCATTACATATTTATACTAGAACCCAAATGCATCAACATTTAATAGGTTCATCTAGATACATTCATCATATTAAATCTAATTCATGAATAAGACTAAAGTTATAGAAATGAATGAATCTTCACTATAAAGGACATGAATATAGCTTATACATGAATCAATTATTAATAAGCACATTAACTTCAATAAGGTGATCCAATAATTTTCGCTAAGACAACTCCTTAATCAATAATTGAACCAACAAAGGAGGGGTAATTCCATTGAAATTCCCTATAATAAATGACTAATTATGCATAAATAATGTCTGCATGAATTCAAAGCCAATTTGAAAAAAAGAAAAAGAACAAGAGACACAACAAAGTTGTGATGAAAATAAAGTGGAATATAAGTAGCTCGCACAGTTGTTCATCTGACATAAAGTGTATAAATTAAACCCTAAAAGTTGTAAAAGCATAAAATATGAAGAACAAAAGACTTGAAGTTCTATCTGCAATGTTCACATATTGGAATTCCTCTAATAATAAGAAACCGAGCTATTGGAAGCCACAAAATAACTTTTTGAGAAAAAGAAAAAGAAAGAAAAGGAAAATAAATTTTGGGCTAAGAATTCAGAAAAATGAAAATATGTACACAAAGTCTGAATAGTTGAGATGAAAAAGAATAATACTAACAATCTCAGGGACGTGACAATATTTATGCCTGAAAAGTACAGATCATCCAGATTAATGGTTTTGGAACAGTCAAAGATTATATTGAGTATGGAACATCTACTACTTAAGATATAAATAACTCAAGCAGTAAAAGAAGGAAGCAAAGTTTATGAGGTCTCCAAAATGGACATGGTTTACTTCGGCGATCATGTCAGGATAGGGCAAGAGGCTAATATGTTTTTTTTTTTTTTAAAATAAAAAATAAAATAAAATTCTTTTGTTTTTTGGGCCTCAAATAAAGTCCTCACTTTCTCTTGAACAAGGGGATTGCATTAGCTGAAATTTCACAAATATATAAATATTTTTTTTGTCATAGCCGATTACCTATTATTTGAGTTAGAGAAAGCTTATAGTTAATTCATCGCTTCCTTCACCTTAACGACAAGGAAGGATAAGGTTCTGTCAATCAGTGCAGCTCAGTGTATCAGCGATCTACCTCTTGTGGAGCTATCGGTGGTGGTATCCAATTCGGCTGCTGGTGGGGGCAAATGTTGTTCTTCATCCCCCATATTGATTTTCGAAGAAATTCCGCTGCTAATTCGGATATTGGGCCTACCCTCAAGGCATCCTTTGGGCAATACGCACTTGTTCTTATAGCCTGGGTGGTGGAGATGGGTCTCTCTGAAACCCTTATTTTCCTGGCCATTTCGGCTGGGCCTGCACCCCCCCCCCCCCCCCCCCGACTGACACCAGGCGGCAGGTTTTGAACTCCACATCGATCCAGATTTTGTTGGACTAAATTCCGTGTGGCCTCAGTGACATTTTACAGGATTTCTTAGTGGACGGATTTTACGATCATAGATCACACATTGTCTATGAGGCATGCCGTAACTTGTTGCAGTGTTCTGAACTTGATCATCCAACATCAGTTGGATCTCTCCTTCTTGTAACACAACATTTGGATATGCTTCACGTACGTACTACGGGTGGTGCAAAGAGCTGATTGTCTTATTGTTGTTGCTGCCCTTGGGGCAAAAGCTACATGCTGGGCTAGTACGCCTTCTGGTCTGAATGGATCCGCATGTCGTACTCCTTGCTGTCTAGGCATCGGGGGTTCCAAAGTATGGTATTCCTTGCGGGGATCCCTGCGGCATAAGCCCTGTTCTTTGAAGTGCGGCATAAACCCTGTTCTTGGAAGAGCAGCTGCTCCGTATGGAATCTAAGCATCGTTCCTTGTGGTGGGGCTCCTGCCATAGAATCAACATCTGGTGGCAAGTTGGCCAAGGCATGGCTGGTTGTTGACGGATTCCGACACTAGTTCCATTTTCGGCCATGTGGGTAGTTGTATGTCTAGTAAACCGATGACATTATTTGAGTTTTTCGGGTGTCACTGGGTATGCCAATGTTTGTACCGCAGGTCATGCAGAATCGTGCAGCACAAGGATCCTTCGCTTATATGTAAAAGCATGGGAATTAAATTGGATACAGATATGGGCATGCCACACGGTAATAACAGAAAATCCGATATAAATAACGCAAGAACGCAAGAGTACGTGAATTTCAAAGGACTTATATTATCACTAACTAGTGATTTACAACTTACAAGATAGTGGATATGAATACACGGGAAAAATGGAAGACTTGAGAAAGCCTGAAACTACAATCTTAAAGCCAGAGCCGTCTCGATCTTTTTGGGGGCCCGGAGCAAATTTATTAGTTGGGCCCCTTACATTGATAAAAATAAATTAATTCATAACTGTAAAATAATATAAATAAATCATACGAAATAATTTAAGAAATAAAAAAAAAATTGAGTATTATAATAAATTTATCTTTGAAAACAAATACACTATTGAAAAATCTTGTCAAGTATTGTCCGCGTTTTATAAAATTAATTCATCCATTAATTTTTTAAAAGAAAGTTTTATCTAAAATGTCATTTTCAATTGTCATCAAAGCTAGTCAATTAAGTATTTCTTGCTGCACTTAACTGTACAATTAAAATTTTAGTAAGAAGATGAAGCGTCAGGGTTGTTGGGGTTTGAAAGAAAAAATTAGAAAAAGATGAACCAGAGTTAGAAAAGTTGGTAAAAACTGAAATCGAAGTTGAGAAAAATTGAACAGAAATACATAGATGTATTAGTATTTAGTTTTTTCTAAAAAAAAATGGGGCCCCAAATTTTTGGGGCCCTGAGCGAACGCGCCACTCGCTCCCCCTCTGAGACCCCTCTGCTTAAAGCAATAAACGAAAACAAATAAATGAAATATTGGTAAAGCTGGAAACCACTGGAAATAAAGGTAAAAACTGTTGGAAATTGAAAGATATGAATTTGATTGTGAGGTGAGGAGATGTCCCTCTTTGCATTTTCTTTGGGATTTTATATTCATAATCGTAATATGGCAACTTCGGCTTTTAATTTATTTGACAACTTTCTTCATTGGCGATTCATTTGATTCATTGCTCCCAACGCTGCCAATTACCATAACTCCGTCATCCCGCCGTGATAACCCTTTTAGGCCTTGTCCATGAGGCCCAATTCGGCAAACACCATTTTCAATCAATTCGCTCCCTTAACTCCAATGACATAACATTTCGGCCTCAGCCAACACCATTTTGGTGCCACTACCAGCACCATAGTGTTACACTTATAAAAGACAATGGGGATGTATGATCCAATACTCTTTCTATATTTTAATGTGAAAACAAATAAAGAAATTGCAAACATCACGTATAATGTTAAGGATTGTTGGAAGCATGTCCA